>OZ018331.1:70763467-71413467 GCA_963969495.1 Ceratothoa steindachneri | reverse complement strand
GTCGCTTTCTCTGTTACTGTCAGTAATCTTGTTATTTTCGATGAGCAACTCTCGTTTAAACAGCACATCCATCATATCTGTCTTCCCTCGGTTTCCTCCGCAACTTTTCACATGATTGATCCCATTTTGATCAATGAAGCCTTGAGACTGCTATTCATGCCTTCATCACCTCACGCTTAGACTACTGCAATTCTCTTCTAGTGAATCTCCCTTCTTCGTTTCTTCGCCCCTTACTAGTCCAAAACTATGCTGCCCAGATACTCCTTCACCACTCCAGGTTCTCTCCTTTGATGCCTCTGTTACAGGAGCTACACTGGTTAACTATTCGCTTCCGTAATCACTATAAAATTCTTCTCATCACCTACAAGGCCCTAAACCTCGAGGCGCCACCTTATCTCTCGTTTGCCCTCTCCCATCATCAAACTCCTCAGGCACTCCGGTCTAACCTCGCTCCCATCCTGAACACTCCTTGTTCTGTCCTCTGCTCGATGGGTGACCATTCCTTCTCAGTTTGTGCTCCTAGACTCTGGAATGCTCTTCCTGTCGAAGTCTGATCCTCTCCCTCCCTTGCTACTTTTAAACGTCTCCTGAAGACTCATCTCTTCAGAATCGCCTTCTCTTTCCTGTAAACTTTCTCTACACTTGCTACACAACCTGCACTCTGGGAGGGCTAACAGCCCTGAAGGGTGCATTATAAATACTTATTATTATAAAAGCAACAGTAATACGACAGAAGTGCTTGCATAGCAAGGTAACCGTGTGAACTGAACAAGGCTGAACGACTATGGCAGCACACTCACTGCGCTGCATAGTGGCAGTGTATGTAAAGTTCAGTCATCCCTCTTGTAACTCAATTCTCAGATCTTGGCTCATAACACAAGGCAGAAAATCAACCAAGCAACAGCTCATCCCTCAGAAAACTTGCAATTGCTTCACTCGTAAATCAAAATACCACTGTATGCTTATTTGATGGATATATAAACTCACAAATTCATAATAATAAAGCCAGTTGTAGATAAGATAACAGAAAACCCTGGTGTTTCGCCATGCATTTTTTATGGCCCTATGATGGATCACTCAACTTCCTTTCCAAAGTTACACCACTTACTTGGGTCAGATAAGAGAAAACCTGGTACTAATTCAAATGTATTACTGTCCCACCAGCAACAATATTGCAC
The DNA here is from genome assembly GCA_963969495.1 of Ceratothoa steindachneri. Classification (NCBI taxonomy): domain Eukaryota; kingdom Metazoa; phylum Arthropoda; class Malacostraca; order Isopoda; family Cymothoidae; genus Ceratothoa; species Ceratothoa steindachneri. Next base: position 71,412,289 of record OZ018331.1, on the reverse strand, counting down.
CTAAGTGAGAGCTTACAACTAAAACCAAACACTATGGTGTGGTTAGTCTACTTGCCAAAAAATATTCTTAGGCGTGATCAGAGCTGCCATAACAAGTGCTAAATCATGATATATAGAAACTGAGGAAAATCAATATTTATGAGTAGATAAAAGCAGGCGACTAAAATGCAAAATCATCTCTGACATGTGTTGGTAAAATTGTGTTTAGTACCCAAGACAAATATTTAATCACAATATCAATAGAGAATAAAAACTTTAATAAAATACAAATCATACTCAAAAGGCTTAAGAAAAGTCTATAAAATGAGAATGGAGTATACTTACTTATTTGAATACTTGAAGGTGTACGGACCCCGCCTGGCCATCTCATTGTCAAGAGGAGTCGTACTTTGTTAGAAGTGCTGGGTTGGAGCCTCTTAGTGGGGAAATAACTGCTTGTATGCCCAGTCTTGATTGGGGATGGAATTTTATTTGGAGATCATTGGGACATACATCATGTAGTATCTTGTAAATATTAATTATAATAAAACGTTCCCTCCTACTTTGTAAGGACATTAAGCACAATTTTTTGAGTCTCCCAGTATGTAAAAATTTTGATATCCAGAAAATTTTACATACTGGGAGAGACTACATGATGTATGTCCAAATGATCCCCCCAAAAAATTCTGTCCCCAATCAAGACTGGGCATACAAGCAGTTATTCCCCCACTAAGAGGCTCCAACCCAGCACTTCTAACAAAGTACGACTCCTCTTTCACTGTAGTAGGTCAACGTTTGTGGAACTCCCTGCCACCATAGCTGACATTGCTTGGAAGTCTTAATGCATTCAAGACGCAGCTAACTAAGTTTCTCTTCTCTCTACCCGATGAGCCACTAGTACCTGGTCTCCCCCGGACTCACAGCAACTCTGTGACTGATTTAACGAGAAGAGGATGGCGGTCTCGACAATGAGATGGCCAGGCAGGGTCCGTGCACCTTCTTCAAGTATTCAAGTAAGTAAGTATACTCCATTTTCATTTTATAGACTTTTCTTGAGGAGTAAATTGTATTCATACTAAACTATCAGGCAATTAAAAAATATATGAATAAACTAAATTATTCTAGCCTACTAAATCTATACTATAGTGAAGATATATAGTTATAAATAATTAAGGTAAGAAACAAATGAGTTGATTGTGAATTTATCAAGTACCTGTTCTTTGTACAAATGTAGGAAGTTCTGTACGAACTAAAGGAATATATTTATCTTTAGAAATCTTCTTTTCTTTCCCTTTAACCTGCTTGGTTGGCATTTTAGAACTTACTTTTGAACATTTTAACACATCAATAATTTTATTTCTTTTTTTGCCTTTGGAATGCTTCTTTCCATCTAATACTCTAGTTTGAACCTTTTTAGAACAGGATTTTTTAGAATGTTTGGTACTACGAATACTTAAATTTTCATTTAGTGTGGATTCATCGAAGCTTAGGGAAGTTTTCTGAGAATTTTGGTTTGCAGAAATTGTAATTTGGTTAATTTTTGCTATAGGTAACTCAGAATCCATTGTTAGGTCATTATTTTGAGTCGCATTCAATTGTATATCCATATAGCTATTAGTGGAATCAATAGTTTCTTGCATTTTACTAAACTGATCATTTGATTCTTTAGGCAAATTATCTGCAGTTTCTTTATCTTGCAACTCTGCATATGCAAGATCTTTTTTATTACGTAACAGATTTGGAAATGAAAGAGGACCCATCTTTTTAGGGCTATCTAAATTGTCATCTTTTACTTCCTTTTGCTTTGGGGATAATATAGTATTGCTGTTGACTATTGAAACATCATTGACTTTTTCTTCTAGTTTTATATTTTGACTAAGTTCTGCATTAGAAAGAGCATTATTAGTTATATGGATATTGAAATATTTCTTGACATTCTTCATTGGACTAGGTTGGTCATTTTGTATCTTTCTTTCCTTTCTCTCTGAAGTCTTTGCTATATCATTCTGGATTAAATTAAATGAATATTTTTTAGTTTCTCTTGTTTTAAGAAAGACTCTTGGAGTTCCTTCCAAACTTTGTCTAATTGGAATAGTCAAAGGTTTCCCAGGTATTGGGTTTGATAAACTATCACAGTCTCCAAGCTTTATCAAATTAGTATTTTTACTTATTTTTGAGATAACTTTGATATCTGATTTAGTAATCATGTGTTTTTCCATAGAAGTATTTGTTTTAAGATTTTGAATATTAGAATTAGTAGTAGTTGTAATAGGCGAAGAAAGTCTAGGTACTTTTAAAACAATAACTTTTGCAGACCGAAGCAATGATGATGTTTCTCTTTCCGATAATGGTACTTTAAAGATCTCTGGACAAGATGCACGTGTGACTTTAAAATTGGGACTTACATTATTTTCAGATTTACGAGTAGTGCTAGATGCAGAAAGCTCTACTAATTGTGTATTTGCATCAATATTAACATTGTTATCTTCAGTATCAATGCTCTTACTCTCTTCTTGAATATAATTAAAATCTTTTTCTGGAGGATTTATATCACCTTGATCTTGTATGCTATCTTTTAGACCTTCACTCTCAATCTCATTTTTTTTTCGGAATAGAGTAAAGTCACAAGAATTATTTGAAGCCTCATCATCTAAAATAGATAAAAAATTTAGACAGGAATCAATTTCTTTGGCTTCCGTTTCATCAATTAAATATTCTGAATCATTGCATCCCTCAAAAGCAATAGTTTCATCAACTTTGTCTTTAGTATCAAAACTAGTCATAATGCATAGTGTCAATAGAATATATAAATAGATTTACACCTGGATATGATTCTTAAACCTGTAAAAAATTGGGTAAAATAAAGCAAGCATTGAGAATGAAAAAATGTCAAAGTAACCATTCCAATAATCATCGAGTTCAAATTATATATAGGAATAACCCATTCAAATTTAAAAAAAAAAAATTAATTTACAAGGGGGATATTTTTAAGGGAGCAGATACAGACCAACCCTACCTTTATAGGAAAGCAATAACACTTGAAGTATCGATATTCATGTTCAGTGACTTCTTTGGGAACTTTAAAAATACATCATGACCTTCTTAACCCGTAAAACATCAGCCTTTATTAAATTTTGAGAACTTATTTACTCTATAAACAAAAGAAAAAAAAGCAAATCAATCAATAAAAACTATAACAGGATTCAATTCAATACATTTATGCAAAGCCCTATTCAAGGACACAGGCCTTCACAAAAGTGACTGTCTACCACAAGGCCATAAGGCTCAGTAATCAATTTAGCCTACTACTATACTATATTAAACAACAAAACACTAAAAAACAAAAACTAAAAGAAACAGCAAGAAAAAGGAAGCACACTCCAGCATCAGCGGAGAGGCAAAGGAACTAGAGCATGCAACCAACAACAAAGAGAAGGCAGCCTCCTCCAGAAAGTCCACAGGTCTATGTGCACAAATCCATCCCAAGAACAAGGGACAAGTGGTAGCGATCCGGCTTATCTTGTTACTAGGATAGGTAACATGTATGAAAATCTCCAGGCTAATAGTATGGGAGACCTGCCCCAGTCATTGCAGTAAGGTGCAGGGGAATGATCCATCAAATGGCGGGCAGCCCAGGAGGATGCTTAATTCGAGGACAATGGAAATGGCCCTAGAGCTGCCAAAGCATTGGCAGTAGGTCCACAGGAACAGTCGCTGTGTGATGCCACACAAATTTAAATACCCAATGAAGCCATCTTCTTTGCCCAGAGGGTTGACCTGATTCCTGCCATATAGCATGTGAGGAAGAGCAAAATGGTGGTCTGGTTGCCCAGTCCTCATGCTGTTTGGCAAACCTTATTCCCGAATCCATACATGACCAGGAAGCAAACAGAAGATAAGCTCAACATCTTCCCCCCCCTCTTAGTAACAGTGGCATCACAGTTACCAAGGAGTGCAGATATTCAAATGCCCCAAGAGCAGTCACGGCACTATAGAATCTGGTTTTTGAGCCAGGCACAATGTATTATCTCCCATACTGAGCTGTGTATTGCAACCAGTTCAGACGGGAAGACAGACAACAACTGGTAGAGCTCCAGTGACTTCAAACAGAAGGAAAGCTTTGGGAGCAGGTCTGGTGGCAAATGGTCAAAGGTGGGTCCCTCTAGGGAGATATTCTGGGCAAAACCAGAGACACCACTGGCCTGTGAGCTACATCCAACTCTCAAGTGTTTTTCCTAGCAATAAACCTCAAGGAGTTTGGGTATGATTGGAGTCTCCGGTGGCATAAGCACAATTGAGATCAGCCAAGGAAGCAGTGAGAGCCAGTGGTAACTGAAGGCAATGCCAGGCACACGTGTATAAGTGCAGATGCACTTGGAATGGCGCAAACAAAATTGCCATTTGCCCAGCATCAAGTAGGTAGGTTATCAATGGGAAATGTGTTGAAGGCACTGGTTGCAGACTGAGATAGGTGTGGTGGATCTAGTCCACCTTCTGCAATACTGCCCAGCTGCAGATTGTAAAACTTACAATGGTAGTAAAGCTTCCAACGAACAAAGGATCAGTAGGAAAGCAACACAGTAGCCTTTATCAGCACCCCTAGTGCTGACTGTCATGGAATGAAGAATGTCCATGGTGTGGGAGACCCGTAAGGCTGCAAATATGCGGCTCCCAAGTGATGAGTTGATAAAAAATAAGATCAAGGAGAGTGCAAATCCCCCACTTCCAAGCAAATCCTGTTTAGGAACAGTTGGGTGGCAGAAGTGGGGGGGAGGAGGTAGGAGTCCATTTGGCGACTGCCTACTTGGGCATAAGTCTCCACTCACCACAGCCTCTGACTAGGCTATATTAAAATACAAATAATGTAAATAACAAATAACACGATAAAGAGATCATAGGATTAAAAAAAGCAAAAGCAAAAAGATAACAAGAAGGAAGTGCAGTCCAGCGTTGCACTCCACTCCTGCCACCCCCAGTGCATTAGCATGCAACCCACAACAAACAAATAAAGTGGATGAGCCTCCTCCAAAAAGTCGTATAGTCCACAAGTCTGTGCGCACCAACCAGTCCTCGAGTACAAGGGACAGGCTGTAGCGACCCCACCCATCTTGGTACCAGGACAGGTAACGTGCATGAATATCACTGAGATATTCGAGTTTGGGAAACAATGCAGTCATCTCAATAAGTCGCAGGCGAGTGTTGCATCAAATGGCGGTGCATCCCACGAGTGTGTCCAATTCAGACAGGACATTGTTTTTAGCATGGGAAACCCATAAATTAACAGTACTTCAGGCTATGTTTAATTCATTAGCCATCTGTCTCATGAGATTTCCCACATTTATGAAGAGTAACAATTGCACCTCGACAATCACTCTGGGGTTGTTTCTTGGCAGCACACAAGAAATAAATTTTATTTAGATCCCTTTCTGTAAAAAAGCAAAATAACGAAATAGCAAAAAACATGAAATTGGACAAATTTGATGCACACCCACGCACAATGAACCCTACCACATACTAACTAAAGATTGCATTGGAAGGCTATCATATCAGTGTTATATGTAAGCTACCACATGTCAATTAGAAGAAATAGAAAATGAATTATGCATCTATGAATATCATTGAAAATAATACAAATTTTGAGGAGGGATCAATAGTTTTCGCTGGCACTGTGGATAGAAGATATAAGGAAGGGCAAAGGAGGGGATAATCTAACAAAAAATGAAGTGCATAAGAGTGAAAGTAATGGAAGATATAAAAATAAGGATATTAATATCCATTTGGGAGGGGTGGATGACTGGAAGTGATGATTGCAGAGGGTAGGAAAAGGAGAATTGTAAAAAGGCCTGTGCTACATGTACCAGAAATGGGAGATGGTTAGCCATGGTTAGAATGATAGGAAAAGAGGTTAAAAATGTAACCATAAGGTGGTGGTCCTGTGGGAGATGGGGCAACTAATAGAGCTAAAAACTCCTAGGGCAATTCTCATTGCAATGTGATAGATTGGGTCTAGTCTACCATAATCCAGTTGGCGCTTTGTAGGCTGTATAAAATTGCAGATGTTCAACAAGAATATAACAAACAGTCTGGGGAACAATGCAGTTGTCGCGTTGTCGCAATAAGGCGCAGGCAAATGCTCCATCAAATGGTGGTGTGTCCCGCTAGTATGTCCAATTTGGAGATGACAGAAAGCAACCTGAAGCCATCGTGGCATGGGAGGGGTAGGTCCAGACCATCAGCAAGGGAGCCACATTGATTTGCATTTTGGATGTTCAGGTACAGGCCCCAATTTTTAACCCATGCAGTGAATTGATTAATTGCTGAGCTATTTTCCCCATTAGCTTGCTGCTCAATAAGAAATTGGTTCTGGGGAGAATGAGCCAGTTTCCAATAAGAGAGAAACTGACCTAGCATCCAACTGTCATTGAAAAACTTGAGTAGAAATTTTAAATAAACTACTAATTTGCAACTTAGTAAATCAGGGAGGATCATGTCAGGCATAGGGGCCTTAAATTTTGTCATGCAAGATAGTGCATCAAGCAGTTCTTTATAGAGTTGAAAAGTAGAAGCAAGTGGACTATATGTAATATCTAACAGTGAATCTTTAAGGAAATTAGAGGTTGCTAAGAAGTGGGTAGGGAGGGTGAGATCAGACATCTGAAGAAGGTCCAAGCTTTGGTGGAAGGGATTAAAAAGGAAAGTGATGCAGAATTTATACCAAGATTCTCTTTTCCAACGGAGGAAGGTTCTTTGGCAGTGGGCTTCTTGTTTCCAAAATTCTATTTTATTTGGGGGTAGGGGAGGGATAATACTATTTAGCAAAAGCAAACTATCGCAGCAGCCATTTAAATAGCTAGTAGTGTGGAGAAATGCCTTTCCTCAGCTGTGTGAAGAGATTCTGTCAAACGGTTAGTTTTCCCTTGTAAGGAGAATAGATTTAGGGAAGGTTCCTAAAATGTAGATTGGAATTTTGTCAGTCCACCTTTATTTAGCTTCTAACTTGGATGGATTGTGTGGGTGGGGGGGGGATTTGAGAGGCTAGTAGAAGATATGATTACTAGTAGATAGTTACTACCCATGTATTGGCCAGAGATCACTGAAGATGAAAAGTACCCACCACCAATGCAAAGATCCAGTGTAGAGGGTGAAGCATTTGCAGGGTCTACTCTGGCGCAGAGACTCAAGGGTATGGAGGAAAAGATGGGTTGATAAAAGTAAAAATTGATAAAGGGAATCATCTGGAGAGCTTGTGGTGGGGGTTGGGTCCCACAGAAGATGGTAGGCATTTAAGTTGGTGGGGGTTGGGTCCCACAGAAGATGGGAGGCATTTAAGTCTGATGAAAGCAGTTGAGAGTTGTGAATAGTAGTGCCTAAATTCTGGCACAGTGACTGGGAGACGTGTGTTATAGCAGACCACACTAAGTTCACCAATGATAACTAATACATCTTATGTGTCATGTGGAAAGGATGTGAGAGTGCCAGAATAATAGGCCACCACATATCGCAGGAGATCACAAACTTTCCTGTTTAACCTGACTATACAATAAAGAGTAACCATTAAACCGAGGTAAAATTGGGGATAGGCAGTCTCTCAAAACCCTGACAAAGTTGGGGTGGGAAAGTGACGAAGGAAATGTCTATAGTTTTATGGCATAGAGAATGTTCATTCTAAAAGATGGTGTCATTATGTGAAGAATGATGAGACTAGTTGGATATCACTTGGAACAAAGGTAAGAGGAACCGAACCTGTTGAAGAGATACCCCAGATTGTAGAAGAGGGTTCAAGAGTTAGTGACTCACCTCTTTGTGTTACCTATGTATATATAGTAAATTTAGAGAAATTATATATAGTAAATTTAGCAAACTTTAATGAAAAGGTAAATCATAAAAACAGTGCAGTGCTAATAATAAATACCGGAAATAACTGATAACAACAAGAGTAATGAAAAGGAAAAGTAACTTAAAGGAATACAAAAAAGAAGATTCAAGAGAGGCTTACCAGTGAGGTAGGAAATGGGGAAACACTCATAGGGGTGCCAAGTTTCAAGTGTATTAGCAGCTACTCCCAAAAATGCATGGATATGGTGACAGAGAGGCAAGAAGTAAGACCTGGTGGGAAGGGAGGCCCATACAGCAACAAAGCCAGACTCCAGTGCCAGTCGCCCCAAACTATGACCAACAGGTGGGGCAACAGCCCATGAACAAAGCAACAAATGTGCAGGTGGACCAGATATACAATGTGCATAGGGCGCCAAAGAAGGTGGGTGTATCATGTGTGATGGGTGCTCCAGGTGGTTCCATGCTACCTGTCAAAGTGGTGCTGAAATTCTTCAAGGCCCGGCAAGAGACTGTATGTCTAGAGTGCAGTGAGGATGTGCCTGTTCTCTTCAAGGCGAAAGATATGGTTAAGGATATAGGTGAGAAAATGAGAGTACTTGAGAGAGAGAGAGATGACTTCAGTCAAGGAGGTGGAAATCCTGGAAGAGAAAACAGACTATAAAAAGAATGCAGACTTCAAAACTGCTGTCTGGGAACAGATCCAGGAATATAAAGTGGATGAGGAGGAAATAGACTTTACAAGAAAGAACAATCATCCAAGGGTTGAAAGAGCCCACAGCCACTAACCCTGAAGACAAGTACAATGAGGACCTTGAAATGGTATAAAAAATAATGAGTGAAGCTGATGTTGCTGAGGGTGTAGTGGTGAAAACCATGGTGTGACTGAACATCGGAAGGAGCACACAGAGGCCTCACAATGCAGCTAGACCTAGATTGCTCAAGGTTATTTTTAACAATGAAGACACCAAATGGAAAATGATCAAAGCCAGTGGTTGAGTCAAAGGATCGAGTGATCCAAATGTATGGAATGTGAGAATTATGCCAGACTGCAACTTCAAAGAGAGGAGAGCTTGAGCTGAACTCCCTAAGATCTGAGATGAAAAACAAATGAGGAACTTGTGAAGGGAGGAATTTGCAAAAGGAAGTGGATAGTGAAAAACAAAGGACTATCGGGTACCTAGGTCTCCCAAACATTGATTGTGTAAATAATGTATATGAGTAATCTTCTAAGATATATTAGTCAAGGAAGAAAAACCCATATTATTTTTCTCACTGAAACCATTTTTTTTTTTTAATATCTCATCTGGCGACTACCTTCTAGGGCATAAGTCGCCATAGTCATCCTAGCCTAAATCTAAGCTATATTAAAAGCCAAATAAAAGAAAGAAAAAAAGAAAAACAAACAAATTGAAAAAATATAAAGCAAGCTCCATTGATGGGGGAAGGCCTGTCCTCCCCCAGCGAATAAGGGGGAGAAGGCCAGCCTCCTCCAAAAAGTTAAAAGTCCACAGCCAGTGTGCACAAATCCATCCCAGGAACAAGGGACAGACGGTAGTGACCCTGCCAATCCCTGTACGTGGACAGGTAGCGGGCGTAAAGATCGGCCAGAATATGACATTCGACAAGAAGGTGCCAACCAGTCTCAAGGATGACGCAGTCGTCACAATAGGGCGCAGGCAAGCGCTCCATCAAATAGCGATGAATCACACGAGTGTGCCCGATTCAGAGATGACAGAGAGCGACCTGAAGCCGTCGCAGCATTGGGGGATAGGTCCATGGGAACAGTCGCGGCGCAATGGCTCGCAACTTAAGTTTCCCTGGACCATCTCCCATCTTCTTTGCCAAGCAGTCCGAAGAGCTGCCTGTATTCCTGCTATGTAGTATGTGTATGGAAGAGCAAAACGCTGGTCCAGTCGCCTGGTCCTCGCAGACTCTGCGGCGCCTCATCAGCATGCTCATTCCCCGCAATTCCTACATGTGCAGGAACCCAGCAAGAGTTAGTTAAGTGTCGTTGGGTCTTTGCAGGCGGGAAACTAGTTACTTATAGTGGTCAGGAAAATATAAGTGTAGGGTGGGGCAGGGAAAGGAGAGATGCAGAGCAAATAGAGTAGAAGGTATACATTCTAAAAGAGGTGCTTCAGGGATAGAAGGGCTGAGTTGTCAACATACCAATGCTCGTAGTCTTAGAAATAAGAAAGCTGAGTTATTTAGTTATATTATTGATGAAGATATAGATATAATATGTGTAATAGAATCATGGGTCATTGAAAATAAATTTAATGATAATGTGAGTGAATTTGAACTACAGGGTTATGATATGTACATTAGTCAAAGGAGAAATAGGACTGGTGATGGGTTGATTATTTATATCAGAAATAGCATTTCTTCAAATCTAAATAATTCTATAAAGCAAGAAGTTGAGTCACTATGGATAGATATTAGGGTCAGTAAAAATAGGATAATACACTTGAGAGCCTTTTACAGACCACCCAGACAGACTACCTGTATTAATGAGCTAATGATCAGGGAAATAAGGAAAGGATGTGAAGTAGATACAGTTATTCTTGGTGACTTTAATTTAAATTCTGTGGACTGGGAAAATATGATAGGAAGGGATAGAGCAAGTTGTCAAGTTTATAGAATGCTTTGAGGATAATTTTTTGACTTAATTTGTTAATAGGCCAACAAGGGGTGCCAATATCTTAGATCTGCTTCTTTCAAGCGATGATCACTCGATTCAGGAATTGACTGTTGAGGAAGAATTAGGAAAAATAGTGATCATCAGATGGTTTGTTTTAACTTTCCTAATCAGATTACGTGGGATATAGAATTCAGGAGGAAGAATACTTATGAGATGTGGACACTTTTAAGACTATACATAGTCCAGGAGCAGTGTATTCCAATGTAGGAAGCCATTGTAGTGGAATCAGGAGATAGCTAGGAAAATTTATGAAAAGAAAAGGGCATACCAGAGATTACAGAGAGAAAGTACTTTTGAGAATTTAAATCATTATAGGTTGACCAGAAATGAGCTAAATAAGATTATTAATAAGAGCAAAAGGGCAGCAGAAATTAATTTAGCTCAGAATAAAATAAAGATCCAAGAAAATTCTTTAGTTATTATAGAATTAATAACAAATCTAAGTGATAAAATAGAAGTTTTAATGATTATTTTTCTTCAGTATTTACACAAAGGAATCAAGATAAATTAATTGATGATAATTCTAGGTCAAGGGAAGTATGTTGAATACCATTAATGTGAACAGGGAAATAATTATAGGGCTTATATTCGAGTTAAATACTAGTAAGTCATCTGGCCCAAACAACATTCATTCTCGGGTACTCAAAGAAAGTGTAGATAGTATTGCACTAGCTCTTGAATGGATATATACTAGATCACTAGTTTGGAGAAATACCTAATGATTGGAAATTAGCGAATGTTGTGCCAATTTTTAAAAGGGCAAGTAAAAACGACTCAAATAACTTTAGGTCGGTAAGCTTAACTTCTATCATTTGTAAAATCCTTGAGAAGATAGTTAAGAAAGGGATTTCTGACCATCTAGAGTGTGGTAGGTTAATAAATGACCCTCAGCATAGGTTTAGAAGAGGTAGATCTTGTTAACAAATTTACTGGATTTTATGGATTATGTTACTAAAAAATTAAATAAGGGAGAATGATGATGTAATTTACTTAGATTTTAGAAGTGGCAAATGACTTTTAACCTTCAAAAATGCAAAGTTCGTAACATGGGAAGGGATAATAGGCAATTTAGCTATGAAATGGATTTGCATTGGCTGAATTCAGTTGACGATGAGAAGGATTTAGGCGTAGTAGTAGATACGTCGGTGAAGTTTTCAAAGCAGTGTATTGAGGAAAAAAGTAGAGCAAATACGGTGCTAGGATACATTAACAGGAATGTTAGCTACAAGAGTAAAGAGCTTATCCTTAAATCTACAACTCGCATGTTAGGCCAAATTTAGAGTATTGTATACAAGCATGGTCACCACATTTTAGACATGACATCAACTTGCTAGAGTCAGTACAGAGGAGGGTAACAAAAATAATACCTTTCCTGAAGCACCTTGAATATGAAGATAGACTGAGGGTACTAAATATTTTCACATTTGAGATTATCATTATTTTTTTTTAAGAGGCTATCTGGCGACTGCCAACTTAGGCATAAGTTGCCGTAAACAAACAGCGTAGTTCTAAGCTACTTTAAAAAATTTGAAAAAAACAATAAAAAGAAATAACAATTAGGAAGCAATAACAATAACAAAATAACAAAAACAACAACTAAACATAGTTAAATGATAGGGAGAAGGCCGGCCTCCCCCCAAAAGTCAACAAGTCCGCCAGTCAATGTGCACGCACTGGTCCCGAGTGCACGCACTGTGCCGAACAGTCTGGGGGAAGACACAGTCATCGCAATAGGACGCAGGCGAGCGCTCCATCAAATAGCGATGCGTCAAACGAGTGTGTCCGATTCGGAGACGACAGAAAGTGAACTGAAGCCATCGCGGCATTGGGGGATAGGTCCATGGGAACAGTCACAGCGCAATGGCATGCAACTTTAAGATCCCTTCGACCATCTCCCATCTTCTTTGCCAGCAGTCCGAAGAGCTGCCCAAAATTTCTGCCATGTAGTCAGTGTGAGGAAGAGCGAAACGCTGGTCTGGTCGCAGAGTCCTTGCTGACTCTTTGGCGCACTCATTCCCCGCAATTCCTACATGTCTAGGAACCTAGCAGAAGATAATCTCAACATCCACCCGACTCGCCAAAACCGTGGCGTCACGGATATCGCGCACCAGGGGATGGGGAAATTCCAATGCCCTAAGAGCACTCAGGGCACTTTGTGAGTCGCTATAGATCACAATCCGGTCTCCGAACCGGGCACGTCGCGTAATCTCACGTACCGAGTGGTGTATTGCCACCAGCTCAGCCGTGAAGACAGACGCAGCGCCTGGCAGAGCCCCACTGACTTCAAACAGAGGGGATACGGCGTGGAAGCCGACCCCCTCTTGGGACTTGGAGCCATCCGTATACACTGGTACGGTTCAAGCGTGACACAAGGTGTGCTCCCAAAAGGTCGAACGCAATACTCCCGGCGCTGAACAAGCTTTGGGAGCAGAGGCGTGGCGACAAATAGCCAAATGTGGTACCCTCCAGGGTGGCGTCCTGGGCAGAACCAGGGGCTCCACCGGCCCGAGAGCTATATGTAGCTCTCGAAGGAGTTTCCTGGCCCTAAATCCAAACGGCTTAGGGTATGACTGGCGTCTCTCGGCGGCATAGGCACCATCGAGATCACCTGCGGATGCAGTGAAAGCTGTTGGCGACTAAGGGAGGCGCCAGGCTCGCGCGTACAGGCGAGTGATGCACTGCACGCGGCGCAGAGCGAGTGGCATCTCCCCAGCATCGACCAACAGGCTCTCAATGGGAGAAGTGCGGAATGCACCGGTCGCAAGGCGAAGGCCGGTGTGGTGGATCGAATCCACCTTCCGCAATAAACGCTCGGCTGCGGATACATAAAACTCGCATCCGTAGTAGAGCTAAAAACGAACAAAGGATCGATAAAAAAGTAGAGCAGCGCCCCAAGCGCTGAACGTCACGGAACGTAGAATATCCATGGCGCGGGTACAAGAGACCCTAAGGCTGCGAATATGAGCCTCCAAGGTGAGGCGTCGGTCGAATACAAGACCAAGGAAACGATGCGATTCCACCACATCCAGGCGCACCCCATTAAGAAACAAATATGGGTCAGGGTGAAGCCGTGTATAGCGGCAGAAGTGCACCACCTTAGTCTTGGCCAAAGAAAACCAAAACCTGTGCGTTTCGGCATAGCGAGAGACGCAGTTCAATGCCTGTTGGAGTCCACGCTCCAGAGTTGGCAGTGGACCGCGCCAAAAGAGATCGAAAGGTCGTCCACGTAGAGCGTAGCGAGAACATCTTCTGGCAGCACCGAGGTGATGCCGTTGATGCTCAGGGCAAAGAGTGTGACACTGAGGACACTTCCCTGCGGGACACCCTCTTCCTGCTCCTTTGGGCCGGAGAGGGCTCCCCCCAACCGTACGCGGAATCGACGATCTCGCAAAAATTCAGATATAAACATTGGTAGGCGTCCCCTCGCCCCCATCGTGTGGAGAGTTTCCATGATACCGTATCGCCATGCTACCGGTATCATAGGCCTTCTCCAGATCGAAAAACACCGTAGCGTAGTGCTGTCTACGAAGGAAAGCCTCGCAGACGGCATTTTCCAGCCGGAGCAGAGCATCCGACGTGGAGTGGAACTTGCGGAAGCTGCACTGTGCAGAAGACAGATGGCCTCCGCTGTCCATGGAAAAGGCTAGTCTAACATTTACCAAGTTCTTCATCAACTTGCACACGCAATAGGTTAGAGAGATTGGGCGGAAACCGGTCGGAGTAGAGTGATCTCTCCCCGGTTTGCGAAAGGCGAGCACAGTAGCGATTCGCCAGGAATCTGGGAGAAGACCCTCCACCCAGATCCTGTTGAACAAATCTAACAGAAAGGCCATGCCTCGCTCGCCCAGGTGTCAAAGCATGGCGTACGGGACATCGTCCGGACCATGGGCGGTGTCCGCACACGAAGCAAGAGATGAGCGCAACTCACTCACAGTAAACCTGTCGTTGAAGGGTTCTCCGCCTCTGGAGGTAAAGTCCAGCCAGCAGCCTTCCGCGACATGACGACGTGAATTGAATGCTGGCGGAGCAGCATCCCGGCTAGAATGCGGAAAAAGCGGTCGCGAAGGATTCTGCCACGGACGCGGGGTCCGAGATTGTGGTCCCATTCTCCTGGAGAACGGGAGGGAGGTCCTGCGAGAACTTGCCCTAAATCCTTTTGACTCGCCTCCACACCTCTGCTAAAGGGGTCTTCCCGTTATGTGAAGACACGTATGCCCCCGCCAAGAAGAGCGGCGGGCGTGCTTCGAAATATACCGGAACCTAGCCCGACGAAATTAAGCGACAGTGAAATCGTTTGGGCGGCGCTTATAGCGCATGTAGGCATAACGCTTCTGTTTGAGGGCCGTCTCACACTCGGCCGACCACCATGTGAGTGATCGGCGTGCAAAACGGCCAGACGTCCTAGGAATAGTAGTCAGGCCCACGGCGATAAGGTTGCCGGAGAAGAACTCAACGGCCCCATCTACCGACCTAAACACCTGGACTGAGATAGAGAATTCAGTCCTTTCCTGAAATGCAGGCCACCGCGCCAAGCACCACCGAGGTGGGCTCTCAGGCGGCATTTGCCCTGAAAATGATATTTGAATGGAAAAGTGATCACTACCATGGAGGTCATCGACCACCCCCCAATCAAAATCAGGCTGTGCAGCCGAAGAGCACACAGATAGGTCAAGGCAAGAAAATGAAGCGGTTCTCGGACAGTGATGCGTAAACTCATCCACGTTTAGGACACCCATCTCAAGCTCTTCGATCGGATCGGCAAGGACATGTTCCCTGGGATTTATGGAGTAATCTCCCCAGAGAGGATGCCTGCAGTTCAGATCTCCAAGCAAGAGAAAGGGCCTCGGCAACCATGCCACGACGCGACGGAAGTCCCCCGCGTCGAAGTCAGCTGACGGTGGAATGTACGCAGATGTGATAGTATACCTCGTATCCAGGTGCAGCTGCACAGCCATGCCTGAAAGGAGGTATCTAAAGAGAAAGGAAGAACGGAGACATCATGCCGGGTGTAAACCGCGCATCCCCCAGCCCGGCCATCCCGTGGTGGTGGGGTCGCAAGACCCTTATACTCTGGGAAGGAGGACAGGGGGCACGCGCCTAGAATGGACTCCTGCAAAAAGATAGCTAACGGGAAACGGGACGAGACGAGCCTCCGCAGCTCCTCCCAGTTGGCCCGGAGTCCACGGCAATTCCATTGAAGGAGTATGCCCTCCAGGCCTACCTCGGATGGCCGGACAAAGCGCTGTCACCTTCGAGGACTTATTGGGGGAGGTTGGGCTCGCCATGCGAGTCTTTTCCTGCCTCCGCCTCGAAACCTTAGGCGGGCGTTGCGGCTTCGGAGGCGGGGGGCCCTCCTTTCGAGGAAACACCATCTCCGAGCCAATCGCACCACCTCTAGGCATGGGCGAAGGAGCCGAAGCTCCTTTGTTGCTGTCCTTTCGGGCGACAGCTTTAGGAACCCTAGAAGGAGGCCTGGTGAACAGCTTCAGAGGTGTTGCCCCCTGTGAGTCTAACGACTCGGTGGAGGCGCGTGGCCGTTTCGCCTTACGGGAAACGGTCACGCTGGGGAAACGGTTTTAGCCGGGACTGGGTAGGAACCCTTTTTGCTGCCAGCTTTACCAGGGAAGCGCCCGGGTTGAGTAGAGCCTGCGGAAGGGCTCCGAATGGGCGTGGAAACAACCGTGCTCGTTGGCCTGGATGGGCCAGGAGCAGAGGGTGCCTTTCTAACTATTGAGGCATATGACGTCCCAGGCAGAGCCGGGCGCGCCAGGACCGACTCCTTAGCCTCGCGGAATGAGATTCGATCCTGGGCTGAACGGCCAGGATTTCTTTCTCGAGGAGATACGCACCACATTGCTTCGAAGAAGCAGGGTGCGGCTCTCCGTAATTGACACACTTGACCACACACGATTTGGACTTATCGTGTGCGACCTTGGAGCAATTTACACAGACTTCGGTGACCCTAACCTTGCACATCTACAAGATCGATTCGTATGGCCAAAGCAGTGACAGTAATAGCACCGCTGCGGCAGTGGAAAGAATGCCTTCATGCGGTAGCGGTACCAACCAGCACGCATCGACTCAGGGAGCTTGTCACAGTCGAATGTGACGAAGAGTGTAGGGGTGGGTCTCGAGGCCCCTCCCTGTTTTCTCATCATACTTTCGACCTTGACTGCCCCATGATCGGCCAGCTCTAAGGTGATGTCCTCAATGGAGTAGTCATGAGTTCCCTCGAATAAACTACTCCTTTCACAAAGTTCATGGTAGAGTGTGGCGTCACACTCACCGGGGTGCCATGAAGTGTCCAAAGAGCACTTATATTGGCCGCCTCAGCGGGATTGGCCGTTTCTCCTGTCAGAGAAACGGGTCACCTTCGGCACTCTACCAATTGCACTAGCTAATCCTCTCCTCTGATGGATCATGTTGCCCTTGGCCAACATGGTGCCATTAGTGGATCGAATAACGAGGAAGCATTTGAAGCCAGCGGGCTCAAAAACGCCAGGTAACCTCTGAATGAGGGGCCCCGATGTTATCGAGGCTCCGCAACTGGGAGGGAAGAGGGGCTGGATGTGCCGATCTTGGCTTGGTCGCTTGCAAAAGTGGCAGCAGACCCATCCATCCCCGTAGCCCCCGCGGATGGAGAGGAGCCCCGAGTCTGTTTTGTCGTTTTAGTCCTTTTCTTTTTCTTTTTTGGAGAGGAGGGCTGGGAATGAACCCGCTTCTCACCTCCGCCGGAAGGAGCCCCCAGGCCATATGGACCGGCCTCAGCCAGGTCCTTCTCTGAAATCGAGAAGGTCCTGGTGGTCGCAGGTGCACCTGTCAGAAGATATCCCTCCCCTCCTTGTACTGCCTCAGAGGCTCCAGCCGTTTGCAGAGGACCTTGCATAGGAGCAGACTCGGGTTCGGTGCTTTGCGCCAAGCCCGGATTCCCCCCCCCCCCATGGAAGGCCCTACCGTCTGAGGCTGGGTTTCCTCAAAGACCATGTCTATCACAGGAGGGGCCTCCAATTGGCCATCCCCTCCCAGGACATCGCAGGTCCCCTTGGCAGCGTCACCAGTCTTTTTGGGGAGGCACAGGCCTTGACCCCGGCAAGGTTTAAAATTCTTGCCAGCAGGTCTTTTTAGGCAAGCAACCGAAGAGGCCTGGCTTCCCTCTCCCCCCTAAGGAGGTTTGCCCTACTGAGCCACTTCGATGTTGTGTGGCTGGCTAAGGACTGCCTGCTGGCTTTCTTGGCAGTCCCCTTGGAAAGAACAGAGGGGAGTGCCGCTGGAAGGAGGTGCCCGAAAGCACCTCCTCCGGAGAAGGGGGTGAGGGGGAGCCCCCTACACCCATAGGCGAAGGAGAGGAGTGAGCCTCCTCTCCAGTTAGAGATATATGGAGGGTCCCCTGCCCAAGCAATGGGAGGGAGACCTCCATTTTTTTGCTGGAGCTGCCCGAGGGTGGCTCCGTTGATGTTACAAGGGAAGTTGGGATTTGGGTTTTTTTTATAATCATTGGGCATGGTGACCCTATTTGTATCACAGGACGCAATCGCGCATCACCTGTCGCAGTAGCCCGGACTGTAAGAGGTGCATACAGGCCCGGCGCCGCCATTTGGGACCACCCCTCCCGCCTGGTGGCCTGGCAGTCCGTTGGCATGGCGGCTCCACCTTGGACACGGCGTAAAAAAGATAGATTGTGAAGAGGAGAGGAAAAGGGATGTGAGGAAGGATGGGTGGGGATGAAGCAGGTTGTTAAAAACCAACCACCCCAGACCGGAGCTCAGGGGTTAGGGAACATTGTCCCCTCCCCCATCAGCCCAGATCCGGGACGGATGGCTGAGAAGAAGGTCAGTATCTACCCTGTGAAATTAGAGGTTGACCAGAGAAAGTTGTGGGAGAGGTTGTATGAAAAGCAAGGAAACAAGTGTTTTGAAGGAAGGAGAAGAGGCTAAGCTGGTGTCGGACGGGGTGCTGAGTCCCGCCAGCACAGTGGCCAAATGGCAAATTGCCGTGCCCCTTAAGGGGTTCACATTTGAGAGAAGATGTACGAGGCGAGATATGATTGAGCTTTTTAAAATTTGTTCTGGTATGGATAAGTTGGATGCTAGCAAGTTATTTGAGTTGGAAGGTAGTAAAAAGACTATGGGTCACCACATAAAAATTTAAAAACAGAGGTGCAGGTTGGATGTTAGGAAATATTTTTTTACCAATAGTGGTAGACAGTCCAAACTTGAATGTTTTCAAACACAGATTAGATTATTATATGGGGAGGAAGGGTTAACTTCTTTTTTTTGGGGGGGGGGTATTCTGGACTCATTCCTGTGGAGGAAGTTTTCTATTATTGTATATTATGATTGATTTGGATTTTGACGAGTCTTGATGATGATGCTTTTTGTCATTAACACAATCTTATGGATTGTTTAAATTGTATATATGATAGATGCAGGATCTGACACAATCCTATGGATGCATTTTGTGGGTGGGTTTTGATAGATGTGGATGCCCTTTGATAGGCCCTTGTGGCTTTTGCCATCCATGAAATTATGTTATGTTATATTTACCCCAAATTCTCAATTAGTAATCTGTTACTGTGATTTTTTCTTAATATAATATAATTAGTAAACTAAGTAATTATTAATATTATACAAAAATAGAGATAGCTATTCTTTTTCTATGTTATTCTAATGTTTGTAGCATTTGCTAAAAAAAAAAAAAACAGGTTTTATTGAGCTTTTTAAAAATTGGGGGGGTTTTGCCAACCCTGCTTTGAACAGTATTATTACTAAGTGGAATCACTTTGGCAATTGTGCTTGGTGAAGGATGATGTACTACTGTATGCAAGACATCCTCTATAGCTGGCAAAATCAGTTCTCCAATTATATGAGGTTTCCCAGACCTGACAATCATTTTAGAGATATTATATGAACAAACAAGTCTGTTGCATTTTGGGGATCGTTTTGTTATAAAGGAGCCAGCCAATGTTTTTTCTGTTGTTAAATCTGTCTGGTAAAGTTTGAAAATATGACAAATTATCTTTTCTTATCAGGATGAATCTTCTTTAAGTGATCAGAGAGTCAGGATGGTTTCATGTCCTTGTTAGAGAACACTTTCTCACAGAGAAAGCACATTGGCAGTTGGTTGTTATTAGGAGAACTAATAATTCCAAACTTCAAATATTCAACACTATATTGTCTGCACTTTCATTTTGAGGAGTTAAAACACGGTCACCATAATTGAAATAGCAAACACAGAATTTCACCACCAATAATGATTACAGCGAACACACCTAACTCACAACTGAATAATCTGGCACAGTAAACATAAAACTGGAAAAAGGCAAAAGAGCAAAAATATGTGTTAGCAAGATGATTAAGTTGGTATCTAGTTATTAAAGTTATAAAAAATTCACCATTCCTACTACTTGCATTTGTCACAATATGGGTAAATGTTATGAAAAAGATTACTTCAAAGCTTATGTGAAACCTATTGCAAAAAAACACACTAAATAACTAATATCATGCAAAGGAATAATACTTACCAACGCAGAACTTACCTGGAAACTAACAGCAATCCAAAACAGATGTGGACCTAAGAGTGTGGCTGTTAGGTACATGTTTTATACAAGTACAAAATGGATCAAGTTTAAATCAACAATAACGAGCGGAAGCTTTGTGTTGTACTTATTTTATACAAGTACAGATCGAACCTCAAGCATGTTTGGCATTATTGAAGAAGTTATAGCAAACTATAAGTCAGCTATCAGGTTTATTAAAACATCATTAAACAAACCTGTTCAGTAACAGTTTGCATCAAACACATCACTGCAAACCAAATGCTGCATGAAGAAGTATCAACAACTAGTTGTACAATAATGTTAATACAATGCATTTACAATATTAAGCTATGCAAATAATGCATAGAATTTTAAATCTGCATAACAGTAAAATTTATAACTGCACTTAAATAGGTATCAACATTAATTTTTTCATGGCCACAAGAGTTAAAAGGTACAGTAATCCCTCGCTACTTTGCGGTTCAACCTTCCTGGAATCGCTACTTCGTGGATTTTCAAAGCGCAGTACATAACACCAAGTTTTCACAATAGCGCAGGTTTTGGCAATGCGTATATTTATCAGTACTGTATATTGGCTGATGAAAATTAAAAACAGTTAAAGAAGTAACAAAATAATTAAAAAATTAAAATAAATAACATACGTAATATGTTTACTCTACATGAGATCGTACAAAGCATTCTATTGGCTGATGGATGGGAGCTGACCAATCAGAGTGTAGTGTTGTGTATCCTAGCCACTGATTGGCTCAGAGACTATAGCATCCTTTTGAGTCTCCTTTTCTTATGTTCTTATGTTCACCGAGGCATTCAGCATCTAGCCTTGATGTCTACCCAGTTCTAACTCACCTGTTTCGCTGTGTTTACGTGCTTACTACTTTCCGGTTCTGTGTTTATCATGAAATTGTGGTTTAAGTGTGATTTTAACATTTCTACAATTCTGCCTAAATGTCTTACATCATCTATGCCTTCTGGCAGTGAGCCAAAGCGTAGGAGTAACAAGGAAAGAAAGTTCCCTAGAAGACCTTACGGTCCATTCAATGAGGGTACCTTTGGACTAGCAGTCGAGCGGGCACATCTCTGCTCAAATGCTTTACATCCTTAAACGGCCATTTTTCAAGACCATGTCTAGTCTTTACTTGAAATGGTCGACAGATTGACTGTTGACAACTTCCACTGGAAGTGTGTTCCAACTACTGCAGATACTGTACCTGAAAATTTTTCCACACAGATCGCGGTTGTAACGCTTCAGTTACAAGCCGGGATTTGTTGTTCTACTCTCAACAAGTGTGAAAATATCCCTGTAGTCAACATTGTCAAACCCTCGAAGTATATTGAAAACTTCGATGAGCTGACCACACAGTCTACGGGTTTCCAACGAGAACAGATCTAATTCCCGTAATCTATCTTCATAACTTTTATGTCTGATAGAGGGAATCAGTTAGGTTGCCCTGGCTTGCACGCTTTCCAATCTTGCGATGTCCTTTGAAATCAAGGACTCCAAAATTGTATGGCATACTCCAGGTGCAGTCGGACAAGTGAGTTGTACAAACACAGTACAATCTCCTTGTTTCAATATCCAAACTGGCGCTTGATGTGGCCTAGCATCCTTTGGGCCTTTTTGTCCACATCAATGCACTGTTTTGAGAACTTGAGGTCACTAGTGATTGTTACACCCAAGTCCTTCTCAGTGTCAGTGGATTCAAGAGCAGTGGCCTTAAGGATATAGTGAGATTGGGGTTTTTGGTGGCCGATATGCATCACTTTGCATTTGTTCACGTTAAAAGGCATTTGCCACATGTCCGACCACTCCCCAATCTTCCTG
The DNA here is from genome assembly GCA_963969495.1 of Ceratothoa steindachneri. Classification (NCBI taxonomy): domain Eukaryota; kingdom Metazoa; phylum Arthropoda; class Malacostraca; order Isopoda; family Cymothoidae; genus Ceratothoa; species Ceratothoa steindachneri. The sequence continues at coordinate 71,390,395 of OZ018331.1, read as the reverse complement.
CAGGCGAGCAGTATTTCCATCCTTTGCAACCTTCATACCAAGCTTGGTATCGTCAGCAAATTTGGAAATCTTGGCAACCATGTCACCGTCCATATCGATGTAGATGATAAATAGTAGTGGTCCCAGGACAGAACCTCGAGGCACCCCACTAGTATCGGGCACCCACTCAGAAGCCTGTCCATTCACCACCACCCGTTGCCGTCTGCCACTTAGCCAGTTCTCTATCCAACCGGCTACTTTTCTGTCTATGCCCAGCGCTCGCACTTTCCGGAGAAGGCGGCAGTGTGGTAACTAATCAAAGGATCTCTGAAAGTCTAAGTAGACCACATCCACCGCCTTGTCTCGATCGTGCTCACTTAAGACAAAGTGGAAGAATTCCACAAGGTTCGTCAGGCATGACCGTTGCCTTCGGAAGCTGTGCTGGGAACTCCTCAGTAGCAGGTTCGACTCTAAATGCGAAGTCATTTTGTCCACTATCATGCTTTCCATGCGTTTACCGACTATCGAAGTCAGACTGATAGGTTGGTAGTTCGACAGTCTCCTTTCTTAAAGATAGGAGTCACCTCCGCTTCACGCCAGTCTCTAGGAACGCATTCGGTCAGGATTGACATGTTGAAGATTGCGCTCAGATGTCATGACACTTGATCGCGCACTTCTTTCAACACTTTAGGTAGAAACTCATCCGGGCCAGGTGACTTATTCATCATTAGGTCAGTGATCTTCTTTTCTATTTCTCCTTCGGTCAAGTCGATATCCTCCAGCTTCCCCCCCCCCCCTGAGTAAGAACTCGTTGGCTGTGGGATGGGACTACACTCTTCAGTAAACACTGAAGAGAAGTAGTTGTTGAGGAGGTTAGCATTTTCTGCATCTGAGTGTTTTAATGTCCCCTCCTCATTCCTCAAAGGGCCAATCGTTCGACGGATTGGTTTATGGCTGTTTACATATCCAAAAAACTCCTTGAGATTCTCTTTACAGTCTCGCCACTCTGAGTTCCTCAGACCACTTAGCTGCCCTTATGCTGGACTTCACTCTCCTGACTAGCCTTCAGTATTCGTCAAAGTCACCCGAGATCTTCGATTGACGGTACACATTTCTCTTCTCCCTAAGCAGTTGGTCAATATCTCGATTAAACCACTTTGGTTGAACAGAAGACTGACGGGGGCATTTCAGAGGGATAAAACGCGATTGAAGACTCATGAATGTGGTTTTGAAACTGTTCCACGAGTCTTCAACAGCATCGCACACTTCTAGCCTAGCATCAGTCAGTCCAGCACGAAAACCTGCAAAGTCTGCTCTTCTTAAATCAAGTTTCCTCGATTTACTAGTTGCAGGCCCTGCCTTCGGGACTTTGACTACAAATCTAATTAGTCAGTGGTTACTGCCACCGAGCTCTTCGCCAACAGAGAGGTCCTCAACGATGTCATCCTCAGAGGTGAAAACCAAGTTGAGGATATTGTCTCCTCTCGTTGGCTCTCTCACCCATTGAGTGAGGAACTCGTTGTTCGCGAACTCCAGGAGTAGTGCATTCTTGCCACAGAGTTCTCTGGTTTCCCAGTCAACTTGTGTGTTGAAATCCCCCATGATGATACACACACTGTCTTCGACAAGTTCTCCTAGTAGCTGGTACAGATCTCTGTCCTTTTCAACGAGTTTGGGCAGGAGGTCTATAAAGCACCAGGGTCCTGTATTTGGCAGGACTCATCTCTAGGTCAACACCTAGTAGTTCATGGCCTCTGGAGGTAAAGTCCAGCTGGTGGCCTTCCGTGACATCACGACGTGCATTGAATGCTGGTGGAGCAGCATCTCGGCTAGAAAATGTGGAGAAAGCGGTCGCGAAGGATTCCGCCACGGACGCGAGGTCCGAGATTGCAGAACGGGAGGGGGGTCCTGCGAGAACTTGCCCCGAATCCTTTTGATTCGCTTCCACACCTCTGCTAAAGGGGTCTTCCCGTTAAGTGAAACCACTTATGCTCGCCAAGAAGAGCGGCGAGCGTGCTTCAAAATATACCGAAACCTAGCCCTAGCCCGACAGTGAAATCGTTCGGGCGGCTCTTATAGCGAATGTAGGCATAGCGCTTCTGTTCGAGGGCCGTCTCACACTCGGCCGACCACCATGGGAGTGGTCGGTGTGCAAAACGGAGAAGAATTCAACGGCCTCGTCTACCGACCTAAACTCGACTGAGATAGAGAATTCAGTCCTTTCCTGAAATGGAGGCCATCGTGCCCGCGCCAAGCACCACCAAGGTGGGCTCTCAGGCGGCAGTGCCCTGAAAATGGGAATGGGAAAGTGATCACTACCATGGAGGTTATCGACCACCGCCACCACAATCAAAATCAGGCTGTGCAGCCGAAGAGCACAAAGATAGGTCAAGGCATGAAGCGGTTCTCGGGCAGTGATGCGTAAACTCCTCCACATTTAGGACACCTATCTCAAGCTCTTCAATCAGATCGGCAAGGACATGTCCCCTGGGATTTATTGAGTAATCTCCCCTGAGAGGATGCCTGCCATTCAAATCTCCAAGCAAGAGAAAGGGCATCGAAAACCGTTCCACGATGCAGAGGAAGTCTCCTGTGTTGAAGTCAGCTAACGGTGGAATGTATGCAGAAATGATAGTATACCTCCTATCCAGGTGAAGCTGCACAGCCACTGCCTGAAAGGAGGTATCTAAAGTGAAAGGAAGAACGAAGACATCATGCCGGGTGTAAACCGTGCATCCCCCAGCCCAGCCATCCCACGGTGGTGGGGTCGCAAGACCCTTATACCACGAGAGAGTGGGCAGGGGGCACACAGCTACTCCCAGTTGGCCAGGAGTGCACAGCAATTCCATTGAAGGAATATGCCATCCAGGATTAGCTCAGAGACGCTGGGGCTCTATTCGAACAGAAGACCCTCACGGGAATGGCCATACGCTTCCCGGAGGCAGAACCCCAGGCACTGTTGGCCGCACAAAGCGCTTAAGGTGCTGTCGCCTTTGAGGACTTATTGGGGGAGGTTGGGCTCGCCATGCGAGTCTTTTCCTTCCTGCGGCTTCAAGGCAGGGGGGGGCCCTCTTTTCAAGGAACCACCGTCTCCAAGCCACTCAGCCCACCACTAGGCGTGGGCGAAGGAGCCGAAGCTCCTTTCTTGCTGTCCTCCTTTCGGGGGACAGCTTTAGGAACCCCGGAAGATGGCCTGGCGACCAACTTCAGGGGTGTTGCCTCCTGTGAGTCTAACGACTCGGTGGAGACGTGTGGCCGTTTCCCCTTACAAGAAACGGTCATGCTGGGGGAAGAGGGGAGAGCCCTGGTTTTAGCTGGGGCTGGGTCTGAACCCTTTTTGCAGCCAGCTTTACCAGGGGAGCGCCCGGGTTGAGTAGAGCCCGCAGAATGGCTCCGAATGGGCGCGGAAACAACCGTGCTCATTGGCCTGGATGGGCCAGGAGCAGAGGGTGCCTTTCTAACTATTGAGGCATAAGATGTCCCAGGCAGATCTGGGCGCACCAGGACCAAGTCCTTAGCCTCACGGAATGAGAGTCGATACTGGGCGAGAATGGCCAGGATTTCCTTCTCAAGGAGGTATGCACCACATTGCTTCAAAGAAGCAAGGTGCGGCTCTCCGCAATTGACACATTTGGCCACACATGATTTAGACTTATCGTGTGCGGCTTTGGAGCAATTTACACAGACTTCGGGTGACCCCAACTTTGCACGTCTACAAGAACGATTCGTATGGCCAAAGCGGGGAAAGTAATAGCACCGCCGCAGCAGTGGCACAAATGCCTTCACACGGTAGCGGTACCAACCGGCACACACCAACTCAAGGAGCTTGTCACAGTTGAATGTGATGAAGTGTAGGGGTGGGTCTCAAGGCCCCTTCCTGTTTTCTCATCACACAACATTCGACCTTGACTGCCCCATGGTCGGCCAGCTCTAAGGTGATGTCCTCTAAGGAGTAGTCAACGAGTTCCCTACATAAACTACTCCTTTCACAAAGTTCATGGTAGAGTGCGGCATTACACTCACCAGGGTGCCATGAAGTGACGAAGAGCATTTATCTTGGCTGCATCGGAGGGATTCGCCGCATTCTCCAGAAGGCTCCTGTCCGAGAAACGGGTCACCTTCAGCTCTCTAACAATTGCACTAGCTAATCCTCTCCTCTGATGGATCATGTTGCCTCTGAATGAGGGGCCCCAATATTATCCAGGTTCTTTCCTGTGCACTTTTGGTATTAGTCATAGTCAGGGGCTCAGCACACAGAGGGGGTAGAGGGGCCGGATGTGCCGATCTTGGCTTAGTCGCTTGCCAAAGTGGCAGCAGACCCATCCGTCCCCGCAGCCCCGAGTCTTCTTTGTCTTTTTATTTGGGGGGGAGGGGGGAATGAGCCCACTTCTCACCTCTGCCGGAAGGAGCCCCCAGGCCAGATGGACTGGCCTCAGCCATGTCCTTCTCTGAAATGGAGAAATTCCTGGCAGTCAGAGGAGAACCCTCCCCTCCTTGTACTGCCTCGGAAACCCTAGCCATTTGAGGAGGACCTTGCATAGGGGCGGATTCGGGTTCAGTGCTTGGCGCCAAGCCCGGATTCACCCCCATGGAAAGCCCTACCATCTGAGGCTGGGTTGCCTTAAGGACCATGTCTATCTCAGGATGGACCTCCAGTTGGCCATCCCCTCCCAGGACATAGCAGGTCCCATTGGCAATGTCACCAGTCATGTGTGGGGAGGCACAGGCCTCAACTCCGGCAAGTTGAGTATTCTTGCCAGCAGGTCTTTTGAGGGAAGCAACCGAAGGGACCTGGCTTCCCTCTCCCCCCTAAGGGGGTTTGCCCTAGCGAGCCGCTTCAATGAGGGGCAGTTGGAAATGGGCTGCCTGCTGGCTTTCTTGGCAGTCCCCTTAGAAAGAAAAGGAGGGACTGCAGAGAAGGGGGTGAGGGTGAGTCCTCTATACCGGTACTCATAGGAGAGGTGTAAGCCTCCTCTCCAGTTATAGAAATATGGAGGGTCCCCTGCACAAGCACAGGGGGTGGGACCTCTATTTTTTTGGTGGAGCTGCCCCCATTGCAGTAGCCCACTCTGCAAGGGGTGCTTACGGGGCTGGTAGAGCCAGGTGCCACTATTTAAGGCCACCCTTCCTGCCTGGTGACCTGGCAGCCCTTCAGCATGGCGGCTCCACCTTGGGCACAGCGTAAAATCAAGGATAGATGGTGAAGTGAGAAGGAAAAGGAATGTTAGGAAGGTATGGGGTGTTGATGAAGCAGGTTGTTAAAAAAAAACCCATCCCGAACCGGAGCTCAGTGGTTAGGGAACGTTGTCCCCTTCTCCCTCAGCCCCAATCCGGGACGGTTGGCTAAGGTCAGCATCCACCCTGTGAAATTAGAGGCTAACCAGAGAAAGTTGTGGGCGAGGTTGTATTTAAAGCGAGGAAACGTGTTTTGAAGGAAGGACAAGAGGCTAAGCTGAGGTCGGACAGGGTGCTGAGTCCCGTCAGCATGGTGGCCAGGATGGCAAATCGCCGCGCCCCTTACGGGTAACCCTTATGAGAAGAGGTTTTTGGTTTATGGCTAGCCATTGCAAAAAGAAAAAACCTTTTCATTCTCCCTCATGACTCCCCACCATGGAGGCCTACAAGGGCCCTGCATTACTGCAACTCTACAATCAGTTACGTCAGGTATGTCTTCTTGGAGAATGGTTACGGATCCATCACACCATCTTTAGAAACCTAAGAGGCTGCCCGAGTTCTCCTACGCATAGAGAAAAGGGGCCAATGATGGTTTTCTCCTTGGACATTCAGTAGACAAAGGCGGTAGAGATGCCCAGCCTCTTCCACCTTCATGAAAGAACAATTTGAATCAATCCATAAAATGAGCAGAGGTCGGGTGTCTATAAGGGCCACTAGATAGGTGAAGGAAGAGAAGGAAATAAAGGGCAGTGGGAGGACATAATAGGGGAGGAAAGAAAGGGGCATGTTAAAAGTCTTGTTGGCAGTACCATAAGGGGCCCAAGGGTGACCTCCCTCACCATGAGAAGGCCAGAGCCTCCCTGGGAACAACCCCTGAAGATAAGATCCCAGAGAGGGAGGGGGAACTGAGAATTATCAATCATAATTATAAATAGGTAGGTTTTTAATATTTTTTTTTTAATTATATCAATAGAATAATTCTTTTCAATTAAAATATATTATTTGATTTATAAAAAAGGATTTAAATATTTAATTTTAATTATTTTTGATAAAGTACGCCATTTGTAATTTGGCCCAAGGCGATTTTGAGCAAATTAGTCCAGTGCTTTAATGGTTAAATTATGGGTAAACATTACGATCGGCGGCGCCAATAATGGGACATAAACTATTTCAGCCGTATTCCAATATGTTTCGCCTTTTTTAAGTAAATTCAAGGGGACTGCTTGCGGGTCATTTAAGCACTGCAGCGCCCCCCCCTACAATGATCCTGAATTCGAATCCATTTGGGGGTCTGGGGGGCTATGCCCCCCAGTATATAATCTTCTTTTTTTTTAAGGGGCTATCTGGCAACTGCCCACTTGGGCATAAGTTGCTGCTGCACAAACAGCCCAGTTCTAGGCTACTTTAAAATAAAAATTTTAACAGAAACATCAATAAAAAAGGATAACAATCCGGGAGCAAGCTCCAGCATCGCAGGGAGGTCCCCCTCCCCCCGGCACAGAAGCCTGCGACCTACAAAAAAACAAAACAAACAACAATAACAAAAAAAGTTAAATACAAGGGAGAAGGCTGGCCTCCCAAAAAAATTCCATCAGTCCACCAGTCATGGTGCACGCACTCGACCCGAGTACAAGGGAAAGGCAGTAGCAACCCCGCCCATCCCAGTACCGGGACAGGTAACATGCGCGAAGATCACCCAGACTGGGACATTCGACAATAATTGTTTATAGAATAATGCTGTGTTTTTATTTAACCAAACGTGCATGAATAGGCATGCGCGGAGGGGTGTTTTATTTAACAAAACGTGCATGAATAGGCATGCGTGGGTGAACACAACATACACGCCAAAAAATACACTTTTCAGGCGCACCACCGATCTTCATATTTACCAAATTATGTAGCTGATATTGTGCAGCCTTGTTTTATGCCACATTTTGTATTCAATTTCTATTTGAGCCTTTTAAAATTTTCATATTCATTTTACTGTCAAATTGACAAATGAATTGCTACTATTATAGTCATTCTTCCATAATATTTGAAGATATACTAAATATATCTACCTTTTTCTTTGGTAAATCCAAGATAAGATAAATATGAAGATCGGCGGTGCAAACGATTCGACACAAAATATTTGGGGTAAATGTTGCAAGGGTAATTCTGAAGATCCATACCCTGTGAGCTTTCCCACTTGCATTCCTATAATATTTTGTCCACCTACCAACATGTTTCACTCAACTGTGTGATTAACTTGTTTTATTACTTGTTCCTGAGGGTGAGCATAGCGAGTGGGTGGTATGGGGAGCAACCTAGAGTACGGCTCACAGGTTATGGATCTTCAGGTTTACCGTTGCGAGTATGGGCCGATGCAATTCTAGCTTATTTTGAGGGTTGGATCATTGTTGGGGATGGGCCTATTATGAGTAAATTTTGGAGTAAATTCAAGGGGACTGCTCATGGGGGGGTTTATCACTGAGGGGAGACCCCCTACAATGATCCTGAGTATCAATCAAACGTGCATGAATATGCATGCGTGGGTGAACAAAACATACACTGAAAAATACACTTTTTCGGGCGCACGGCTGATCTTCATGTTTACCCAAGATAATCATTTTTACAAGTTACACAATTTATAATCAATATTATATATTAATTAAATTACATAATTATATTCAATTTATAACATAACATAACATAATTTCACAGATAATAAAAGCCACAAGGGCCTATCAAAGGTCATCCGCATCCGTCAAAACCCACCCACAAAAAGCACCATCACTAGGGGAGGACAAAATCAAAGTCCCCCACAATATAATATAACAGATGACAAAAGACAAAAGGGCTCATCATAGGTCATCTGAGTCAAACGGCCTCTTTTTTAAGGCACCCAAACTCCCAGGAAAACTACATCCAGAGGATTGCATCCAGAAACAAGGGTATCACCAATCAAGGCTTATAAGAACATAAGAACATAAGAAAAGAAGAAGACTGCAAAAGACCATTCATGGCCCACACTTGGCAGCTCCTGTTCCATTCAACACACAAAAGATTTCTTACCAGAGAAAAGTCATCAACATTGTCACCCTTTACAGGAGTTCGTCAGATCTAATCTACAATATACATAAAATGCATCCAGAGGATTATGTCCATTCATGCAACCGCAAAATATAATCTTCCCACTCCTTAGAAAAATATATACATATGTACATAAAAAAGTCAGTCCCATCTAGCAGCTTCATCCATATATTTATCTAATCTATTCTTAAAACTACCCAGAGAGGAGGCTTCTATCACATGCCTAGTGAGCCTATTCCATTCATCTACCACACGATTTGTAAACCAATTCCTCCCAATCTCCTTCCTAAACCTATACTTATCAAGCTTAAACCCATTGCTACGTGTTCTGTCATGTTCACTAAGTATAAGAACCTTACCCAGATCCCCTTTATTATATCCTTTTACCCATTTGAAGACTTCAATCAATTCCCCTCTGACTCTTCTCCTTTCCAATGTATGTAGATTTAGTTTTCTGAGCCTTTCACCATAAGGTAAGTTCCTTAGCCCACCAATCATCTTTGTCATCCTTCTCTGCACAGACTCAAGCAAGTCAATATCCTTCCTATAATATGGTGACCAAAATTGTACTGCATAGTCTAGATGAGGCCTAACTAGCGCCAGATACAGTTTTAGAATGACTTCAGCACTCTTATTGCTTACACTCCTCCTAATGAATCCCAATATCCTATTAGCTTTATTCTTAGCATTTAGACATTGCTTTCTAGGCAGAAGGTCTGAACTTACCAAAATACCCAAGTCTCTCTCACAATCAGTCCTCCCTAAAATTCTGCCATTTAATTTATAACTATTCAATGGATTATTTCTACCTATACTAAGTACACTACATTTGTCTATGTTAAACTTCATTTGCCATTTCTCGGCCCAATTGGACAGAATGGTCAATTCCTCCTGCATTACAACAGCATCAGAATCAGCCCTAATGGCCCTACCTAGCTTAGTATCATCAGCAAATTTACTCAGGTCACTACTTATACCTATGTCAAGATCATTAATATAAATTAAGAATAGCAAGGGACCCAAAACAGATCCTTGAGGAACTCCACTGCTAACACACCCCCACTCAGATTTAACTCCATCTATACTAACTCTTTGCTGTCTGTCACCAAGCCATGACTGAATCCACCTAAATATACTGCCATCGATCCCGTGTGCTTTAACTTTGCTCAGAAGTCGTAAGTGTGGCACTCGATCAAAAGCCTTACTAAAGTCCAAGTATAAAATATCATAGTTTTCATCATTATCTGCTGCTTCATACACCTTACTATAAAAAGACAGCAAATTAGTGAGACAGGATTTACCCTTACTAAAGCCATGCTGTGATTCTTTTATCAACTTATGCTTATCCAAGTGATCTCTAATATTCCTTGCTATAATAGATTCCATCATTTTCCCTACCACTGATGTCAAACTTACTGGTCTGTAATTAGACATATTTGTTTTATCCCCTTTCTTAAATATAGGTATCACATTGGCTTTCTTCCATGCCACTGGCACAATGCCACTCTCCAATGATTTTCTAAAGATGCATGCTAGGGGCTCACTTAACACATCCTTACATTCTTTCAAAATTCTAGGAAAGAGCTCATCAGGACCGGGTGCCTTACTACTTTTGATTTTATCAATTTCCTTTGTCACTATCTCCTTTGTGATCAAGATATCCTTTAATTTCTCTTCATCATTACCCCGAAAGATCATTGACACCTCAGGTATATTTAGAATATCCTCCTGTGTAAATACTGAGAGAAAAAAGTCATTTACCATTCCAGCCAATTTCCAGCCATTGAGTCCCTATCACTCACTAATTCTCCATTGGAATCTATAAGTGGGCCTATTTTATCTCTAACCTTAGTTTTGTATAATTGATAAAAACTTTTAGGATCTTCCTTTGCCCTATTTGCCACTTTAATTTCATAATTTCTCCTTGCTACTCTAACTAACTTTTTAACATCTCTTGCTAGTTCATTATATCTCTGCCTTAAGTGATCCTCTCCATTTTTTATTTTCCTATAAATGCCCTTTTTAATGCCAATATAATGCTTAATTTTATCTGTCATCCATTTTGGGTCAATATTTTTAGTCCTAATCTCCTTATATGGAATGTTAATCATCTGACCTGTAATTAATTGCTCAATTATTCTTTCATACTCCTCTTCAATTGTAATCTCTTCCTCCTGGTGATTATTGTCTCCACTAACTGATATTATTGAATCTATTCCTGAATTGATTTCATTGCCTGGTTTCTGTACAACTGCCTCCAGGTAAGTCCTTAGCCCATTATAATTTGCTCTTGTAAAGTCAGGAATTTTAACATTGTTCATGCTACTATCAATACCATTCCATTTCATCTTGAATCTAATTTCACAATGGTCACTATTACCCAAATTTCCTCCAATCTCAGTATCCTTAATAACTTCTTCCCTATTTGTCAGAACTAAATCCAGTATATTATTACCTCTAGTGGGTTCGTTAATAATCTGCCTCAGAAAATTATCTTGGACAACATTCAAAAATTCCTCAGCCTCCTGATCACCCACAAGAGCTTCCCAGTCTATATTTCTGTAATTAAAATCGCCCATTATACACACATGCTTACTTCTACATGCCCGTTCAATCTCCTGCCACAGAAGATTTGAAGCTTCCTTACTAAGATTTGGTGGTCTGTATAATAATCCTAAGACAAGCTTGTTTTTACCTTCCTTTACATTTAGCCATAATGACTCTGTGTTATCATCTAATTTAATTGTACTGTTTACACAACACTGGAGATTATCTTTAATATAAATAATAACCCCTCCTCCTCTCTTCCTATTCCTATCTGTATGGAACATGTTAAAGCCCTCAATCTCAACCTCAGGTTTAAAGTGATTACCTGCCAAATCAAGCCATGACTCTGTTATCGCAATTATATCAAAATTCTCTTCACTTGCTAACGCTCTTAAGAGATCTATCTTATTCCTTATACTCCGACCATTTGTGTAGTATATTTTTAAGTTTTTTTTATTATTCCCATCTTCATTGCATTGTGCTTTTTTATTCCTAGTTATCTGCTCATTCACTTGTGCATTAGTCCCCCTATAACGCATCAGTATGCCCTCTCCCCTAGCTATTCCTCTATCACTGCATCCCTTCCATTTCCTACACCTGCCCTCTATTCCTGTTATTCCCTTACCTCTAACAGCTTCTAGTTTCCCACCCGTAAGGACCTAATCACACTATCCAGCTCCCCCCATAGAACCTCAACACCTGCCCGACTAAGATGGAGCCCATCCATTGCATACAACCTCCTATTCCCGTAAAACCCTCCCCAGACATCTACTAACACCAATCCTAACTCCTCACACAGTCTTTTCACAAATTCATTCAAACCAATTGCACGCGACAACCATTCTACCCCCACATCCAATCTCAGAAGCACACCAGAAACAACACCTTTTACCCTGCTTTTACTCATCCTTTCAACTAACCTTTTATACTGCTCACGTAACTCACATGTACCCACCTTCTTTACATCATTTACTCCCACATGCGTAATCACAACTGCATCCCTCTTACATCCAGAAACCAGCCTATCATACCTCTCACAAACATCACTTACACCAGCACCCGGCAGACAAACTCTCATTCCCTTCCACTTGCTATCACTCAACTTCCTATCTAAATACCTAATCTGAGTCACCCATCACTAGCACCTCAGTCATTCTCCTATTCTGTCTTGGCCTAACATTACCCTCCCTCCTGCTCTCAGTCACGCTACCACCCATCCTGCTTTCATCCACAATCACACCAGGCAAATCACTTTCACACTCTTCCTCTCTCAGGACATTGAATCTGTTAGTCAACCTAACAGGTTCTATGTCCCTCTCATTCACACACCTAACCTGTCCTAACTTATCTATCCTATCCATTTTCACCCACATAACATAACATAACATAATTACACGGATGACAAAAGCCACAAGGGCCTATCAAAGGTCATCCGCCTCCGTCAAAACCCACCCACAAAAAGCACCATCACCAGGGGAAGACAAAATCAAAGTCCCCCACAATATAATATAACGGATGACAAAAGCCACAAGGGCTCATCATAGGTCATCCGAGTCAAGCGGCCTCTTTTTCAAGGCACCCAAACTCCCAGGAAGACTACATCCAGAGGATTGCATCCAGAAACAAGGGTATCACCAATCAAGGCTTGTCAAGAACTAAATCATGCAGCTATAGATATATACAAACAATATTAATATATACAAAACTTAGGAACCATCACAACCTTCCCTTCCCATAAACTCATCCAACCTACTCTTAAATACATTTAGATTTGGACTACCTACTACCCTCTGCGGCAATTTGTTCCAGAAGTCTACCACTCTATTGGTGAAAAAATATTTTCTTAAATCCAACCTACACCCTTGCTTTTTAATTTTCAAGTGGTGACCTCTAGTCCGATTTCCATCATCTAACTCAAAAAACTTGCTAACATCCAATTTATCTATCCCGGAAAAAATTTTAAACAGCTCAATCATATCCCCTCTCACACACCTCCTTTCGAACGAGAACATATTTAATACCCTCAGTCTATCTTCATATTCAAGGTGCCTCAGGGAAGGAATAATCTTTGTTGCCCTCCGTTGCACTGACTCAAGAAGGTTAATATCGTGTCTAAAATGTGGGGACCATGCCTGTATACAGTACTCTAGATGTGGCCTAACATAAGAGTTATAGAGTTTAAGAATAACCTCCTTACTTTTGTAACTGACATTTCTCTTAATAAAACCCAGCACTCTATTTGCCCTATTTCTTGCTTCAATACACTGCTTAGAAAACCTTAATGACTTATCTATTACTACTCCTAGATCTTTCTCATCCTCTACTGAGCTCAGCCAATGCCCATCCATTTCATAGTTAAATTCTCTATTATCTTTTCCCATGTTAATAACTTTGCACTTATCAAGGTTGAAAGTCATTTGCCACTTATGTGCCCAGGATAACAATTTATTTAAGTCCCCCTGCACTTTAAAATTATCATCAATATCTTTAACTACAGCTGCTAATTTGGTATCATCCGCAAAAATTGACACTTTATTATTAACTGCCTCCCCAAGATCGTTTATATAGATGACAAATAATAATGGACCGAGAACTGATCCCTGAGGAACCCCACTGATAACATCCCTCCACTCTGACTTTACACCATTTAGCACTACCCTTTGCTTCCTGTCTTTCAGCCACTCAGCTATCCAATTTGAAACACCCCCACATATCCCAATCATTTTTAATTTATGAACTAGTCTCCTGTGTGGTACCTTATCAAATGCTTTACTAAAATCTAAGTAAATTATATCTACATTCTCTCCCTTATCTACTTGATCTGTTACAAACTCCAGAAAGTCTAGTAAGTTAGTCAAACATGATCAACCTGATCTAAACCCATGCTGAGCATCGCTGATTAACCCCTCCCTCTCTAGATGTTGGCAAATCCCTTTTTTAACTATTTTCTCAAGAATTTTACAGACTACAGGAGTTAGGCTAACCGGTCTAAAGTTATTTGGATCCTCTTTACTACCCTTCTTGAAAATGGGGACTACATTCGCTCTCTTCCAATCATCGGGTATTTCTCCATATTCCAATGACCTAGTATATAACTTGTCCAGAGCTATTGAGATACTTTCTACCCCTTCTTTAAGTATCCTAGAATGAATATTATCAGGGCCGGAGGCCTTGGTAGTATCTAAATCACCTATTAGTCCTTTTATCATCCTCCGATCCACACAAATGTTAGTAAACACCTCTTTTCCTGACCTATGAGTACTATACATAGGACTATTTAGTTTCTCTTTTGTAAATACTGATGCAAAATGACCATTTAGTACCTCAACTATTTCCTCATCAGTTTCTCTCACAAACCCTTCATATTTGATAGGTCCTATTTTAACTCTGCCACACTTGTTATTAATTTTATAGTAACTAAAGAACTTTCTAGGATCTTTGTTGCTATCCTGAGCTAATTTAATTTCTGACACCCTTTTGTTCTTCTTTAGAATCTTATTTAACTCATTCCTAGCCATTTATCATCACTCACAACTTCCACACTGTTCCCAGTCCTAGCCCTATCTTCCACCCTCTTAGCACTAATCTCACCCTTCAATCGCACACTTGCATCTCTTCTCACCTCAAACACCAAATCATTCAACCTCTTACATTCCCCACTCAACCTCCTAACCTCCCCTTCCAGAAAACACACACGGCATTCAGTTACATTAACTCTCCTTTCAACTCCACATGCATCACACACCACATACACACTACTTTCAAACGGCATGCTATCACCATCTATACAAAAAGCAATACTCTCAGAAATTTACTAATGAAAAAGTTAACACTCACCAAAATAAAAATTCTTGCTCAGGATTGCTGCCAGAACTAAATCAAGCAACTAGAGATATATACAAACAATATTAATATATACAAAACTTAGGAACCATCACAACCTTCCCTCCCCATAAACTCATCCAACCTGTTCGACTGACCTTCGAACAGGTAGCACGTGTTTTATAGAGCTCTCAGTCTGTTGATCTATTTTTCAGATTTTTCTATAGTTTGTTTGTTTTTTTGTTTTTTTTTCACCACAATCAGCGAAAGCTAAGTTGCTCTTATTTTTTTATTTCTTATTGCTACTTAAATTCTTTCTTTGTTTGAATAAGTGATGGAGTTTGGGGATGAAAGTGAGCATGAGTGTCGGAATGTATGCATTGGTTGTGGTGTATTAGGTGAGGGGTATACATGTGTTGTATGTGGGCTGCGTGAATGCATTGTAGATTTAGAGGGGATGAGAAGGCAGGATTTAGACAGGATATGTAGGCTGGAGGGGTTAGTTGCTGAGCTCAGGAGGGAACTTAGTGTTAGGCCTAGAGCTGGGAATAGGTTAGGTGGTGAGGTAGGCCAGTTAGATGTTTCAGGTGAAGGTAGAGGGCCAGTGGAGGAGGTAGGATATGATAGTTCTAGTGATAGTGAAGTTAGCCCCCTTAGATTAGTTAGAAATAGGCCTAGTGAGGATGGGGGACAGTGGAGAGTGGTTAGGAAACATGAAGCTAGGGAGGCTTCTCCTGTTCTTTGTGAGAATAGGGTTGCCTCTTTTGAGGTGGTTAGCCAGGGGGAGAATAGGTGTGTGAGTCAGAGGGACACAGATCCTATTAGCTTGACTAATAGATTCAGTGCCCTAAGAGAGGAAGTAACTGGAAGTGATATGACTGATGGGGGTGGGGGTGGAGTTCGAGTGACTGGTAGTTTGAATGAGAATAGGAGTGGGGATGGAGTTAGGTCTGTGGGGGTTAGGAATAGGAGTCTGACTGAAGTGCTTGTGATGGGTGATTCGCGAGTTAGATATTTAGATAGGAAGTTGAATGCAAGTAGATTGAATGGTTTGAGGGTGTGTTTGCCGGGTGCTGGAGTGAGAGATCTGTCTGATAGGTATGAGGAACTGGTGTCTGGCTGTGCAAGGGATGCGGTTGTGATTACACATGTAGGAGTGAATGATGTGAAGAAAGTGGGTGCATGTGAGTTACGTGAGAGGTACAAGAGGTTGATTGAAAAGGTGAAAGAAAGTAGAATGAAAGGTGTTGTGACAGGTGTGCTTCCAAGAATGGATGTTGGGGTAGAATGGATGTCTCGTGCAATTGGGCTGAATGATTATGTGAGGAGGATGTGTGAGATGGAAGGTGTCATGTTTGTGGATGTGTGGGATAGGTTTGTTGGAATGAAAGAAATGTATGCGATGGATGGACTGCATTTGAGTAGGAGGGGGGTAGATGTGTTGTGGGAGGAGTATGATCGTGTTATTAGGTCTTTGCGGGCGGGAAACTAGATACTAATAGTGGTCAGGGAATTATGAGAGGACATTATAGTACTGAAAGTAGAATGGACTTGGCAGATAACAGAAATAGGTTCCAAGGCGATAGAGGTGAGGTCATTCAAGTTTCAAGAGGTGCTTCAGGGATAGGGGGGTTAAATTGTTTCTATACAAATGCTCGTAGTCTTAGAAACAAGAAGGATGAGCTATTTAGTTATATTAGCAATGAGGATATAGATATATTATGCGTTACTGAATCATGGGTTAATGAAATAGAATTTAGTGACACTATAAGTGAATTTGATTTTCAGGGCTATAATATGTACATTAGTCAAAGGACAGGTAGGATTGGTGGAGGAATAATTATCTATATAAAAAACAACATTGTTTCAAGTTTAAATACTTCAATAAAGCAGGATGGAGTTGAGTCACTTTGGATAGATATTAGGTTCAGTAAAAATAGAATGGTGCATTTGGGAGCTTTTTACAGGCCACCTGGGCAGACTGATGATATAGATGAACTAATGATAAGGGAAATAAGTAAGGGATGTGAAACAGATGCAGTTATTATTGGGGACTTCAACTTAAACTCTGTGGACTGGGAAAATATGATAGGTAGGGATAGAACAAGTGGCAGGTTCATAGAATGCTTTGAGGATAATTTTTTGAATCAATTTGTTAATGAGCCAACGAGGGGGGACAATATATTAGATTTAGTACTTTCTAACAGTGATCATTTAGTTCAAGAATTGACTGTTGGGGAAGCATTGGGAAATAGTGACCATCAGATAGTTTGTTTTAACTTGGGAATTGAGAAGGGTAAAATAACCGAGAATGCTGTAAAAGTTCCAAATTTTCATAAGGGAGATTATGTAAAACTCCGAAGCTTGCTAAATTTGGTAGACTGGGATGTAGAATTCAGAGGTAAAAATGCTTATTGGATGTGGGATACTTTCGAGCATATAATAAATGTAGTCCAAGAACAATGTATCCCAATGAAGGCCATTAGGAACAAAAGTAGGAAACCATTATGGTGGAATCAGGAGATAGCTAGAAAAATTTCAGAGAAGAAAAGGGCATATAAAAAATTACAGGTAGAAAATAATATTCAAAATTTAAGTGATTATAGAATGGCTAGGAATGAGTTAAATAAGATTATAAAGAAGAACAAAAGGGTGTCAGAAATTAAATTAGCTCAGGATAGCAACAAAGATCCTAGAAAGTTCTTTAGTTACTATAAAATTAATAACAAGTGTGGCAGAGTTAAAATAGGACCTATCAAATATGAAGGGTTTGTGAGAGAAACTGATGAGGAAATAGTTGAGGTACTAAATGGTCATTTTGCATCAGTATTTACAAAAGAGAAACTAAATAGTCCTATGTATAGTACTCATAGGTCAGGAAAAGAGGTGTTTACTAACATTTGTGTGGATCGGAGGATGATAAAAGGACTAATAGGTGATTTAGATACTACCAAGGCCTCCGGCCCTGATAATATTCATTCTAGGATACTTAAAGAAGGGGTAGGAAGTATCTCAATAGCTCTGGACAAGTTATATACTAGGTCATTGGAATATGGAGAAATACCCGATGATTGGAAGAGAGCGAATGTAGTCCCCATTTTCAAGAAGGGTAGTAAAGAGGATCCAAATAACTTTAGACCGGTTAGCCTAACTCCTGTAGTCTGTAAAATTCTTGAGAAAATAGTTAAAAAAGGGATTTGCCAACATCTAGAGAGGGAGGGGTTAATCAGCGATGCTCAGCATGGGTTTAGATCAGGTAGATCATGTTTGACTAACTTACTAGACTTTCTGGAGTTTGTAACAGATCAAGTAGATAAGGGAGAGAATGTAGATATAATTTACTTAGATTTTAGTAAAGCATTTGATAAGGTACCACACAGGAGACTAGTTCATAAATTAAAAATGATTGGGATATGTGGGGGTGTTTCAAATTGGATAGCTGAGTGGCTGAAAGACAGGAAGCAAAGGGTAGTGCTAAATGGTGTAAAGTCAGAGTGGAGGGATGTTATCAGTGGGGTTCCTCAGGGATCAGTTCTCGGTCCATTATTATTTGTCATCTATATAAACGATCTTGGGGAGGCAGTTAATAATAAAGTGTCAATTTTTGCGGATGATACCAAATTAGCAGCTGTAGTTAAAGATATTGATGATAATTTTAAAGTGCAGGGGGACTTAAATAAATTGTTATCCTGGGCACATAAGTGGCAAATGACTTTCAACCTTGATAAGTGCAAAGTTATTAACATGGGAAAAGATAATAGAGAATTTAACTATGAAATGGATGGGCATTGGCTGAGCTCAGTAGAGGATGAGAAAGATCTAGGAGTAGTAATAGATAAGTCATTAAGGTTTTCTAAGCAGTGTATTGAAGCAAGAAATAGGGCAAATAGAGTGCTGGGTTTTATTAAGAGAAATGTCAGTTACAAAAGTAAGGAGGTTATTCTTAAACTCTATAACTCTTATGTTAGGCCACATCTAGAGTACTGTATACAGGCATGGTCCCCACATTTTAGACACGATATTAACCTTCTTGAGTCAGTGCAACGGAGGGCAACAAAGATTATTCCTTCCCTGAGGCACCTTGAATATGAAGATAGACTGAGGGTATTAAATATGTTCTCGTTCGAAAGGAGGTGTGTGAGAGGGGATATGATTGAGCTGTTTAAAATTTTTCCGGGATAGATAAATTGGATGTTAGCAAGTTTTTTGAGTTAGATGATGGAAATCGGACTAGAGGTCACCACTTGAAAATTAAAAAGCAAGGGTGTAGGTTGGATTTAAGAAAATATTTTTTCACCAATAGAGTGGTAGACTTCTGGAACAAATTGCCGCAGAGGGTAGTAGGTAGTCCAAATCTAAATGTATTTAAGAGTAGGTTGGATGAGTTTATGGGAAGGGAAGGTTGTGATGGTTCCTAAGTTTTGTATATATTAATATTGTTTGTATATATCTATAGCTGCATGATTTAGTTCTTGACAAGCCTTGATTGGTGATACCCTTGTTTCTGGATGCAATCCTCTGGATGTAGTTTTCCTGGGAGTTTGGGTGCCTTGAAAAAGAGGCCGCTTGACTCGGATGACCTATGATGAGCCCTTGTGGCTTTTGTCATCCGTTATATTATGTTGTGGGGGACTTTGATTTTGTCTTCCCCTGGTGATGGTGCTTTTTGTGGGCGGGTTTTGACGGAGGCGGATGAACTTTGATAGGCCCTTGTGGCTTTTGTCATCCGTGTAATTATGTTATGTTATGTTATGTTAAATACATTTAAATTTGGACTACCTACTACCCTCCGCAGGAATTTGTTCCAGAAGTCTACGACTCTATTGGTGAAAAAATATTTTCTTAAATCCAACCTACAGTGCAGTCCTGTCTTCCTTGCTTTTTAATTCTCAAGTGGTAACCTCTAGTCCGATTTCAATCATCTAACTCAAAAAACTTGCTAACATCCAATTTATCTATTCCAGAAAAAATTTTAAAGAGCTAAATCATATCCCCTCTCACACACTTCCTTTTGAACGAGAACATATTTAATACCCTCAGTCTATCTATATATTCAAGGTGCCTCAGGGAAGGAATAATCTTTGTTGCCCTCCGTTGCACTGACTCGATAAGGTTAATATCGTGTCTAAAATATGGGGACCATGCCTGTATACAGTACTCTATATGTGGCCTAACATAAGAGTTATAGAGTTTAAGAATAACCTCCTTACTTTTCTAACTGACATTTCTCTTAATGAAACCCAGCACTCTATTTGCCCTATTTCTTGCTTCAATACACTGCTTAGAAAACCTTAATGACTTATCTATTACTACTCCTAGATCTTTCTCATCCTCTACTGAGCTCAGCCAATGCCCATCTATTTCATAGATAAATTCTGTATTATCTTTTCCCATGTTAATAACTTTGCACTTATCAAGGTTGAAAGTCATTTGCCACTTATGTGCCCAGGATAACAATTTATTTAAATCCCCTTGCACTTTAAAATTATCATCAATATCTTTAACTAAAGCTGCTAATTTGGTATCATGCGCAAAAATTGACACTATATTATTAACTGCCTCCCCAAGATCGTTTATATAGATGACAAATAATAATGGACCGAGAACTGATCCCTGAGGAACCCCACTGATAACATCCCTCCACTCTGACTTTGCACCATTTAGCACTACCCTTTGCTTCCTGTCTTTCAGCCACTCAGCTATCCAATTTGAAACACCCCCACATATCCCAATCATTTTTAATTTATGAACTAGTCTCCTATGTGGTACCTTATCAAATGCTTTACTAAAATCTAAGTAAATTATATCTACACTCTCTCCCTTATCTACTTGATCTGTTACAAACTTGAGAAAGTCTAGTAAATTAGTCCATGATCTATCTGGTCTAAAGCCATGCTGAGCATCGCTGATTAACCCCTCCCTCTCTACAAGTTGGCAAATCCCTTTTTTAACTATTTTCTCAAGAATTTTACAGACTACAGGAGTTAGGCTAACCGGTCTAAAGTTATTTGGATCCTATTTACTACCCTTCTTGAAAATGGGGACTACATTCGCTCTCTTACAATCATCGGGTATTTCTCGATATTCCAGTGACCTAGTATACAACTTCTCCAGAGCTATTGAGATACTTTCTACCCCTTCTTTAAGTATCTTAGAATGAATATTATCAGGGCCGGAAGCCTTGGTAGTATCTAACTCACCTATTAGTTCTTTTATCGTCCTCCAATCCACACTAATGGTAGTAAACACCTCTTTCTCTGACCCATGAGTACTATACATATGACTATTTAGTTTCTCCTTTGTAAATACTGATGCAAAATGACCATTTAGTACCTCAACTATTTCCTCATCAGTTTCTCTCACAACCCCTTCATATTTGATAGGCCCTATTTTAACTCTGCCAGACTTATTATTAATTTTATATTACCTTAAGAACTTTCTAGGATCTTTGTTGCTATCCTGAGCTAATTTAATTTCTGACACCCTTTTGTTCTTCTTTATAATCTTATTTAACTCATTCCTAGCCCTTCTATAATCACTTAAATTTTGAATATTATTTTCTACCTGTAATTTTTTATATGCCCTTTTCTTCTCTGAAATTTTTCTAGCTATCTCCTGATTCCACCATAATGGTTTCCTACTTTTGTTCCTAATGGCCTTCATTGAGATACATTGTTCTTGTCTACATTTATTATATGCTCGAAAGTATCCCACATCCAATAAGCATTTTTACCTCTGAATTCTACATCCCAGTCTACCAAATTTAGCAAGCTTCGGAGTTTTACATAATCTCCCTTATGAAAATTTGGAACTTTTACAGCATTCTCGGTTATTTTACCCTTCTCAATTCCCAAGTTAAAACAAACTATCTGATGGTCACTATTTCCCAATGCTTCCCCAACAGTCAATTCTTGAACTAAATGATCACTGTTAGAAAGTACTAAATCTAATATATTGTCCCCCCTCGTTGGCTCATTAACAAATTGATTCAAAAAATTATCCTCAAAGCATTCTATGAACCTGCCACTTGTTCTATCCCTACCTATCATATTTTCCCAGTCCACAGAGTTTAAGTTGAAGTCCCCAATAATAACTGCATCTGTTTCACATCCCTTACTTATTTTCCTTATCATTAGTTTATCCATATCATCAGTCTGCCCAGGTGGCCTGTAAAAAGCTCCCAAATGCACCATTCTATTTTTACTGAACCTAATATCTATCCAAAGTGACTCAACTCCATCCTGCTTTATTGAAGTATTTAAACTTGAAACAATGTTGTTTTTTATATAGATAATTATTCCTCCACCAATCCTACCTGTCCTTTGACTAATGTTCATATTATAGCCCCATAAACCAAATTCACTTATAGTGTCACAAAATTCTATTTCATTAACCCATGATTCAGTAACACATAATATATCTATATCCTCATTGCTAATATAACTAAATAGCTCGGTAATTGTGTAGACTATGGGCCGATGCGACTCTAGTTCCTTTTTGGGCTATTTTCATTGTTTTTCTGCTATCGCACTGGCCAATCACAGATCTGGATTCATTTTCATAAATGACCAATCAGAAAGCTCTATTTGTTTCAAGGCTTTTTGTGTTTTTTATAATAATCAAAAATTGGTTTATCTTATATTTTAATGTTTTTTTCCCCCTCATTTCTTTTCTATATATCCTACCTACCCTATGCCTGACATTCTTTAGTGTTTTTATTTAATTTCCCATTGTTTAATGTTCAATTAAACCATATTTCGGTGTTGTTAATCAAGTGTCACGTCTTAATTCTGACGAAAACACGATTTTTTCATATTACCTGTTCCGTATTGATTTCTGTGCTTTGATTTGTTTAAAAGGTTATTTTAAGACCTTCATTTTGCTTATTGTTCCAAATTGATGCGTGCAGTATTAGTGTTTTTATTACTATATATGTGTAGTTCAAGAAACACAAATGGTCAATTCCAGTAAAAAAAAAAAGTCACGAAATTTCCGGGAACAATGCTCTACTTTTCCGTCCGCATCTCTCATATTTAAACGACCACCCACGCCGTTTCCCGCTCATTTGTCAAATTTTCATTTTCGTGTTAAGTTTGTTTGTTACCTATTCAACGTTTCGGTGCTATTTTAACCGACAACGAGAAATATGTTGCGTTTCTCGAAGCCCATGGGCCGTGTAGTGGAAGGGCAGTGGGTTTGGGGAGGGTTCGAATGTGAAACAAAGAGAATTTTCATTGTTTCGGTGGCAAATCGAAATCGAGAAACCCTCCTCGCAGCGATAAAAAAGTGGATTTTGCCGGGCACGGCAGTCGTATCTGATGGATGGGCAGCCTATTCAAATTTGTCATCTGAAGGATACGAACATCTTACCGAATTCTGGCTTGCTGCCGGTAAACTCTACCCACCCGTCTGGCGTAAGTATTAACCATTATTTTGAGCGTCGGCTCGTTGTTGGGTACGGCTCGCCGCGGGGATAACACTGCGATGACCCTGAGTTTCAATCCTTTGGGGGGGTCTGGGGGGCACAGCCCCCCAGTATAAAAACGAAAATCGCCATAAAATTCTTTGATTTCATCTCTAAAAAACTAACAACGAAAAGTAGCCCAAAATAGCCAAAAAAAAACTAGGCCTACAATCGGCCCATAGTCTACACAATTACCAATAGCTCATCCTTCTTGTTTCTAAGACTACGAGCATTTGTATAAAAACAATTTAACCCTCCTATCCCTGAAGCACCTCTTGAAACCTGAATGACCTCACCTCTATCGCCTTGGAACCTATTTCTGTTATCTGCCAAGTCCATTCTACTTTCAGTACTATAATGTCCTCTCATAATTCACTAACCCCTATTAGTATCTAGTTTCCCACCCGCAAAGACCTAATAACACAACCATACTCCTCCCACAACACATCTACCCCCCTCCTACTCAAATGCAGTCCATCCATGGCATACATTTCTTTCGGTAAATATGTAGATTAGCGACCCGGCCGAAAAAAAAATTTGTGTGTAAATATTATCGTTCACTCGTGTCGGAATATTCATGCACGTTTGAGTCCTTTTTGAATTATTATTCTATAAACAATTAGGATTGTATACTGGGGGGCCGTGCCCCCCAGACCCCCCCCCAATTTAATGAAACTCAGGATCATCGTAGTGTAGTCTCCCCATTGTGTTTACCCCCACACGAGCCGTCAACTTAAATGTATTCCAAAAACGTGAAACATTTTGGAACACGGACAAAATAGTATGTCCCATCGTTCGCGCCGATAATCTACATATTTACCTTTCTTTCATTCCAACAAACCTATCCCACACATCCACAAACATGACACCTTCCATCTCACACATCCTCCTCACATAATCATTATAGATTTAGGTCATGAAAGTAAAATAATAGAAGCATTTAAATACTGGTTGGAAGAATGAGTGCTTGTGCTTTCTGACATTTTATTTGATTCAATTTTCAAGCTATACAAAATAATTTGCAATAACCTTGAATCATATTAACACTAACTTTGGCTTAGCTGCTAAAGACAAACTTATCTGAATTGTACATATAAATTAAAATTACATTCATTTCACAATAACCTTTTGTATCTTGGATTAATTTTTTCTCACTCAAACTACCATTTTATTTTGCGACTTGTGTGTTTAGAAATTGATTCTTAAAATGCTGTCTAATAAAATTAATTATATCAATCAATCATTAATACATTCGATTTTGATCAGTGACAGTTAACCAAGGACACAATATTAACAAGCTGAAAACACGGGTATAGAATTATCAATGAAAGCATGCTCAATTTAAAATAGAGTACTCCATTCGCATTATTTAATGTTTAAAATTTCTTTTCAAGTGTAACTTTAAATTAACCAACTAATGCATTGTTTGGAAATAAGAAGGAAGCAAGATTGTATGACACTGGAATAGTGAAATGAGTTTCAGTAAATAATAGCAGTAATTATGTAAAAATAATCTAGATAAACTATGTGCTGATACATTATTCCACTAAAATTAAAGCCACAAAAGCAAAATTGTGATAGCTGCGAAAAGCTGGTAAATTTCCGAAAAATTTAAGAATTCACCGAACACGTGCAATATTTTAGTGAAAACCCCCTTCATTGAACACATCGAAGTCAATTACGAGGAACTATAATAACATAATTAAATAATTGTGACTCGAAACCCAGTTCACTTTTTCACTGTCACGAATTTTATCAGTGAACTGAAAGGAATAATCGATCATAAATAAAATATAGGTAGTTCGGTTATATGGGTCAGGGAAAGAGGTGTTTACTACCATTAGTGTGGATTGGAGGACGATAAAAGAACTAATAGGTGAGTTAGATACTACCAAGGCCTCTGGCCCTGATAATATTCATTCTAGGATACTTAAAGAGAGGGTAGAAAGTATCTCAATAGCTCTGGAGAAGTTGTATACTAGGTCACTGGAATATGGAGAAATACCCGATGATTGGAAGAGAGTGAATGTAGTCCCCATTTTCAAAAAAGGGTAGTAAAAAGGATCCAAATAACTTTAGACCGGTTAGCCTAACTCCTGTCTGTAAAATTCTTGGAAATTAGTTAAAAAGGGGATTTGCAAACATCTAGAGAGGGAGGGGTTAATCAGCGATGCTCAGCATGGGTTTAGATCAGGTAGATCATGTTTGACTAACTTACTAGACTTTCTGGAGTTTGTAACAGATCAAGTAGATAAGGGAGAGAATGTAGATATAATTTACTTAGATTTTAGTAAAGCATTTGATAAGGTACCACATAGGAGACTAGTTCATAAATTAAAAATGATTGGGATATGTGGGGATGTTTCAAATTGGATAGCTGAGTGGCTGAAAGACAGGAAGCAAAGGGTAGTGCTAGATGGTGCAAAGTCAGAGTGGAGGAATGTTATCAGTGGGGTTCCTCAGGGATCAGTTCTCGGTCCATTATTATTTGTCATCTATATAAACGATCCTGGGGAGGCAGTTAATAATATAGTGTCAATTTTTGCGCATGATACCAAATTAGCAGCTTTAGTTAAAGATATTGATGATAATTTTAAAGTGCAGGGGGATTTAAATAAATTGTTATCCTGGGCACATAAGTGGCAAATGACTTTCAACCTTGATAAGTGCAAAGTTATTAACATGGGAAAAGATATTACAGAATTTAACTATGAAATAGATGGGCATTGGCTGAGCTCAGTAGTAATAGATAAGTCATTAAGGTTTTCTAAGCAGTGTATTGAAGCAAGAAATAGGGCAAATAGAGTGCTGGGTTTCACCAAGAGAAATGTCATTTAGAAAAGTAAGGAGGTCATTCTTGAACTCTATAACTCTTATGTTAGGCCACATCTAGAGTACTGTATACAGGCATGGTCCCCACATTTTAGACACGATATTAACCTTCTCGAGTCAGTGCAACGGAGGGCAACAAAGATTATTCCTTCCCTGAGGCACCTTGAATATATAGATAGACTGAGGGTATTAAATATGTTCTCGTTCAAAAGGAGGTGTGTGAGAGGGGATATGATTGAGCTCTTTAAAAAATTTTCTGGGATAGATAAATTGGATGTTAGCAAGTTTTTTGAGTTAGATGATGGAAATCGGACTAGAGGTCACCACTTGAAAATTAAAAAGCAACAAATTGCCGTGGAGGGTAGTAGGTAGTCCAAATTTAAGTGTATTTAAGAGTAGGTTGGATAAGTTTATGGGGAGGGAAGGTTGTGATGGTTCCTAAGTTTTGTATATATATTGTTTGTATATATCTATAGCTGCATGATTTAGTTCTTGGCAAGCCTTGATTGGTGATACCCTTGTTTCTGGACGCAATCCTCTGGATGTAGTTTTCCTGGGAGTTTGGGTACCTTAAAAAAGAGGCCGTTTGACTCGGATGACCTATGATGAGCCCTTGTGGCTTTTGTCATCTGTTATATTATATTGTGAGGGACTTTGATTTTGTCTTCCCCTAGTGATGTTGCTTTTTGTGGGTGGGTTTTGACGGAGGCGGATGATCTTTGATAGGCCCTTGTGGCTTTTGTCATCCGTGAAATTATGTTATTTTATGTGATTTGCACCTTCTTGAATCAGTTCAAAGAAAGTGGACTAAAAAAGTTATTGGCCTGGAGTATCTAACATATGCTGAAAGATGATCAAGATTTGATTTATTCTCAACCAAAGGCCCTCTTATTCGTTCTGACAAATTAATGGTTTGGAATATTCTAAATGGTCATTGTACCCAATTGGCTGACCTATTAAACTGCAGAGATCACACTAAAAAAATATTTGTCCCTCCTCACAATACTGATGTCAGAGCTCGCTTTTTCTCACTTATAACTATTAATTTATGGAACTCTTTGCCTGAAGAGATTGTTTCTGCGAGTTCTGTGCATATTATTAGGGGTCTATCTGCATCTGAAATTATTCAACCTATGGTTAAATTACTTGTAATCCATTCTGTTATCCTGGTTGGAAGATGCAGCAGAGACTGATGAGGGGGAAAGACTCTCATCAAGGTAAAGATCGTCATAAAAAGAAGACAGACTATTATTTTTTTGATAGCAAGAAATTTTATGGTATTAGTATATTTTTTAAGAATATCATCACCGAGGAGTTAGCTGAACGTGGTAGACGACAACTAATCCTCTCGATGCTAACCGAGCAGCGGGAGAGAGCTGGTGCAGAGGCAGAAAAAAAACAACAAATGAACAGGAAGAACATGAAATGTGTGAAATATACAGATGGCAAGAAACTATTAGAACAAATACGCGTCGTCTTAAATTGTCATTATTTTATAATCCTCACTATTTCTTTATAAGATCAAGAGTGCTGCCCTCACTTTTTGTGGAAGAGGGCCCATCGTATAAAGAAATGGTGAGGATACAAAATATCATCACTATTTATATAATATGTAGTTATATATAAACAATTAGGAACTCTTCGAAAGAGGGTGGGGTGGGGTAATTCCCACTATTTATTCGGGAGGTATAAAAAAATAATAAGGCACTCTTCGAAAGAGGAGGGAGGGGAAAGTAATCCTCATTATTTTTTTATAAGATGGACCTTATGTTCACCGTCATCCTACACTCTTCACTCTTTGGCAAAATGTGTGGACAGCCCTCGCCAGCGCCAATCCGTTGGTGCAGTCGTTTCCTAGACTAGATATCCTCTATCTGGGCGAAGTTTCCTTTTACGACCTTACCTTAACCAGACCCCCCCCCGCATGGGGGGTGAAGCATATAGATTGAAATAACTGGGATCGGGAGAAGCAGCATTCCCTCCCGGCACCAGTGCAGTATCGAGCTAGATTTATTTATATTACTTGTTTTTTTTCTTCTATCCATTTACATTTTCGCCACTTCCTTTACCGGTTTTCTTCCATTCATCCCTGTATGAGGCCAGAGATGATTTTTGCCATTTCTATCCATTTACGGACCCGTCAGGGGAGGGCAAGTGAGATATGTAGGCTTATGTGCCCTCCCGACCAATTGTCTGTAAAATATTTGCTGCTATATATCTTCCACACAGTTCACTTTCTATAGCGTCACTATTTTTATTGCAGATTTCTACCTGCAAATTTAGATGAAAAAAAGTTCATCAGGGCCTTTCATGTGACGTAGCAATATGGAACCGAAAACGCTAGGCACCTCTTTGGCCACGTACACACAGGTTGTAGTACTTAGCTTCATCTACCCTTTGATAGTTTTTTTTATATGATAGCAAGATAATCTTTCACTTGAAGCTTTCTTGAGGAAAATGAGACAAATATACTCACTTGTCACAGCAAGATTTAAAACATAAAAGATACTTTAAATGAAATCATTAGATATATATATTCAATCCCATGAATCGTAATTTAAATATAAGTTTAAAAAATATTTATTCATATTACTAAAGCCCCTTTTCCACTGCAAGAAAATATTTCCCGTTATTCATGTGCCTTTGTAAGATTTATTTGTAAACTTTATTTGCCGTTGAATTTTGCAACTACTAGTGTTCAGCCATTTAATCAGGCATTCTCGCAAAAATTAAGCTGATAGAGACAAGGAATATTTCACAAACACTCAAAAATTCAAACCTAATCCACTTGGGATACTAAGAGTATGCAAAGCAATTTAACAAAAAATACATTTTTCTTTTCAATGTAAAATCTTCAATTCATAAAGATTGCTTTGTTAAATTAATATTTTACTTTATTATTTATATTTTGAATTGCATTATTCTAAATAATCCTTTGTCTGCCTATTTTATATTAATTTAATTAAAACTGAAAAACAATATAATTACTTACAACAAAATTGAAAACTGTGATTTTTAAGTGCTTTTTGCCATTTTTTGGTGATTAGTAGGGTTTAAAACAATGTTCCCTAAAAATATAATTTCGTTTATTTATAACAGCATGAGCAATATAAAACACCAAAATAACAGAAAAAAACACCTTATTGTGTCAGTTTTATTTAGATTAATAATATTTTTAGTGTGGAAGATAATAAAAAATACGTTCAATAATATAATTAAAAGGCGAAAGGCATAAACAACAAAATATAAGAAACTCCGTTCGTTTTTATACACATCCATCTTACCGTTGAATTGGCAATACTCATGGCCGTTCTGGATTCTGCGTACGACACCAATGGCCGCCATTTTTCGGCGTATTTCTCCAAATGTCTACACAATTCTCATATACCATGTTGGATGTAAAATAAATATAACATAAATTAAAAAATTCCATGTATAAAAATAACAAAAATGAACCACGGCTGTGATAAAGTGCAGAAAACATTTAATATCGCCAATTGCAGGGCATAACAAGAAGATCATTTTAAACAGTGGCTGTTTCTCTCTCGGTTCTTTTGCCGTTTATTTCCTTATCTATATTCTCCCTCCTATTATTTACACGGGATAGACAATTTTGACTGAAGGATAATGTTATCCTACTTTAAAAGAGAATAAAAAAAGTTTAAGGGTGCTGGATGGAAGCGGCTACTGTTTTGATTACAGCGAAGTTAAGCCACATTGGGTCTGCTTAGTTGCCGGATGTAGTTAAGATTCATAGTAACCCATCTCTCCAATTTTTCCTCTGCAGGGAAGAGGATGAAAACGTATATGTTTGAAATGCTGGCTTGTGCTTAATGACACAAAGGAAATGGCGATGGAAGGTAGTCTTGGAAGTCTTAAAGAGTTATTTTGCTCTTTTCACTCTTGGTAAATCTCGAACATACGCTTTCAAATTCTTTTTTCTTTATAATTTCTCAGCATTTTCCTAGATTTTGAAAGGAATTAATCCTCTATAGTATATGCTTATTCGTGTGATTTATCTTCTGTTAATAAATCAGCCTAAATAGCGTTTCGAAAACCATAACAATAAATTTGTTTGATCGAAGTTGTCTGCCGTTAGTTTTAGGCCTAAGGCGACAGCGAAATAGATTTTGGAATAATGACTTGGGCTTTAAGAAAGACAATTACACAAATATAAATATATTCATAAAATCAACGAATGTACAATGAGATAAGTAGGTTAGGTATACAATGTAAGATATTTTAACATATGATTTATAGCAAAAGATGCGAAGAGAATTGAAGTATGTGAAATTAATATGGTGGAATAATATGGTGAAGAATAGTGAAATAATAATATAGTAATTAATAGTGTGAATAATAGAGTGACTATGATGGACTGTGAATTAGGGGCTGCAATGAGAAGTAAATTTAATTAGGACTTACTCTCGTATGGTCGTTTACAAAGAATGTGAAAGTAGAAGATGGAATTAACTAAGTATGATTTGTTTGGAGGTAAATGACTAATTGTAGAAGGAATGATTACCGACCTTTATACAAAGAAAGCTGCGAGTCGACTAAAAAGGAATAGTGTGCTATTTGGTCAAGCTGGAAAGGTGTGTTTGTTTGTTTGTGTGTGAAATTTTAAGAGAAGTATACGTTAAATGAATTGACAAGTAAAATAAATGAATGAATTAATTATTAAGTTTAACATAAAATGATTTAATTTACAAAAGTTAAGTAAAATAATTGAATGATTAAATTGACAATTTAAAGGAATGCATAATGAATTTTGCATATTGATATATATATATATATATATATATATATATATATATATATATATATATATATATATATATATATATTTATATATATATATATATATATAAGTTTCTCAGGAGGTTTTTATTATAGGAATGCCCAGAGGCATTGCTATAAAACTCACCTTCCCTAAGAAGGTTATCCCCCCCTTTTTTTATTATTTTGAGATTACAAGTCCAAGTACAGACGAGGCCTCCTGAGGACGCGACCGGAGCGTGTGACAGTGCCATTGGTTTGGCTGCGAGTACGTGGACACATATTTGCTGTGGCAGAGGCTTGCTGGTTCCTTCCGAGATGGCGTCAAGCGGGATGTGGGAGTCTTGAGTCCGGTTGTCCGATGACGGAGTGACCAGTGGGGGAAAGATTTGCTCCTGACTAACCACTTCTGCCGACGAGGGTTCCTGCAACAAAGGAGGAGGAGGAGGAGGCAGCAAAACGGAAGGTGGAGTTGGAGAGGAAGTAGTTAAAAAGGTGGGGTTTAGGTTGTTTTGGGGGATTACTGTACCATAAAGGGGGTATAGTAGGAGGAGAATGAGGTGATTGGGGTTCTAGACGAACATTTTCGGTATAAGCGGGTTTAAAGCGGTCGATAGAGACAGTATCTTGCCTGGTGCCAAACTTTAGGAGGAAGAATTTCGGCTTCCTGGAGTTAACGAGAAAGGGTCCGTCATAGACTGGTTGCAACGAAGTGCGAGCTGAATCGCGACGGACGAAAACATAGGAGCATGTTGTCATCTTCTTCAGCACGAAGGTTTTATAATTAGCAGGCACTCTAGGGGCAGTTGGCTTAATTTCAGCCATGAACCGTACAAGGTTATGCACGTATGAAGAAGGATCTAGGTGAGAAGGTAGAGGTCGGTCAGAGGAAGAAAAGAATTGACCGGGTAGACGAAGTTGAGTACCGTAAACTAATTCCGCTGCAGAGCAAGCCAAATCCTCTTTCAAGGACGAGCAAATGCCAAGGGGAATCAAAGGTAGCTTGTCCACCCAAGTTATGTTTGGATCGGTGGAGCGTAAGCTTGCTTTGATGGTCCGATGCAGACGTTCTACCTTAGAGTTACTCTGGGGGTGATAGCTTGTACTACGAAGGACAAAGGAGCCAAGGACTGACACGAGTGCATCTCACTGGTGGGATTCAAACTGGCTGCTACGATCAGTCATGATCGTTGAGGGAACACCAAAACGAGCAAACCATGCTGAGACGAAAGCTCGAGTGACAGTGGAAGCTCTGATGTCCGAGATAGGAACCGCCTCTGGCCAGCGAGTAAAACGATCGATCATGGTGAGAAGATAATTGCAACTACGAGAGTAAGGAAGAGGAACAACTAGATCGATGAGAACTGCGTCAAAACGTGACGAAGGAAGAGGAAAGGGGGCCAGAGGAGCTTTTGTGTAGCGGTGGACTTTAGCATGCTGGCATGGCAGGCATGAGTGAGTCCATTTGGCCACGTCGGCATTCATACCTGGCCAAACGAAGCGTTGTGCAATGAGCTTGCGAGTAGCATTGGCGCCAGGATGAGAGAGAGGCCATGAATTTGGTCGAAGATGTGCCGACGGTAAGCGAAAGGAATGAGAGGACGAGGACAGTCAGGAATTGAATGGTCAACCAGGATAAGCCTGGAAGGACTGTCCGGGAAATCAACCTCGCGAACGACGAGTTGAGAAGAGTGACGCCAGTGTTTGCGTGTCTTCATCTTGTTCCTGGGTAAGCGCTATTATAGGATGCTCCATGGGCGCAGTGTAGGAGAGTTGCGTGCCCGAAATGGATGAAATGCGGGATGAAGTCAAGATGACGAGTGTCAACTGTAGTGTGTACTGACGAAGTACTACGAGACGAACATGTACCGACCAAGGGCTTATGGTCAGTGAAAATGATAAATTCACGCCCTTCCAAATGATGGCGGACAGCGAGATATATTCCGAGGAGTTCTCGAGAGAACGTTGAATATTTCTTTTGGGAGTCTGTAAGAGCGCGAGAGAAGAAAGCAAGAGGTTGCCATTGGTCACCAACTTTCTGCTGCCAGGTGGCACCTACGTGGGTTGAGGGTGCATCTGAGGCGACGCTGATGGGGGCTCCTGGAGAAGGATGAGCCAATTCCACAGCGCGGGCAATAGCCTCTTTGGTGCGAGAGAATGAATCTCACGCCTCAGCGGACCATTCAAGAGGAGAGTTCTTTTTGGTCTTGGTGACCATAGAGTTGAGAGGTTGCATGACCTGGGCACATTTAAGGATGAATCTGTGTTTTAGAAATTGGCCATGCCACAAAACTCTTGAGTTGTTTGCGTGATGTAGGACGAGAAAAGTTTCGCATCGCGCTAACTTTATCTTCGAGTGGGCTAATCCCTGCACTCAATACATGGTGCTCCAAGAATGAGAGTTGCTGGACACCAAAGAGGCACTTGGAGGTGTTTAGTACGATGCCGTACTCCTGAAGACGAGAAAAAACTTGGCGAAGGTGAGAAAGGTGTTCCTCCAGCGAGGAAGATGATATTAGGAGGTCATCGATGTAGCAAAATACAAACGGAAGACCCCTAATGACTTGATCCATAAAGCGCTGGAAAGTTTGACCAGAGTTACGCAATCCATATGGCATTTTGACCATTTCAAAAGCACCAAACGGAGTGGTGATGTTAGTCTTTGCGACATCATATGGGTGAATAGAGATCTGGTTGAAAGCACGAAACAGATCCAAGCGAGAAAAAATCGTACAGCCATGGAGAGAAGAGGTAAAATCGGCTAAGTACGGCAAGGAATAACGATCAGGAATTGTTACAGCGTTAAGAGCTCTGTAATCCCCAACTGCTCTGAATTCCCCCGGAGTGGATTTGGGCACAATGTGAAGTGGAGACGCCCACGGAGAAGATGAAGGCCTACAAATGCCTGAATCCATCATGAATTGGAACTCATCACGCATAGCATAGAGTTTATCAGGTGCTAGACGGCGTGGCCGTGAGAATACAAGACCTCCTGTTGTCTCGATCAGATGCACCTGGGCCTGTCCTTCTAAGGTGGAAGGGTGAGCTCAGGAAACTCCTGAAGGAGGCGCTGAAACGGTGGCTTGGTGGATGGAAGACGAATAGAGAGGAGGGAACTCTGAGAAGGTGATTACGAATCTGAGACAGTGATGAGAGTTTTGCGGTCGACAAGCTTGTGTTGTCGAGAATCGACCAAGAGGTCGTGAGCCGAAAGAAAGTCGAGGCCCAATATTGGACAATCTACCTCGGCCATGATGAAAGTCCTTCGAAAAAACCGACGGAGACCGAGTGAGACTTGAAGGTTACGCCTTCCATAGGTCCTAATATTGGTCGAATTGGCTGCCTTCAGAACTAAATCTGAAGGGGCAGAAGCTTTGTCGGCCTTATGAATTGGTATGACACTGCATTCAGCACCAGTGTCCACCAGGAATGAAAATTCAGAAAGTGGGTCAAAAATACGAAATGGACGAGCTACTTGGGAAAATGAGGTGCAGGCAGGGGATGTAGACCCTTTTGTCCCATGCCATTCTAGTTTAAAGTTTGTGACTGAGAGACTGGAGGAGAGGAATGCCATAATTTGAAGGTTGGGAAATTAAGTGAGAGGAATGCCACAATTTGAAGGTTGGGAAATTTAAATTTGAGGATTTGGAGAAAGTGGTTGAGTTGGGTGGAGTGAGAAAAATGGAAGGTTGAGATTTGAAGATACTGGGTCCAAATATGTGCAAGGTTGCAAGCATTTTAGAGCTTGTGCACCATATTTGTTGTGGTACCAGTACCATTGAGTTGGATGAGAGGAAAGGGAAAAGTTATGCTTCGGGAGACTACTTGGTGCAGTATGTGAAGAAGCATAACTGTGGCTATAAGGCTGTGTACAGTGTACAGCGTTTTACCCGTACCTTTGATGATGCCAGCATAGGCCCTGATGGTGTGGAAGATGGTGAGAATAGTTGGAAGAATGAAGTTGATAATATTGCTGTCTCTCACCTCTTGCTTTTGGATCCCCTCGTTGGTTTCTATTTCGTGAACCAGAGCGGGACCTGCACCTTCGATCGCTAAATCCGTGTCCGTGCTCGCTTTGTAGTTCATGCTGCATCTTTAACCGCTGGATGTCGGCTTCCATCCTCCGTATTGAAGCCTCAAGGTCTCTCGATAGGGAAGATGGAACCCTTGAACGCTCGGCCCGTTCGTCAGAGGAGCTCGACGTGCCTCGAACCTGCGAAATTGAAGCATTGTTAAATGGGCCGTGAGTTTGGTCATTGCCCCAATTCACATAAGGACTTTTATACAATTTATCTGCGGCTGCAGCAACCTCATCAATGCTCGTGGGGTTTGAGCTTAGGATTAATGGCCTAATTCCCTCTGGGACTACTCTCATGAAAATTTCGGTGAGGAGAGGGCTAAAAAGTTCAATATAAGCACCTTTTACCCTGATAAGGTCCTTCAGATGAGATAAAAAGGAAGTAGGACTCTTATCTCCCATTTCCTGAGTATTCATGAGCTCTCTCAGGTCATCTATTTGGGACCTACCATATGTATTGAGAAAAGCCTCATTCAGGCGGTCTAAAACATCAGCTTGTTCCCCGTTAATCAACACTTCCCTGAATTGAATAAAGGTATAAAGGTACTTATGGGTAACCCCTGGATGATTGCCGATACTTTCTCCTCCTCGGTGATGAGCTGTGGTTTAAGGAGGAGGGATGAGACTTCCAACCATCCAATTAGGTTTGCAGGATTAAACACGGGAAGAGAGAGGTACGCATGCGGTTATCTATCCGCGGACTGTGGGTTCGATGCAGACGGTTGGGCACTAACTGATGTCCTTAGTTGTTGTTTTTGGTCCATCATAGTCACTGTTTTATGTATACTTGTGCTAGTTGAATGAAAGTGTTTACGTGAGAAGTAGCTGTGTCTGTGTGCACGTGTGTGAGTGTAAATTGGTCACAAGCACAGGAATATGAAGGATTGAAAAATAATTGAGAAATTAAGGAAATTGTCCACTCGTTGAATATAGGGGATAATAATAAATTAAAATGACGTGAATTATGATAATTGGAAGGATGATGTTAAAGATTACAAGAG
This sequence comes from Ceratothoa steindachneri, assembly GCA_963969495.1. Lineage (NCBI taxonomy): Eukaryota > Metazoa > Arthropoda > Malacostraca > Isopoda > Cymothoidae > Ceratothoa > Ceratothoa steindachneri. The sequence goes on along the minus strand of OZ018331.1, from coordinate 71,354,646 downwards.
ATATACAAAAAAATGAACACGTAAATCAAAAAAATGCTCGAGCGAGGTTTTGGGACGAAATGACGCGTGGAGTCAAGAATTATTTTATCGTTTAAACTTATTTATTGATTGGTGGGAGATTACTAAACTTTGGGCACCAATTTTATAGTATAAGGTTATTCATGTGATTTATCTTCTGTTAATAAATCAGCCTAAATAGCGTTTCGAAAACCATAACAATAAATTTGTTTGATCGAAATTTTCTGCCGTTAGTTTTAGGCCTAAGGTGACAGGAAAATAAATTTTGGAATAATGACTTGAGCTTTAAGAAAGACAATTACACAAATATAAATATATTCATAAAATCAACGAATGTACAATGAGATAAGTAGGTTAGGTATACAATGTAAGATATTTTAACATATGATTTATAGCAAAAGATGCGAAGAGAATTGAAGTATGTGAAATTAATATGGTGGAATAATATGGTGAAGAATAGTGAAATAATAATATAGTAATTAATAGTGTGAATAATGGAGTGACTATGATAGACTGTGAATTAGGGGCTGCAATGAGAAGTAAATATAATTGGACTTACTCTCGTATGGTCGTTTGCAAAGAATGTGAAAGTGGAAAATGGAATTAACTAAGTATGATTTGTTTGGAGGTAAATGACTAATTGTAGAAGGAATGATTACTGACCTTTATACGAAGAAAGCTGCGAGTCGACTAAAAAGGAATAGTGTGCTATTTGGTCGAGCTGGAAACGTGTGTTTGTTTGTTTGTGTGTGAAATTTTAAGAGATGTATACGTTAAATGAATTAACAAGTAAAATAAATGAATAAATTAATTATTAAGTTTAACATAAAATGATTTAATTTATAAAAGTTAAGTAAAATAATTGAATGATTAAATTAACAAAGTTAAAGTAAAATAATTCAATGGTTAAATTGACACGTTAAAGGAATGTATAATGAATTTTACATATTGATGTATATATATATATTTAAGTTTCTCCGGAGGTTTTTATTATTGGAATGCCCAGAGGCATTGCTATACCTCTGTACAAAACCCTATATATGGGAAACTTAAAATAACAAATGAAACAATAATAATAAAAAAAGGAGAACAAATATTCAGTCCTTTTCGAAATTTTTATTTCCCACATTTGCAAACTTGACAGGAGATTGTCCCAATTCAAGTTGAAATGATTTCTAGTTTGCTTATAACGGGTGTTCCAATAACTTGTACCGATTTTAAATGCGAGTTAAGTTTAAGCGTCTAATGATTTTTTTCTTCTTTTTCTTTCAGATTTAACAACTTCAGTCTCTGGCAATTTCAACCATGGAAAAATTAACAATCGAACAACGTGTTAAAGTTATCGAAGCCTATTACGAAAATGGACGTTCAAACAGAAACGCATTTCGGGCACTTCGCGATTTTTTTGGTCAACATAATCGACCAACCGAGAGTGCAATTGGGAAAATTGTTTGTAAATCAAAACAAACGGGGTCGGTGACAGATATGAAAACACCATTGCGTGCTCGTTTACGCCGTTCAGCTGAAAACATTGCTGCAGTGCGCGAGAATGTGGCTGATGATCCAGACACCTCTATTCGTCATCGCGCGCAGGAATTGAACCTCTCCGCAACAACGTTACATAGAATTTTGACAAAAGATTTGTCTCTACGCGCTTACAAAATTCAATTTACACAAGAACTGAAGACTGATGACCATTTGAAGCGCCGTATATTCGTCAATTGGGTGCACGAGCAAAGACAAGCCGATGATGATTTTTCGCAAAAAATCATCCTTAGTGATGAAGCCCATTTTCATCGTGGTGGATTCGTTAATAAGCAGAATTGTCGCATTTTAGCCGATGAAAATCCCAGGAAGATTGTTGAAAAGCCACTGCATCCACAAAAGGTCACTGTTTGGTCGGCACTTTTTGTTAGCGGAATCATTTAGCCGTATTTCTTCGAAAATGATGCCGGGAATTCGGTTACGGGGACAGGCAAGTGATACCGTGCCATGATAACTAACTTTTTATAGCCTGAATTGAATTCTATGGATGGCGAAGATTTGTAGTTTCAACAGGACGGCGCCACATGCTACACAGCCAATGTAACAATGGCTTTATTGAATGAGAAGTTCCCAGGTCGCATCATCTCTCGAACCAGGGAGGTCAATTGGCCACCACGATCGTGTGACTTGACGCCTTTAGATTTCTTCCTTTGGGGTCATCTCAAAAGTAAGGTCTATGCCAACAAGCCAACAACAATTCAACAGCTGAAGGATGAGATAATAAGGCATATTGGTGAGATCGAGGAGCAACTATGTAGAGACGTCGTCAAAAATTTTGACCATCGAGTGGAGGTGTGCTGCTGAAGCCTTGGTGGACATTTAGGCGATATTATTTTACACACATAATTGCCATGACTCAAATAACATGATCCAATAGTGAAATCAATAAATTTTCACCAATAACACTGTTTTATTTACTGCTAACTTCGATCCATCTTAATGGAACACCCTTTATATGCCTTGGTTTATTGAGATGGGAAAGTACTAAAAAATATTAGTGAAGTGATTATCTCGATTAAATTAGTATATGATTCTATACAACGTTTTATCGTTGAAAAGCCCAAATATTTTGTAATTATGAGGTTCCTATGGCTACAGTAATTTAGTTTATTTATTTAAGATCTAACACTACGTGTAGGCTATGAAATCTCTATGGATACGGAAATTCGATTGATTTAGCATTATGCGTAGGCTATGAAATCTCTTGTAGTGCCCCATTGAAAGGTGGATTAGGATCAACAATGAACCCTCACAAATGGGAGTCCTATGAAGTCTTGAAATGGGCACGCACATAATTATGCACATGCAATTAATCTACAAAAAGTGTATAACATTTTGTAATATAAATAATAGTATATAACATTTGTTCATGTAACTAATAATAATATATACTGTATTCTTGTTATGGTTAGATAGGCAAAAATGATTTCAAGACGCTTTCACAAGGGTACACACTCACACGCATACACACGCACATACGACCGAAAGACGTTTCTTGCGCTATATTTGCTAACCATTCGGTGAATGCCGGATGAACCATTAGGCAAACAATTAATTGCCTTAGGCCCAGCCAAAAATCCAGGCCACCAAAGTAAAGTAAACAAATATATCATTTTACGGAAAAAATAATTCGAATGATAAAGAACGCCCTAACCATTTAAAACATTTATTTACAGACAAAAATACACTATGTACAAAAAATATTAAATCTATTTACAAAAGATATTCCAAATCTAGGTACATCATTTCAATTAGGCTCTATATGACTAGAGCTTAGTATCACTAATTTATTTTAGTAATAAGTAATAGACTTCATCATATTAAATCAATATTATATAATTAATCCTCTTTAGATCATGTTGAAGCTTGGTATTAGTATTCTTGTCGAATACTAATGCTTCTAGCTCCCTTACATGTTGTAGGAAAAATGAATTTTCTATGCCCTTTCCTCATGGGGGTTTACTAGAAATTTGATGTTAAGTTCTCCTTTGTTTTCATTTCAAGAATTAATTATTATATTAAAATTATAGAAATTATCTAGACCACAAGCTGCAACTTTTCACGTATTACAAGAAACTCTCAAGGATCTTCACCAGAATCTCACTAAAGCCTCCCTAAGTTGAAGTGTCCGATAAGGTGAGCGGGCTCTTAGAATAAATATATAGACACTATGGCAAGAGAGGAAATCCACGAAGTTCGTTGCTTATCTAGATGTCATGATAATGTAGCATAATGAGCATTAGCATGAGTTTTTAGTCATATATTATTAGAGATATCAATAGTTACGTATTATTATATTTTATGTGCATAGTTATTTCTCATGCGCTAAGTTAAGGTTATACATAATTAAATGACTACAAGAGTTGTAATTAAATTTATTAAAGAGTTACAGGAACATAATCCATAGTGTGAGTGTAAAATTAAGTTAAATGTTCTATGAGGGGATGTCCTCGAAGAACCAGCGTGAGAGGAAACCCCCCTGGGAATACCCCTTTTAGCCCCTATGCTCTAAACCACGTGCTCCTTGGCGTAAGAAGTTTAGAATCTTCGAGAAGAAAGCATTCCCGCGCTGAGTCACCCGCCCCAGCTGTATTTGCTTCGGACGCTCTCCCCCCCCCCCGCGATAACGCTGAGTTCTTACCCTGTAGCGGGCACCGAACCTACACTCTAACCCTAATCTATCCAACCCGCTGCCTACACTAAGTGGGAAGTGAGAAATCGAGGGAGAAATGAAGCGGATTAGATATACAATCCTTTATTTACAAAAAAATATGGGGTAAATATATTTGAGATCTCGAGTGTATATATATATATATATATATATATATATATATATATATATATATATATATATATACACTAACCACTACACCGGAAGTTAACAAAAACAGGCCTTATTCTTACGTGTTTCCCCCGCGGGGAAAGGTCCTACCGGCTGCCACGCGTGTGGCCACAACTGTTGCGCACGTCTTATGAAAGCCTAGGCCTCCGAGCTCAGCTTAGTTATTATACGATATATCGCGGTCTAGAGGCTATAAAAAGACCTTTCCATCCTATCGGGACTTACAATAAATTCTTGACGTACAAGGTATATTCTATTTCAATATTGCCAATCTTACAATGTCAGCCACCCTTGTTAAAGATTATTACAAGACAAGTACAACCTAACAGAATAATAGAGTGGCTCTTTGTTTGCAATAGAATGATATATCAAAACTACGTCCTGGAGAGAAAAAAACCCCATTTTAAACAAAATATGAAATCCATAATACATATATATATATATATATATATATATATATATATATATATATATATATATATATATATATATATATATATATATATATATATTTATATATAACATCTCTCCATTCACACACACATTCTTACAGAGGGAGGGAGAGGGTATTGGAAAAGGTGTGGGAGAATGGCCCTACAAACACACTCACATTCGCTCCACCACACCCCTCCTTCCTTAGGCCATACGACCCCAGTCACTCACCATACTCTCTCAATCATTACTCACGGTACTTTTTATACTCAATCGCGCCCTTCTGCACCCATTCACACCTGTCTACTGGTCCCTGGCTACGCGTAGCAATCTGTCGAGGTTGTTCGTCAGTCGTCCTGCCAGTCTCCTCCTCACTATTGATCATGTCGTCTTCATCACTAGCTCTCCCATCTCTCGACAAAACTCTTTCATACTCTTCCGTTCAGAACCTTCACTCTTAATACTTCCATTCATCAGCTCCTAACTCACAGCTCTCATCTAACTCAAGGTACACTCTTGCGAAACAGACACATCACTCACATTCGCTCTACTCTCAGCAGATATGTATACCAGAAACATTTTCGACTGGTTCCTACCCGAAGCCAGAGAAGTCAGTCACCTCCTCATTCTCCACATCGAATTCACCTCTACCCTTACCATTCGTAAAACCCCCAAATTAGCCACACCAGGTTCATTCTGCTCAAACACACTATCATTCATACTGGTCTCAAAACCAGAAAAATCAGCCACAGGCAGCTCACTTACTCGTCTACTTACATCAGCCAAATCACTCACCTGCTTATGCAAACACTCAATCTCTCTCTCAAGCTTCCCCCTACGAGAAAGATTCTGCTCAGACTTACATTCGTACTTGCATTCTTCCTTACACTCTTCTTTTCACGCTTTCTACTCCTCGATACCAATACAAGCTCTTTCCCAGACAGATCCATACTATCACACTCCATCTTATCATCATGCACCTTATCTCTCTCTCTCTCTCTCTCAGCCGTTGTCCTAGTCGGATGCGCGACAGTGCCGCTCCCTCTACTTGATTCATAAAGTGCTTGCTATTTATCGATATTCATATTGAAAAGTGTTATTTTTTCTAATGGTTGTCCTTGGGGTTTATCTTCGATCAGGTTATAATTCTTGAGTTGTGTCTGAATAGTTGTAAATTTTAAGATCAATTGTGACTAATCGTAAGTCCGGTTCTCTGAATTCGGAGACGGACTTTTATTTACATCGTCGGTCATCTTGGTTGTAGGTTTTGAACTTGCGCGCCCCATTTCGTTTAAATAATTACTATATTAGTTACTATATTAATAAATAAAAGTTCAAGAATATTAAGCTAGGCTTGTGAGTTAGAATTTTCATTGAAAATCCTAGTCTCACATCGGGCATTCGTAGGGACTTCAACTAATCAGCGACGAGAATAAAAAGTCCAATCAGAGTCCTCCTCAAAAAGTGACGTTTAAAGTTTTCAGTCAATCAGTGAATAGCATATTTTTTCCCTCGGTTAATTCAGCGAATTGGTTGGTTCGATTTAAATTATCTAACCGGCGCCATTTTTGTATAACTCGGAAAACCGTTAATAACTGCTTTACAATCATCTTCTAAAATATTCACATAATTAACTATTTTGCAAAAATTATACTTATATAGGTATTGCATTCTTCGTACTAGTTGCGAATTATTTATCAGTGATTGAAAATTAAGTTAATTTTACGCTGTATACGCTAATTCGATCCACCCATATTGTTTGAAACCAGATCTTGGTAAGTGAATTTATTTTATATTAATATGAATTTACAATAGACCTATCAAGACGAAAAAAAACGCCTGGAACCCAAAGATTAAAAGCGTTTTGCTTTAAATGCAAGACAATAAAGTGGATAATAGATTTCCTCGAGCAATGCTTTGAACAAATTACAACCCAAAGTATATGTCTTTTTTGTAAAATGGCTGAAAAACACGAGAAAGAAAAGAACGATTTAATAAAAATTATTCATGACTTGGCCAACAGAATAACTGCATTAGAAACCAAAAGATGTGACTGTGCTATCAATGAAAATCAAATAACACGCGTCGATCAAAGAGTAGTGAAATTAGAACAATCTGTACTACTTTTAGAAAACAAAATTGAACATAATAACGTTAGAGAAGAGGATTTCATCGCAGTTACTAACAAACGAAAATTTAGACCCAAACTAACCACGAATACACCCATTGAACTCAAAAATAGGTATTCAGAATTAAAAGAAGAAGATACTTATTTATTTGGAACTCTTTAATCAGAAATCAGATTGACTACTTCGGTGCGAAAAATTCTAGAAAACGTAAATTTAGGTGTTATCCTGGAGCTAACATCAAGAGATAGAGAACCTAATTTTAAAAAATCAAAAGTGTTCAGTAATAGCCAATGTTGGAAGTAATGATGTCTTTTGTAAATAGAATTATGCCGGAACTGAAGAGATAGTTGAGGACAATACTACGTTCGTCAATAAAATCAAATCTAAGACTAAAAGAAGCATGGTAATCGGCTTACTACCGAGATTAAATTCAAATAGAGAAGCGTTAAGTCGAACAATTGGCATTAACGATCGCGTAAAGAAGATATATGAAAAAGAAAATGTTAAATTCGTTGACTTTTGGCAGAAATTTATTCAAAAAGATGCATACTTCAACCATGATGGAAAAAAAAAGAATACGGAGAATTGCTCCATCTAAATTTAATAGAACTTCTAGAACAACCTAGTATCTCCTCAGAACCCCCCCCCTCCAAATTCGGGAAACGACTTCGATGCAGCATTAGAAGTGAACGGATAACTCAATCAAAGCCATCTTATTTAATGCCAGATCAATCAGGAACAAATTATCAGAATTCAAAGCATTAGTAGCATTAAAAAAATATGATATACTAGGCATCACCGAAACGTGGATCACAGTCATTCGAGGGACTTTATCAGTGAATTTCACTTGCAAGGCTACAAATTATTTCACAAAGATAGAATTTATAAGGAAGGAGGAGGAGTACTCTTATATATAAGTGAGGACCTTCAGCCTATTAATTGCAATATAGATACATAATTTGAATTAATAGGAATTTATAGAAAGCCACACCAATCAAATGAAACAGACAATCGATGTTATGAATTTTTGACGAGCGTTAGTAAGGACAGATTCTCTTTCATTATTGGCGATTTTAACTGCCCCAAAATTAATTGGCGGACAAAGAATTCAGATTCTGAAGGAGAAAGATTACTAAATTTCATAGATGAAAATCTGCTAACTCAATGGGTCACTCAACCAACAAGAGGAGAGAATATATTGGACTTAATCTTAACTTCAGATGATGAACTTATTTCAAACGTGAGCGTAGGCGATCGACTTTGCAGCAGCGATCATAACCTAATAGAATTTAAATTAAATTTACCTAAAAAAGAATTGTAAGAAGCATGACAAAATTAGACTTCCGAAAGGCTAATTTCATAGATTTAAAAATAAGTCTCAACAATTATAAAATAACCGTAGAGACATAAATGAAACATGGAATGAATTTAAAAACAATCTTTTAATGAAACAATCCCAATTAATTTCTCTAGCAGTCAGAACAAGTTGAAAAAATCAAACTCCTATATGGTTGACAAATGAAATCAAAAGAGACTACAGAACTACAGAACTACAGAATCTAGGACCAACAAAGACCCTAAGGTCCGCTCGAGGCTAGTCCGCTACACTACATCCGAAACTACGATACACACTTATCTACGAGTGTATCTCTAACATGCTATATTTTTTTTTTTTTTTTTTTTAATATATAATCTACTGTACACACTTATCTACATGTGTACAATGTCAGGCATATTAACTACTTCAACCTAAGGGGGGGTGATAGAAAGTTTTTCTTCTCAACTTCCGCAGCCCTCGACTGCTAGTGGTGAAAATCTAGTTATAGGATAGGCGGAAAAGAAAATGGATATCTAAACTACACATGCAAGAGAAATCGCTGGCATCATTTTTAGTCATCATTTTTACTTTCGTTGTTCCTCCGCTCCAAACTCCTTTTGCAAAGACGTTATTATTTACTGTGCTCAGACTACGTTATATTTATACTATTTAAGTGCGCGTCGAGACGGTTTTTAAACATATTTACCGACCTACTATCCACTACGTGGGTGGGTAGCCTATTCCAAATTTGAGTAATTTTAAACGTAAAATAGTTTTGGGCTATACTAGTGTTAAATCGCTTGTTCACTAATTTTAATCCGTGTTGCCGAGTATTTCCCCTATGATCCAATTCGAACAAATTCCTATAATCAACGTTTGAAAATCCTTTCAATATTTTAAATACTTCAATTAGCTGGCCACGTAATCTTCTGCCTTCGAGAGATGGCAAATCTAATGCCCTGAGTCTTTCCTCATAGGGCCTGTTTCTCAGCTCGGGAATTAATTTTGTAGCCCTACGCTGCACTCTTTCTAATTGCGCGATATCTTTGTTTAAGTATGGAGCCCAAAATTGAACCGCATATTCGAGCAGTGGACGCACAAGTGATTTATACAATGGTAAAATTATCTCTTTGGATTTGAACGTGAAATTACGCGCGATATAACCCAGCACACGATTTGCTTTTTTACATGCATCCGCGCATTGTTTCGTGACTTTGAAGTCATCCGAGACTAAAACTCCCAGGTCTTTTTCCAATTTAACTACGTCGAGGACCTGGCCTTTCATGGTATACTCTACCCTCAAATTATGGCAACCCAAATGCATCACCTTACATTTACTTAAATTAAACTGCGAACGATCCTTCAGCCAATTTCTAATCCAATTTAATATCTTACCCTTCACACCGACTGCTTTAACTTTCATTAATAATCTCTCGTGCGGAACGGTGTCAAACGCCTTTTTAAAGTCTAGATAGATTACATCTACAGCTTTGCTTTCGTCGTAAACGCAAATCATTTTATGGAAGAATTCGAGCAAATTTGTCAAGCACGATCTCGCCCGCCTAAACCCATGTTGGGAATCTTTAATCAGATTATTTACCTCGAGGTGGCACACTATTCTATCTCTAATTACCGATTCTAAAAGCTTTCCAACTACCGAAGTTAGACTAATAGGACGAAAATTCGTTGCTTCGTATCTATTCCCATTCTTAAATATTGGTGTAACGTTTGCACGCTTGAAGTCTACAGGGACTACGCCATCTTCTAATGAGCGATTGAAAATTGCACGCAACGGCTTCGCAAGCTCATTCTTAAGTTCCTTTAAATGAGTGGGGTAAACGCCATCGGGCCCGGGTGATTTCGACTTTTTCATCAGGTTAATATATTTAAGAATTTCCACTTCATTAACCGTTATATCGGATATGCAAATATCACTATTATCTACTTCTTCAACTAACGATCCTAATTGGGACGAATCTTCAATAGTAAAGACGCTTGTGAAATGTTCATTTAAAATTTTAGACATTTCCGCCGGAATTTCCGTCAAACGACCATCTTTGTCTTTAATCGGCCCTATTGAACCTTTTAAGGGTTTCCTACTGTTTACATAGCCGTAAAACCGTTTCGGTTCCTTCTTTGAATCCTTCGCCAGTTTTATTTCATATTTCCGCTTTGCATCTCTAACCGCCCGTTTAACTTCTCTTCGAGAATCTATGTAATTTTGCCGACTTATAAATGACTCGTTGTTCTTATGTATTTGAAATTTTCTATTTCGGTCCTTAATTAAGCTTAATATGAGTGGGCTAACCCACGGCGCTCTCATCGACTTCCCGCTCTTACGGCGCACATACTTTACTAAGTCGAAATTTACACTAAGGAGTGTACGCCGAAGCTCAGTGTACATTTCTCCTACCGACCTATTCTCGAAGCGCATTCCCCAGTCTACATCCTTAATCCTTTCGCGAAAAGTATCAAAATCACAGCTACCAAAACGTGGCATGAGCTGTGTACTAATTTTTACATCTACACACGTGTTAACCACGAATCTAATCGCATTATGATCACTCGAGGCTAAATGCTCTCCTACACAAACATTTTCTACCAGTGACTCGTCAGTCGTCATGATTAAATCGAGGATATTATTATCACGAGTTGGTTCCTCCACTTTTTGAACGAGAAAATTCTCCAGAATGAAGTTTAGTAGTCTCTCCCCAGCTTTATTTGACGTTAGGTTACTATAATTAACGTTTGGATAGTTAAAATCGCCGCAGACTAATGTGGTTCCTTTTCTAACACAAGATGAAAGCATATCAAAGAGTGCAGCATCTTCTCTTTCTATTTGCGATGGAGGACGATATATGACGGCTAAATTAATTTTATATTTTGCATTACAACATAATTGGATTAATAAGGCCTCACTTCTCATATCTGCCGTAGACGAGTCGATCGTTATAGCGTTTAAGTCATCTTTTATATACACTAATACGCCCCCTCCTCTACCAGTTTGTCTATTTGTATAATGAATTTTATAACCTGGTATATCAAATTCGCAAACACTGATCCCCGAATGTGTATCTATCCAAGTCTCGCTTAAGAATACGAGATCGTAGTCTCCCTCTAGAATTACGGCTTTTATTTCGGCAAGTTTATTTTTTAAGCTACGAACATTTGAATATATACATTTCAATTTGCGCTTTAGGTGGACTCCTCTATCACACGCGAATCTGTTCCGTTTCCCTGCTCCCCAATACTCATTGCCCCTTCAAGCGAGGAACGGTCTGACGCATGGGCATCACGTGGCCCCGCAACTCTCCTACTTAATATGCTACGTACTGACTGGTCTAAAATCCTACCCAGCCGACTGTTTCCCACATCGCTTAAATGAATTCCGTCCGTTTGATAAAGTGAAGGTTGGTCTTGGAATTTATCCCAAACGTTAAAGAAGCTAACTCCAGTATCGCGACACAGGCGCTTAAGGCACTCGTTTGTATATATAGCACGGGACTGCAGACGCAACGTGGATTTTAGTCGGGGTAAAATGCCAATTATTCCTACGTTATCCGCTTTAACTTTCGCAGTATGAATCAGAGTCTTAGCGCGGTTTACTATTCCTTCTGGGGTGCTGTCGTATCTGTGCACATCATTCCCCCCTACGAGCGTGAGGATCGTACGCCCGTCACGTGTTTGGTCCAATTTTTCAATTTCACTAACTACTTTATCTATGCGGCCACCAGGAAAGCAAAATCGTTTTCGTTTTGACGGGTTTCGCCCTGTGAATTCCGGCTCTTGGTTTTTAATTAGAGAATCCCCAATTAGTACAGTTTCTTCTTCCCCTTCGATAGGAGTTAGCAGTGCGAAGGGGTTTGAGCATGGTAATGTGAAATGTTGTTCCCTCGATGGTCTAGCCCCATTTCTAACGGGCCTAAATTGCGAATCTTGGGGTCTATATTGTGAATCCTGGGGTCCAAACGAGTTCAAAATCCTTTGTTGCTGGTCAACAATTGTCTGATGATTCATACGAGTAGGCCGATTGTCGCGATTTCTATTTTCCCTCCCACGCATGTCATGAATGGTAGAATTTAGACTCGAATTTAATTCGTCGACTTTACGGTTGGTCGATATAACGTCCCTCGCGACGGAATTTAGTTCTAATTTAATTTCGCTAATCGCGTTAGCAAACTTACGCTCCAACGCATCGTTTAACATACAAAAACGGCAAATTCTAGTTTGTTCCATGTTAGAAGGAACGTAAATTTCCTTATTAAAGGAAGCCCCACAACTCGAACATTCAAACTTGATCACGGGCATTGTCGATTTCTAGAATACGTATGAAGATAAATAAAATTAACACAGCGAATAAGACGGCCAATCTTTTTAATACAGCGACTAATATTATATGAGCGCAGGAAGTATCTATAATTATTAAGTTACTCAGAAAACGAAATTTATGGGCACAGATGAATTAAGCAGGAGCACAGAGATAACACGTCTTTTCAGTGAGGACTCAGCGGGCGAAAAGAAACGAGTCTTATAAGATGATCAAATTAAACAGCTCAGAATCGAATAAGAAGAAATATATTGATCTCAGAAGAAAAGTAAAAGCTGGAATTAAAAGATCAAAGCGTAACGAGTAAATGAGTGTAGCTTTAAACTGTAAAGAAAATCCCAAAGAATTATTTGCCTTAGTTAATAGTAGAAAACCAATAAAAAACAGTATTGGCCCAATTAATGATCGTCACAATAATTTACAAGTTAGAGATAAAGATATAGCCACTGCACTAAACCAGTATTTCGCAACAGTTTTCAACAACGAGATCTCAGATCAAAATATCATACTATAAAATGAGTACTTAAGCAATGAGCCACTAGAAATGTTGAAATGGACGAACAATGATGTACGAATACGAATAGATAAAATGAATAAATTCAAATACCCAGGACCCGATAAGATAGTGACAAGAATAATCAAAAAAGTAAAAGATGCAGTAGTGGACCAAATAACAAACATTTTTAACTTATCACTTGAAACTAGTACTGTCCCTCAAGATTGGAAATTAGCCAATGCAACGCTAATATTTAAAAAAGGGCGTCAAGATCTGACATGCAATTATCGACCTATAAGTCTAACATCAATAATTGGCAAAATGCTCGAGAGTATTATTGCATAAAAAATAGTAAGCCATTTAGAAACCAACAAATTGCTGAGAGACACGCAACACGGATTTAGGAAACACAGATCTTGTTTTACAAATTTATTAGAGTTCTTCCATTACATTAACACAATTCATGATAGTGAGAGATCTGTCGACATTCTGTATCTGGACTTTCAAAAGGCCTTCGACAAGGTGCCACACAGGAGATTAATGTCTAAAATTAGAGCTCTAGGAATACGAGGTAAAATAGCAAATTTGATTGAAGACTGGCTTAGTAATCGTAAACAGAGGGTCATGATCAATGGAGAAGAGTCTGAATGGATAACTTGCTCTTTATTATTTATGTAAATGACATATACGTGGAATTGATCTGAAAAATCTCCAAATTCGCTGACTATTGTAAACTGGGTAAAAGTATAATTACCGAGCAAGATATAGTAGATTTCGCAAAGGACATTGACCACATAGGCCAATGGTCTGAAAAATGGAAACTTCCACTGAACCTTGAAAAATGCAAAGTGATGCATGTTGGCCACAAAAATCCGAAGGCAGAATACAAACTCCTTGATAAAACAATAGCAGAGGGAGGGGAGAGACTTCGACTTTACTGTCCTTCTGTCTCCAACTCCTAGAGTTTTTTATATATAATAGAATAGGGAAAAAAGCATCTTGTCGGCATGGATCGAAAGGTCTTATAGGCTGCTTACTTTCATTGTAACGCTCTCTCTCTCTCTCTCTCTCTCTCTGCACAGTTCATACACCGGATGGCTAACCAGGTAGCAAGGAGGTTCTCTAAACCTCTTCAACTGACTCTGATGAGCCCGCACTCTCTCAGTCAAACTCTCCAAAACATAAGTCACACCATTCTCCCAGACTCTCATAACTCTATACGGTTCTTCAAACTTTTCAATAATCTTCGACACATTCAACCTACCTTTTACTTCTTTTACCTTCAATACTTTTGCACCTATTTCAAACGAACGAAACCTTTCATGTGCCTCACGTCATACACTCGGCTCATTTTCACTCAAACGAAACCTATCTTTCACTCGCCTTTCAAAATTCATCACAAACTGACATGGGGACATTCCAGTTGCACTATGCACAGTCAAATTATACGCCCACAACACTCTCCCCAGACATACATCCCAGTTATTCACTGTCGTACTCATCATTCTCAACATCTCACACAAGGTTCTTATAGTACGTTCAGCCAATCCATTTGAAGACGGTACATACGGAGTTGTTCTCAAATGCTCCAGACCATTCTCTCTCAACATTTGCTCAACCACTTCTCCTACAAATTCAGGCCCATTATCACTCAGACATCTTCTAGGCTTCCATACACACATAGGAAAAAACAACTGCTCAACCACACGCGCAACAGTCACACTCCTTTTATCTCTCACAGGCGCTGCATACACAAACTTACTTTTATGATCAACCATACCAACATTCCCAGCACTTGTACGTGGTAAAGACACACAATCAATCACTACAAACTAAAACGGCGCTTTCGCATCAACTTTCAACATCGGTGGTTTCACTTGCACACCTTGCACATTTCGCTTCTGACACCTTTCACACAGTCCTCAGAAACGGATGGAACACACGCTCCTTCATACACTCCCACAACTTAAATTTACCTATATGCCCATAATTATCATGCACAACTTTCATCATACCCACTAAGGACATCACAGGTACATACATATCATACCCATCCTTCATATGCCTTACAAAACATACAATTTCCTTAGCATGCCTTTTAAAATCACTCAAACACTTAGGCATTCATTCAAATCAACACGCATCATCACTCAACTCTTCAACTCACTGACAAAAGGACACATCTCTTGCATCTCTAGAATATCATCATCATATAAATTCTCATCATCCATGACCGATTCGATCATACCGCAAAATTTGACAACATTCTTTGCACACTCACTCAACCTTATCACCTCACATTCACCTTTCATAACACAATCTTTATCGGCATCCAAAGGCAAATCATTCAATCTCATAAAGTCCACACTAAGCAAGAAACAACACGGCATTTGCTCATCTTTCAGAATCACAAAGTCATGCTTCACATTCACACCACTGCCAAATCTCACTCTCAGAGTAACCTGTTCTCATGCTACTATCATTCCATTCCCCAATCCACTTATCCGTAATTTCACAGACTTCCGTTCACAACATCTAAACTCATCTTACTTAGTAAGAATCCTCTCGTTCACTAACGACACTTGCGCACCAGTATCAATCAAACCACAGTAGAACCTTTCACCAACTTTCACTCTCACTTCCATCATATCAGGTCCTCCATGTTCGCAATACACAGAAGGAACAACCAAACCAACATCAGCACTGACATCCACACTGTCATCAACTCCCACATCATTACTCACCACACACTCATCTTAATCCAGCCAATCATTTTTTTCCCTCATATACGAACACTTTTCAATCACCTAATTGTAATGCACACCGATCAAACATTGCAGATACACCACATTAGCATTCAAACCCTTCACTTTCTCATCCTTGTACACAATCGGCCTCACACCACCAAAGTGCACATAAACAATCACTCCATATAAACGACTCACTACAATCAACATTTCCTGAAACGGCGGGACCCCTTGCATACACATCGCTCTCAATTCTTTCATAAAGTTCCACACCCCCGTCATACTAATACTTTCAGGCTTCTTACCTACTTCACTCATTACCTCCTTCGTTAAGTCATCCACACTATTGGGAACTCACACATCTACTCCATCACTCTTCAAATCTTGCAAACCATTCCATACGCTCTCAAACAAGGAATCACCACCACCCTTACTCTCCTTTCCATTCATTATTCCTTTCAGCAAATACTCAGGATCACTTACTCCACACACATTTTCATCATTCGTAGCAGGATACCTTGACATCAAATCAGCTACTCCATTCCTTTCACCAAGCACGTATTCAATAACATAGTCAAAATCACTCAAATCTTCCAAAGCCCTAGCAATCCTACTATCAGCCCATTTCATACGTAGCAAATACACAAGAGATTGGTGATATGTGAATGGTTTCCGAAAGAAATGGAGTTCCCTGGTTGTTAAAAATGGTCATGTGAGGTCGCTATTCTTCAAAGGATCCACACTTTTAAATTAGCATGAATATATAATGGATTTCAATGTAAATTCTTAGTATAATTAACTAAATAGTACAATATAAACCTAAAGCTTCTATTAGTTCAAATCAGGTGGCTGGATAAATAATAAGAATAGTGACGGATTCAGGAGAAGAATTTGAGAGAGGATAACCTAAATTCCTCTCTCTGAGTAGTCTGAGAAAAGAGCAGTAAACATAAATAATAGTTATCTTACACAACATAGATAATAAATAACAGAATCTCATAAAGGAGCGAGCACTAACTCTCTCAGATCCGAACTTTCTTCCACACATCATAAAATAATGAATTGTGGTTTTTGGACAGTTATGAAAAGACCAAGCGATTTTATAAATATGTAAAGACCAAGGGATTTTATAAGCATGTAAAGACCAAGGGATTTTATAAATATGTAAAGACCAAGCGATTTTATAAATATGAAAGACCAAGAGATTTTATAAATATGTAAAGACCAAGGGATTTTATAAATATGTAAAGGCTAAGCGATTTTATAAAAATGTAAAGACCAAGGGATTTTATAAATATGTAAAGGCTAAGCGATTTTATAAAAATGTAAAGACCAAGCGATTTTATAAATATATAATGACCAAGCGATTTTATAAATATGTAAAGACTAAGCGATTTTATAAGCATGTAAAGACCAGGCGATTTTATAAAGATGTAAAGACCAAGCAATTTTATAAACATGTAAAGACCAAGCGATTTTATAAATATGTAGAGACCAAGCGATTTTATGAATATGTAAAGACCAAGAGATTTTATGAATATGTAAAGACCAAGAGATTTTATAAATATGTAAAGACCAAGCGATTTTATAAATATGTAAAGACCAAGGGATTTTATAAATATGTAAAGGCTAAGCGATTTTATAAAAATGTAAAGACCAAGCGATTTTATAAATATGTAAAGGCTAAGCGATTTTATAAAAATGTAAAGACCAAGGGATTTTATAAATATGTAAAGGCTAAGCGATTTTATAAAAATGTAAAGACCAAGCGATTTTATAAATATATAATGACCAAGCGATTTTATAAATATGTAAAGACTAAGCGATTTTATAAGCATGTAAAGACCAGGCGATTTTATAAAGATGTAAAGACCAAGCAATTTTATAAACATGTAAAGACCAAGCGATTTTATAAATATGTAGAGACCAAGCGATTTTATGAATATGTAAAGACCAAGAGATTTTATGAATATGTAAAGACCAAGAGATTTTATAAATATGTAAAGACCAAGCGATTTTATAAATATGTAAAGACCAAGGGATTTTATAAATATGTAAAGGCTAAGCGATTTTATAAAAATGTAAAGACCAAGCGATTTTATAAATATGTAAAGGCTAAGCGATTTTATAAAAATGTAAAGACCAAGAGATTTTATAAATATGTAAAGACCAAGCGATTTTATATATATGCAAAGAAAAAATGATTTTATAAATATATAGAGACCAAGCGATTTTATTCTATATATATGCAAATAACAAACGATTTTATAAATATGTAAAGACCAAGCGATTTTATAAACATGTAAAGACCAAGCGATTTTATAAATTTGTAAAGACCAAGCAATCGCATCCAAGTGGAAACTTACACTTACTAGTTGTTGCATGGAGAGCTAGTACAATGGGAGGGAGCTTAAAATTCCCTAGCATGCCACAGCTTCCCTCCGCTCTAACCTGCTACCTGAGAGGACAGCTTTGCAGAAGGCTCGGTCCCCATTTAATGGTGGTAACGTTGACGGGGGTCCTACAACACAGGCTGTAGGATCAAAGGATTTCTCCCTTAATCTCCCGGGGTGGCGGGGAAAGCAGAGGTCGCTATCTTCTCCTGGAAGCAATGCAACAAGAACATTGCCATTCTTGCCACTCAGATCATATTGGAATACTTAAATAAATGGCAATCAGATTGTGGCAATGGCCGCTGGATAGGAAAGAGCTTCTCAACATAACGCAATATTATCTGCATATAACCTAACCTGACACCTAACGAGTTAATGGCTTTAATACTACAAACCGTAGAAAATCTAGAGGTTTCGCTATGCTAATGGATGCGGCGTTGGATTTCTGACGTCGAGGGGTCGGGCTCACTATCAACGAACGCGGACACAATCTTCACTGGCTGCCCATTGGGCAGATACTCAGTCCCGCGGGGCAAAGCAGCTCAAACGCACCACCATGCACATAGCCAATGACACCACTATATTTTCCCTCCTGTCTTCACAACCGAGGATACCTTTTCTCTCCTCTGTTGCGGTTTGTTAATTTGAATGTTGTTTATGATTGTTGTTTTTTTTAGTTTGATTATTTTTTGTTTATTATTATCTAAAATAACCTATACCATTAACTTCTCGGAAAAAAAGATGCGCATGATGAATGTATTCCGATATCTCCCGATGACCCCATATTGAACAAAATCATTGAATTTTGTTCAATAGATTTACCCTTTATTCCTTTACTTCCATTATTTTCTCACTATACTCCCATTTAGTGTCATAATTCCTAAAATGAAGTACAGGGTATCCCTAAAGTCTGGACACATAGATAAAATGCATATTTTCACTAAAAAAAATGAACCAAACTTTATTTAAAATTACCTACATTTTATCTAATTCAATTATTAATAAATAACATCTTTAATGTGATTTCCACTATTTGTGACGCAAAGATCGATGCGCTTTGCAAGATTCCCCCGGTAATTTGAGCATATTCCTTTATGATGCGCTGTTCGCTCAAGCTCTCTCCAACAGCGCTTTACAAACGGAAAACTCTGAAAAAAGCATTAAGAAAAAAAAGCTTAATAAACTGTGCAAGGGACGCATAACATTGCCAGAATCAACAACATCATTCATCAATCTCTCCCGTCATACGCTCTCCACTAGAAAAACAGAACTGCCACCAAATTCGATCCAATTTCAAAAACTGTTGAACTAGAATCCCTCTTCTAATTCCTGTTGAAACTACAAGATCAAGCCACCCTGAGGGAACCCCCCGTGGAATCTCTTGAGCAGAACGGAACTTCCATGCGCTGCAGAAGGCCCGGTTAGGCCTAAATTGGTAAGCCTACCCCCCCCCCCCCTTTCCACAGGCGGTAGCCTAGAACCGTGTCCACCACGATTCACTTTTACACGGGCAGAATAGCCTCTGCAAGAAGATTCAAGGCCATTCGAGAGTAAAGCTGTTTCCCGCTTAC
Source organism: Ceratothoa steindachneri (assembly GCA_963969495.1). Taxonomy (NCBI): domain Eukaryota; kingdom Metazoa; phylum Arthropoda; class Malacostraca; order Isopoda; family Cymothoidae; genus Ceratothoa; species Ceratothoa steindachneri. The sequence continues at coordinate 71,334,828 of OZ018331.1, read as the reverse complement.
CGCCCCCTCCCCCCAACCCCAAGAGTGGCCTCTGACATAAATAGCGCACGACTCCCATGAAGAGACACAAAGTTGAGAAGTCTCGCCCGGACCCCAGAAGATTCTCCATAGTTCCAAGTCAGGTGCTAACAACAAAGCAAAGTGACAGCTGAACTATTTCGTGTATTTAGAATTAGCCCCAGCCACTTAACGATCGCCACCGAGTGATTTTCCGGAGTTCTCTCATCAACTCCTATTGAAGCCCTCCTTCGTTCGCCCCTTATTTCGGGTGGCCAAAATACTCTTCCCTGGACCGGAAGTTACCACCCCCCCCCCTGTTTAGGGAGGCCCGTCATCACTTCAAGTTCCCGCTCAGAAGTTCCGAGCGGCCTCACCTCACGTACAGAAGACATCCGTAAGCCAACCCCTCTCCCCCTCCAGTAACCCACTTGCATTAATTTCCCCCCTCCCCATCCCATTTGAATAGTCTCCTCCCGTAAGACCTTAAGTTTTAACTTCATAGTCTTATTCATAACTACAATTCCCCCCACATCTTCGTTCATCTGATGTAATTTTCCCCTTTTATTCTCTGATGTAATTTTTGCACATCATTTCTCTCATTATTTTTATGTAAATAAAATTATATTTTTGTACATGCCTCTTTAAATAACCTTGAGCTTTGCCATTGCCCATAATATACGTGACCTCGTTACACTCTTATCTAGTTGTTTCGCCCGTCGAAACTCGTGGCGTTCCGTCCCTTTTGTCGGTTTGCCTTGAAGTTATCGGTCTGTCCCCCCATAGATATAATATGGTATTGATATAATATAATGTCATACCACGACAGCCACCATTGAAATTAACTCCAACCTAAAAGACCAACTAGTGCAAAGCCACCAAACGAAGGTGCTTTAATGGCAGCAAACTTATAACACCAGAGATACGTAAGGCCATTAGCTCTCTAAAAAACAACAAAGAAATTATCATAAAAAAGCTGAAAAATCCAACATATACGTTATTATAAACAAAGAATAATATAAAAACAAATTGAATACGATCCTAAACGACACCACTAAATTTATACGTATAAAAAGAGATCCAACAGAAGACTTAAAAAAAAAATAAATGGACAAATAAGTAAAGCTATGCACTCATTGGAGTACTTCACTTCCAAAAGATCTTCGGCAATTACACACCAGGATATCTGGTGAACAACCCATTGAGCCCTATCATCTTTCAAGTCACGAAACCAACGTACGGTTTAGCTAAACCCCTAAATAAAGTAATAAAACCGTACATCCCTTCGAAGTATAGCATAAAGTCTACGGAGGAATTTATCGATATACTCCACTCTACAAGACCAGCAGGACTAATAGCATCCCTTGATGTGGAAAGCCTATTTACGAACGTGCCTATCTCTCAGACCATCGACATCATTATACAAAATGTGTACCATCATCCTACAATGTCTCTCCAAATCTTGACCCAAACATCTTAAGGAATATGTTACGTTCATGCACATCAGAGGCTCCGTCCAGGACACCGGACAGTAATCTATACACGCAAGTGGATGGAGTGGCTATGGGGTCACCCTTGGGGCCGACCTTCGTCAACTACTATATGGGTCGACTTGAAGAGAGACTATTTGACCTCAGTGAAAATAAGCCACACACATATTTCCGATACATAGACGAAATCTACACCAAAGTCCAAAACGAAGATCATCTGATAAACATCAAACAGCAATTTGAGGAGAACTCCGTGTTAAAATTCACTTATGAATTGAGCACGGGCAATAAACTCCCTTTTGTGGACGTTGAGGTACAAAACATTAATGGTAGCTATATCACAAAAGTATCTAGAAAAAGTACGGACATCGGAAGATGTCTCTATGCGGATAGTGAATGCCCTAAAATGTAAAAAATAATTGTAATCGGCTCATACATCCGCCGAGCATATAAATGCTGCTTTACGTGGGAATGTTTACACCAAGAGATCTCACGCGTAAAACAAACACTCGTGAACAACGGTTTCTCGAACAGCATGATTGAAAAACAATTCCAATCATTTTTAAATATGCATTTTAAAGATTCGGATAAAATTAAAAGTAATCAGGGAGCAGTAAACAACATTAAACTGTATTACAGAAACCAGATGTCCACGGCCTATAAAATAGATGAAAAAAATAGCAAGGACATTATTAATCCTAACGTCAAGGTTAAGAATCAAATGGAAAAAATTCAACTTATTATATACTATTAAACGATAAAAGACAACAATCTCCTTATACAAAACAACAGCTGTCAAAACTCCTTGAATCTAAGGTCAACCAACATAGTTTATGAGCTTATCTGCCCCAATAAAGAATGCAAGTTTTATAATAACTCATAATATATTGGCATGACAACTACTACCCTTTCGAGACGTTTAACCATGCATCTGCAAAGCGAGGGCCTAAAAATCATATGGAGAGCGCGCACAACATCAACCTAACGAGAGATATTCTAATTGACAACACCATAATTAAAAGAAAAGTTGGAAATAAAGCTAGGCTGAACATCCTAGAAGCCATCTTAATAAACGAAGAAAAGCCAGCCATCAATACTCAAGCGTTGAGCTGGAATCGAACATTAAAGTTGTTTTTAAATTCAACTCACCGGATTGGCTCGTTTCATTTAACGTTGCGCTCAAGCCAGGCGGAATAAATATCCCCTAAAAACTTAAATCCTTAAGATATATATAGAGTTAATATATGAATGTTAATCTGTCTTAAATTACTCATGTTCCGAATTTTCAAGAGGTGCTCGAGAATGTAATTAATTCAGCTACAACTATAATATAAAGGCTGGAATGCCTTAAAAATGTACAATTGTATAAAATATGTTTATATAATGTAAATAAAATGTATATGTAAATGTAGGTTTAAATTTATAAATGGAATTAAAAGTAAACAGATTGTGTATGTATAAATTTGTATGAAAGTATATATTTGATGTATAGAAGTATACACGCACAAAATGTATATATTCGTATATTGGCTCGTAGAAAAGTTTGAATAAATAAATATGTTTAAGGAATAAAAAGCTACCAAGTTTTTAACAAAATAAATAAAATAAAAATAATAATAATAAAAAGATAAGACGATATTATGTATCTTCAAAATGCTTAAGAAGTGGAACTGAGCTCAAGGATAATAATATTGCTATCATTAATAAAATAGAGTTTTATTAATAATAACTATAAACAAAACACAAAACCGGAAAATATTGACAAACAGATTGGAAAGGGTCGTGGAGACTCGGGCTAATCCAAGGATTTAAGGGATCAAAAAAAGGTAAAACAAATATGGAGTTAAAGAGATGGGATGGTTCGATAAACCATTTAAAGCACAGGATAGAATTGACAAATAAGGGATCAATACTCAAAAGGTGACGCTTGGCTTACGTAACTTCATTAGGGTGCAGTGGAAGGTACTTGAAGGAATATTCGGTCCGCTGGCGAGTTCCAGCCGAAGGGGGGGGGATAAAAGGATCCTGACGTGGCGTCTTGGAAAGGAGAACCGTTACTCGACGAACGGCTTGACGAACAATGGCTGTTCTAGGTTGTTCTCTTCTGAACAAAGGGGAGGAATGAGAACCGTCTCTTGTCTACGGGCTCAAGAACAATGGCTGTTCTAATGTTGTTCTCCTTTGAACAACAGGGGGGGTGAGAACCGTTTCTTGGCGAAGGGCTCAAAACGAACAATGGCTGTTCTAATGTTGTTCTCCTTGAACAACAGGGGGGGATGAGAACCGTTTCTTGGCGAAGGGCTCAAAACGAACAATGGCTGTTCTAATGCTGTTCTCCTTGAACAACAGGGGGGGGATGAGAACCGTTTCTTGGCGAAGGGCTCAAAACGAACAATGGCTGTTCTAATGCTGTTCTCCTTGAACAACAGGGGGGGGGGGATGAGAACCGTTTCTTGGCGAAGGGCTCAAAACGAACAATGGCTGTTCTAATGCTGTTCTCCTTGAACAACAGGGGGGGGGATGAGAACCGTTTCTTGGCGAAGGGCTCAAAACGAACAATGGCTGTTCTAATGCTGTTCTCCTGGAACAACAGGGGGGGGGATGCCTTGGGGACTTGACGTCGGAAAGGCTCGAACCTTTGGCACTCAAGGAATATTGCCTCCTTCTGGACAAGTGATGGTGAATCTCGAGGTCGAGGTCCCTTGGCGCACAAAGGGAGAGAGGGTCGTGGTGATGTTTCGCGACGAAAATCTGGATCTCCAATCTGATCTTAGTGGTAAAGTTTCCATATAAATAGCCAGGACATCTCCTTGGCGTGGGGGAGAATGGGGTGGAAGCTTCGAGGGAACGCACAGCTGGGCCGGAGAAAAATGCCTTATCTGTCCATAAGCCTAACTCGATCTGGCGAGGTCGGCGTATGGGGGCGAACGGGGGGGGGACGATAACCTCCTTGTTTAAACATTGGCGTCCGGTAGCTGTTGATAAGACTCCAAGCCTCGAATCGAAGATGCACGTGGGCCTCCTCGAGGTTTTAACTAATATGGGATAGGAGTTGAATTTAACACAGATTCAACTCGTTCTATCACACCCCTCCATTCCAGGGGAAGTTGTCACTTCGAAAAAAAAAAGAGAGAAGGGACAACGATAGAGCTCCGTTTTAGGGAACTCGTTTTCTTGTACCAACCGTATCTTCCTGCACCTAACTATTATTACCTCAATACATGATTATTTTGATCTTTAGATTACAGGGGAAAATAACCTTTAATACAACTTAATAAAAAAAAAAGGGCATGGAACAATGAAATGTTATAAACTTAGTACATACGGGACAAAATAATTTATACGTAAATTAATAAGAACAAATATATATACATCAAAAAAAAAAATTAGACATTGAGCGTTACAAAATACAGACATATACATTAATTAACTATATTACAAAAGAATCTTAAATTAAGTCGTACAAGACGGTATATACCTACATGGAGATACTAATCCTATGGATACAATTGTTCTACGCTATTCGGTAACGCATTCCTACTGAGTGCGTCAGCGACCTGGTTATCGGAACTTTTGATATAATTTATTTTAAATTGATACTCTTGCAAGAGTAAACTCCAGCGCATGATGCGGCCGTTTGAGTGTCTCAAATTCCTAATATAGGCTAACGGACGGTGGTCGGTTCCTATTCGAAATTCTTTACATATCAAGTACAGCTTGAATTTGTCTATGACCCAGACAATTGAGAGAGCTATCTTTTCTCTAGTGGCATATCTCTTCCCGCGTGGTAATAATTGACGACTAGCATAAGCAACTGGATGACTCGTTCTGTCATCCACGTATTGAAGGAGTACACCTCCAATGCCCTCGTTGATCACGTCGGTCTTAACCACAAAAGATTTTACCGGGCTGGGCAACTTTAAAATGGGGGCAGAAATGAACTTACTCTTGAGCTGATTACAACGGGAAACAGCGACATCATTCCAACGTAAACGATCGGGGAAATTCTTTTCCTGAAGGGGGCATAGGGGGGCCAAAATTGCAGCGAAATTCGGAACAAATCGCTGATAGGGAGAAGCTGATCCTAGGAACGATCTTAATGGCTTCTTTGTAATCGGGAGGGGCATGTGGGCGATTGCCTTAATCTTGTTCTCGTGGGGACCTAACTTGCTTCGTCCTATTTTGAAACCCAAATATTTAATGGGTTCGTGGGCAAAATGGCATTTGCGGGGGCCAATGGTGAGGCCATTTTCGCGCAGTTGTTCGAAAAGAGCTAATAGGGTGGGTAAATGGTGATTCCATTTAATTAGTTCTTGTAGCTGGCTCTTCGGACGTGGTGTCAGCTGCGCGTCACTATCCAGGTCAGAGGGTTCCAAAGACTTGCCTGGTAGGGAAGGAGGAGGGTAATCGGCATCAGGTTGGATGCACACTGTCTGGATTACCTTAAGGGACTCCGCGGGGCAATCCTCTTCAAGCGCCGATGCTTCGTCCAGTTCTACGAAGGTATCTCCATGGGTGCGTTGGGGGTTCTTTTTTTCTTGGGGTCCATGGACAGTCTCCGTGTCCTTGTCTGGGGCCTTATCACCTAAGGGTGTTAGTGATTTACACTCCTTTTGTGCTGTCCTAAAGTCCTGGTTAAAGGTTTCCGAGAAATCGGACGGTATCGGGGTTCTGATGGGGACGGGCTCCTGGGCTTCTTTCTTATCTCGGCCTTGAGGAAGGGCGGCCTGAAACACAGGGTCGAAACTTACTTGGGGACTCTGTCCTATAAGTACGGAACAGAATTTTATGGGTGCTACAATGACTTCAGCCCAGCCATTATAATATTGACACTGCAGGTAACATCTAGCGACGGGGAATCTGTTCGCCCGCCCAAGTTGGTCATGTACCACCGCAAATTTTTCGTGGTTAGAGGCCACTGGGAGGAGTTCGTCGGACACGATGAATAACGTACATCCTGTGTCCCTGACGAGAGTCGATACTCGACAGCTGTCCACGCTGCCCTCCTCATATTTCAAAGTTCCCGATGAACTTTTACCAAAAACAAAATTTACCTGGTGGCCTGACGGAGGGGGAGAAGTTTCTGCTTGGGTCTGCACCACCGGGGGAGCCGGGGTTGCATTAATCTGGTGAACTTGGTGGGCTGGTCCGCTTTTAAGCCTAGAATTTTGGGGGCAATTCCAGCTCATGTGGTTTTCTACACCACAGGTGAAGCATATGGTTGGTCGCTTCGGGAAGAGAGATGGAGGAGAAGTCTTAACGGGAGGTTTGGAGTCCCGTTGTTGGTTTGGGGGAAAGAAGTTTGGGGTTTTTACGGGGCTCGGAAACTTTGTCAGCTTTCCTGGGAAGGAGCGCGAATCCGTCCTTCTTTCTTCTCGTTGGATTTCTTTTTCTCGTTCTTCTCGTTGTATTTTTCCTTCTCGTTCTTCTCGTTGGATTACTCTTTCCCGTTCCTCTTGTCGGATTACTCTTTCCCTTTCTCTTTCTACCTTTTTTCTTTGAACTTCTGCTTTAATCCGAGCTAATTCAATCTGAAGCTCAGCTTGTCTTATCCGTTCCTCTCTTTCTCTTCTTTGCTCCTCTTGAATGTACTTAATTAGTTCTTTTCCGGAAAGTCCACAGGACTCTCCTTGCGCTTTAAAGATTTCGAACGGAGTCATCTTTGCACTTGGGGGCGCACTAGTCAACCAACTAAAATTCCTCGCAACAAGAATTATGCCTCTATAGAATTAGCCTACCTAAATATGGGCACTGACCTATTCGTACTTGGTTTCTCAATCTAAATAACCACTGACTAAAATCACAAAAAAACACAAACAAATTATTATAACCGTTCCTTGAGCTACTCCAGCTTCTTAAGTTTAAAAAAAAAGGGGATAGCAATCGTTAAAACAAAAGGGAACTACTATATTCTATTATTATAACGAATAACACTATGCTTTACTCGACTGAGACCAGTGTTTGCAAAGATATAGCGTTAAACCTTACACACCTGATACCAAATTTAAATAGTATATATATATATATATGTCGTAGAATGACTCCCGACGATATACCATATATCACTATTCGTTGAGGGAACTTCCTTAATTATCTCTAGAGTGCGTTTTTACTGTCTGGCGGCCGATATTATGTATCTTCAAAATGCTTAAGAAGTGGAACTGAGCTCAAGGATAATAATATTGCTATCATTAATAAAATAGAGTTTTATTAATAATAACTATAAACAAAACACAAAAACGGAAAATATTGACAAACAGATTGGAAAGGGTCGTGGAGACTCGGGCTAATCCAAGGATTTAAGGGATCAAAAAAAGGTAAAACAAATATGGAGTTAAAGAGATGGGATGGTTCGATAAACCATTTAAAGCACAGGATAGAATTGACAAATAAGGGATCAATACTCAAAAGGTGACGCTTGGCTTACGTAACTTCATTAGGGTGCAGTGGAAGGTACTTGAAGGAATATTCGGTCCGCTGGCGAGTTCCAGCCGAAGGGGGGGGATAAAAGGATCCTGACGTGGCGTCTTGGAAAGGAGAAACGTTACTCGACGAACGGCTTGACGAACAATGGCTGTTCTAGGTTGTTCTCTTCTGAACAAAGGGGGGGAATGAGAACCGTCTCTTGTCTACGGGCTCAAGAACAATGGCTGTTCTAATGTTGTTCTCCTTTGAACAACAGGGGGGGTGAGAACCGTTTCTTGGCGAAGGGCTCAAAACGAACAATGGCTGTTCTAATGTTGTTCTCCTTGAACAACAGGGGGGGATGAGAACCGTTTCTTGGCGAAGGGCTCAAAACAAACAATGGCTGTTCTAATGCTGTTCTCCTTGAACAACAGGGGGGGGATGAGAACCGTTTCTTGGCGAAGGGCTCAAAACGAACAATGGCTGTTCTAATGCTGTTCTCCTTGAACAACAGGGGGGGGAATGAGAACCGTTTCTTGGCGAAGGGCTCAAAACGAACAATGGCTGTTCTAATGCTGTTCTCCTTGAACAACAGGGGGGGGATGAGAACCGTTTCTTGGCGAAGGGCTCAAAACGAACAATGGCTGTTCTAATGCTGTTCTCCTGGAACAACAGGGGGGGGGGGGGATGCCTTGTGGACTTGACGTCGGAAAGGCTCGAACCTTTGGCACTCAAGGAATATTGTCCTCCTTCTGGACAAGTGATGGTGAATCTCGAGGTCGAGGTCCCTTGGCGCACAAAGGGAGAGAGGGTCGTGGTGATGTTTCGCGACGAAAATCTGGATCTCCAATCTGATCTTAGTGGTAAAGTTTCCATATAAATAGCCAGGACATCTCCTTGGCGTGGGGGAGAATGGGGTGGAAGCTTCGAGGGAACGCACAGCTGGGCCGGAGAAAAATGCCTTATCTGTCCATAAGCCTAACTCGATCTGGCGAGGTCGGCGTATGGGGGCGAACGGGGGGGGACGATAACCTCCTTGTTTAAACATTGGCGTCCGGTAGCTGTTGATAAGACTCCAAGCCTCGAATCGAAGATGCACGTGGGCCTCCTCGAGGTTTTAACTAATATGGGATAGGAGTTGAATTTAACACAGATTCAACTCGTTCTATCACAATCCATTTTATTTGGATCTATTTAAAAAATTCAAATTTTTTACAAATTTTGGCGTTGAGTGTTCGCCTTTCTTCACGCATCTTCAGGCGGAAGTCTTGGTTATTATTGAGGCGGCATTGATGAAATGTTTTATTCTCGTTGCCTCATAATGAACAAATTACAAGATAGATCATTATTGAAAACACCCATCCTCAGAAAAAACTCGGATCTCCGCTGTCGAAAGATTCTGGAAACTTTTCTCATCAAAGAGATGGGCCCGAACCTGAACACAACGTGAACCAGCTCCGAGGAAGTATTGCTACTTTTCTGCTAAAAAAAAGTGAACAGTACTCTGACTCCGACCTATAAAAGGCATCAAAGAACAAATACGAAATTCATTCTTTGCTGTTCACTAAATAATTACCTCGCCGATAAAGATGACAACGAGAATAGATTTTTTTTTCAGCAATGCCGCCTCAATAATAACCAAGACTTCCGCCTGAAGATGCCTGAAGAAAGGCGAACACTCAACGCCAAAATTTGTAAAAAAATTTGAATTTTTTAAATAGATCGAAATAAAATGGATCTTCCTCAGTTGATTTTTAATTTTCATCCTCATAAAAAACTACATTCAACAGTTACTGTAGTTTTTAACAATATATATATATATATATATATATATATATATATATATATATATATATATATATATATATATATATATATATATCTATTTATATATACATATATATATATATATATATATATATATATATATATATATATATATATATATATATATATATATATATATATATATATATATATATATATATATATATATATATATATATATATATTATATATATATATATATTTCTAAAGCGAAAGGGCTGAAATTCGGTACATTTATAAGGAATTGAAAAGAAAACCGATTTTGCTCATGTGAATTTTTCGGATTTCGTGATAAAAAACGAAATATCCCGAAAATATACGACCCTCCCCCCCTTGACATCTAGGAGGTATTTTCAAATCGCTACAGTTCGGTCATTTTTCGTCGCAGAGCAATGATTCAAAGTGCATTCGATTTGTTTTTCAAGTTCTACAAACTCTAGTATTATTAAGATATCACCTTTAGTTTTTATTTTATAGTAATTATTATTTAATTTTATGAAAAAATCACACAAAAATTTGGTGTTTGATTTTTTATCTCAAAAACTAAAAGTAATATCTTTATTTCATCTATACAGTTTGTAGAGTTTTTTAAAGACGATTCTGAAACAAAATCTGACTTTATTAATTAAAGCACAAGATTCAGCAGTAAGCTGTTGATTGCTGCATAATAATTCAAACAAAATCAAAATATTTTTCTTATTTCTCAATTTAACAGACCCCCAGAACCAAAATGAAACGGATTCAGTTAAGTGGTGCACAAAACGAAAATGATCAAACAAGAAACAAGAGAAGACTTTGGAATTAGAGCGCAAGACTGCAAAACTGACTGATTTCTTCACATATATTTCCGGTCAAAACCAATCTCCGTCATCAGCAGTGGACACAAAGACGGCAAATAAGGTAAATACCACTTTGTTCCCTTCAGAATCAAATTATGAGGTGTCACAAGCTGGTTCACCTAGCACATGTCTCATAACTGATCTCACTTTGCCTGTAAATTCGAGTTACTTTACAATACATTCTAAGGGTTAAAAGAAATGCTTCAAATGGAAGTTAAGTGGATCATGACGATGGCGGTGAAATTATTATGTCTGTAAAAGATGAAGAAAATCACAATTTAGGAAAAGATCCAGGGTTGTGGTTTGATTTCTCTGCTGATGATGTGGCCTATTGGATCATTGTGGACCTAGTAATTGTCAATACCACAATAGACCATTTGACAAGTCTTGCTGGTATTTTAGTAGTGTCAAACCAGTAAGGTATTGTTCACAGAAACTTTTTATTGGGACAAAAGACAGTGGTGAGAAATACAAGAGAGAGAGAGAGAGAGAGAGAGAGAGAGAGAGAGAGAGAGAGAGAGAGAGAGAGAGAGAGAGAGAGAGAGAGAGAGAGAGAGAGAGAGAGAGAGAGAGAGAGAGAGAGAGAGAGAGAGAGAGAGAGAGAGAGAGAGAGAGAGAGAGAGAGAGAGAGAGAGAGAGTGGTTACTGTATTCGACATCAACAGGATTAGTTTATTGTTTTGTTTGTAAACTGTTTATTTATAAAAAATCTCAAATTTTGTTACAAGAGAAGGGTTCAGTGACTGGCGAAATATTATTGTAATTGATAAGTAGGAAAAAAGCACTACTCACCGAGATTCATTGCTATAATATTTAACTCACAGACAAAATGCGGGTTTGAAGTCACAGTTGGAGAAACAAAGTCAGGAAGAGTGTGATTACTGGGAACATGGCTTGAGGCGTGTTAGAGCTGTTATTTGTACGTTAGCTGAACGTGGCTTGGCTTATCGAGGAACAGAAGAAAGGTTTGGATCATTGCAAAATGTGATTTTTTTTATGACTGCTTGAACTTATAAGCCAGTTTGATCAATTTTAGCAGGTCACATTACGAAATATGGAAATTCTGACAAAGGAAATCCTTCTTACCAGTCAAAAACCACATGCGAGGAGCTAGTTCAACTAATGGCACAAAAGGTCCATGCGTTCACTGCTGACGAAGGTAAATCTTCTGGCTATTTTAGCTTGTCCGTTGATTCAACACCAGATTTATCACATAGCGATCAGTATGTGTGTTCTACTTAGGTACTTAAAAGATGGACAGCCTATTGAACACTTTTTAACCTTTCTGGAAATAGAAAGCCACCCAGGCGACAAAATGGCATACTAGGTGTTGCAGTACTTACGTGAAGATTGTAGGCTAAATTTTTAAAAATGTAAACATCAGCCTTATGATAATGCTGCTAACATGTCTGGGCGTTATAAGAAGAAGCAACAAAAAAATTAGAAACATGCAAGTTTGCTATATATGTACCCTGTGCAGCTCATTCACTAAATCTGGTTGGCCGAAGTGCTGTTGATTGCTGTCAAGAGACTGTTAATTTCTTCTCTACACTACAATTACTCTACACTTTTTTCAGCCTCAGCCGGTCGGTGGAAAATTCTTAAAGATCATATTAGAGATAAAAGTGTCTTGAAATCCTTTTCTGATACAAGATGGAAGGCACATGCTATGGCAACAGCTGCAATTTTGAAATCTTTCCGTGAAATTTTAGAAGCATTAGAACATATAGCTGAAGACCAGTCACAAAAGGGAGATGATAGAAGAGAAGCAAATAATATTGCAGCTAAGGGTATGAATCTGCCCATGCATTAGATCAGCACAATGTTAATGCTGGGCGAGTTGATGAGCAGTTACATCAAGACATGCTGGAGAAGACCAACTACTGGAAAAACATTCTGTCGCGCTGTGTTGAAACGATTATTTTTCTTATGAAAGTGCTCTTGCTCTTCGAGGTAGTAATAAAATTGTTGGAGCTAAAGACAACGGCAATTATTTGGGCATCTTATAGCTTATTGGGCAGTTTTGATCTTTTTTTTGTCCCAACCAATGGCGAATCGTAGCTAAAATTAGTGGGGATGCTGCATCAAAATTTTTTAGCATTGTTTTAATATTGTGTAAGAGGAAATAAACATATAAAAAGAAAATTTATAGATGAAAATAATAAAATCCTAAACAGAACAAAATCAATCATTTTACTTACTAATAGCCTAAATTGTTATAGTTCAAGCTTGATCCATTCATTTAAAAACGAAATCCCTTCTTTTTGTTTTAATTTGCACGAAAAGATTATGTAATTATTTTCTCCTTGATCTCTACATGACTACTGAGGATTTTTTTCTCCATTGAAAGCGCTGCAAGTGCATTTAGTCTTTCAAAATTTAAGTGTTCCATAGAAAAGTTTTTATTCTTTTCATTGTTGAAAAGCAGCGTTCTGCCTCTGATGTAGTCATGGGAATTGTCAAGAGGATTTTTATCAGTTTCGTAATTTCACTACGAACATCATCTAGATTATTTTCTAAGATAAATTTCAGCAGCTCACTTAATTAATTAATAAAAGAACCGGAAAAAAATTAATTAAATTCTACACTTTACCACATTCAATAATATAAACACGTTTTTAAGCACAACATACGCGGATTAAAAAAGAAACATTACCTTCCACAAGCGCACTGCCTAAGCCACAGTACTCCCTCTCCCTAGCGTACAGTTTCCTATCTCGGACATGTGAGCATGCGCACAACAGCCAAACACCGCGTTGCTGGAATTGTAAAACATACAGTTCTATACAAGGATTTTTGTGTTTTTCATAAACTAGGAGATGGCTACTGACATTAAGCTTAAGGATTATATAATGTACAGGTATAAAGAAAGATTAAAGAAAAAAAGGCTCATTATATTGAATGTTATCGATAATATAGAGTGGAAATAAGGGGTGCTGCAGTTCCGCAGTGTCTATACACGAGCTGCCACTGGCCCCAACATATTTTGGGCCCATGCCTATCGCGGACGTGGCCACACATCTTACCTGTCTAAAAACAATTTGTGAAAAACTAATTACTATGATGGGTAAGCGAGTTCTTAGTGTCATCAAGGATGAGATTGGCAAGTCATGATACTTTTCAGTTTCTGTAGATTCTACTCCAGATATTACACATTCTGAACAGTTAACCATCATTCTGCGCTACGTAAATATGGTGGATCACTAGCCAGTGGAATGTTTTCTGACTTTCATACCAATGCCCAGTCACACAGGACAGAATCTAGTTGACACTCTGCTTCAATACTTACGGGATCAGGAAATCAACTTTGAAAATTGCCGTGGTCAGACTTACTATATTGCCAGTAATATGTCCGGAAAATATACTGGCATGCAGCAAATTTGGAAAAAAAAATGAATTGGACATTCAACTGTGGATTGTTGAGTTAAAGCAGTTTCTTTTTTCCAATTACTGCCAACACATTGTTGGCATTTCTTGTTAAGCCACGTTAAAAAGAGCCCCGAATACCTAGTTCTGAAACATCCATCGGTCTAATACGTGGTAGTCTGCTCGGTTTGATGCCACAAAAGCGGTTTTGAAGAAGCAGGTTCACTGGCCAACTACATGGACACCATTTAATTTGCCTTAATGTGTGAACTATGGAATGAGATTTTGCAGCGTTTCAACTGCTGTAGTAAATTGCTGCAAGGCTCGACCATCAAATTAATACCCGCTATTGGTTTGCTGAAGAGCTTGGATAAATTCTTAAATGAATGCCGAGAGAAGTTTAACTATTATAAGCAAAAGGCCAGTAAACCCAGTGGCTGCAGCACATATAAATCTGAACGTACGCCAGGGAGTGCCTAAACATAAGAAGAATGTTAATGATGGGGATGCTACAGGTGTTTTGGAAGAGATGTCTGGCCAGGAAAAGTCTAAAGTTAACACTTTTTTATCATCATCGATCAAATCAAGACTACACTGCAGAAACGTAGAGGCATATTCTACAGTTCTACAGAGGTTTTGTATTTTGACTCCGTATGACTCTATGCCTGATGAAGATATTGATGCTGCTCTTACAAGACTTGTCGTTGTTTATTCGAATCACATTTGTTCAGATTTCCCTGCTGAATTTCATCAATTTATATGCTAGTATGAAGAGTAGATACGCGGTAACGATAAAATAGAATTAACTGGATATGCAAATAAAAAAAAAATATAATGCCCCACACTTCTGGTCTCTCTTCTGCTTTTTCAAATATAGAACTAGCACTGCGAATTTACTTATCATTAATGGCTACAAATTGCTCAGGGAAACGTTCATTAGCTCATCTAAAAAAAATTAAAAACGTGAAACGATCAACGATGGACCAGCAACGACTTGGAATGGTAGGACTTTTGATCATTAAAAGTGATTTACTGTGTAAAATTGACACCAAAAAATAATTTCTGAATTTTCAGTTGCAAAAGTGCCCAAAGTTGTGATGTAATTTATGTAAAAGGTATTTGATAATAAAGTGTAATCAATTAATGTTCAAATGATTTTTTTAACAGTAGAAGAGCATTTTTTAATCTGAGTAATAATTTTACGAGAGGTCATAACTTAAAATTGTACAAACCCCTCTGCCGAACTTGTGCCCACAAGTGATTTTGGTCTAAGCCCTTCATTGATGTTTAAAATTTTTGTCTGCAGCTTGTATAACTGTTGATTCACTCCAATTTGATTTTCTCTTTGCAAGGAACTATGTTCAATGAATAATCATGTTTTGATTTTTTATTGTTTGTCCATTTTTCTTTTATATGTATGGGTCTATATTTATAAGTTTCATATCACAAATAATGTACATAACAATGATCATCCGGCATACGATACAAAATGCCCAACATTCAAGGATCCGGCACTGCATTCGGACCGTGCAGAAATTCTGGGAGACGCCAGAACAGCTGTGCAGATATACTTATCAAAACACACCAAACTGAGAAAGAGGGAAGACGTTGGCTCTTGTTTACTCCCACAGAGCCGTCAAAGACAAAATCTTATTTCCTAAAATTTTATGTCCACAAGATAAAATTATCTAGCAGAGGCCTAATAAAACCCCCTGCTCACTTTCTCTCTATCCCCTTGTGCAGACGAATAAACTTCGATTCGAGTAAGCTCCGCCCAAACCGCATGATTGGATAACAGTGGACCACGCCTAAATTTTTAGACACATTAAATACCATTTAAAGTAGACTCCAAACACAGTAAAAACAGAAAGAACAGTAAGATCAGAAGAACAGTTAGGAACTAAGAGAGTAAGTAGTTCCGAGGAACCTAGACCAAAGTAGCCCCAAACATTAGTAGGCCAGCCTCAAATATCCGAAATATACATAAACGAATTCATTGCGCCTAAGCATACCTTTCACTGTCAAATAAAGAGTCCGTCTTAACCCCCGAACCCCTATAACTTGTGACCCCTTTGTTCGGACGAGAAGAGTGATCGGAAGATGGACTCTCAGAACGAGCAACGAGCGGAGTATGGAGAAGCAGAAGTCACAAACGCAATCACCATCATACCTCCCGTTTTTAATGAAACAGCAGTAGCAGGATGGTTCAAAATAGTGGCAGAAAAATTCCACATTTCAAGGATAACTCGGGATGACAAAATTCTACCATATCGCTGCTGCCTTACCTCCCGAGACAGTCAATGGTATTCCTGCTGCTGTCCTTTCATCGCAGAACTACCCTCTCCCAAAGACAGAGGTGATTAGACTCTGAGAGTCCGAAGCCTGAACTCTTCGAGAAATTAATAGCGTCATCCCCACTTACCGGACGACCATCAATCAATATCGAAGAGCTACGAAAGACAGCACTGCGAGTTGGAATTGGCTAGGACAGTGGCGGTTTTTTTATATGGGCCATATGGGCAATTGCCCAGGGCGGCATTCTCTAGGGTGCAGCACAAGAATGAGGAAAAAAAAGTCCTAGGTATTTATACTCAGCGCTCATTTGCGCATCAGATCATGTCAATGTGGGTAATGGGCGCCATCTACAGGCGGGATGCCGGAGCACTCATTGCTCACATAAAGTGGATGAAACCAAGCCAATAAGGAGGGAAAAAGGTGATTTCACCGCTAGGCCTAGCCCTCAAGCTAATTAGAAGGTTAAACGTCATTTACAACACAAATTGCTTACAAATAACGCACTTTTCATTAATAATATTGTATGATATTGAATATATCAGAGGCTAAGAGTCTCACCTACATGTTAATTATATCACTGTGAAGAAGTTTAATAATAAAAACAAGCAAATCCTCGAACCAAGAGGAATTGGTTTAGTCCTGACTGGAAGTTGAGGTATCAGGGAATGAGAGTAATGTTTAGAGTTGATTGTTAAGTGCCAAACATAGAAAAGAAAAGCCAAAGCCATCAGGTGTACAATTTTGAATAAAGACAAGAGAAGAAGAGGAGAAACTAGCAAAAGATAAAGGTATGGAGCCATGTCATCTCCTTATATAGACAATATTATGGAGTGGATGTGCTGAAATAAGCTAACGTTACTTGGTCTAACTCAGCTGTTCATTTCTTGTCGCTACTGAAAGCTTCAATGGTGCAATTAATATATTGTGTTTCAATGCAACTTAAGAGGCTTTTTTGAAATATTTGGGATGATCTTTTGTGGCTAGTCACGATAAGGAGCCATCTACGTCCTCCTCAGTCACACAGGCTAATACAGAAATTATTTTAGACTCTAAGGATGAGGTATCGTCCACCTCTGCAGAGCCTGCCTCTCCAGAGCAGAACACGAGGTGTGTGTGTGTGCGTGTGTGTGACATGTATGAAAAGTATTTTCATCTAAATTTAATTTTTCAATATAATTTCATTATTTATGTGATTGTGTGATGTTGTAAAGATGCTGTAAGTAATACCTATGGCCTTTTCTTTCCCTCTAGTAGAAATACCTGAGGCAGAATGACTGACAAATCCTCCTGCGGAGACTGAACCACTACTCACTGACCTCGCTAGGTGGCCTTCAGTTCTGACTGGCAGACTTTGAATGAATCTGGTTTATAGAGGACCAAATGAGTTACCACTGAACTACGTTTTTCCTTTGAATGAGTGATAGAAGTTGCCACCACCAATATTTCAGGAAATATTTAGGTAGTGTTGAAAATATTATTAGAAGTTGGCTGTTATACTCAGAAAAACAACAGCCTTTTCTGGTTTTGTTGTAAATTATTTTGCAAGAGGGAGATTAATTTAACAAGCTCTGGATCGAACGACTGGAAACATGCAAGTTCTTTACTCACTTCGCATGACAATAGTCCAGAACATATCCATTGCATGAAAATCTAGAAAGAAATGGCAGTCAGGATTAATAGGAGGGAACGTCCCTCCATTGACCTGCGCCGTTTTGCATGAAAACCTAGAAAGAAATGGCAGTCAGGATTAATAGGAGGGAACGTCCCTCCATTGACCTGCGCCGTTTTGTGATAAATGGTTATTGCATGGATGGCTTCCCATGGTTCAAATCACTTGCTCTCTCTTACAAGTGCCTTTGAATGGCTAAATGACTAAATGAGGCTTCTGCCACTAAATGACGCCACCCAGCGCCAAGTCAGATGCAGTTTGGAAATCGATAAATCCAAAATTATAATACAATATTGATTATTGACTATATATAGCGTTACTTTATAATACAATAGTAAAAATATTTGAATACTGTTTCTTAGTTTCTTACCTAGTGAGGCTCTCCTTCATCTCCGCATAGGTTTTGAGGATCCTCCTCACAGCTCGGACCTACATATTTCTGCCTCCAAGGCACGCGCGGCTCGCCCCTATGCTAAACTGGAACCAAAAACTGAACTGAAATTATCGATTATCGCTAGTTTGGAACCAAAAGTATCAGCTATACCAATTAATCGATAACGCAGAAAAAAATATCGGATAACCCGATATCGTTATCGCGATAACGCCCACCTATGCACCAGTGTGAATAACTATAAGCCCCATGGTTATATGGGTCAGTTCATGGCTCTAAATGGGTACAATTGAACTTTACTCCTTTTGAAAAAAAGCAACGCCTGACCTGGCGCTTCGCCACATGCAAAAAGGGTAAACAATTGACAAGCAAGAGATAGAACTTCTGGACGCTGAGTGTCTAAGATGGAGAGAGGTGTTGAAACGTTTCAGTGCTATTGTGGTCTCTAGCAGTTAAGGAATTTGTTAACAAGGGGACATACAGATACGTTGTTCTCACCATCAAATGGGGATTTTCCCAAATGAATTTAAACTAATGGCACAGTTTGACTCCATAATTAAAGAACATCTTACCAGAGTCCAAAAAAGAATCTCCAGCCACACCAGTTACTTTGCTCACCACAAACAAAATGAACTCATAGATTAATGAGTAGCAAGATAATTTCCGTGATGGTGAATGACATCAATCAAGCAAAGTTTTTTCCATCATTCTCAATTGCACTCCAGATATCAGCCACACAGAACTGTTGTTAGTAGTTATTCGAGTGGTCTCGCTGGAGGACAAGCCCCATATAAAGGAACATTTTATGAGTTTTTGTAGGAAGACGACTCCAACGGCAAGCATTTGGCATCCCCAGGAGCTATGTAAAGGTCCCTTTTGCACAATAGGGAGGACAAGAATATGATATTGATGCCAACAGGCGTGGAAAAAAACAAGGGAGTTCAGGCTAGGCTTCTAGAAATCATTCCCAATACATTGAATGTGGTTGTGGCTGATGGTGCTAAGAGATCTACTGATGCCACAAATTACTTTTGCATTTTGGAGAAACTGTACACTTTGTTTTCGGCCTCAACATAAAGATGGGTCATCTGGGAAAAAAACATGTTAACATCACTTTGAAGATGTGGACTGAAAAAATGGGAAAGCACAGTGAAGAGTGTTGAGACCGTGAGATACAAGGCGGCTGCAATGAGAGATCCAATGATTGAGATCAGAGACTACACAAAAAACCCTGCCATAAAGATTGAGACCCAGTCCTTCTCAGAGGAGGTGAGATCATACTCCGTCAGCATTTGCACAGTAGTATGGTACGACATCTTGAGACAGGTCAAACATGTAAGCAAGTTGATGCAATCTTTAAGCATGCATGTTGATATAGTAGTTGGCCTTCTCAAAAAGACAGAGAGAGGTCTTAGCAATTACAGGGTAACAGGTTTTGTGACTGTACAAATGTCAGTCAAAGACATGTCTGACGAAATGAATGTAGAGGCTATTCTTAAACAGAAAAAGCTGAGGTCAACAAAGCGGCGCTTCACCTATCGATCATTTGAGGGGCCTTTCAGTGACGCTCTGAAGAAGCTGGAGGTGTAATTTTTCAATGTTGTTATTGATGCTAAAACATTAGCACTTCAAGAGAGATTCTCCACATTGGGAAATGTGGCAGATAAGTTTGGGATTTTATCAAATTTTCAAAGTTTCTCAGATTAGGAGCTGGCAGAACAATGTGAGGCTTTTAGTACTTCAATGCACTTTAAGGGACACTGACTTGGACACCAGAGAGCTTGTACAAGAGCTGAAGTACCTGACTGACCTTCCAACAAATGCCATGTCTCTGCTTGAGATGCTGAATGTTATTCATGAAAGGGAGCTCTCAGAAATATACACAAATTTGTAGCTGCACCGAAAGACTGAAAGGCAGCTTTTACCATTAAGCTATCAGGCTCCTTAACTCAATATAAGCTGGTCGTCCGCAGGGGGTGGAAAGGAGGAGCATTTGCCCCCCCCCCCTGGAATTCATGAATAAGTGAAATATAGGAAATATATGATAGCAGTCGTGTTTTTACATTTGATAGCAGTCGTTTTTTCCGTTTTTTTTTGTTTTTACATTTAATACTATTAAATTATTAAGTATAAATTATCAAACTATTAAATTATTATACTATTAAACTAATAGTACCATAGTTTTGTCTTTACATGTAATAATTACTGTATGTTTGGATATCCTAATGATAAGACATCTAAGATACTTAAAAATAATTTTTATATGGATAATTTAATATATAATATATATTTCATTTTTTTTATGATTGTGAAATGAATATCAGGAGGTTCTTAAAAATACGTAAATCTGATTACTCGGACGACAATCAAGATACCCCAGGCACATCAGAGACGCATGCTGAGCCACCAGAGCAGCGTAGAGGAGGATATGATGAGCAGTTACTCATATCAACCAATCAGATGCCACCCCAAACACCAATTGATACAGTGGCCAATGACCCGCCTCATCCTCTGGATATCAGATTATATGTCAACACCGAAGAATATTTAACCAATGATAGAAGATATGATCTCTTGATGAACAGATATGTCCCCTCACCAACGTATTACAACTATCAGAAAGATTCACAGGGCTCCCGTTGTTTCCGTCACCCGTGGGTAAAACAATATTTTCCATGGTTGTCTTACTCAAGTCACTTGAAAGGTGTTCTTTGCAAATACTGTGTGTTATTCCCTCAACCAGTGCACCGAGGTCTAATTGGTGCTTTCATCGTGACTCCTTTTGTCAAATACAAAGACTTCAATGAGCACGCGAGGAAGCACATGCTTTCATCCTGGCACAAAGGCGCACTACAAGATGCCAACAATTTCCTCTCCACTGTGAAAAATCCAGAGTTGACCATTGTCAGGCAGATGAACCGAGCAGTCAACCAAGCAGTCACATAAAACCGTGATAAACTGTTTCATATCCTATCTAGTATTCTGTTCTGCTGCAGTCATGACATTGCTTTGAGGGGAAAGAAAAGTACATCGGGAAATCTCTGTGACTGTGATCCAGGATAGAAGCAGGGGACACGGTCTTGAAGGATCACATGGAGAACGCGAGAAAAATGCGAGGTACACATCAGTTCGTGTACAGAACGAGCTGATACTTCTCTCAGAAGAAGTGATAATAGAAGATATTGTGAAGGATGCAAATAAGTCAAATATATTCTCGATCATTGCTGATGGAACTGCCGACATATCAAGCACCGAACAACTGTCATTGGCATACGATTTGTTGAGCTGCAGGAGAAACGGAATAATTCAGCCATCATACGCGAAGAATTCCTTGGATTTGTTCCACTGGAGATGATGGACGCTGCAACAATTGCAGATACTATCATCAACCAAGCAAAAGGAATTGGTCTTGACCTCAACAAGCTTCATGAACAAGGCTACTATGGATGCTCAACCATGGCAGGTAAAGACAATGGTGTACAAGCCCGTATCAGGAACACTTATCCCAAAGCCATTTTCATGCACTGCTCTTCACATCGACTTAATTTTGTGGTTCATGATCTGAATTCTGTCGCAGATATTCGGAATACAACTGGAACTGGGAAATCTATCATCAATTTTTTCAGTGACAGGCCCAAGCGTAGAATACTGGTTCCAAATCTACCTTTGTTATGTGACAATAAATGGAGCGCAAAGTACAAAAGTATCCGCGTCTTTTCAGAGAACTTTTGTGATATCTATACAAAACTGGACCAACTGGAGGTAAGCCAACATGAGTCACAGAGTACCCGTCAGACGGCACATAAGCTGAGGAGTGCAGCAGGTATCACAGTGTTCCTCATCTGTCTCAAGATTATAGCGAAATACTCAGCTATGTTGGAGCCAGTGATACAACAGATACAGGCAGTCGAGATGGACATGATGGGAGTCCGAGATCACATTGACTTGTTAATGAAGGCTTTCCGAGATCACTGGGATGAAGCAGATCGTCTGTTTTCAGAAGTTGCCATCCCTGAGGGAAAAATATTGTCAGGAGAACTTGGTAAAGAATATAGAATTGACTATGCCTCGACGATGCGCACGCCAGATTAACCGGCCGAATGTAGGAGGCTCCATTGAGGAGTACTATCGCCGCACCATATATATCCCGTACATGGATTCCTTGATTCAATCTCTAGAAAGTCGCTATGGTGATAGTAACACATGAAGTATATAGAAAGAGGTGAATTTAAGAACATCGTTTCATCTATCAAAGAAATATACGAAATTGAGAATCTTGTTGAAGAAGCACTAGCGTGGTATGACGTGCAGAAACATAAGGGCCCACTGGATGACAACTCTCTCTCTCTCTGGGTATGATTGAGCTGTTGAAGAAAACCACTCTGTTCCCTGCTGTGCGCAAGGCTATCCTCATCGCACTGACTCTGCCTGCAACAACATGTACAGTGGAAAGGTCTTTTAGCACAATGCGCAGGGTGAAGACCTAGTTAAGGCCAACAATGACCGATCAACGTTTGTCCGGCCTCTGTGTCTTCAGTGTCCACCGTAAAAAAAGTGAACAGCCAGAACACATAGATAATGAACAGGGTCATTGACAAGTTTGGAAGAGATCCCCGATGACTCCATTTCCTGCTCACGTAGTAGTAATTATAATACTTGAATAGTGGAAAACTGAATAAACAGTTGAACAATGTCAATGGTATTTTATTTATTTTGTATTTTTCATGCAATTTTTTTTATTTCCATAAATTCTAGGGGGGCAAATGCCCATCCTTGTCCCCCTGCGGATGGCCATGAACACAGCCAATGCTCACGACACATCTCCATATTCCCCCGACCCGCATTTTTTTCTGCGGACGCCCATGATTGTATTGTCTCATATTTAACACACAAAAGTTCATGCACACACATTGTAGACTGTCAGTGTTACAATGGATACTGCACATGTATATAGACAATTTTTTTATCGTTTATGTTTCTTCTACATTTTTAAACTTCTGTTTACATTTAAATTCATTGTTTTTTAGTGTTGCAAATAGTGAGTTGATTGGCTCTTCTTATCGAAAGCATTTTCATTGCGTTGTTGACCTTGCATTGACCTTCATATGACAAATAAATTAACCTGAATCTCAACAGTTGTGTGTGTGTGTATATCGGAGGAGGGTACGCTGGGGAGGGGGTAGGGTGGGGGCGTAAGAAGGCGGTCCGCCCAGGACCGCCACCTGGCTAGGATCTTGTGAGACACAAGTTCATCTAATCCTTACCGTCAAACATCACACCCATCATTACCACGCAGCAGGACTTGACTCTCCCCCAAATAGGGAAGTTTTGCAGACAAATTAATGCCATTTAAATAGTGGTGAAACAATTGAAAGTGGTGCCACATCTTTTCCCGAAATAAGTGCACTCAGTGTTAATGATATACAAAGGTTGCACCTTAAGTGCCCATCGGCGCGTACCCTGATGGTAATCAATCTAATTTTATACTGTAAAAATATAACAGGGATAATACAAAATGTGTACCACTAGGGTTAAAACCTTTTCGTAGTAATCAAAGGTCTGTTGCGTGCTGTTCACATTTCTACTTTGGGTGGAAAGTTAAATATTGTAAACCGTAGTGCAGATGGCCCAAACGAGATGATAACGTACAAATGCAACCATCATCCAGACCATCTTATCCAGCCTTCTCGGAAAACTAAAACGGCACGCCGCAGTAAATGTGACAACCTGCGTGCCAACTTTAATCATTGTCACTGCCAAACTTAATAATAAGAAAAGTGAATTTTTATTCGATACAGGTGCGAGCGTAGCCATTATTCCGTTTAATTTTGTGCAATTTTGTGAGATGCATAATTTGAGTGTAAATATCGCAACTGCTAATGGGGAAAAAATAAAAGTACACGGTAAAGTAAAATTAGACATAGTTCATTTAGATAGATGTTCGTAGTTGCGGATACTACATCGCCATTATTAGGAGCAGATTTTCTTGCTCACTTCGATATTTTGGTGGATTGTGCTCGTGGCATCCTAAGTGATATAATCAGACTAGACTCGTATCCAAAGTAAAGCAATCCAGTGCACCCGTAGTATCATTAATTATTAATGACCTTCCCATCTCCCAGCCAATTGCAGAGCAGTGTTACGCAAACACGAATTTATATACAAACAAGGTTTGTGGATGTTAGATCTCCCCCACCTAACTGTTGTACATACCATCGATAGTGGTAGCGCTCCACCAACTTTCGCCCACCTAAGGCTACTTTCAATAGAGAAGTTACAAATTGCCAAAACAACATTCGAAGCTCTGTTGAAGGAATGTGTGGTGCGTCGACCAAAATCACCACGGGCTTCACTCATTCATATGGTGCAGGAGAAAACCCCAGGAGAATATAGAGTTGTGGGTGATTTTCGATCCCTGAACGCCATATCAAAACCGGACCGTTATCCTCTGCCAAAAATAGAGAACATGATTAACCATCTTCAATGGGAAACAGCTTTCTCACGACTATATTTAGTTCAGGAATGCCACCAGATTCCAATGAATCAAGCAGACATATAAAAAACTGCTGTTTCAACTCCATTTGACATCTGGGAATTTTTGAGATTGTTGTTCAGTTTTAGAAATGCAAGCTGCACGTTTTAACGCCACATGGACAATTAATTTCGTGGTTTTAAATTCATTTTCGTCCATATCGATGACATTCTATTCTTCTCCGATAATATAAATGAACACTTTGAAAATCTAGACAAAGTCTTCAAGATATTAGCGGAGAACAATCTGCGAATTTCGATGGAAAAATGCGAATTCATGAAGGAGGAAAGTGATTTCTTAGGCCACCATGTATCAGCTGCAGGTATATGCCCTCCAGCAAGAAAGGTCTCAGAGATCAGCGAAATGCCCTTACCAACGGACTATAAGGAACTACGTCGATGTCTGGGCATGTTAGGCTATTACAGAAGGATGATGCCTAATTTTGCTGAAATTGCAGCTTCTCCGACTGAACTTGCACAATTTCAACTTAAGGCTCAAGAGCTTGACTGGAATGATGCTGCATGGGAAGCATTTAATACTACCGAGGAAGCCTTGGCAAACTCAATCAATTTACGTCACCCCTTACGAATGACTCACAGTAACAATTAGTAACGGACAGCTCTCAATACGCGGTAGGTGCTGCTCTTCCTCAAATTGCAAATGTATCTTCGCGACCCGTGGTCTTTTTCTAAAGCAAATTGAGCAAGACACAGCAAAAATACTCCACTTATCACATGGAACTCTTGGCTGCGTATCTCTCTGTGATCCACTTTAGACACATGATCGAAGGTCGACATGTAACATTATGTACGGAACCACAAACCATTAGTGTCTACCTTCTCCTCGCCGTTACGTGCAAAAACGGACATACAATAACTTAAGTGGACAGTGATTTTAGTATATGTCAATGACATAGAGTAGGTATGTTGTGAAGACAATGTAGGTGCTGATTTACTATCTCGGAATGTCAATTCCGTCCAAATAGACTCGTTTGACCTCCGTTCTTTGTCAACAGCACAGGAGCAAGATGAAGAGGTGAAATCGTTTCAATATGGATTAAAAACATTTCCCTTTCCCCGGAATACCAAACTTTGGTGCGAAATGACATCAAAATGCCCACAACCGTTTATCACTTAGCCTGCAGAATATCCATTTTCAAACAACTATATAATATATCTCTTCCAGGGATTAAAGCGTCACTTCGATTAGTAAAAACGAGGTATTTCTGGCATAATATGGACAAAAACATACGTTTCTGGGCGTGACAATGCCTCTCATATCAAGCAGCTAAGGTTAATCGCCACACCAAGTCACCAATCTTGCCCATTAGTATGCCCACTTGAAGATTGAAACGGTTTACATCGACATTGTTGGTCAGCTACCGCCATGCACACAGCCTGTGCAATCCTCCCCATCTCATAACCGTTACCTGCTATCATGCCTCGACAGATCTACAATATGAATTGAAGCGTTACTGAGCCCAGGCATCAGTGCTGCAACGGTCGCTTTAGCCTTCTTAGACGGTTGGATCTCCAGGTTTGGCGTTCCTTTATATGTAATAACTGACAGAGCTCAATTTGAATCTGAACTTTTCAAGAAGTTATCAGCCGTCGTTGGTTTTCATCACCTGCAAACCACGGCGTATCGATCTACTACAAACGGTACAGTGGAAAGGTCACACATAACTTTGAAGAGTTCTATAATGACTCGTCAGCTAGGGTTGTTAATGCTCTACCAGTTGTTCTTCTGGGCATCCGATCTTTGTCTAATGATTCGGGCTTTTCGCCGTTTTCTGCAGTCACAAGGACAACCCTTCTTTCTTTAAAGTCCTTAGTTTCATTATCATCTTCGAAAACGGACTCCAAATTCATCAATGAATTAGCTAAACCCATTTCGCAAATTGATTTTACTCAAATCTGTGAAAAACATCCGCACTCGGAACCGAAGTCGTTCGTACCCAAAGAATTGCGAGATACCCCGCATATATGGGCCTGAGTTCAGCGCCTTCTAAAACCCTTAGGAGACCTTATGCAGGCCCGTTCCGTGTTGTCGACCGTAAAGACAAAGTGTATAAATTAGAATTCGCGAATGGACACCATGATACGGTATCGATAGACAGAGTAAAACCGGTAATTTTAGATGCTCCGTAACAGAATGAAGGAGGACTAGCAGAGAGTGGCGATGCTAATTACAATAACGTGAAATCGTTCCATGATACCTATGAAAATGGTAGAAAAGCGAGCATTTATACTCGTTCCGGTCAACGTCTAACGTTTGCCAAAGAGCCCTCATTTCGGTATTTCCAAGAAGTCGAGTGCCTGCTGATAAGTTAGGTTATACTCGAGCCATTACATGAATAATTTCAGTCCGGTACAAGTGTTTATAGTCAGTGAAGAGAAGTCGTGTTGTACGCACGCCCTATTTTGATCAACTATATTTGGTCCATATAATAGGTTACCGTATGGGAAGGAGCCATTTATATTATATGTTTATTTGTCCTTAGTTTCATATTATTTCCACTTGATTTTGATTTTTCTACATTTTGTGGTTTATTGAATTTTCTTTCTTCTTGATTGTTTTCCTGTTTCTTTGGGTTGGCCCTTCAAACGTTTTCTTCCGATTTCCTTTGCTTCTTGTTGGCTTCCGTATTCTTGTTGAGTTGGTCCTTTAAATGTTTTCTTTCAATTTCTTTTAGTTCACGTTGAATTGGTCTTTTAAACGTTTTTCGTTTTCTTACTTGAGCGATTTTCTAAAATTTATTTGGACTTGCTGAGATTGGAACGAGGTACCTCTTGATTACGTTTCTGATATGCATACCACACGACGGGCTAAGTCCGTCTTTAGACTGGGTAAGTTTTTCCGCTATTTATATTATCGAGTTGGAAGGAATTTCTCTCATACATAAAAAAAAGAATGCCCCCCACCCCCATAACTGGTGACCTTCAACGGCCAAACAATCTTCTGATCAACTGTACAAAAGTGCTGCGGTAAACTTCGAAGAGCCGGGGAAGGAGAAGCCATTACTCATTGATTACAAAAAGACTTCGTTCGTTCTCCTCAATCCCTCAAATTCACTCCACTAATGCTGCAGGCTTGGAGACCGAGGAGGGACTACTCCCCAATCCTCAAATTCGCTCCGCTGTCTGATCAACTCTTAGTTACCCTGCAAGTGTCCGAAAAATAGAATAAAAAGAAGAAGTGCTGCGGTCAACTTCGGATAGCCGGGAAAGGAGAAGCCACAAAAGATTAGTTCGCTCTCCTCAATCCTCACATCCGCTCCACTAATGCCGCAGACTTTGGAGGCCGAGGAGGGAGAACATACACCTCGATTGAGATATATCCAAGACTAGTCTCTCCCTAATCCTCAAATTCACTCCATTTTTTAGAAAGGGACCTGTGTAGGGGTGCGAAATGTATGAGAGAAAAATTCCTTCCAACTCGATAATATAAATGGCAGAAAAACTAACCATTCAGAGAAGGGACTTAGCCAGTCGTGTGGCATAAACATTGGAAACGGAATCAAGAGGTACCTCTTTCGAAACTACAGAGTCTAAATAAATTTTCTGAAAATACTGTATATCAAGGAAGAAAACGAAGACACTTGAAGGACTAACTCAACAAGTATACAGAAGCAAAAAGAAAACGGAAGAAAACCCTTAAAAGGACCAACTAAAGAAGAAGAAAAGAATTCTAGGGAGACAACTTGCAGAAAAGAAAAATCAAGACTACATAAAGAAGAGAAAGCATGCCCCCCCCATAACAGGACCCTTACTCGAAAGCCAAAGAAACCCAAATTCAATGTGAAAATTCTCATAAAATTATCAAATAGACGATTATTCTTAAGGCGTATACAATATTATAAGACCCCGAGTTCATTATAAGGTGTGTAAAACATTGTGAGACACCTAATTCAATATAATTTCTAAAACTCCATTTTCTAGGAGTAAAGTCCTATAGTGCCCCATTGCAAGGTGGATTAGGATCAACAATGCAGTCTCATAAATGGAAGTCTTAAAATGGGCACGCAGATAATTATGCACATGCAATTAATCTACTAAAAGTGATGACATTTTGTCATGTAAATGATAATATATAACATTTGTCATGTAAATAATAATATATAACATTTTGTCATGTATATAATATTATATACTGTATTCTTGTAAGGGCTAGATAGGTAAAAATGAATTCGAGATGTTTTTACAAGCATACACACTCATACGCATAGACACTTACACACAAACAAACGATCACACGCACACACGGCCAAAAGACGCTTTTCCGTTATCTTTAGTAACCATTCTGGCTGCGACAAAATTCTGGGAAACGCCGAAACAGCTGTGTAGATATAATAATCAAAACACACCAAACTGAGAAACAGGGAAGACGCTGCCTTTTGTTTACTCTCACAGAGTCGTGAAACACGAAATATTATTTCTTAAAATTATATATGTCACCAAGATAAGAATTATTTAACAGAGGCCTGCATCAAAACTCCCTGATCACTTTATCTCTATCCCCTTGTACACACAAATAACCTTCGATTCGAGTAAGCTTCGCCCAAATCAAGATAAGAATTATTTAACAGAGGCCTGCATCAAAACTTCCTGCTCACTTTATCTCTATCCCCTTGTGCATACAAATAAACTTTGATTTGAGTAAGCTTCGCCTAAATCGCATGATTGGCTAACTCTGAGCCACGGCTACATTTTTCAACATATTAAATACAATCTGAAGTAGACCCACAAGGCAGAGAGTTAAAAGCAGAATGAACAGTAAGATCAGAAGAACATTAAGACAGTAAGCAGTTTTGAGGAAGCGCAAGCCAAAGTAGACACAAATATTAGTAGGCCAGCCTCAAATAATCGACATACACATAAACGAATTCATTGCGCCTAAGCCTACCGAGCCTCCGTCCATTTAAGAGTCCTTGAATCCGCCTTCCAGGATTTACTTCTCCTACGTGTAATCAACCGGTCCTCTTACCCAGCATACAACGCTAAAATCAGACGAGAGGATAATCATCCACAACTGGAGTCAGGCCAAAGTTAGCACTAAGTACCAAGTACCTCCAAACGCGCTACCTTCAATTGAATAAGCTAGTACCCTGTAACTGGATCTCCAATCACCTATATGGGGTAACTCCAAGCACCCAGAATTGGTAGCCTTCGGTGCGCCGCTATATCTCTTTTGATGTGGAAATTCGATTGTTTTAACGCTATGCGTAGGTCATGTGGTCTATACGGCTACGCAAATCAGTTAACGCTATACATAGGTACTGCATCTATGGACTTTCTCCCATTAAAGAACAATTATATAGGATTTTCTTGCCATACATGTTACTTATCGGACAAACTTCAGATATAATCTTATATTTAATCAGGTCACCTTCGGTACGCCGCTATATCTCTTTTGATATGTAAATTCGATTGTTTTAACGCTATACGTAGGTGATGTGGTATATGCAGCTACGCAAATCAATTAACGCTATGCATAGGTACTGCATCTATAGACTTTCTCCCATTAAAGAATGTCGTAGAATGACCCCCGACGATATACCATATATCACTATTCGTTGAGGGAACTTCCTTAATTATCTTTAGAGTGCGTTAATGTCTGGCGGCAGATATTATGTATCTTCGATATGCTTAAGAAGTGGAACTGAGCTCAAGGATAATAATATTGCTATCATTAATAAAATAGAGTTTTATTAATAATAACTATCAACAAACACAAGACGGAAAATATTGACATAAACAGAGAATGGAAAGGGTCGTGGGGGCTTGGGCTAATCCGAGGATTTAAAGGATTTAAAAAGGTAAAACAAATATAGAGTTAAAAAGATGGGATGGTTGGATAAACCATTTAAAGCACAGGATAGAATTGACAAAAGGGTTAAGTACTCAAAGATGACGTTTGGCTTACGTAACTTTACACTAGTGGTGCAGTGGAAGGTGGCTTGAAGGAATTTTCGGTCCGCTGGCGAGTTCCAGCCGAAGGGGGGGAATAAAATGATCCTGACGTGGCGTCTTGGGATGAGAACCGTTTCTCGACGAACGGCTTGAAGAACAATGGCTGTTCTACGTTGTTCTCTTCTGAACAATAGGGGGGGGGAGAACCGTCTTTTGTCTACGGGCTCAAGAACAATGGCTGTTCTAATGTTGTTCTCCTCTGAACAACAGGGGGGGGAACCGTCTCTTGTCTACGGGCTCAAGAACAATGGCTGTTCTAATGTTGTTCTCCTCTGAACAACAGGGGGGGGGACCGTCTCTTGTCTACGGGCTTAAGAACAATGGCTGTTCTAATGTTGTTCTCCTCTAAACAACAAGGGGGAAGGGTGAGAACCGTTTCTTGGCGAAGGACTCAAAAGAACAATGGCTGTTCTACGTTGTTCTCTTCTGAACACGAGGGGAAAGCCTTGGGGACTTGGCGTCACGAAAGGCTCGAACCTTTGGCACTCAAGGGATATTGTCCTTCTTCTGGACAAGTGATGGTGAATCTCGAGGTCGAGGTCCCTTGGCGCACAAAGGAAGAGAGGGTCGTGGTGATGTTTCGCGACGAAAATCTGGATCTCCAATCTGATCTTAGTGGTAAAGTTTCCATATAAATAGCCAGGACACTTCCTTGGCGTGGGGGACAATGGAGTGGGAGCTTCGAGGGAATGCACAGCCGAGCCTGTGAACAATGCCTTATCTGCCCATAAGCCTAACTCAATCTGGCGAGGTCGGCGTAGTGGGGAGAACGGGGGGACGATAACCTCCTTGTTTAAACATTGACATCCGGTGGCTGTGATAAGGCGCCAAGCTTCGAAACGAAGATGCACGTGGGCCCATCGTGGTTTTAAATAATATGTGATAGAAGTTGAAATTAACGCAGCTTCAACCTGTTCTATCACAAAGAACAATTATATATTTTGGGGGGGGCCATAAACATGACTTATTGGACAAAACTTCATATATAATCTTATATTTAATCACGTAGACTTTATGGAGATGAGTTGTTACCAAAATATTAGTCATACAGGTTGTCCATTAAATATGGAAACCTAAAGGAAAATTGTAAGAAAAAAATTCAAGTTTGATATTGTATTTTGCTTTTAGAAATATTTCATTTTATATGAACCCCACCATCACACAGAGACATAAGCGTTCCCCTTGGCCTCCAGGGGGATTCCCAAGAGCTTTTGATGATATCATGATTTTTTTTTTTAAAGTGAATTACTGGTATATTAAGTCACTTACGTTTTACGTCTTGAAGAAGTAAGAAAAATAAAGTAAGAAAAATCTGCCTAAAAGTTCGATCTCGAAAAAATAGGAAACCCTTGGAAAATCGGATTATCTTGAGATTATTTCGGTTGATGGGAGTATTATCATCAACCGCCATGTACTTTAATTAATCTACCTAGTGTATCTTAAATTATGAATTTCATTCCTCTATCGTTCATTTATCGACCCCGTGAAATTAGTTAAAGGAATTCCGAATTTGGTTCTATACCATTAGATTTGGTATTAAATGCCCTTTCAAATCACATATGGCAACCTTCTTAATTTTTAAATTTCATCCCTCAACTTGGCATAAATTTGATATTTGAGGGTTTAATCTAAAAGCGGTCAATTTACCCCGGCTTAAGAGAAAATAGCGGCGAAATTTGCCCCTAAGCGATTCTATTCTTGAGATCAATTCGGTGGATGGGAGTTTTATTTTTTGGCAAAGGTCAGAAATGCAGCAATATACTCGCATTAATCTACATAGTGGATCTTAAATTACTAACTTCGTTCATCTATCGTTCATTTATCAAATTTCATCATATGTGCTATTAGTACATGGTATAAGGATAATTTGTTTTAAACAGACGTGTTCATGTCTACTCTTCTTAATGATATAAGAGTGAAGGTGCTCAGATTAATAGCTAATTTTTAATGAATTTTTATTTCAAGTGAAAAAATGAAAAATCGATTATTCTCTAGCATCGCTGAGCTTGGGAGGGGGAGGAGGGGGTATACGGGATTCTAAATCATACTTTTACGTTCTTTTGAATTAAGAAAAGATTTAAAAATTTCTCATGACTAAACTATTTAAGCTAAAGCCTTGTGTTTTGTCTCATTAGCTAACAAATTATCTAACGAAAATTTGGTACTAGTCCCGAAGATGAGATCATTAGAATCCTAGGATTTCCTCAAGATTTTCCAAACTCCTCAAGCAAAAAAGGAAAACATGATCTATCCATTGGGACAAAAATCGGCATAAGAAAAGTTAAAACCTTTCTTATGCCACGTTTTCCGATTAGCGAACCCCCTACCAAACCCCACTGAATCAGAACACATATACAGTAGGAGCCATAATGATTCGAACACAGGTTTCCATCACAAAACTTCAGTAGCTTTAGTGGAGGATCAGCAAAAAAATCTGGGGAGATCCAAACTTTTTCCACACATTAGAAATTTACGTATTATTGTTTATTGTAGTTTAGGACGTCAGCTAAGGTATAATACTGAATTTAATAATTATTTGGAGAGTTACCTCTATTTTTGACATGTATCATATAAGATACATTCGATTCCAACAGTTTAAAAAACTTTTTTATATATAGTCTATATTAATAAATAACTCTTTCTGAATAGCAGAATACAAGTATGGGTTAAAAAAGAAATCTAAACATAAACGCGTCTGAAATTTTGGGAGGCTTCAGCCCCCTAGACACCCCCTACCTCTGGACCCACGCCTGAGTAGCTTCGAACCAAATAATGGTAAGTAATGCATGATGAATTATAGATATAACTAAGCATGACTATAAGTTGTATAGATGTACATGTTAGGGTGGAGTAAACTGCAAGGTACGCTCAAAAGAGCATAATTATTCCCAAAATATGGTGGTTAAAATGATCCTGAGAGTCTAATTTTATTGTATCTTTGAGACAACCAACTAATTTAGGGTAGTAACTTACTTCCATTAGGTCTTAGCACTTTCAGTCATTACCTTGTCAAGTTTCGAGAAGCCTATATCAAAGAGCTAATTGTCAAGAGAATCATCTCTCCATCAGAGCCATAGTTGAAAAGGTTAAACGCCCCAGATGTGTAGTACAAAGTATCATATCACGAAACGATACTACAGGTTCAAGTATCAGTGGAATTTCTACTGGTAGGCCTAGGAAAATTTCAAAGAGAGATGACCAAGCCATCGTCCTTATCTCAAAAAGGAACCTATATAAGACAGAAGCCAGGATTTCACTAGAAGTAAATGAAACGATTAACATTAGTGTCTCCGGGAAGACAGTATCACGCCGCCTAACGGAAAAAAATCTTTAAAATCTCGTACACCAGGGTCAAGCCATTGATAAGCCTTGAAAACAAGAAAGCCAGAGTGTCCTTGTCTAAGAAACGTTCTATGGACAGAAGACCAATGGTCCAAAGTACACCTCACGATGAATCAAATTACAACTTATTTGGTTCAGATGGCAGGAGGTTTGTCCGTTGATGACCTGGTGAAAGATTATCCGTAAACTGCGTGAAGAGCAGCGTCAAGTTTGGTTGAGGAAGCGTTATGGTGTGCGGCATAATTTCGGCGAAAGTTAGGGGCCCACTTGTCCGCTTGCAAGGCAAAGACGATAACGAAAAAATGTATCACGATAACCGATAAATCGATAACGATAAACTTATCAGCGATAACTGATAATCGATACCTGGAGATAAATTTATCGCCCGATAAGGTGATAACCGATAAATCCAAAATTCCCAGGACATCATGCCCTGGTCCATGATGTCAAAGGTTGGCTTGGTGCCCTTGTTCACCTTCACCTCAGTGATCTTGTGGAGGCGGGACAAGCAGTGGAAGATGTAGCTGTCGCCAACCATCTTCTTGTACTTCACCCACTTGCCAAGGAATGGCCAGGGTGACTGAGGCTCAGCCTCAGTGAGCTCAGAGTCAATAGACTCCGCTGAGTCTCTTTGACTTGATGCAGGCACAGTCTTTTGCGACGCCATCACTAATTCAATACTATAAAATAGCAAAGCACTGCACTACTAAATTACAATAAAATAGGATAAGTTTAGAATAGGGGCGTAACTTCGTAAGTGTTCTAAACGTTAATAAACGGATATTAAAGAATAGCACTGAATAGTACATGCATTCATATACACGTGCACAAAAAATTAAAACGGAAGAAGCACGGGAACATAGGGAAAAATCATCAAAGAACGCCTAAAACCGGTAGCACGCAGGACCAACACCTTGTGACTTCTCGCCTAACAACTGGTGAGAGACTGAAGCTCAGCGAACGTTTTGAGAAGACGTCAAGAACGGCCGCCCCGCACTCCGTTCAGTATACGTTCGGTTCCCAGCTCAGACCTACCTATTTCTACCTGCAAGGCACGCGCGGCTCGCCCCTGTGTTAAACTGGAACCAAAAACTGAAATTATCGTTTATCGCTAGTTCGGAACCAAAAGTATCGGCGATACCGATGAATTGATATCGCGGAAAAAATAATCGGATAACCGATAACCCGATATCGTTATCGCGATAACGACCACCTAGTGAATTCTCAAGTGTATAAAGAACTTCTGGAAGCATATGATCTGCCCATAATAAGAGCCGCTTCTGTCCAACTGGCCATATTTATGCAGGATAATGCACCTAGCCACACGACAAGGTTGGTGAACAATTTACTGCATCAAGAGGAAGTAAGTGTCATTGACTGGCCTACTCAGAGCCCAGACCTAAGACGAAGAATGTCTTCGGTTTGTGCCCTCTTGTGGCAGATGTCGGTGCGTAATTGATAGTAAAGGTCTATATACCAAATACTAATAACGGCTATTCCAATAACTTGGACCGATTTTAAATGTGAGTTAAGTTTAAGCGTCTAATGAATTTTTTCTTTTTCTTTCAGATTTAACAACTTCAGTCTTTGGCAATTTCAACCCTGGAAGGATAATAATCGAACAATGTGTTAAAGTTATCGAAGCCTATTACGAAAATGGACGTTCAAACAGAAGCGCATTTCGGGCACTTCGCGATTTTTTGGTTAACATAATCGTCCAACCGAGAGTGCAATTGGGAAAAATTTTCGTAAATCAAAACAAACGGGGTCGGCGACAGATATGAAAACACCATTGCGTGCTCGTTTACGCCATTCAGCTGAAAACATTGCTGCAGTGCGCGAGAATGTGGCTGAAGATCCAGACACCTTTATTCGTCATCGCGCGCAGGAATTGAACCTCTCCACAACAACGTTACATCGAATTTTGACAAAAGATTTGTCTCTACACGCTTACAAAATTCAATTTACACAAGAACTGAAGACTGCTGACTATTTGAAGCGCCGTACATTCGTTAATTGGGTGCATGAGCAAAGACAAGCCGATGATGATTTTTCGCAAAAAATCATCCTTAGTGATGAAGCCCATTTTCATCTTGGTGGATTCGTTAATAAGCAGAATTGTTGCATTTGGGCTGATGAAAATCCCAGGATGATTGTTGAAAAGCCGCTGCATCCACAAAAGGACACTGTTTGGTGTGCACTTTTTGTTAGCGGAATCATTTAGCCGTATTTCTTCGAAAATGATGCCGGAAATTCTGTTACGGTGACAGGTGAGCGATACCGTGCCATGATAACCAACTTTTTATGGCCTGAATTAAATTCTATGGATGTCGAAGATTTGTGGTTTCAACAGGACAGCGCCACATGCCACAAGGCAGGTCGCATCATCTCTAGAAACAGCGAGTTCAATTGGCCACCACGATCGTGTGACTTGACGCCTTTAGATTTCTTCCTTTTGGGTCATCTCAAAAGTTAGGTCTATGCCAACAAGCCAACAACAATTCAACAGCTGAAGGATGAGATAATAATGCATATTGGTGAGATCGAGGAGCAACTATGCAGAGACGTGATAAAAAAATTTGACCATCTATTGGAGGTGTGCCGCCGAAGCCTTGGTGGACATTTAGGCGATATTATTTTTAACACATAATTGCCATGACTCAAATAACATGATCCAATAGTGAAATCAATAAATTTTCACCAATAACACTGTTTTATTTACTGCTAACTTCGATCCATCTTAATGAAACACCCTTTATATTGTAACAAACGAAAAATATTTGTTAAGTAACTTATATCATTGTACTTCTCATCTACGTCTGTTGTGTTATCTGTCTGAATCATTATGACAACGATATTTTTGGAATAAAAATGCTCTTTTGATTGAAAGTTGCAGTTTCCTCTACCCTAGCATGTACATGTACAACTTAGAGTCATTCTTATTTTATATCTATAATTCATCATGCATTACTTACTATACTATTATTTCGTTTGAAGTATTTGCTAGGAACACCTAACTGTCGTAATATAATTGGCTGGTACTATATATACAAAGGTGGGCACTAAATACATTTAAAGTATTTAAATACTAAATATTATATACATGAGAAAAATTTTATTTAGATACTAAATACATCTGGAAAATGTATTTAGTATTTAAATACTAAATACATTAAATGTATTTAGATACATTTTTAAATACATTTCAAATACATCGATAAGGACCATTAAAATGAAATTGTATATTATAAAAACTAGTGTAAGATTTGATGACAATCGGACTTAAGTACTACAAGAAAATAGAAAGTTCCATAAAATGAAATTTCAGTTAGCTACGAGAGGCGGTCAATAAGTTTTGCAAATCGGTAGGGAAAAACAGAGGAAAGGGGATGGCTGTTTGTGGGGGTGTTAGGACAAGTTATGACGAGTCAGGACCTGCAGCCGCACGCTCCTGCCTCGTCTATTTAAGAAGGAGTAGCTGATCGCAGATCGTCAGTCACAAATATTTCAACAATGGAGAAGGTTGAGCACCAGCAGTGCATGGTTGCAGTGTACACCGACACCGCTCCTTCCTATGCAGCCATTACTCGCTGGAATAGGGAGTTCCGCCATGGTCGTGAGTCCCTTGAAGATGACCCCATCCAGGACGCCCATCAGACGTGATCAACGAGGACAATGTGGCCCGTGTGAAGAGGATGATCCTCAAAAATCGACGGGTGAAAGTCGCAGAAATCGAGCGAGAACTTGGAATATCACATGGAAGTGTTCTCAATATCATCCACGGCAATTTGGCCATGACCAATGTCTCTGCCCGTTGGGTCCCTAGAAATCTCACGCCCCATGATCGACTTCAACGTCGTCAAAGTCCACAAGGCCAGAGTTGCACAAGCTTCCATGTGCGAGTGCGGATTCGAGGAGCTCAACCATCCCCCCTACAGTCCAGACCTGGCCCCTAGCGACTACCTTTCGTTCCGCTAGCTCAAGGCTGCACTGCGTGGACGCCGTTTGGGGACGATGAAGATGTCCAGCTCGCCGTCCAGGAGTGGATTGAACAGCAGTCGGGAGATTTCTGGTTTTCGGGAATTCGAAGCCTCAAGGAATTGCAAAACTTATTGACCGCCCCTCGTATATATATATATATATATATATATATATATATATATATATATATATATATATATATATATATATATATATATATATAGTTGCTGAAATATTTCGTCAAATAAAGAAATCCGTTTTGGAGATAATGTCAATCTTCCTAAATAGAAGAGCCGTTCCACAGGAGCTGACGACGGAAGTGTGGTGTTGTATTTAATAAATAACTTTTTTATGTTTGGATATCTATCTAAACTTTAAATTGTTTTATTAGAATCTTGAAGGTAACTGAACAATTATAAATCTGCGGTTGATCGTGTTTGAGTGGGTTTTGTAAATCTAAAATAATTCTCACTGTCCGATACACCACTGTATGATTCAGCTTCGGGTCGCTGTGCCTCTGCTAAATACTCAATCACTTGAATCATAATATTTTTAACAGAGTATTGGTGGCTTGAGCTGTTCCATGAAATACTAATATCTAACCAGCGGAGTTTGCAGAATGGATGGCTTGTTGATGCAATAATGGCATCTGTAACGCTGGCTTCATTTGCCAAGGTCAAATAAGATTGGTATCGCTTTCCAAAGCCCTTAGTGACTGCACTTAGAAGAGTTGGCAAAATTTCAGAGAACGTAGCTGAAGGCTATTCATCTTTTTCTCAACAGTGAGCAAGGTAGGGAGAAATCCTCCATAAAACCAGTTTGGTTCTACCTGTAGGCGATCAATTGTCATTGCAATAGGAGCGAAAACTGGGACATACTCCCCAAGAAATTCAATTTCGCGACTTCTCAATACTGGAAGTTCAAGGGACGTCATGAGTTGATGTAATTTGTCCTTGTGTTTTAAAAGTAATGGAAATACATCAAACAGAGAGTTCCACCTTTAATGAGTAGTTCCTAAGAGTTTTGATAATCTCTGCTGATTTTGGACGATCGCTTTTGTTCCATAATGCTGAGCATTTTTCCATCGCAGCATGAGTGATATTTGCACTAGAAGATATTTTCAGTGCCTGTTTTGCATCAGTTCTGGTGACGAGACTGAGTGTGTGTGAAGCACAGCAGACATAGTTAGGTACACTGAATCTGTATGGGTCAGACGAAAGGTCTTCTTCCTTATCTAAGGCACTTCTCATTAAGAAACTACCTTCCAACTCGTGCTCACCTTGATCTTTTTCACCTACCTGAATTCCATCTTCTGAATCTATGTACACATTTGCAGCAATGACTGCAAATTCCTTAAACGCTTTAACAAAATTAGAGCCGTTATCAGTGACATTGCTCATGATTTTCTGCAGGGGGATATCGTATTCATTGATGATATTCTCCATATGTTCAACAATCTTGATATATTTATGTTCTCCTTTGAAGCGACAGCATGCCAATACTCCACTGTGACGGGCAAGAGCAGCTTCCTTAAGCTGAAAAAAACCCAATGAAATAACAGAGTTCAATGTTTGTCTCATAAATCGTTCCATAAATTTTACATATTAATATAATCGAGATAAATTCCACCAACAAATAGGTATGCTTTCAGCCAAGAGCTGATAACTCCCTAACTGTAAAGACATTTTCAATTTCATATTTCATAAAGAGCAAAAACTTCATATACCCAATGAACTGTAACGCGCAAAAAACTACCGTAACGAGTTGACCAAATATCTGCAGTTAGACATATATAAGTAATAGGAGCTGTCTAGTTTATTCTTCAGTAGAGCTCTTGTCACTTTCTCTTCTTCTATAACACTTCGGCCTAGCGTCCGCATTGAATTGACGTCAACTGAAGAATTTAGATCTGCGGTAGTGGAATATGTGATTATTTTGAGTGAAATTGATTTTCACAGTGAAATGAGAATATATGGTATGCATATAAAATTTTATATATAAAATGTAGCTATATGAATATCCTATAGCTATATAGGACTGGTACATTAATTCATAAATATATTATTAGTCCCTGTCGTAGAATGACCCTTGGCTTTGATCACTCTACGCTTTGACACCCTTTTAGTAGCGGTATGCTTTAAGGGGCGTGAGTTACTTCTATGATGAAGTAGGCTTTGTTCTAAGAGTGCTATTTTATTGGTTTAGTCCTTAAGGAAGAGCTATTTTTAAACACATAAGGATAAGAGGAAACACCAGAATCTACCAAAAAATAAACGTGTATTTTAAATTAAATATTACAAACCAACAGTAAAAGCATTTCTATATTTGGCCTCAAAGAATTTTAAATGACAAAACATAAACAAGTAGGCTTTCAATAAACAAACCAATTGCCAATTAGTATTTTTATCACGACCCTATTTGTTTAGCATAAAACATTAAATTAATGTACTGTCATCTACAAACACATATGACCTAGGTTCAAGAATAATGGTTTCTACTCTCCTTTAAAACGTGGGACGTACTAAACTTCTACTATTGCAATAGAGATATAAATGTTATTGTTAACTTACAGGTAGGTATTAGGGATTGCCGGATGTCGCTGGAGGACTTATCTCTCGCTTTGAAGTGTTGCTTCGTCGCTGCTTGAATTTTCGAGGAAGGAATGCTTCTTAAACGTAATTAAAGAACGGGAGCTCGTTGGGGCAGGGTTCTTCTCCTCTCACTCTTACGTTGCTTGAGATGTGAGAATCACTCGAGTGTGAGCGGCTTTACTTTTCTTTAGTCGGACTTCTTTGCAGACGGAAAAGGGTTCTTCGGTATGGCACCGATATAAAACTTGACTAATTAGGTTAATACGGCCCTGAAAGGGGGGGGATCGATTTTCTCAATCTGATCCTATCGTTTCTCACGGAAATAGTCTTGTATGGCTGAAGGATCGATCTTTACGAATTAATCTTTCTTCTGGCGAATCGACTTCTAAAAATCTTCTTGTCTAGCCGATGGATCGATCTTCACGACCTAATCCTACTCTGGCGTATCGACTTCAGATAATCCTCTTCTCTTTCTTTGCGGGGCTTATTTATAGGCAGATTGCCGCCCCATCTAAAGGGGGAAGTGACCAGGCCACAGATGCAAAAGGGGGGGGGAGCGAATGGTGAGTTAGCATCTGGGGAGAGCGAGAATTCCTGAGGTAGCACTGGGGTGCCCAAGTCAGCTCGCAAATTATAGGCTCGTAACCGCACCGCTACTTGGCGTGCCTTCTGACTCGCACCGTTTTTTTTTCCTAACCACGGGTTTATGGGTCTCGTAGGTCATACGATCGTTAGAGCGTCGTTTAAGGACCTTAGGTGGTCGCCTTCAAACATATGTTAGCTCCAACTGCCCACAGCGGCGAGGCGATCACACATGGTAAGCATTTTCGCCGGCTACCTTTCCCACGCTTCTCCTCATGAAGGGAGGGGGGCTTGAATGTACCTCTGCTCCTCCAGGAGGCTTAATGTAGCCATTTCTCCACAGTCCCTTATATTCAGGATTACATAGTAAAATATTGACTTTCAGTATTGTTAGGAATATATACATATACATACTCGGCTACGCGAGTGGTTTGGAGGACAGTTTAGTTGAGATCAAAGCAGTTTCTCGCTGCCTTAGTGTGCATGGTTCGAATCCCACCCATGTACGGAATTTTTGAGAATTAGGAAATAACATTTCCGAATTCCGAAGTAAAATTATCCTGTATTTTCAGTTTCTTGCGGTTTGCTGGATTCATTTATATATATTTAACTAATGCATCTTATCACTTCTAACATGCTGGCAAGGCTGTGGTTTTAAATTCTAGCCACCCCGTTGGGAAAGAGAAAAAGAGGTATGGATACCTAACGGTCAGTCATTTCCAACTAGATATGACACAACCACCCAACCTGGATGTAATTCTGGCCTGGGACAACCCCACTTGGATGCAATTGAACTCCTAATTCCTAACTGTTGCATTGACCGCTAGTAAAGAGGGCAGGCTATAAAATTCTCACAGCACGCAACAGCCTCCCTCCATTCTAACCGGTCCCTCAGGACAGCCTCACAGAACGCGCGGTCTTAATCGTGGTCTCGTTGGCCTGGCCTACAACACAGGCTGTGGGATCAAAACCTTTTTCCTAAATCCCCCACGCGGTCAGAGTGAGCTATAAACTACAACAAATTTGGACACTAACAAGAAAAACAAATTTAGAAGAACTCGAAGAAATATAGAACGATAAAATTAAGCATAACCTACATGAACGTTAAAAGAAATACTCGGATAAGGAAACAGTTTTCGGATATAAAGAATAAAAGTTAGAAATGGAAATGGGCTGGACATTGCTGCAAGATACAGCAGAAGCTAGCCGAATCCATAAATTGTACACCCCGAGCCCTGGGGAGTGGTCATTGAAAGCCTCTTAGTGATGCCTGTGCCCAGCAGTCCATCTTGACTGCATAACTGAATCAAGAACGGTTTAGATCAGTAGTTTTCAACCATTTTATGATAGTGGCACCCTAATTTCTAGCTAAAAGCAGCTGTGGCACCCCCAATATAATATAATTTACGTATAAATACTTAAATTCGTGGAAAACACTTCAAAGTGAACCACGATTGACATAAAAATTAGAAAATAAATAAATTTTACCTTTAAAAGTTTAAAGGAAAATTTGAGCTTGGCGATTAGAACATAATTCTTAAATATTGAGACTTATAGTTGACAAGTCAATTCTCATTTCTTCATTCACTGTCTGCAATCTTTCTCTTTTCCTTAATTTTATGTTGCACAATGCAGAGAAGTTAGTTTCAAAATACTTTCAAGTGTCGTTACATTTTTTATTAGAAATGTTTGAAATACATATTTTTTTGCCATTTAGGCATATTAATAAATGATTTCTTGGTCGTTCCCGCGACACCCTTAGTTGGCTCTCACTGCACCGCGGTCGAAAACCACTGATTTAGGTAATATTTTTAAATGTATAACGCTGGTTGTTCACAAACTATATAATTTGAATGGGATATTTCCAATTATATATTTCTTCATTCTCTTTTAATATTACCCAATCTCTCTTTGTTCTAAGGATTTAGTTAAAAAATAGAAGGAGTATAGTATATGGTTATTCATGGGATTTATTTTCCGTTAATAAATCAGCCTAAATAGCGTTTCGAAAACCATAACCATAAATTTATTTGATCGAAGTTGTCGTCTGATAGTTTTTAGGCCTAAGACGAAAGCGAAATAAATTTTGAAATAATGAACTGGGTTTTGAGAAAAACAATTAAACAAATATAAATATATTCATATAATCAACGAATGTACATAAGTTGGATTAGGTATACAATGTAAGATATGGTAAAATAAGATTTACAGTAACAAGATGCGAAGAGAATTGAAGTACGTGAAATAATTATGAAATAATATGGTGACTATGATGGACTGTGAATTAGGGGCTGCAATATGAGAAGTAAATATATTTAGGACCTGCTCTCGTATGGTCGTTTGCAGAGAATTGCGAGATTATGTGGAATTAAACTAAGTATGATTTGTTTGAAGGTAAATGACTAATTGTAGAAGGAATGATTACCAACCTTTATACGAAGAATGGCGAGAGTCGAACGGGAAAGAATATTGTTCCAGAAGGTCGAGCTGAAAGCGTTTGTTTGTTTGTTTGTGTGTGAAATTTTAAGAGATGTTGTTTGAAACAGTAGTACGTTGAATGAATTGACAAATAAAATAAATGAATTAATTAATTATTAAGTTTTACATAAAATATCATTTAATTTACAAAAGTTTAGTAAAATAATTGAACGATTTAATTGACAAAAGTAAAAGAATTGCATGATATGAATTTTACATAATAATTGATGCATATATATATATTTAAGTTTTCCAGGAGTTTTTATTATAGGAATGC
Organism: Ceratothoa steindachneri; assembly: GCA_963969495.1. Lineage (NCBI taxonomy): Eukaryota > Metazoa > Arthropoda > Malacostraca > Isopoda > Cymothoidae > Ceratothoa > Ceratothoa steindachneri. The sequence goes on along the minus strand of OZ018331.1, from coordinate 71,290,795 downwards.
CCAGAGGCATTGCTATAGGAGCTTAAGTTCTGAAATTTAGAGATGTCCATAAGCCATTGAGTTACATCCAAATATCTCAGGGGGATTTATATGTTCTGGCAGTCTTAATTAGTCAGTCATTAATTGGGGGGGAGGTAATTGCATCTAGGATTTTCGGCTCAGTTGCAAATTAGATAAACAAGATATTTAGCAAGAGCTCATTAATCAACGATCTTATGTCCAATTTGATGGGGTGGGACTTTTTTTAACAGTACCCCGTTTTGGTATTGCGGATGTGGCAAGAAATTATCCATTTGATACCAAACTTTAAGAAGATATATTTTACTGATGAAAATATAGTCTAATTTCCGCATTGAGTCTGACTATTGATTAAAGCCTGCCAATACCGTCCATTTTTTTAAGTACCCATCTGGCGACGGCTAACAACCTCATAAGTACCCGTTAATACCGCCCAGGTTAATGTCTTCAATTGCCTTGCAACTCCACGTATCGGCAACCGACAATGGTACTCATTAGTGGACCTGCCCCCTCTGCACTCTTGCCCTCCTATCCACAGAAGTTTTGGACTGCCCGGCGCACTTTCGTCCTCTTATGAGCCTCATTTGAGTGTCTGTGTAAACCGTGAGGTGAGAACCCGACCTGCTGGAGGGACGGAAAGACCACTATCTAGGGCCAGTATTAGGCACGGGGTGTGTTTGGCCGTCGACTCTGCTCATTTTCCTCCAGTAACATCTAAGGTAGCTACGCCGGCGCCTTTCCCTATGGTTTAAAGTTTCAGGACAAATTCGGCAAAAATGGCGGTTTGGGTTGCAAAGCCTATCAACGCTGCACCGAGACCAGTGGCGGTTCTAGGATAAAAATGGGAGGGGGGCTAACATGAATTCCTCCCTCTCAGAAGTCTGAGAAAAGGGCACTAAACATTAATAATGGTCATCTTACATAGAATTGATAATAAAAGTAACTCATACAGGAGTGAGCACTAACTCTCTCAGATCGAATTTTTATCACACATCAGAAAATTATGAATTACATTTTTTGGACATCATCTAAGGTTTAATACTGAATTTAATAATTATTTTTGAGATTTACCTCCATTTTAGACATGTATCCTTAAGGTACATTCTATCGCAACGCTTTAAAAAACTGTTTTATATATACTCTATATCATTACATAACTCTTTCTGAATAGTAGAATACAAGTATGGCTTAAAAAAGAAATATGAAATATAAGCATAAACGGGTCTGAAATATTTGGGGTTTCAGCCCCGTAGCCTTCCCTTGGAACCGCGCCTAACCGCGACCAATTATGTGTAAATAATCATATTCTCGAATTTCTGTTCCTATGGAGAATTGTCTCTTAACATTCCCCTTTCATAGTGAGGTCATAGTATCTACTATCCATGAGGTCCTTTTTTCTTATTTACTGATTATGGCGACAATAGAAAGCAAGAGTGGGCGACCGCAGGCCCGTGGAGATCCGCCTCCATGCGTGGCCTCGTCCTCCCTAGGTGTCAGAGAGGATGAAGAAAATCGAGACACCCCTTCGACCGGTGTAGGGATTCCATTCTCACCCTCTCCATGCGGCCCATAGGTTTCTCTTTTGCCATCTTTAGAGCCGCTCTCGGGCAGCTCCACCTCTGAAAAGGAGATGGCACCCCTATGCTTTCTGAGGGGCCACTATGACCATCTTTTACCGTAGACGAGGCTTATTCCTCTCCCAGGCTTACGGGTCCGGGGGATTCATACTCACCCCCTGCTTATTTTATCACCGGTAACTTCCAAGAGAGTAGGTTGGTTGCCCAAAGTCGACCGCTCCTGGTTGGAGCGACCCGATAGGGCCAAACCTCTTAGGGGGGCAAAGGTAAGCGGGACGAGTCGGGCCGTGCCCCCTGCAGTCCTGCAATCATGCATCTTGGTCTTGCGTGTGGTCGAAGTGATGACTCTCTCTCTTGCCTGATGAGAGTTGGTACACCGGCGAGAGACTTTACTGTGAAGGAAAATACCTCGAATGGGATCTGTGATGCCTTAGAGGGGTGATAACCACACGGAAGACTTCCCTCCCCCACCCTCAGATGGACATGGTCCCGGAGGTGACCCAGCACCAGAAGACAGGAACTTCCATGTTGTCGAACCAAGCTTCGGCGCCAAGCACAGAATCCAAGTCCGCCCCTGCGCAAGCTTCTCATCAGACGGCTCAGGTCGTCGACGATTCACAAGGAGAGGAGGGACCACCGTCAGCCTACTTCGACTCAGGAGATTTCCACCTTGTCGTGGAACGGTTGCCGAAGCCATTTCTACTGCTCAGGAACTTGAATAGGAAACAGCCCCTCTGGGAAGACTCAATCAATCCCAGGGGTCAGGTCCTTGCCAACCTGATCGACGAACTGGAAATAGGTGTCATAAATATGGCTGAGTTTACACGAGAACCGCTATATTTTCCTGTCTTGATATATTCTTGTTCTCTCCGGATGTACAACCTGATTTTGGGTGGGGTAGTCGATGAACTCCATGGTACTGATCACTTCCCCATTCAAATATCATTTAATGGACCGTTGCTGCCTGAGAGACCTCCTCCCCCCCCCACACACACAAGTGCTGCTTGGCGTAAGCACAGTGGTCCGTATTTCGAGAAATAACTGATTTCACTTCCCCAGTCGAGTTCTTTAGGCCAGTGGATGAAGCCTTTGAGTTCTTCTCAGGTAACCTACTCGCTGTAGGCCTAACTACTATTCATAGAACATATGGCTGTTATTCACGCCAACCGCTTCCGTGGTTAGGTTAGTGTGAGACGGCCCTCAAACAGAAGCGTTAGTGTGAGACGGCCCTCAAACAGAAGCATGTCCCCGTTTTTCCTGGCGGGCATAGATGTATTTACATAACGGGAAGACCCATCTAGCAAAGGTGCGGAAGCGAGTCAAAAGGATTCGATGCATGTTCTCGCAGGACCGCCCTCCCGTTATCCAGGATAATGGAACCGCAATCTTGGAAACGGCGTCCGTTGCAGTCTTTCGCAACCGCTTTCTCCGCATTTTCTAGCCGGGATGCTGCTCCTCCAGCATTCAATGTGCGTCTTGATGTCTCGGAAGGCCGCCAACTGGACTTACTTCAAGAGTCTGAAAACTATTAAACGACAGGTTTACAGTGAGTTGCGTTCCGCTCTCGTTTCGTCTGCAGATACCGAGCCTCGTCCGGACAATGTCCAGTATGCATGGCGTTTTTGTTAGATTTGTTTAATATAATCTGGACAGAGTGTATCCTCCCAGACTCCTAGCAAATGGCTACTGTGCTTGCTTTTCGCAAAACGGGGAGAGATCACCGATTCCGTTCAGATTCAGCCCAATCTCTCTAGCCTTCTGGGTGTGCAGGTTGATGAAGAAATTGGTAAATCTTAGACTATCATTTTCCCTGGAGAGCCGAGGCCACCTGTCTTTCGCCCAGTGCGGCTTCCACAAGTTCCACTCCACGTTTGCTATTTTTTTCCGACTGGAAAACGCCACCGTCTTCGAAGCTTCCCCTGTAGACAGCACTACGCCACGGTGTTTATCAATCTGGAGAAGTCCTATAATACCGCATGACAATATGGTATCGTGAAGACTCTCCACACGATGGGGGCAAACGGACGCCTCCCAATCTTTATAACTGAATTTTTGCGAGATTGTCGATTCCGCGTACGGGTGGGGGAACCCTATCCGGCTCCCACAGGGACGTTTCCTCAGTGTCACGCTCTTTGCCCCGAACATCAACGGTATCATCTTGGTGCTTCCAGAAGATTTTCTCGCTACGCTCTACGTGGACGGCCTTTCGATCGCTTTTGGAGCGCCTGAAATGCCAACACTGAAGCGCACAAGTTTCGGTTTTCCTTCGCCAAGACTAAGGTGGTGCACTTCTACCGCCATTTATGGTTACACCCGACCCGGACTTGTTCTTAAATGGCGTTTGCTTGGCAGTGGTGGATACGCACAGATTCGTTTTTTTCGACCGACACCTCACCTAGGAGGCTCATATTCGCAGCATTGGGGTCTCTTGTACCCGCACCATGGACATTATTCGTTCCGTGACGTTCAGCACCTGGGTTGCTTTGTTTTTTTCGAAGCTTGAATATGAATGCGAGTTTTATGTATTCGCAGCCGCGTGTGCATTGACGAAGGTGGACTCAATCTACCACATCGATCTCTGTCTAGCGACCGGTGCCTTCTTTACGTCCCCCGTTGAGAGCATACTTTTAGATGCTAGAGAGATGCAACTCGCCTTGCGCCCTGTACAATACATCATGCGCATGTACGCGCGAGCCCGACGCATCCATCAGTCGCCAAAGTCTCTCACTTCATCCACAGCCGATCTCGCCTTTGCCTTTGCCACCAAGAGACAGCAAACATAACCTAAGCCTTTTGGGTTTAGGGCTAGGAAGCTCATTCGAGTGCTCGTTTAGCTCTCGGGCCGGTGGTGCCTCTGCTTCTGCCGCGGAAGTCACACTGGAGCGTACCACGTTTAATTATTTGTCGCCACGCTTGTATTCGCAAAGCTACCACATCGCCGAGAGTATTGCGTTTCACCCTTTTTGAGCACACTTCTTGTCTTGCTGGATCCATGCCAGTGTATACGTATGGCTCCAAGTCCCAAACTCCTAGGAGGTGGTCGGTTTCCACGCTGTATCCCCTCTGTTTGAAGTCAGTGGGGCTCTGCAGGTGCTGCCTCCGTCTTCACGACCGAGCTGGTTGCGATATACTTCCCAGTGCGGAATATCTTCCGGACCGGGCTGGGTCGGAGACCGGATTGTGATCTATACCGATTCACAAAACGCCCTGAGCACTCTTGAGGCATTAGAACCTTACAACCACTGGTTTTCAGTATATCCTTGAGGCCACCGTTGCCGCGAGCCGGGTGGATGTCGAGATTATCTTCTGCTGGGTTCCTGGACATGTGGGAATTGCGGGGAATGAGCACGCCGATGATGGGACCATAGGGTCCACGAGGACGGGGCAACTAAACTATCTTTTGGCTCTTCCTCACACAGATTACCTGGTACGAATCAGGGCATCCCTCCGGGCAGCTTGGCAAAGATGATGGGAGACGGTCGAGGAGAACTTGAAGTTTCGTGCCATTGCGCCTCGACTGTTCCTATGGAATTACTCCCCAATGGTGCCACGGCTGCATGCCACTTTCGGTCGTTTTCAAATTGGGCACATTCGCCGGACGCACCGTCACTTGATGGAGTGGTTGACTGCACTTTATTGCGACGGCTGCGTTGTCCCCAGATTGTTTGGCAGATTCCTGTTGAATGTCTCAGACTGGGTGATCTTCACGCACGTTACCTGTACCCGTATCCGGACGACTGGAATCACTGCTGCCTGTCTCTTGTACTATGGTTGGATTTGTGTGCACATACTTGTGGACTATCTGACCTTTTGGATGAGGCTGGCCTCCTGCATATTATTTTACTCTCTTTGTTGTAGGTCGCATTTTTATGTGCCAGGCAGAAGCAGGCCTTCCCTGAAGTCGGGGCATGCTTCCATATTTTTATTTATTTTTGCTGTTTTTTTGCTTGACTTGCTTGCTCTGTTTTTTTTTACTTTATTTATTATTTTTAGTATTCTAGCCAATTATTAGGCTCTAATGCGATTACGGCGACTTTTGCCCTAGTAGGCAGTGGCCAGATGAGCTTAAAAAAAAAAAAGCACTCACATTCATCAGCTCAGCTAAAAATGTCCAATCAGATCTCTCTACAGGATCAGCAGGAAATGTCCTAAGCCCAGTCTCTCAAATAGATCACTAGAAAATGTCTTAATTTCGGTATCTCAAATGGCTCTCCAGGAAATGCCTTTAGCCCGGTGTCTCAATGGGTTCAGCATAAAATGGCCAAACCCCGGTCTATCAAATGGATCAGCCAAAAATCTCTTTACCCTAACTTTAGCAGAAAATGTCCAAACTAGTTTTATTAAATGGATTAGCAGACAATCTTCTAACCCCAGTCTCTCAAATGGATGAACAAAAAATGTCAACCAAATGTATCTAAAATGGATCAGCAGGAAATGTCCTAAGCGCGGTCTCTCAAAGGGGTCAGCATAAAATGCTCAAACACCGGTGTCTCAAATGGAGGAGCAGTAAAGTAATAACCCCTGTCCCCCAAATGGACCAGCAGAAAATGTCATAATACCGCTCTCTCAAAAGAATCATCAGAAATGGTCGTTAGCCTGGTCTCTCAAATGGATTTGCAAAAAATGTCCTAAGCTCGGACTTTAAAATGGATCAGCAGAAAATATCCAAACCCCGGCCTCTCAAGTCGATCAGCAGTAAATGTCCTAACCCCGGTCTTTTAAATCAACCAGCAGAAAATATTCTAAACCAAGTCTCTCAAATGGATCAGCAGAAAATGTCTAAACTCCGGTTTCTCAAATAGTTAATATAAAATGTCCTAACCCCCCTCTTTCAAATAGATAAGCTGAAAATTTCCTAACCCATGTCCCTCAAATTGACCAGCAGAAAATGTCCTTATCCAGGTCTCTCAAATGGTTCAGCAGAAAATTTCATAACTCCGGTTTCTCAAATGGACGAGTAGAAAATTTCCTAAGACTGCTCTCTGAAATGGAACAGCAGAAAATGTTCAGCACTCAACCTCTCAAATCGATCGGCTGAAGATGTCATAATCCAGGTCCATCAAATGGATCAGTACAAAATGTGCTGACCCTCGTTCTCTCAATGGATCAACAGGAAATGCTCTAAGGCCGCTCTCTCAAATGGATCTGGAGTAAATGTTCTACGCGGTCTTTGAAATGGATGAAGAGAAAATGTCCCCACCCCATCTTTCAAATAGATTCACAGAGAATGTCCAAACTCCCGTCTCTTAAAGAAATCAGTAGGGAATGTCCTAACCTCGTTCTCTCAAATGGGACAGCATATTGGCAAACAGGGCTTCTAAAATGGGTCAGCACAAAATGTGTCGTAAGCTCGGCTTCTCACAAAAGATAAACACAAATGTTAAATGAATAATTTTTTAAGGGTTTACCACCTAATTTGAATTAGTATTTCTCCTTGGGGATCGACAGTTTCACATGGAAGTCGAAATACAGATATCAACAGCGCATACAAATTGTTTTCATTCATCCCTTTATGATTCTGAATTGAGCCAAAGATGCTACACTTATAGTTTCAAATAATTTACTTTTATTCTATAATGAGATATGTATCCTAAGAGTTAAGCCATTATGGTATATGTTTTATACTTATATATTTATGACTATGAATTATGCCATATATGGTACACGGAATGCTTCAAATAATTTGCTCTTATTCTGTTGTTTTGAGATATCCAACCTAAGTGTTACAACATTAAGGTCAACGTTAAACCTTTTGATATACAAATTGTTTCCAATTGTTTCCAAATATGGTCCACCAATGACTTCAAATAATTTACTCTTCTTCTGTAGAGGAGTATCTATGCTAAGTGTTAGAACATTAAGTCAGAGAGAGAAAGTGAGAGATAGATTAACAGAGAGAGTTAGTGAGAGAAATAGGGGAAGGCTCGCCTCCCTTCGGCGCCCGAGTATGTATACAGCCAGCAATTATATGCAGTGGATTTGGCCTGCATATGCCGCAATCAGGTGAGCACGAATACGTCCCGAGTGAAGTGACAAGCAGCAGCGATCCCGCTCGTTCCAGTACTGGTGCAGGTATTGTGCGCAAAGATCACCCAGACTTGGACATTGGACAACAATGTGCTGGATATCTTGGGGAAAACGCAGTCATCGAAGTAAAGTGTATCCGATTCGAAGAGGACAAAAGACAACGTGCAGTAGTCGGCGCACTTGTGGCTAGGACTACGAGAGCAATCGAGCCGCGATGGTACGCAACTTTAGTTTCTCGTCAGCCCTCTGCTATCTTCTTTCCCATGTATCTGGAAGGGCTGACCTGATTCCCAGTCCTCGCGCAGACTCTGTGGCGCCCTCATTTCCAGCATTCCATATATGTCAAAGAACCAAGCAGAAGAACATTCCTCCGGCTCTCGGCAGTCGTGATGTTACGGATATGAAGAACAACAGAGAATGCAGAGATTCCAATGCCTCAAGAGGACCCGGGGTGGTGTGTGACTCGTTATAAATCACAATTTCGTCTCCGAACCAGGTATGACGTGTAATCTCCGTGAGTAAGTGGTGTATAAACCTGAAAGCAGCTTTCTGAGAAAGTTTGAAAAACAATGCCACAAACAGGCACCCACAGTTAATGAGCACCCACAGTCTAGAGGAGTAGCAGAAAAGCCTGCAAATTACCCAAATTGTTCTCCTGAGAGGGAGATATAAGATGGTTTGTCTCCAAAAACATGACGAGTCTTGTATTTATCAGCCTCTCAAACAATTTACATGGACAACTAGTAAGGGCAATGGGGCCGTAATGGGTGGGTTCCGTCTCATCCTTTCCTGGTTTTCGGAAAAGTAAAACCACAGCCTCCCTTCACATAGAAGGAAGCCGCCCCTAATCCAGATGAAGTTATAGATGTCCAGCAAATGTGAGAGGAGGGATGGATGCCTTATGGAGCTCATGGATATAAAAGAGCCGGTTATAAGGCTCATTATCCATGTTAGGCTCCATAAAGTTGATAGGATGCTGCTCCTGTTCGAGCCTAAAGCGCTGGAATTGGATGGAATAGTTGTCTGGGCTTAAAATATTAGCAAACGATCCGGCCAAAAAATCGGAAATGTGGGAAAAGTCTCCCAACAGTTCTCCGGCCTGAACAATGTTGAGAGCTGTAAAGCCATTGGATTTCTCCAATTGCTTTTTAACCCTAATCCAGATTTTGTCTACAGGGGTCTGCCAACATATCGATGCGATGTAACCATCCAACGAAGTCTTTCGAGCTCGCCGAAGGGTGCATCGCCGTGCTGCCCTTGCTCGGTTATGAACAAGTTTCTTTACCATCGTGGGGCACCGATGGTGACGTCGGCAAGCCTGTTTACATTCAGTGACCTTTCTCGAGCATTTAACAGACCACCAGGGCAATTGTGGTCCACGAGCAGTTGATCTGATGAGCAGAATAGAGGAATTAGCTGCATGATTGCCGTGAGCTAGAGGATCATCTATAGCCACTTCAATATCTTCATGAGGAAAGGGCCCATCATGGCTCGAGAAGTGCCTGAACTTAGGCCAGTTTGCCTTTTTTTGTATTTCATCTTTTGCTAGGTGGTGGAGGATCACCTGTACATGGTGTTATTACAATGGGGAAGTGATCACTGCCTCGCAAGTCAGGATCCACTGCCCAGTCAAAATTAGGTCTACAGCTTGGTGAACAGAGAGACAAGTCCACAGATGTAAAGTTGTTCATCTGAATTTTCACATTCAGATGAACAACTTTACATCTGTGGACTTGTCTCTCTGTTCACCAAGCTGTAGACCTAATTTTGACTGGGCAGTGGATCCTGACTTGCCATCGTTAAGAAAGCAGACATTATTTGTGCCCAGAAATCTCTCAATCATATTTCCTCTAGGTTTGTTATCATGGTCCCCACAAAGGGGGTGTGAAGCATTAAAGTTGCCAATCAATAAAAAGGGAGGAGGGAGTTAAGCAATTAAATTTGCTAACTTTGTAGCTAAAACAGCTGTATCTCTTTCCTTGCCAGGAGGAAGATACAGCGAACGGACCGAATAATGGCGAATGGAAAACAGGCGGAAAGCAACAGCCTACAGGTCTGTGTTAAGAGAGAACTGGTTGTGGGGAACCCTGTTGTTAACAAAAACAGCAGAACCATGAATTGGTTCTCCGGGGTTCTTGTAATATCTGACAAAATCCGAAATATTTCGTACTCTGCGAGTACCCAAGCAAGTCTCCTGTAAAGCAATACAATCGGGATTGTAATCCTTAAGCAGGAGCTTGAACTCTTTCCATTTAGGGAAGAGACCTTGGAAGTTCCAATTAATAATTGGAAACATTGTTACCATTTAAGCATAACGGTAGATTTCTTCCTACCCCTAGGGGTATTAGATTTCCGAATTGAACTATCAGCTGAAGTAGTTCGTGTCATACTAGCCTTAGGCTTGGAGTATGACAAAGAAGGCATCGGAAGCTTGAGTTTTGCTTTTAGTTTTTCTTTAAAAGGGGGCGCATCAGATTTTGATAAGTGGCTGTAAGAGAGAACTGTCTTCACTGGAGAAGCAGAGATAGAAGCAACTCCATGGGTCAGTTCAGGTTTCGAGGGAACAGATGATGTTGAGACATCTGGTGATATTGGTTAGGATGGTAGAGTGAATGGTGAGGGCGAGGAGATTGGCAAAAGTTGTGAATTCGATGCTGATAGAGAAGGATGTGGAGTCAGTTTTTGAGAGTCCTCCTCAGATGAGGGGGTAACCTCCACGACACCTGGCTCCTAAAAAGGAGCAATGGTTGGTTCCTTCTCATTCAGGGATCAAAGGAATTCCAAAGTAGTATCAACAAGGGGGGTGGGTGATAACTGGCTTTGGAGCTCAAGAAGAGCTTGGTCCCTTAAGGGTAGGGTGAATATCTAGAGGTGGAATTGATACCACCTGAGGACCAACATGATCAACATCCACATGCTCTGGAGCAGTAGCAAGGTGCTTAACCATCCTTGGGGAACCATGAGAGGATGGAAGGTTGCTCTTCTTGTTGGTAACCTCAGAAGCACTGTTAGGTGCTGACCAAGAGTGTTCATCACGAGGAGATGTACGTTTAGGACGGGGAGGACTTTTTACCTAGTCAGGCACAGGAGAACCAGTAGGAGGCCTCTGGCTTCTCTCTTTATTTGGCCTGGTAGAACGCAAAGCATCAGAAAAGCTCACACCAGGTTGGACATACATCTCATTTACTTTTTTTCTGGCTTCTTTAAAATTGACCCTGTTCTTGTTTCTAATGGCAATGACTTTTCTCTCACCAGGTTGGACATACATCTCATTTACTCTTCTTCTTCTGGCTTCTTTATAATTGACCCTGCTCTTGTTTCTAATGGCAATGACTTTTCTCTCATAGAGAAAGAAAGTGCATTGCTGTGATGTTGAAGGGTGTTCTCCACCACAGTTAGGGCAGCACGGCTGTTGAGAACAGGGCGTCCCGTGATAATCCGATCCACAATTCGCACACAACCTTGTCTGTTTACAAAAACTTGCTTACATGGCCAAAGCGTTGGCAATGGAAGCATCACCGTGTGTTTTCAACGTAAGGCTTGACTGGGATGTTAAGATAGCCAGCCTTAGCGTACTTGGGCAGTTTCAATCTGTTGAAGGTTAGGATTATGGTGGCAGTAGGTAACCTAGCGACATTCACAAACCTGGAAATGCGGTGGGCACTTACAACCTTCTGATTGGTAAGTTTTGATACCAGCCTGTCAACATCGTAATCTATTAACTCTCCTGATCGGAGAACATCTTTACAGGTGTTAAATGTCGGGTGCGAAGAAGAGGACATGTCTACAGAAGCTAAAGACTGTAGGGTCTGAATCCGCTGATGCTGCTCGCTTGATTTCGCCTCGACTATCAATGTGCCATCATTACGTGGCCACATTTAGGGAGGTTTGCCACATTTCTAAACAAAATCCTCGTAGACGTCGAAGATATGACCCTTACTAAGAGGACTACCGTTCGCTTTAAAAATCAGTCGTAATCCAACTCAGGATCGACTTCTCACCCAAAAGGATCAAAGCGTCTACCGTCAGGGTCCAAGGCACAATGACCAGAGACTGCGGTCTCTGGGAGTTATTTTTGTTAAATTTACCCATATAAGTAAATATTTTATTTTGGGCTTTCCCTGGAGCCGAGGGCATGCACCAAATCATCATCGTGAGTCCAAAGAGCGCCTATACAGCCTAGATGGGGTAACCCGCCGCCCGACTCCCACTGTCGTTTTAAAAACAGCGGAGCCGCATAACGGAGATTCTCTGGACTGCGGTGCAAAGACCTCCCAGAAACAAAATGACGACCTAGGCAATCAAACCTCCTCTAGGGCACGGTCCTGCAGACGATGCTCCCCAGTGGGCGCATCCGCCGACCCGTATTGAGGCAGAAGTAAGAAAGGATCAGTCCAAAAGCGTAGCCTGGTCGAGTACCAAGCGAGTATGGGGACCACAAAACCATAGTCGCAACTTCTGTCGAAACAGAAAAAGAAAAAAGCGAGAAGTGAAAAAAAAGAAAAAAACATTAATGTAAAAGAGGGTACCTAAGGTACTAAATAACTAAATTAAACTAACCTGTTAAAAATAAAAACGTAAATCTACCTAAAGCTAACGAACTACCCAAACAATGGGTATTTTGGAGAAGCAGAAGGGAAACAATAGCAAGAGGAGTTAGAAAGAAGGATATAAATAATTGAAAGAAAATTGAAGGAAGGAGAAGAAGATAAGCTGGGGTCGGCACTGATAAGACAGGCGCAGGTATCATGGGGGGCGGGCTCGGATCGTCATCCCTACGACAAAGTAACCAATGTGAACGTTCCAGCAAAAGAGGTGAAGCTCGATATGCTAATAAATCTTCTTCTCTCAGACCTTTCTATCTTTTGCAATAGTTGGATATGTAATGGTACAAAAGTAATAAGGCAATAAAAGTTAAAATGTTAACAGCCAGGCCACTATTTATACTCTGGTTCTTCTCTACCATCATTGTCCACTTCGTCACAATCTTTGAATCATTCTTCATCTTCTGTCCTAGTGTCAACCGACTTTGCCGTATTTTTCTTCCTAGGCTGCTCTTCCTGTCTGTATTTTTGACTCACTTTGTGGGTGGATTTTTTACTGGTTGACATTGATACAATGTTTTTTCCATCTTCTCTTGGTAACAAAGCTTACACTCACTTGGATTTAGTTCTTCGCCCGTCTAATTCTTCTGATATTAGGACCTATGGAAGGCGTAACCATCAAGTTTTCCTCTGTCTCCATCGAGGTTTTTGATGGACTTTCTATAATGAATAGGTAAACTGTCTAATTTTTGACGTTGATTTTCGTTCTGCCCAGGACCTCTTAGCCAGGTATCGGAACCAGACCACCTTTGTCACTGTCTCTTATCTTTTTTCCCTTCTAAAACTGATATTCTGTCTATCCGTTTCCCTTCGCTTGAGCTCTACTTTCGACGACTTCTGCAGGACATCCCTGCTCTTTCCTTTTCTCACTCGAAAGAAAGACCGATTAAAAACTGTGATTCACCAGATAGAGACAACAGAAGGACCTTTTTCCCGCTCATCCTACGCTTCTAGTCCCTGATAGACTTTCTGCAAAACATACGGATATGGGGGAATATGCTAGATAATTATATTTCCAGTTAGTCAACGTCTCATTGGGGCCTCTCTACTATACGTAGTGCCAGAGTTCACAACAGGTGGCTTCAGGGCGATAAGTAATAGCAGAGCTTTGAACGCTAGTACCTCTTATCGTATCTATCTAATATCACTTTGTTTCTCTTCAGTTGTTCTCCTTTTTGCGTTTTGATCTGGTTAGAGCTTTCAACCAAATGTTCATCTCGATGGTGTTCCAAACGTCGCTATCACCACCCCATGCAACTTTTGCGAGATGCTTCGAATCCAGTATGGCCTTCGTAAAAATTTTCAGATGTTCCAACGTTTCATGGATCAAGTTCTGAGAGGGTTTTCTTTCGGGTTTTTTTTTTTTTGGCTACATAGACGACCTTTTGATGCTGTTATTATCACTAGAGGAACATCTTTCTCACCTTCAGTCAGGTATTTTTGCGTTTTGATGAGCAAGCTATCATACCCAACACTTCTACATATGTTCTCTTCAATGTCTCGCAAATCCCCTTCCTCAGATCGCATGTTTCTTCTGATGGTACTTGCCCTCTCGATGAAAAAGTTGCAGTAATTTGCAATTTTACGCTACCTTTTTGCTCAATTACTTCGAAGTTAATGTGGTATGGATAATTTTTACCACTGATTTGTTCCTGATTATGCTCAAATCATGCATCATTTGAACCTTCTGGTGTCGAAAAATTAGAGAAACACTATATGTCGTAATATGACATTATATTACATCAATACCATATTATACCTATGGGGAAGGGACCGATAACTTACAGGCGAACCGACGAACAGACGGATAACCACTAGTTTAGACGGGCCGAGTAGCGAGAGAGAGTGCAACGAGGTCAGGTAAATTATGGACAATGGCGAAGCTCAAGGTTATTTATAGAGGCATGTACAAAAAAAATATAATTTTATTTACACAAAAATAGTGAGAAAATTGATGGGTAAAATTACCTCAGAGAATTAACGGATAAAATCACATCAGTAAACGAAAGGGGAAATTGTAGTTATAAATCAGGCTATGAAGTTAGAACTTAAGGTATTCCAGGAGGAAACTATTCAAATGGGGGGGGATTAACTCAATTGGGTTACTGAAGGGGGAGAGAGGGGTTGGCTTACCGATGTCTTCTGCACGTGAGGGGAGGCCGTTCGGAACTTCTGAGCGGGAGGTTGGAGTGATGACGGTTCTCCAAAAACAAGGGGGGGGGATAATTCCGGCCCAGGGGAAAGTATTTCGGGTACCCGAAATGAGTTGGGCTTCGGCAGGAGTTGATGAGACAAGTCGGGAAAATCACTCGGGGGCGATCGTTCAGTGGAATTACCTCCTGGTTGGGACTAATTTCAAATACACAAAATAGTCCAGCTGTCACTTTGCTTTGTTGCTAGCACTTGACTTGGAACCATGGGGAATCTTCTGGGGTCTGGGCGAGACTTCTCAACTCTGTGTGTCTTCAGGGGAGTCAAGCGCTATTTATGTCCGAGGTTCTCCCCGGAGTTGAGGGTTAGCTCTACTCTGGAATGGCCTCGAATCTTCTTGCACAGCTATTCTGCCCGTGTAAAAGTGAATCGTGGGGAACACGGTTCGAGGCTACCGTTTGTGGAAGGAGGGGGGGGGGGTAGACTTACCAATTTAGGCCTAACTGGGCCTTGGGCAGCGCATGGAGGTTCGGTTCTGCTCAAGAGAGTCCACGTGGGGTTCCCTCACACTATATTTTCCCTTGTCTCCTGAAGTGTGTAAAGCATTTTTTCGCACCAAATAGCCTATTTCCCCCACTGATTACCTGGTCTTTCTTTGTCCCAGGGTTCCCGTCAGGGTTACTTGAGACACTTGAGTACGACGCTACAGTCGGTTGGTGATTTTTGGCAAGCTCTTGCGTCTTTCTCTTACTCTCTTTCAGATTGAAAAGCATGATACAGCACACTTTCTCAAGAATTGTTTGGTAGGCACGCAACTCTCTCGTCACTCGCCCATATAGTATGTGATTATAGAACGTGCTTAAAATCAGAACATATAGACGCAAACGTTGCATCATTATTTTTAGCTCACGCTCTAGAAGTCTAGTTGCACGCTATCTTGGTAGACATTTATTTGCCGTCTCTTGTTTTAACATTCCTCCCGCCTATCATAAGCATGCTTTTGATTAGATTCATTGTCTTTTGCATCCAGATGCTAGAGATACTCGAAATCTCATCACAGGTCAATTTGTGTGGCCTAGAGGAAGTGTAGATTTGTAAAATGGATTCGCGCCTACCTTTCAATCAGTGTGCCAAAGTCCAGCATCAAACTAGTGCTCATTTGGAACCTTTTCCTTTGTCCCCTTTCGATGACATTCATCTGGATATTGTCGGTCCTCTACTTGGTTCCCGTGCTGTAATTATTTTTTGAACGATATAAGTCGATTTAAGCATTAGCCAGAAGTTATTTCACTCTTTGACATTCGACCATCAATTATTGTTTATGCCTTTTCAGAGTTGGTGTTCTTTCTAGGATCAAGACTTATTGTGATAATCAATGCGAATCATAACAATAGTGAACTCTTATGTCTATTATTGGCTCATTCCACAATCGTAATATCAGTTATAACGCTCAGAATTAAAAGAGCTATCGAACTGTTTCAACGACAGCAAAGGCGTCTCTCTGTTCCACGTTTCGTCTATTACGTGCGTGGGCAACTTGCCGCTGATTTTGTTTGCAAATCATTCTTCTTTAAAAATATTTCCTGTTCTACTGTTGAATTAGTCTGTAGTGTCACTATGTAAGGTGGAATAGGTTTGGCAATGAGGCCTCACACATGAGCATCATGTGAATGTTATGAAGGCTTGTAACAGGCACGTTTACAACTATGCACATGCAAGAAATCTAAAATAGGTATAGCAGTTTACCTAAATAATAATAACACTTAGTTTCAATAATATTTAACATCTCTGTAAAATAATAATGCATAGCTTTTGTAATAAACACCTATTACACCTTGGCAATGGCTTCGCCACTCACCCCTATGGGGGAGAGCTTGCGCTTCACTACTAAGATTAAAATTTAAAATTTAAAAAAGGCAGCCATGGTTAAATTTTCTGAACTTCGCCAATTATAATAATTTTAAAAAGGAACTCTAAACTAAATTTTCCCCTTTCAAAATATCATGTTGCTAAAATATAGAGTTATAGAAGAAGAAGATATATAAAAATATATTTTATGAAGTTCACCATTTGTAATTCTTTGGGTTTTAAAAAAATCACAAAATTTCGGTAATTAAAGGAAGAGCGGTCAATAAGTTTTGCAATTCGGATATAAGGAAAAGTGTTTTATTATTTTTCAACATAACTACTCTCGACTTCAATGCACGTGCGCCACTTGTCCCTGAGGCTTCGAATTCCCGAAAACCAGAAATCTCCCGGCTGCTGTTCAATCCACTCCTGGACGGCGAGCTAGACATCTTCATCGTCCCCAAACCGGAGTCCACGCAGTGCAGCCTTGAGTTGGCAGAATAAAAAGTAGTCGCTAGGGGCCAGATCCGGACTGTAGGGGGGATGGTTGAGCTCCTCGAATCCGCACTCGTGCAGGGCAGCTTGTGCAACTCTGGCCTTGTGGACAGGGGCATTGTCATGGAGGAGCAGGACTCTGCGTGTCTAATTGCCGCGCCGCTTCTGGCGGATGCACTTCTTCAACTCAGCCAGTTCCTCGGCGTAATATTGTCCTGTGATAGTCCTTACACGAGGCCCATAGTCCGCCATCAACACTCCCTCAGAATCCCAGAAGATAGTGGCCATGATTTTCCCGGCTGACGGTTGGGTCCAGAACTTGATGGGGGTTGGAGAGCCCCTGTGCTTCCAGGCCATGCTTTCGAGCTTGGTCTCGGGATCCCAGTGATGGACCCACGTTTCATCACCTGTCACTATGCGTGACTCGAATCCCACCGGATCTTGGTCGTACAGGAGCAGCAGCTCCTCCGAACTTTGACGACGTTGAAGTCGATCATGGGGCGTGAGGTTTCTAGGGACCCAGCGGGCAGAGACCTTGGTCATGGCCAAATTGCCGTGGATGATGTTGATTTCACTTCCATGTGATATTCCAAGTTCTCGCTCGATTTCTTCGACCTTTACCCGTCGATTTTTGAGGATCATCCTCTTCACACGAGCCACATTGTCCTCGTTGGTCACGTCTGACGGGCGTCCTGGACGGGGGTCATCTTCAAGGGACTCATGACCATGGCGGAACTCCCTATTCCAGCGAGCAATGGTTGCATAGGAAGGGGTGGTGTCAGTGTACACTGGAACCATGCGTTCATGGATATCTTTTGCATTCTTGCCTTCCTTGGTCAAAAATTTGATCAGTGCGCGGTGCTCAACCTTCTCCACTGTTGAAATATTTGTGACTGACGAACTGCGATCAGCTAACGCTTCTTAAATAGACGAGGCAGGAGCGTGTGGCTGCAGGTCCTGACTTGTCATAGCTTGTCCTAACATCCCCCCAAACAGCCATCCCCCTTCCTCTGTTTTGCCCTACCGATTCGCAAAACTTATTGACCTCCCCTCTTATTTATTTCTTAACTTTACCATTTTGTTTTTTGATATTATAAAAAAATTATTAGAAATTCCTTTGATAAAAAAACATAAGTCATAACTAAACTAAGATGAAATTATTATTCAAATACTCATAAAAATCCCCTTCTTAAATTATAGTGTTAGTGATGATTATGTTAATCCATGTAAATAATACTATACATTTTGTTTGTAAAGGCCTAAGGCAAGAAGAATAAATTCGAGACAGTCACACGTTAGCAAACCTGTGCACATTTACACACATATACACAGTAAAACGAAGTAAATTGATTTCCACAGTCACACTGAAAGGTTAGCTGTTCAAACAAGCTTGGTAGCAGGTGCAGAGCCGAACATACGATAGTACCAGGCATTATTTGCTATCGGTGAACCGCGAAACGCAAAGTCATATTTTTGGAATTCGAAATAAAATGAATCTTTATCTCCGTGGACACACAAATTAACACGAAGTGGAGGAGGCTCCGCCCACGGTGTGCACTACCGTATATACCATCTTGGGGTAGACCGAGAAGGACAGTGGTACAGTAATTCAGTCAAACTGAGTCACGGGCACATTCACAATTACAGTCACTGTCGCAGACAGTTTAAGATACCAACCCAAAACAGGAATAGGCTCTCCTGAATACACGACATTCCAGTTTCGAATCCATCCTATGCCGAAGCAAACTGAGTTCTACGCCCCTTTTCTACGGGAAATACATTTCGATCCTACTAACCAGCCTACCTAACCTCAAGCTGATGGAGAGTATTGTCTTTCTTCAAGCAATTGAAGTCAGCCTCAGGTTAGCGCCATGTTGTCGTGTGCCCTGTAACGAGATCGTCACTGTTAAGCAAATTAGGTCGGATTAGTACTTGGATGGTTCACCACCCAAACCGTGGAGAACTTCGCAACCGCATTCTCCTTAGAGAATAACCCCCATAACTGGTGACGGAGCCATATCAAGCCACCACGACCCTGACACTACCAAACTCACCTACCTAATACAACCACCATTATAAGAACCAACTATAAGTCTATGTTACATATCTTCGTCTTCTCAGTTACTTCTTTTCTTCTTCTAGACGATCTTTACCTTCTCTCAACCATTTTGCATACCCACATAAATAGGTACGTGTGATGGCTGAAACTCACTCTATCACTCCAGGAGTATCGGCTAATATAAAACCATATGTGCCGGAGGGGCTAAAACCATGGTTTTCTCCATTGCGACTCAGCACGCTCTTTTATGCAATCTGTTTAGGACGGTCCTTTTTTCATGATCTTGAAGCCAAAGTTTTTCTTCATTCAGAGTAGCAACGAGTAGAATACTGTACCTTTGGAACGCATGGAACTTACCTTTATTGGAGATATTTATCTTGAACAGCACCTGTCTATTTCTCCTTCGATTGTCGTTCAAAATGGGTTAGAGATCATCCACTATCCTCCTTCTTTTATTCTTCCCTATATCCCTTTTGTCTTCCCTATGCATTCAGCCCAATTCCTACCTCCTAATCATCTTATGTAGGAACCCATCGGCGGTAACTGAGTAGTAACTCTTCTCGATTCCCAGACGTCGCCTAGTCTTCAGCAAACTATCCGATAAACACTTCTATTTCGACATTTTTCAGTTCGGGACATCAAACTCCTCGGATTACCTTCCGTTTAACGACGTCTTGTTCTGTCCCATCCTGGCAGTACCTCGCTGCTACAGAAAACAATGTCAGATCTTCGCGTCCCCCGGCTCTTAGTCAAACTTCAGGGACATACACACACTCTAGTAGGATGGTCAGAAGTCAGAGTCAATTCCTGGACTAGGGGAGATGTATATGTGTGCCTAAATAAACGTGAAGGGACCTGGGCGATTCTGTCAGGTGTTAGTGATGTAGCACGTTATCTCTCATATGAATCAATCATTATATTGGATTTAAATAATTTTATTATGGGCGTTTTTACTATATTATTCTAAATGTAAATAAGTTTATCACCTCTGTTTAGTGTAGGATTTTATAAACTCGTATTGTTTTAACGTGTCGAAATTTTTCACTATCATATATATGTATGAAATGTATCTAGGTGTTTTCCCCATAAATTTGGCAATGCTTTCTGAGACCCTAGTGGCTGGTTGGAGAATGGCCACAGACGCTGTTCTCATTTTACGACTGGGTCCGCTCAGCGAGGTTATTGTCTTTCAAACATTATTTAAAATTGTGAATCTAATTTACAGCCTACATTCCTACGAAGTAGTTTAGCTTTCTCTTTTGGCTTGGCAATACAATTTATCCTAAAGGCATTAATAGGTATTAACATATTCATTAGTTGATCTGTCTAGTTCTATGGAATTACATTTTCTGAAGGAAAATCAATTTGTTAAATAAACTTACTTGAGCGTTTGTAGCTGAAATTTCTTTATGAGCTTACAATTGATCGCGTTTAATAAAGTTTATATTTTTGTATTACATATATCGGGGGGGAGGGTGCTTTTCACTTAATTAGAAATGGAAATCTAACGATCCTCTAGAAATTAGGCTCCCACACCTAATAATAGCACCTGCCGCGACAATCTTTCATGTCCCATTCAGTATATCTGAATGGGAGTACAAGAACGAACCTTCCAGTGGAGGTTAAGAACAAAACGTTATTGTTTACAAACATATTGAAGTTATCTAACGTCATTTTTTCTAAATCACAAAAACTAAGTGAGTTAAATTAGAAGCAAAATGTAGCTGAAATGGCTCATTTGAGAAGCAATATTCTTTAGTACACAAAAGTGTGTTGCTCATTATCACGAATAACATAGTTTAACACAACCAAACCTAAATAGGTCATTGTGCCCAAATACGACAAAGAAAAGAGGAAGGAGGGAGGACTAACTTTGGAAATTCTCAATTATTGAGAAGGAGTAGATGATCGAACTGATTTTTGGAAATTCTCAATTATTGAGAAGGAGTAGATGATCGAACTGATTTTTGGAAATTCTCAATTATTGAGAAGGAGGAGTAGATGATGCGACTGATTTTGGAAATTCTCAATTATTGAGAAGGAGGAGTAGATGATGCGACTGATTTTGGAAATTCTCAATTATTGAGAAGGAACTTTTTTATGTTCATGATAAAGAGGATGAGATGATGCTCTCAGTAGAGAAAGTACGACGGGTGTACAGACACAAGAAGAAATTAAGGGTCATAGCAGGAATGAAAAAGAATCAAGCTTCGATAGGCATTGAATAGCAAGCGTACTTGGGGCTCAATGGGGTGACCGAGAGAGGGTTTCCAATCCTAGTGGAAGAAAATTTGTCTGGTAGTAGACATAACTAAATTTACTAATAATAATACTCGTAGGGATCATTTTGGAATTAGGGATTCCAAAAAAAGGTCCTTAGAGATTTAATCAATGAAAGACTCCCTGCACCTTTGAATCATTTCAAGGGTCATCGGCGATTGATTCAACCAAATCCGTGGTTCTCTCACGGTTTCCTGGCTTCTGGGTTGATGGCCTATTGATTAAAAAATTTCTTCATTTTAAATTTTTTATTTTCTTTTGTTCGAAATTTTTGGTAGACTTTTCTATTATTGAGTTCAGTAGGGCATAGCATACACCTTGTGAAAAAATATATAAAAATTACCCTCAAGTTTGGTTTCGAATCGTGACCTATTCAACATCTGTGCTCTTATACTATAGGCTGTAGGTAAAATTCCCAGCGGGTGTTTTTCTGTTATTGTTTATTTATTATATTTATGATTTCTGGGATGTTCCTTCTTTCTAAGGATATTTTAGGTGGTCTAATCGTGGCTTTGGTGATCTTGCATCTCTATGTCTATTTATGGGCCCTCGGTGGGTTGATTATCGAATTCTTTCTTTGATGGTATTCGATCCTTAGGCCTATTTAAGGACTTTCAGATAGTGTATGAGTCCATTTCTTGCTTTGACGGTATTCGATCAGTAGGCCTATTTAAAGACTCGGATAATATATGAGTCCAATTCCTGCTTTGACTGGTTTGTCTCTAGTTATTCGTAACTTTGCTTAGAGCCGAACTTCTGAGGCAGTGGGATTCCAAAGAACAGATGGTAGGCAATCAGTGATGTTTTTTATCACTAAATTTGGGTCCCCTACGATGACAGGTATGGTAGGTGCATCTTTCACCCTCCAGTTTCGCTTTATGGCGAGTAGTAGTTTTTGGTATTTGGAATATTTTATCACGTTTTGCTCTGTTAAACCCCATATTCATTTGTTACATACTGTCGTGGTATGACATTACATTATATCAATACCATATTATATCTTTGAGAGAGGACCAATAACTTGAAAGCGAACCGACAAAAGGGACGGAAAACCACGCGTTCAGACGGGCTGAGTAACGAGAGATTGCAACGAGGTCAGGTAAATTATGGACAATGGCAAAGCTCAAGGTTATTTAAAGAGACATGTATAAAATATAATTTTATTTACACAAAAAAATTAATAAGAGAATTGAAGGGTAAAATTACCCCAGAGAATTAACGGGCAAAAATCACATCAATAAACGAAGGGGGGAAGATTAACTCAATTGGGTTACTGAAGGGGGGATGGGGGTTGGCTTACGGATGCCTTCTGTACGTGAGGTGAGACCACTCGGACTTCAGAGCGGGAGGTTGGAGTGATGACGGTTCTCCAAAAGCAAGGGGAATGGGTAACTTCCGGTCCAGGGGAGAGTATTTCGGCTACCCGAAATAAGGGGAGCTTCGACAGGAGTTGATGAAAGAAATCGGGAAAATCACTCGGGGCGATCGTTCAGTGGAATTACCTCCTGGCTGGGGCTATTTCCAAATACACAAAATAGTCCAGCTGTCACTTTGCTTTGTTGCTAGCACTTGACTTGGAACCATGGGGAAATCTTCTGGATTCTGGACGAGACTTCTCAACTCTGTGTCTCTTCCGAGGAGTCGAGCGTTATTTATGTCCGAGGCTCTCTCCCCGGAGTTGGGGGTTAGCACGAAACAGCTCTACTCTCGAAGGGCCTCGAATCTTCTCGCCGAGCTATTTTAGCCCGCATAAAGGTGAATCGTGGGGGGACTCGATTCGAGGCTACCGCTTGTGGAAGGAAGAAGGGGGGTAGGCTTACTACTTTAGTCCTAGCCGGGCCTTTTGCTGCACATGGGAGTTCCTTTCTGCTAAAGATCTTCCACATGGCGATTCCCTCACACATCTCCCAACCGAAAGATGATACCTTACAGAGCAGTTGCGTAGGAAGGGATCATCCCAACCCGTCAAACTAGAATTATCCACGGTCTAGGGAAATTCTTACCTGCTACGACAGGTGTACACACAAAAAAAACGTAAATCTGAGCTTAGCGGGAAATTTACGGACATAAGCCTTAAACAGGTCGATTATAGAGAATTTAACTAATACAATTAAAAAAAAAAGAAAATCACAGAACATTGGCGACATTTCAGTGGAACCAAAAAAAGGATAAAATTAAATAGAGGCATAAATATGGGACAAAAAAAAACAAACAACAATTTAGTGGACCAAAAAAAAAAGAAATCATAATTAGGAACATTAATGAGATAATATATATATGCAATTCACGTGGAAAACCTTCGCTCCCGCCGGAGTATGGATGAGGTAATCCACGGGTCCTCTAGCCTCGAGGACGGGGTAGGGTCCCTTTCACTGGCTAAGGATTTTGTTGTTTCCCGTGGGAAGTAGCACCAGCACCTTCGCGCCAGGCTTGAATTTTCGTTCCCGTGACTTAAGGTCCGATTAGGTCTCAAACCTCTCAATAAGTCCTTCTCCACGGGAAACGAGACTCGTTTGTTGCCTCGGGGGCCCTCATGC
Organism: Ceratothoa steindachneri; assembly: GCA_963969495.1. NCBI lineage: Eukaryota > Metazoa > Arthropoda > Malacostraca > Isopoda > Cymothoidae > Ceratothoa > Ceratothoa steindachneri. The sequence continues at coordinate 71,267,199 of OZ018331.1, read as the reverse complement.
TCGAGGGCTTTAGTTTTCTCCCAGAGGGGGGGGGGGAGTTGCGCACTCATTCTGGGCGCGGGAAAACTTATCGCTCCGGAGGGCTTGGAACTCCGGGTCGATAGGGGTTTTCAGGGAAACAGGTGCACGGGATTTTCAGGGCTGCCTGTGTACGGGTAATCACGGGCTGGGTCACGGGATGGTCGTGAATTACGGGGTTCTGACCGAATAAAACGGAGCAGAACTGGATTGGGGCCGCTACCACTTCGGCCCAACCGGACATATAGTCTCACTCGATGTGACAACGAATTACTGGGAAACGAGTGCCCCGGCCAAGGTAGTCGTGGACCACCGCAAATTTCTTGTGGTCAAGCCCAACAGAGGGGAGTAGGTCCTCAGACACTATAATGCAGGTGCACCCGGTGTCACGGACGAGGGTGGATACTCGGCGACCGTTTACAGTTCCGTTCTCGAACTTCAATCCACCAGGGTTGTTCTCATTAAAGAGAAAATTTACCTGATGGACCGGGTCTTTGGCGGGTGAGGGAGGTTCGGGAGTCTTCTGAGGCGACGAAGGAGGATCAAGGGTGGCCCAGATTTGGTGTACTTGGTGGGACTGAGAGCTTGCGAATCGGGAGTTTTGAAGACAGTTCGTGCGGTAATGGCCGGGAACTCCGCAGGTGTAGCAGACGATCGGGTTCTTTTGGTACGGCACAACCGGAGGAGAAGAAACTAGGGGCTTAACGTCTCGGTGTTCCGATGGATGGAAGTTTCTTGGCTTCGAGGGACTAGGAGCTTTGGTAAATCTTGGAACCAATTCAGGGGGGGTCTTAGGGCCATAAAATTTAGTTTTGTGGGGCGATTGGGGAGCCTTTTTAACATCCTTAGGGTATAAATCGTGACTACCAGCGTAAACATCGGCCTCTTCCAAGCACTCCTTGAAAGTGGCGCAACGTTTATCCTTAATGAAGGCGCGAATTTCGAGAGCCACGGCAGCTAAAAGCTGATCCCTAAGAAAGATGTCCAGAAGGGACTCGTAGACCTGGGGAATCTTGCACGCATCCAGCCAACACTGAAAGTTTCTTTGGAGGATGTACTCGTGTTGTCGAAAGGTTTGGCCAGGGCGGATCCTTTCCTGACGGAATCGGGAGCGGTATAATTCGCTATTCATGTGAACAGCGGCTAGAAATTCGGACTTTAACGTGGAATAGTCCAAAGTTGCTTCCGGAGGAAGGGATACGAAGATCTCCCTTAACTTGGCATTTAGAAAGGTAAGTAAGCGAGCGACGCCATCATTTTCGAGATCTCATCTATTGATCTGAAAGATTCTCTCAAAATGGGCCAAAAATTATCCAAAGTCCTCTCCATCATTGAAAGCGGGAAGGTGGACTGAAGGAGTTTGGTGAATTTCAGCCCGGGAACCGATGGACTGAAGGAGTTTGGTGAATTTCAGCCCGGGAACCGATGGACTGATAATCCATTTGATTTCGGCTCATTTCCAGCTCATGCTGCCTAATCAGTTCACGTTCTTCCATCTCCATTTTGTTCTTCTCCATCTCCACTTGAATCTTCAGTTTGTTCTCCATCTCCGTTTTCAGTTTGTTCTCCTCCATCTTCAGTTTGTTCTCCTCCATCTCCATCTTCAGTTTGTTCTCCTCCATCTCCAGTTCCCTTCCTCCTGCCCGTTCGTTCCTCTCTTCTTCCTGGACGTAATTTAGCAGGTCTTTGCCCGAAAGACCTAACATTTCACCCTGACTCTTGAATTTTTCGAAGGATGACATTTTTACGCAGTTAACTGAGGGAACACTGATACGCGAACGAGCTAGGACACTACCCACGCGAAACGAATACTTGAATATTCGTGAAGGCCTTGATCACAAAAAAAAATAATATACAGCTACCTATCTCTGCTGTTTCTAAGCGGAAAAAAATTTTAAATGGTCCTACCGGAATTAGGACACCAAAGACCTTAAAACTTTTGGATTAATAACCAGGAGAGTCTCAAAAATTCGAACACAATAAAGAAAATGAATTACCTGGGGTCCAATACAAAATCTAAATAGATTACGTTCCACTGCTGTTCAAATAACTTGAACTTGCCTTCTGCCAATACAATACAAAAATTAAAATAAAAGGGATGTAAATGAATAACAAGGGAACTTCTAATGTCGAAATTAAAATGACACGGGTTCGTAAAAACCCCAACACACTTGACACCAGATTTATATAATATGTATATTAATATATATATATATATATATATATATATATATATATATATATATATATATATATACATATATATATGTCGTGGTATGATATTACATTATATCAATACCATATTATATCTTTGAGAGAGGACCAATAACTTGAAAGCGAACCGACAAAAGGAACGGAAAACCCCGCGTTCAGACGGGCTGAGTAACGAGAGAGTGCAACGAGGGCAGACAAATTATGGACAAGGGCAAAGTTCAAGGTTATTTAAAGAATTTTATTTACACAAAAAATTAATAATAGATTTGAAGAGTAAAATTACCTCAGAGAATAAACGGGCAAAAATCACATCAATAAACGAAGGGGGGAGGAAGGGTTGGCTTACGGATGTCTTCTGTACGTGAGGTGAGACCGCTCGGACTTCAGAGCGGGAGGCTGGAGTGATGACGGTTCTCCAAAAGCAAGTGGAATGGGTAACTTCCGGTCCAGGGGAGGGTATTTCGGCTACCCGAAATAAGGGGAGCTTCGACAGGAGTTGATGAAAGAAGTCGGAAAAATCACTCGGGGCGATCGTTCAGTGGAATTACCTCCTGGCTGGGGCTATTTCCAAATACACAAAATAGTCCAGCTGTCACTTTGCTTTGTTGCTAGCACTTGACTTGGAACTATGGGGAAATCTTCTGGATTCTGGACGAGACTTTTCAACTATGTGTCTCTTCCGAGGAGTCGAGCGTTATTTATGTCCGAGGCTCTACACGGAGTTGGGGGTTAGCACGAAACAGCTCTACTCTCGAAGGGCCTCGAATCTTCTCGCCGAGCTATTTTAGCCCGCATAAAGGTAAATCGTGGGGGGGACTCGATTCGAGGCTACCGCTTGTGGAAGGGGGGGGGAGGTTAGGCTTACCACTTTAGTCCTAGCCGGGCCTTTTGCTGCACATGGGAGTTCCTTTCTGCTAAAGATCTTCCACGTGGCGATTCCCTCACACATACTATCATCAGTGTGTTCGTGTTTCACTTATTGCAAAGCGCAATATTTGTTTCGATGTAGTGAAAGTTTTATCATAATATTAGATGCATCTTTTTTCAGCTGGTTGTGTCTGGGCACTATCTCCTAGAGGTGAGCAGTATTTAAATACATTTATGTATTAAAGTTTTATGTGTATATACATTTGAAATCATGTATTTAAATACTCTTGAAAGTATTTAAATACTTTTTGCAAATACTTTACTGATAATAGGTTTACATAGCTGTTAAGAACGCGTAATACATGATTTAGCTTGTCGCAACTTGTAAAACACAACTGGTTGACTGTGTGAGCCAGTGAGGAAAGATTGATTGCATGAGTTCAAATTCAGTTAGCAGATAGTCACAGTTGTATTCGTTTGTATCATGAGAGCACTCATCGTTATTTCAACTGCTGCATGGCAACTTTAGCTTCTTCGAAAGAGTGTGAAATGGGGAGATTTGACAATAATAAGGACGAGGAGAATAAAGAATCATGTAATTATAGTCATCCTTTACTAGATTGGTAATTTTTTTATAGTTGACATCTTCCGACGGAGAAAAAGTGGTGTGTATGTATATCATACAATGGCGAAATCTCTGCGGCGAGCAATACTACTTCCAATTTGAGCATTCAATTAAAGGTAAGAATTTATTAAAGCTAATTATATAATACTTAATTGAATTCAAAAGTTTCACTATTACTTATTTTAAAAAGTAGCGTAGGTTTACCATGCACGAACCTACCTGCTTCCTTTTGCAACATCTTTATTTATATTAGGTTGAGGAATAAGTTCTTGCGTTTTTTTAATGTTGTGTTGATTTAAGTTTTGTTGACGTGATTTGTGCACATATTAATAAACAATAATAAATAATGGGAGCAAAATTTGCAAAGGTTGGGCTACGTCTCTTGACAGCGTAGATTATTAGGCTTTTCCTTAGGCTACGTCTTGAAGTTGAGTAATAAGTCATTGCGGCTTATTGAAAAGTTGTGTTAATTTAATTTTTGTTCTGTACCCTCAAAATGGAATGTCAAGTTGAAAGAAAGGCGCATTTTTGACACTTGTTGTTATTCATTTTCAATCGAGACGGGAACAATGCAAACGCAGCCAAAGCTCGTCGCGATATTTGTGCTGTGTACGGAAAAATGCCTTATCAGAAAGGACAGCTAAATGGTGGTTTACACGTTTCAAAAACGGTCATTTCAATCTTAATGACGAAGAACATTCTGGTTGCCCCATTAAGTTGGATGAAGATCGATTGAATGACCTTCTTCATGAAAATCCCCGTCAATTGACTAGAGAATTGGCTATACAATTGGCGTGTGATCAGAAAACTGTATTGAATCACCTTCATTATATGGGGAATGTTAAAAAACTCGGTGCATGGGTTCCGCACGCTTTGAGCGAAAGCAACAAACTTTAACGCTCCATGATTGCTGCAGGTTTGCTTGCTCGTCACAAGGCTACTTGTGGATATAAGGACAGATTTCTTCACCGCATCATCACTGGCGACGAAAAGTGATGTGTTTATGTCAACATGAACCATCGAAAACAATGGCTTAGCTCCAATAAAAAACCACTTGCGCGATTAAAGCAAGGACTTCATCCATGAAAGACGATGCTGTGTGTGTGGTGGAAAATCCTTGCGAACAACGAGATTGTCAATGCAGAACTCGCCGAAGCTATTCGTGAAAAGCAACCTCATCGACGTTATGGAGGAGTCCTTCTGGAGTCTTTTGCGGTGAATACTAAGAAGGTCAAACAATCTGTTGTTGATAAGCTGATTGCAGATTTTATTATAAAAGGTGTGCATCCCTTATCAACCATAGAGCAACCAGCTTTTGTGAGATTAGTTAAAGGTGAGTTCTGAGTTACAAATGTTGTTTACAATTATAGTATTTGTAGTACAGGTTACGCTCTTATAACGACCGAATACTAAAGCGTTCGGGTCATTGGTCACTACGTAGGCTATATAAGAAAGTTAAATAAAGGAAGTCATATACAAACAACAGAGGTTAATATATTGAAATAATTTCCTGAGAATCCACATACATATATTCTGAAAACGCGCTATCATTTAATTGAAGATATTATTGAATAAAATATTTTCATGGATAATTAGAACAATTATTGATCGATTAATTATATGTGGGTTATTAGATAAATTCCTATAACGATGTATTTCGTTATAGTAGCAATACCTGTATATCATTATGTCAAAACTAGCATGCCTGCCCGTCAAAAATGTAGGAAATATAGCTTGATAATATATACATATATTCTTAACAATACTGAAAGTCAATATTTTACTATGTAATTCTGAATATGAAGGAGTAATAATATATTTATGAATTAATGTACCAGTCCTATATAGCTATAGAATATTCATATAGCTACATTTCAAGGCAGACACTAGGCCGAAGTCTTATAGAAGAAGAAAAAATGACAAGAGCTCTACTGAAGATTAAACTAGACAGCACATATTACTTATGTATGTCTAACTGCAGATATTTGGTCAACTCGTTACGGTAGTTTTTTGCGCGTTACAGTTCATTGGGTATGTGAAGTTTTTGCTCTTTATGAAATATGAAATTGAAAATGTCTTTACAGTTAGGGAGTAATCAGCTCTTGGCTGAAAGCAGACCTATTTATTGGTGGAATTTATCTCGATTATATTAATATGTAAAATTTATGGAACGATTTATGAGACAAACATTGAACTCTGTTATTTCATTGGGTTTTTTCAGCTTAAGGAAGCTGCTCTTGCCCGTCACAATGGAGTATTGGCATGCTGTTACTTCAAAGGAGAACATAAATACATCAAGATTGCTGAACATATGGAGAATATCATCAATGAATACGATATCCCCCTGCAGAAAATCATGAGCACTGTCACTGATAACGGCTCTAATTTTGTTAAAGCGTTTAAGGAATTTGCAGTCATTGCTGCAAATGTGTCCATAGATTCAGAATATGGAATCCAGGTAGGTGAAGAACATCAAGGTGAGCACGAGCTGGAAGGTAGTTTCTAAATGAGAAGTGCCTCAGATCAGGAAGAAGACCTTTCGTCTGACCCATGCAGCTTCAGTGTACCTAACCATGTGTGCTGTGCTTCACAGCACAGCACAGGAAAAAACAGGCACTGAAAATATCTTCCTTTGCAAATATCAATCATGCTGCGATGGAGAAGTGCTCAGCATTATGGAACAAAAGCGATCGTCCAAAATCAGCAGATATAATCAAAACTCTTATGAACTACTCATTAAAGGTGCCTTGCATTACAAGGTGGAACTCTCTGTTTGATGCATTTCCATTACTTTTAAAACACAAGGACAAATTACATCAACTCATGACGTCCCTTGAACTTCCAGTATTAAGAAGTCGCGAAATTGAATTTCTTGGGGAGTATGTCCCAGTTTTGGCTCCTATTGCAATGGCAATTGATCGCCTACAGGTAGAACAAAACTGTTTTTATGGAGAATTTCTCCCTACCTTGCTAACTGTTGAGAAAAAGCTGAATAGCCTTTAGCTACGTTCTCTGAAATTTTGCCAACCTCTTCCAAGTGCAGTCACCAATCTTGTTTGACCTTGGCAAATGAAGCCAGCGTTACAGATGCCATTATTGCATCAACAAGCCATCCATTCTTCAAACTCCGTTGGTTAGATATTAGTATTTCATGGGACAGTTCAAGCCACCAATACTCTGTTAAAATATTATGATTCAAGTGATTGAGAATTTAGCAGAGACAGAGGGACCCGAAGCTGAATCATCCAGTGGTGTATCGGACAGTAAAGATTATTTTGGATTTACAAAACCCACTCAAACACGATCAACCGCAGATTTATAATTGTTCAGTTACCTTCAGGATTTAAATAAAACACTTCAAAGTTTAGATAGATATCCAAACATAAAAAAGTTATTTATTAAATACAACACAACCCTTCTGTCGCCAGCTCCTGTGGAACGGCTCTTCTCTTTAGGAAGATTGACCTTATCTCCAAAACGGAGTTCTTTATCTGACGAAACATTTCAGCAACTGATATTACTTAAATGTAATGCTGATATAAATTGCAAACTGAAATTTCATTCTATGGAACTTTCTATTTTTTTCTAGTACCTACGAGGGGCGGTCAATTAGTTTTGCGAATCGATAAGGCAAAACAGAGAAAGAGGGGCGGCTGTTTGTGGGTATGTTAGGACAAGTTATGACAAGTCAGGACCTGCAGCCGCATGCTCCTGCCTCGTCTATTTAAGAAGCAGTAGCTGATCGCAGATCATCAGTCACAAATTTTTCAACAATGGAGAAGATTGAGCACCGCTAAGTGATCAAATTTTTTACCAAGGAAGGCAAGAATGCAAAAGAGATCCATGAACGCATGGTTGCAGTGTACACTGACACCCCACTTCCTATGCAACCATTGCTTGCTGGAATAAGGAGTTCCGCCATGAAATAGAGCGAGAACTTGAAATATCACATGGAAGTGTTATCAACATCATCCACGGCAATTTGGACATGACCAATGTCTCTGCCCGTTGGGTCCCTAGAAACCTCACGCCCCATGATCGACTTCAACGTCGTCAAAGTCCACAAGGCCAGAGTTGCACAAGCTGCCCTGCGTGAGTGCGGATTCGAGGAGCTCAACCATCCCCTCCTACAGTCTAGATCTGGCCCCTAGCGACTACTTTTTATTCCGCCAACTCAAGGCTGCAGTGCGTGGACGCCGGTTTGGGGGCGATGGAGATGTCCAGCTCGCCGTCCAGTAGTGGATTGAGCAGCAGTCGGGAGATTTCTGGTTGTCGGGAATTCGAAGCCTCAGGGACAAGTGGCGCAAGTGCATTGAAGTCGATGGTAGTTCTATTGAAAAATAATAAAACACTTTTCCTCATATCTCGTTTCCTTATATCCGAATTTCAAAACTTATTGACCACCCTTCGTAAGTCCAATTGTCATCTAATCTTACATTAGTAATTATACTCGTAATATACAATTTCATTTTAATGGATATTTTTTGGTTGCGATACCAATGGTCCTTATCGATTGCCATTATATATCATGTAATTGAAATGTATTTAAAAATGTATCTAAATTTATTTAATGTATTTAGTATCTAAATACATTTTTATCATGTATTTAATATTTAAATACTTTAAATGTATTTAATGCCCATCTCTGCTATCTCCACTGGTTTGAGATGCGTTCTAATCCAACGGCATTTGAAGATTTTCCACCGGAGATACTTGCATATTCTATCATGGCCCTTTTTATAATTATCATCTGCAAGTAGGTTTTTACATCCCGATGTGAGATAGCTCGCGCTTTCTATTATAGCGTGACAGAACCTACATCTACCATGTGCTACCAACCTACTCAGCTTTTTTAAAGACGTTGATTATATCTGCTTCTGGTTTTGTACCTTATTTTAATCCTATCAAAACATAAGTCCCATTATTAACAAGATGTGTGTCCTTTCTTTTCGATATATTCTCTATTGAGGTTTTCTACGAATTTGTCGGCTATATTATGGTTCCTCTACTCTGCTTTCTTTTTTGGAAGACATTATGCTTTTGGTTTGCTATTTTGTCTGATAATGTATCAATGCTAGAGCAACAGTGGAGGCTGTCTAGCTTGGTATTGCGCTACTAGCCTAGCGGTGAGGTCTTATGAGTTCCTTAGGTATTTTTTAGTGCTAATTACAGCTGTTCTTAGAAACTGGTTTATCTCATTTAGCCACATTCATCCCATATTTCGTGTAAGTTAAAACTTCAGTAGACGTTGATGACGCTATCAACCTATTCGCAGTAAAGGGTTTTTTGGTCTTAATTATTTTATCATTCTCATTGGGACCTGTTTATTATGCCAATGGCATAGCTGATGGCTGGTATGGCCAGTCATTTGATTGTGGTCACTTTGTTTTTCGGGGGGCCAAGAGTTTTTTTTACATGTATTTTTATCTTGTCTTTATATTTGCCCTACATCTTGCCTCTTATATGTCAGTAGCTAATCTTCTTATTCTCTCCGATTGCTAAATATTTAATTTCTTGACCTTGTTGTCTCTTATGAGCGTTTCCTTCATTGAGGTTGAGGTTTTGAAGATGGGTGAAATTCTTTACCTGCTTTTAGTATGCATTTGTCACATTGATCAATAAAATTTAATGCTGATATCATCTGGGAGGTTTGTTATATTCGGTTCTTTTGGCTGTTTGTCATTTTCTTGATATAGTTTTAGCTCATCCATTAACAGCGGATTGTTAATTTTGTTAGCTGGCTCTTACCTTCTTGCTTTGCTCAGATGTAGTCTTTGAAGATTGGCATTGAGAAGACTGCTGAACTGGTCAAGTATCAGACAGAAGAGAAAAGGTTAAATTCCGTTGGCCTGAAATATACTCTCATGTTTATTTTAACACTATTTGATCTGTATATCTATCTGATGGCTCTCAAGTGACATGAGACTAATCCTGGCTTTGGGGTCTTGTATTTGTAGATCTATTATTAAACTCTCGGTGACTTATGGGTCTAATTCTTGCTTTGATTGTTTTTTATCCGTATGTCTATGTATGGATTGTTAGGTGGGTACTGAGGCTTTAATGATTTTAGATATGTAGATCTATGTGTGGACTTTCAGGTGACACTAGTTTAATTCTTGATTCGACAGTCTCGATTTGTAGGTCTATTTATGGAGTTTCTTGGGTCTTATGAGTCCAATTCTCGCTTTGGAATTTGGGCCTTACGTGTGAGAAATGAGTTTTCATATTGAATACTTGTATATGTGGTGTTCATACATAAATATGTTGTAGATTCATTGCAGTATAAGTTACCCATTAAATTCCTATCTTCAAATTCCATGTCGCCCATGTGAAGACTCAGAACCTAAAGGAAAACCATGAAAACTCTCTGAGGAGAAACCATTGGGTATTCATGTTGTTATGCTTTGGAGTACACCAAGATTAGTGTAGACGATATGGCACCGACAAGATATCGTCTTTTCAGTTTCTAATAAAACAGCATGCTATCAGCCTTGCAACTGTCCATAAAACGGTATTATATTGAACTTGAAACTGACTATAAAACGACATGTCGGACTTACAATTGCTCCTTAAATAATTATAATCCTCAAAGATGGCGTGAAAACCATTTACATGATTTGAAAGTTGGACTGTGGATTGGGATTTTAAAACGTTGCATTATTGCTTGTATTTGTTTTGTCTACAAATACACAAGCACATTAAACTGGCTCGGTTATTGTAATGGAATTCTTCATAACTTTATTAGTTAATAAACCGACATGAAATTAATCGTATTTTGAACAAGATGTCGCTAATATTCACACATACAACAGGTCTCAGCACTTTTGGAATATGGATTTGAATTCCTCCTAATTACTACACCCTCAATAAAAAAATCCCCAATCCATCAGACTTGATGGTGGCCAGCAAACTTTGAGTGTAAATCACTCGACCATGCATTCTTGGTGACTTCTAAATAGCAATAATTTGGGTACATAAACTCCTTTTCAACAAAAGAACTGACAAAGATGTTCCAAAAACTAATAAAACTGCTGTTCAATGACATCACTTTAAAAATCTTTCATAGATTCTGATTCTGCAGTCCCCATGCACATTGTTCATGTATTTTCTTTATTATGCAATCATTAATTATGTGTGTGCTTAGAGATTTCTCGAAAACTCTTTTATCTCCATTTTTTCTCTATCTTGTTCATACTTTTCACCTTCTGGAATTCACTCAGTATTTGATGCTTCTTAACCTTTGATCTATCCATTACAGCTCACTTTTCTTACCCACAGACCTTTAATTAACCACTTTTTTTATTTTGTCCTAACCATATTAAAGAGCTTTCATTATTCTCCTTTGGGTGATTTTTAGTGATCCCTTGCTCATATATCTCCCATTGATCACTGTTTGGTGATTTTGATCCCAACTCCTCACACAGAGCTTCCATTATTCCCTGTTTTGTGATTTTGGCCAGAACTTTATATACATAAATTTTGTCAATCACTGGTTTGTGATTTACACTCCCAACCGTATCGCAGAGCTTCCATTTTTTGTTTGGTAATTTTGACTCAGACACTACTCACAGAGCTATCATTAATTGCTAGTTTATGATTTAAGTCCAATTCCACTCACAGGGCCTCTATTTATCAGTTTTATGATTTTGATCCCAACCCTACTCGCAGAGAATGAAATAATCGCAAGTTGACGATTTTGACCTGAAGAATTCTCAGAGATTTTGGCCTCAGCCATAATCACAGGAATTTTATTAATCGCTGGATATTTTGGCCTTAAGTGTACCTACGGAGTTTTCATTAATAACTTCTATGATTTTGACTACAAACTTACAAGGATTTTTTTTAATCGCTAGCTTGTGACATTTATCAAAATCTACTAATCACCCTTTTGTGATTTTAGCTAGAAATCTAATAATAATGGTTTCATTAACCTTTGATATATCCTCACTCACTGTCACATCATCCAATTCATCACGTTCTTTACCGATCTTTCATTACAAACCACCACCTGCGGGAGATACCTTCATTGGTTGGAGCTTCTTCGTCCTGAGTCACACCGATTGCCGCTATGTGATTTTGTCCCTAAAACAGATTTCATCAAAATACTAAAGAAGGATATTAGCGCAAGGATTAGAAATGGGTTCAGAGTTCTAGAAGGATCTTTTAATAAATCTCTCGAGTTGGGGTTCCTTGTTTATTCTAGAACCTCTTTAATTAAGGCTGTTCTCTCCTTGTTTATTGAGGGACCTCTCCTATTAGGGCGGATTTCTCCTTGTTTATGAAGGACTTCCTTGTTTATTGGAAGATCTTCCCAGCTAGAACTGCTATTTCCGCATTTATTAAAGGACCTCTCAAATTCGGAGGGGAGGGGGTCGCTTTTGTTTTGGAATGATCTAAAAAATAGAGCTGTCGTTTCCTTGTTGATAGAAGGATCTCTCAGATTAAGGCTCGTTCCATATTGAAGTATTTCTCCATTTACAGCTGTTCTTTCCTCTTTTGTTGAAGTATCTTCCCAATTAGGGCTGTTATTATCATCATCATCATCACTAACTCTATAATTTAAGAAGGGGATTTTTTTGAGTATTTGAATAATAATTCCATCTTAGTTTGGTTATGACATGTTTTTTTTATCAAAGTTATTTCTAATAATTCTTTTATAATACCAAAAAACAAAATGGTGAAGTTCAGAAATAAATATAAGTATCGAAATTTTGTGAATTTTTAAAACCCAAAGAATTACAAATGGTGAAGTTCAGAAAATTTATAAAAAAATAACCATGGCTGCTTTATTTAGATTTTAAATTTTAATCTTAGTAGCGAAGCGCAAGCTTCCCCCGTGAGGGGAGTGGCCCAGCCATTGCCTGGTTTTGTTTATATAAAGACTTTCAAAATATGGCTCCTTGTTTATTGAAGAACCCCTCTATTCCAGTTATGCCTGCGTTTTTCTTATTTATTGAAGGACCTCTTGAATTTGGACTGTTGTTGCCTTGATTATTGAGGACCTCTCCTCTTAGGGTTGTTTATTGAAGCATCTCTCCAATATGTACTGTTGTTTCCTATTTTATAGGAGGATCTCATAAATTGGGCTTCTTATTTTTTAAAGTATTTCTTCATTTAGAGCTCTCGTTTCCTTGTTCACGAAGAACCCCCTCCCCCCCCCCCAGTTAGTGCAGTTGTTTCAAGGTTTATTGAAGGATCTCTACATTTCAGGGTTGTTTCCTTGGTTATATATGGATCTCTAGAATTACTACTCCTTGTATATTGAAGTATCTTTCCGACTAGAGCTAATATTTCTTTGTTAGTGAAGGGACTCTCTCAATAGGGCTGTCTACTTTTTTATTCAAAGATTTATTCGATTATTTCTGCTGTTCGTTACTTTGTTTATTAAAAGATCTCTCTCAATGATACTGCCTCCTTGTTTATTGAAGGACCTTTCCGGTATATATATATATATATATATATATATATATATATATATATATATATTGTTGCTTAGTTGTTTCCTTGTTTTGAAAGATATCTAAAATTAAGGCTGTTTTTCCTTGTTTATAGAATTATCTCGCAATATAGGCCCCTTGTTTATTAAAGTACTTTTCCAGTCAGAGCTTTTATTTCCTTGTTTATTGAAGTTCCCCATTTCAGGAGTGGTATTTCCTTGTTTATTGCAGGATTTTTAAATTGAAGTACTCGTCCAGTTATGAATGTTGTGCCTTGTTTATTGAAGTATCTATACAAATATGGGTTGTTTTCTTGTTTATGAAAGAATCTCTTCAATTAGGTCTTTTGTTTCGTTGGTTATAGAAGAACCTATCAAATTAGTTATCTTTAGTTAATGAAGTATCTCTCCAGTTAGAGCTGTTGTTTCCTTGTTTGTGAAGAGTCCACCAAGTTATGGTTGTCCTTACCTTGTTTAGTGATTTATCTCCAACTTGGACTGTTGCTTCTTTGTTTATTGAAGAATCTCTCCAAATAGAGGGGGGGGGGGCGCCTTGTTTATTATAAGATCTCTCAAATTATATATGTTGTTTCCTTGTTTATTATAGGATCTCTCCATTGGCTGTTGTTAAGTTGTTTATTAAAGGATCTATCACTAAGAGATTTTGACTCCTTGTTTATTAAAGAATCTCTCCAGTTAGAGCTGCCGTTTCCTTGTTTTGTAAAGGATTTCCGCACTATGATTTTTATTGTCCCTTTTATTGTAGGATCTCTCAAACAAGGAGTTTTATTCCTTATTTATTAGAAAATCTCTCCAATTATGGTTGTTGTTTCCTTGTTTACAGCAGGATATCTCATATTAGAGCTTTTTGCTTATTGAAATATTTCTCCACTTAGGAGCGGATTTTTCCTTGTTTATTGATAAAGCTCTCCAGTTAGGAGTTTGTTGCCTTGTTTATCAAATGATCTCTCGAATTAGAAATATAGTATCCTTGTTTATAGAAGAATCTCTCAAATTAGGAATCATGTTTATTGAAGTATCTCTCCAGTTAGATCTGGTGTTTCCTTGTTTATGAAGGACCTCTCCAATTAGACCTGGTATTTCCTTGTTTATGAAGGACCTCTCTAGTTAGGACTGTTGTTTTAAGGTTTAATGAATCATCTCTCCAATTCGGGCTGCTGTTTCCTTGTTTATTGAAGGTTCTCTCTAGGGTTTGGGGTTTCGAGCTTTATTGGAGGAGCTCTCCAGTTAGGGCTGTTGTTTCCTTGTGTATTGAATGATCTCTTAAATTTGGGCTGGTTTCCTTCTTTATTGAAGGATCTCTCCAATTAGGGCGACTATTTCTTTTTTTTTCGAAGGTTCGAAACCTCTCTGAATTGAATTATCACGAAAAGGAATGTTTATTTCCCCTATGATCCTAGTTACACAGCTGTAGAGGTAATATGGGAGGCCAGTGCCTCCTATATTACGTTTCGACGAGGCCAAAGAAAAAGGAACCCGACTACTTTTGTCCTTATTACCAAAAGATCTCTTAAATGGGAGGTAAACTAAGGTACATTTGTTTGTGCCTGTGGGAAATTAACCCTTCAAATATGCATGCATCATTTCCACAACTATTCTTGTAAAACATGAGTGTGCTGTATTTTGCTACCGGCCCTAAAAAATAATATCTTTACACAGTGGGTCCCCAAGGGTCCCCCCAGCCTGAATTCTCAGTCACTTCACGCGTGACTCACGAAGCCTCGGCTCGTCATTCTTGGTTGTTGTCGTCGTTTGCTAGCGGAGGAGCGGCAGCGAGATTCATAAGGGCGTGTTTTCGCGTCCCCTCCTCAGACATCGTTTGGCAGAGTCGGCGAACACATCAAGCAACGCTCAACTTGATCATTCAGCGTCTTCAACGCTTTCTCGCAAGCGTAGAGAATAAGGTTTATTTGAGTGCTCTCGCTTATAAAAGGGTTACAACCATACGTCTCTTAACGTATACAAATTTACTTCGATTTATCCGTTGTTCATAGCTTTAAATCCGACCTTTGCGGTCTACGAATTTTAGAGGCCTACTGAAAATAAGGTTTATTTCGTATTACTAAAACTACACGATGGTAAGTAAAACCTACAAGTTTTTCTATAGTATTTGAGATAAAGGGATTTTATTCTAACTAAAGATATCACAGTAGCTCAAAATTCATTTTAGTTTTATGCTTCATTCATTAATCAATCTTGTTAACATCTATAGGACATCGGTGTAAATAAATTGGAAGAATTTTGTTATCGTTTATCATACGAATTGTTACAGCTGTTGGACGCATTTCTATACCACACTTAAAAACTACCTATTTTAAAATGTTAAATTTCTACATTAATAATTAAATAAAAAAATAAAAATGACATTTAACAAACCTGATATCGACACTTTTTCACGTGCTATAAGGTAAAAAAAATCCACAGAAAAGTTTTAAGTTTCTACGGCTGAATCCTTGTTTTAATGTCATTGTTTAAATTTGAAACTTAATTTCTTCAAAATATGTTCCACACCCTCAGTTTTTGCCGGAAATTTTGCAAGACAAGCCGCAAATGCCTTATGACTTTTTATTTCCATAATTTTATATATTCTTTGTACAATTATCTGCCCCACGTACACCTTAATATCTACGCAGTGACGTAGCCTATTGCACATGTGAGTAAAGGATCTATTAAATAAACCGCAAGTGGGTTTTTTAGATCTTTTTTACGCCATAGGCAATCAGGATTTCCCGTGAGAATAGAAAAGCCAAAATTCGACCATCGACCATATAAAAGGTTGAATGCGGATACAAAATTCGAATTTCCTGTTGTCATTCATATTTTAGGCATTTAAACATTTTGTTTACTTGAAGGGGTAATAAAAAAGCTCACTTTAGATCACAAAAACATCGATGAAACGACTACGTATCAATCAAACAATGTGACTTGTCATCGACTATTTTTCTATTTAAAAAAGTGATGAATACAAGGACACGAATTATTACTAACAACAAAATTGTGTTATAATTTTTAAGGATATACCTATTTAGCAATATAAATTTCTTTCAATGCACCAAATCATTTTAAACATCTTTTGAAACAAGTCAGATTGGATTTAAGTAATTGAAAAGCGATATCTAAATGGTAGCCAATTTAATAACCGCTGATTACAGTTATTGGAGGTATCGAAAGTTCTAATTTAGCTGAATGCCAATAATCCAATAAAACCCTTTTTTCTTTTAGATGACAGCGTTCTTTACGAGAAAATGGCACGGTAACCATTCCTCTCAAAATCATCAGAATCCTGAATTTAAATTACCCTCTCGGTAATGCGGGTTCCCTGTAATCTTCTTGTTTACTCTATAAGGAGAAGAGAAAGTCTAATGGTACCAATTTTCGCTTCTGCTTTTTTTATTTTTCATCTCAAACATTGCATTTATTCACACTTGAATATTGATTTGCTTTGTTTATGTTCTTGAATCCAACTGAAACTTTTTACTGCAGAGTAAAACAGATTAATCGCTAAGCTTAGAGATATTTCAGGCTTTACGAATAGTCCCCAATGATAATACTTTGCGGCAATGGATTTCACTTTTTAACCTTAATTATTAAATAGTTTAATATAAATATATGTATTTGATCGTGTTATTAATATTCGGATTATTCTCAAGCCTAGGGTATTTTCTTGTCAACGGCTTAATGTTCAAGAATTAATTTACATGTCTATTCATCATACTGTAGCCCTTCAATGGCGAGCCATATTAAAGAGATCTTTAATTCTTTATCCAACTTTAAAAATTTCTAACTTTCTCGCTTATAAATATGCTGATACTTAATTTATTTGTTTAAATTACATAAAACATATTAATAGACAAAGGTAGACGATAAATTATGCTGATTTCTCACATTACAACAGACCCGACATAAAAGATTGTGTTCCCCATTGGTCAATTGAGAGCTGTTGCGAGATATTGAGCTTCCGCCTTGAAGAGTTGCACAGACGTCAGGCTCAGTGGACAAATTACTCTCCAGATTTTCACAATTACTAATGTACACTGCGGTAATTATTTATCTACCGCTTATCTATCGTTTTGTAATACCAACTCACACAAATACACACGTAGAGGTGGAAGGCAAATACTCTGTCTGCGACTGTTCTTTAAAAACATAACTGGCAAATATGTTTAGGCAGTACTTTTGTTACACAGTTGATTGGTGCCTTCTCCCTATATCATAGAACAACACTGCAGCAATTTAATTGTATATTCGAGTAATTTAGTGATACTTCCTCTCTCCATCAAAACTAAAATTGAAAATTTTTCATTTTCCTAAACTCCTTGATAGGAATATTTAAAGGACTAAGAACATTGGAGTTTTGTTGTCGATCGATTTGTAAAAATTCCTTGTTTATAATTTTACTCACTCTCCTTCAATCTGTTCTCACCTTCATCTTCTCCTGCTAGATAGCGTATTATATCCATTCCATAACAATGAACTAAATCCCAATTTAAATCGAGGCTATTCGTTACTTATGACCAAAGAAATTGGTTTTCAATTAAGAATTCTCACAGAAAAACGACACCAACTGAAAGGTTTCGTCCTATTAATGAATGTGTGCTTAGCCTACTCTGAAATTTGAGTGAAAGACTTGGGGTATTAGGGTATTGTCTTCTGCCTCGAGTTCTTTACGAACCTTCGACATCACTAAGTAGACAAGAAGAGTGAGTTAATGAACTCGAGAGTGAGGACGATGAAACCACTGAACGCATGAATTCTCTCGTTGGCAACATCCCGCTTACGGCATGATCATTTTCCATTGTGATCTCCCTCTCCCTTCCCTTTCCTTCTCGACCGACCTGCAAATCATTTTTATCATCATTCAGATTTTCATCATTACTTTTATAATGTTCCCTCTCGCCTGTTTGACTCAGAACGGTATGGGCTCATTCTGTCGAAGGACACCGATTATTTTTTCATTAAAAGACCTAAGTGGGGGTGATTTTTTTTAAAGGTGCGGTTAAATGGAGAGATAGAGTTTATAGAGATTTATTTTTAGTGTTTTTGGGGAAGAGAAAAATAATTTTATAGTCTGAGAGTGTAGTTTGCCACTAACCTGGCTGATCTTTTTTATCGTGGTTTGCTTCTTTCTTAATTCGTTTATATGTTGCTTTTGTCTCCAGGTTTATTTTTAATATATATCTTCTTGGTTGTTTTTTTCTTTGTATCTTTTCAGGCATAGTTCCTTCTAAGTCTTTGTTGTTGTTTTTTTTTGCTTTTTAATATATGATTCTGGTTATTTCCAGCAGCCTATGCCTTTGTCTTCTTTAATTTGTTTTGTTTTATCTTATTTTATTCTGAATTTGTTTTATTTTTGTTATCTTGTTTTATGTTCGTATTGGTTGTTTCCCTTGCCGCAGGTGTAGCCTGCTGCTAGGAAACATGCTGTGTTTGTATTAAGGGTGATCAGCGTACAACGGGGTTTTCAAAGGCAGGAAAAGGCATCTTAAACGGAACGTAGAGACCTCTGCCGATGCACTGATGGCGGAAAACACAAGTGGCAGGACCCGTTGCCTCGTAGGATGAGCTCAAATTTACTCAATGGACTTAAAATTTCAACCTCATCTCCTCGGCACGCAAGTGCAAATAATTTTGACATATGTAGATAATTAGCATATTAAAGGGGAAGAGGAAAATATGTGTAGAAAAATCCAGATTTATGATCAAAACAAGTTGCTAAAATATATTTATAATTCAATGTGTGTATTTCATTATGCGCACATGTACGCATTTGTTCTAATATCTTGTAGCGTGTCGGCAGATACATGATTGCTCTACTTCCTTTCATTCATAGACTGATCTATGATTTTTGATTTTTTTATGAATAATGCACAAAATTCTCATTCATCTATACATTATTACCCTCATCCTACTGACAAACACCCTCTTATATCATTCGATCTTTCATTTGCTTCTGTTCCGTTTCCGCATCTTCTATACACTTCGCTGTCCTATCCCGAAACGAGTGGTCCCTTTCGTTCAAGCCGATATATTTACATTTAATTTTCGCGCTCCGACGCCACAACATTCACGCTTCCATTGATAAGGAGTGGCTTCCTTCCAACCTGCTTCATTCTTTACCCCCCCCCCCCAATAGTATAAGAGGGGATGGATATCTCGTCCAAGTAAACAAATTGGTGATCTCCGGCTGGGTAGTGGCAAAATCGTTCAAAACTACATCAGAAATCTATAATATGTCAAAATGGAGTCTGTGGAGCTCTTAGACTTCTCGCATAAAACATTCCTTTGTCCTTACCACCACATCCACCTGCGTCATGCACGCCTCGGCAAAGCCAATCCAAAACCTCAAAAAGCGTTCGTGTGTATCTATTTTTTTTTTCTGTCTGAGTGAGAATCAGTCGATCACCTTTGCACACTCACACAAACGCACAAAGCGAATAAGAAAGCCAATAAAATACACTGAACTCAGAAGTAAAATAGACATTTCCTTTCGGAAATTTGTTTTAAATTCCCTCCTTCACATTCGAGATCGGAAAATAATAGCAAGGTTCCAGTACTCTCAGGAAAGTAACTGGTATTTAATAGATCGAGTTTGCGTGTCTGGTTATCTACAGTACTTATGTGAGCGATGCGATTGAAGTTAGTGGATTCCTCTGAATTTATAGATTGGAATGTAATACATAAAAAGTTAACAGCAAAACAGGCATTCAAATGACCCCGTCCCCCCAAGAAATCGATGAATAAAACTAGAGATCTTAAAGATTATTTGCTTGACAAGAGCACTCCATCCCTGTATTTTTTTAACAGAGACGACACCTCCAAGAGAAAGACAACAATAATAATAGCCATATATATCATCTTAGACTGCCTACCTAAATGTTGAATGAGTTTCAAAGTCAGGATTCGACTCATAACCTTCCTAGAGTCGATAAATAGGACAATAGAACAAAGACCATTAACATGTTAACATAGAGTAAATAGACCTGCCGAACTAAGATCTACAAACTTAGAATTGAATTCATAGACCATAAATAAGGATTAGACTCATAGGTCACCTGGGAATCTACAAATCACAATTGAGCCCCTCATTCTCAGCATCGAGACATAACCACTACATCTCGAGTCAAAAATTTGAGAATACTACCCCTTCATATTATCAGGAGCATAATGGAGAAGGGTAGTTGGTTTTCTGTTCGTTGGTCAGTCTTTCTTATTGTCACTACACATAGGACACATTTTAATGTTAGCAAAGTAAAGGAGACAAGTATGTTGTTGATGTGTTGCAAAATCAAAATCTTCGACTAGATAAAATGAATAAGAAATCGTCGCTCATTCACCATTGCTGAACTTGGATGAAAAGATAAGCAGCGAGAGATAAGCAACCAGAATAAAGGGTAGTACAAAAGAGACGAAAGTAATATGTCATCGCCTGGAAAACAGGGATTTCCTCAGTAACAGCACTGATCCGGGATTAGCTAACCGCGTGCGTAGGCTGTGGTCGGAGCTCTTTTTGAGACATGGTTTCCGTCTACATGCGGTGACGCGTTAGGGGAGAATTCTGAAACTTGAAAAATCTCTATTCTGAAGGATTCTATTAAAGTCATTACGTTCAGTTTTCGACTCGAAGGCGGAATGGCTCCCAAGTTGCCAAAAAATGGATCTAAATGCATTAGAGGCACTAAAGCCGCCATACGTTAGTACTTTATCGGTGGCATTGACGGTCAATGTTCACTGATTATTAATAAGTTTTATTTAGAAAAAAAAAATCTTTTGCAAGTTTGTAACGATAGTGGTCAATTTAGGTGAAGGAAAATGTATTTAAAAGTAAATTTCCTGAGCCCTGAAAGAAGAGATTCCTTGGGGCGCTCATGAAGGGAAGGTACGCGACTCTTCCTCCATTCTATAGGGCGGGTTTTTTCATTTATTTCCATTTTTTTCACTTATTGATGGACATTTCTTGGAACAATTGGGGTAGCAAGAAAAACAATATGCAAAAATACGTGTCCAACATACCAAGGTTACAAGTAGGTAATTACAAACCCTTTTATAAGGAATAATTTCACGGATGAGAATTAATTAATTGCCATAATTTGGTAATTGCTTCATTTTTTTATTGTGAAGGGAATATTAAAAAATGGGGAGGAATTAAGAAGATTAAAAAGCATGAAATTGCTTCGAGAAGAAAAAGATTTAATTTTGGTTACAAAAGGAGTAAAAAAATATCCCCATAAATGATAAACAAACAGCCCGCTATTCAGCGGTTTGTTTGTTTTTCAATGGTCGTATTTTGGGGGGTTTCTATGGTCGATATTCAACGATAAAATGTGTATATTTTGACCAATAAATAAAATTTATTCAAGAAAACCAAACATAATTAATTTTTAAATACAAATATGCAGCACATGATCTACGCATAGCGTAATATATGAAATAAATCAACCTAGGTTCCGTATCGATAGAGACCGCATAGTGTTATATATTAAATGAACCGAATTACCGTTGTTATGGAGACAACAGCCTAAGCATGGCGTTAAAAAGTAAATAAATCAATCTAGGTTCCGCATCCATAGAGACAGCATATATTATGTGAGCCGAATTGCCGTTGCCATGGAGACCACATAGCCTAAGCATTGCGTTAAAAATTAAATAAATCCATCTAGGTTCCGTATTCATAGAGACCCCATAATGCTATATATTAAATGGACCGAATTACCGTTGCCATGGAGACAACATAGCCTAAGCATGGCGTTAAAAATGAAATAAATCAACCTAGGTTTCGTATCCATAGAGACCACATAGCGCTATATATTATGTGAGCCGAATTACCGTTGCTATGAAGACCAGATAGCCTAAGCATGGCATTAAAAATGAAATAAATCAACCTAGGTTCCGTATACATAGAGACCGCATAGCGCTATATATTAAATGAGCCGAATTACCGTTGCCATGGAGACCACATACCTTTAGCATGGCGTTAAAAATTAAATAAATCAACCTAGGTTCAGTATCCATAAAGAACGCATAGCGCTATATATTAAATGAGCCGAATTACCGTTGCCATGGAGACCATATAGCCTAAGCATGGCGTTAAAAATGAAATAAATAAATAAATCTAGGTTCCGTATCCATAGAGACACCATAACGCTATATATTAAATGGGCCGAATTACCGTTGCCATGGAGACAACATAGCCTAAGCATGGCGTTGAAAATGAAATAAATAAATCTAGGTTCCGTATACATAGAGACCACATAGCGCTATATATTAAATGAGCCGAATTACCGTTGCCATGGAGACCACATAGCTTAGGCATGGCGTTAAAAATTAAATAAATCAACCTAGGTTCAGTATCCATAAAGAACGCATAGCGCTATATATTAAATGGGCCGAATTACCGTTGCCATGGGGACCATATATCCTAAGCATGGCGTTAAAAATGAAATAAATAAATCTAGGTTCCGTATTCATAGAGACACCATAACGCTATATATTAAATGGGCCGAATTACCGTTGCCATGGAGACAACATAGCCTAAGCATGGCGTTGAAAATTAAATAAATCAACCGAGGTTCAGTAGCCATAGAGACTTCATAATTACAAGTTTATTAGCGTTTATTCACCGGACAAAACTTTGGATATAATCATGTATTCGCAAAAATTATAATCAGTTCTGAATATATGGTTTATGATCACGATTTTAATTAGGATTTTTACCCTTGCGTCATATCTGGAACGCCATTGAAGAGTTCACAATAGAAACGACAACATCAGTGAAGCTAATCTGAAGCTTCTCTCACGCGCAGGAGAAAAAAAGGAAGGTGGATTTAGCGAAAAGAAATATGGGATTCGATATTAATCCGATGGATACCAGTCATGTAGTGACAAAGTTAAACATAAAAAAACCCAAGGCCAACATTTTTTTCTTCGTACTATGTGTGGTTCATTCCTCTGTGTAAATTCTTAGAACATGTCACGTATAGCGATAAATTCACCTGCAATGACTTGGACACAAAAAGGAAAAAAATAGGCAAAAAGCGATTACAGTTCCAACCACCAAAAGTCTTTGTAGGCAAGATAAACAAAACGAAAATAATCGCTAATAATTAGGACGGTTTACGTAGTATGTCTCATACAGTGATCTCGATTTCCACCCCCACCCCCACCCTCCTCCCGTACTAGAACAACCGTGTATATCAGTCTTCAACTGAAGATTACGTACATCCTTCCGGTATTTAAGAAACAAAAGTATACAATTTGCTTCTTCATGCATAATATGTTCAGCTGTTTATTACGTTTTGGGGAACTTGTGGGAGTAAAGAGTGTCATTTACATGTATGTATTTATTACTTATTTCTGCCATACACGGGAAAATGTTGGTGGGTAAATGATTACAACTTAGCAGAGCACACCTCCCTCTTCCTTCGGCGTTTCCATAACCAAAGGAAACAATTACTCCATTCTATCTACATAAAGCTGTACTCATAACTAGAAATTTGTTGTATATATATAGTTACTGTCAAAAAGAATTTGTTGACAATTAGAAGCGCTTTTACAATCTAGTCAGTATTTTTCGGTACAAAAGAAATAGAAATACGAATACTCACAAAGATATATGTATTTGATGGATAAAATCCTTGATGTAATGGAAGGGATACTAACCTCCTCCAAGATAATAATAATAATAATAATAATAATAGGAAAAATAATCATAAAACGCTTAAAAGAAGAATGATTTTGAAGTTGAAATAGTAAATTCTGTAAAAGCTGAGACAAAGGGTAAATTTGCTTTCACACGAGCGTTTCTGGGGTGTTCCTTTTTTAATACCCCTTGCACACTAACGTTTCTGGGGTGTTCCTTTTTTAATACCCCTTGCACCCGAATATTTCTGGGGTGTTCCTTTTTTAATATCCCTTGCACACGAACGTTTCTGGGGTGTAACTTTTTAATACCCCTTACACACGAACGTTTCTGGGAGTGGCTTTTTTAATACCCCTTGCACACGAACGTTTCTGAGTGGTTCCTTTTTAATACCCCTTGCACACGAACGTTTCTGGGGTGTTCCTTTTTTAATATCCCTTGCACACGAATGTTTCTTGTCGCACGTTCCATTTTTTGTCCCCCTGCCCAGTTTTATATATTCAATTAAAATTATGGCAATTACACATAAATGCGGATGAAGTACTTGCCGCTTAAATAAATACGCAGCAGTTGCTATCAGCTGGTACCCGTCTGAAGGATGAAATGTTGTTGGAGCGGTGTTATGCGCCCGACAACAAATGTTCGTGTGAACACCACCATTGCTACTTATAGCCACTGATGATACCTGTAGCTGGGAGTTTTAGCTGGCTTGAGCCTTCGGTTGACGTCATTTTGGTCAGTGACCCTCGTTTGAAAGGCCCCTAAATCTTGCCTAGAATCTCATGGTGAAGGAATTTAAGCTGGAACTTTGCAAGCTGTGAAGTTTGGCTATCTTCATCTGAAGTTTGGTTCGGATCGTGTCCCACCTGCATCATTCGTATTGTGCCCCACTTGCCTCATCAGCTCGTTCCACAGTCGCCTCATCGCAAGAAGGACCTTCCTCGAAGTCATCGACCCGTAAGACTGAAACTCTCTCCATTATTAGTATTGTCAAGTTCCTCCTTTTTGATCTGAACCTAGTAACAATAATCAATTAATTCCATTTGAAAATCCCTTCTCATAATAATTATCAAGAGACTCTTTCAATTTAAATAATTCCCCTTTGCCTATTATTATTATTTTGATCCGTGTAAATAAAATTATATTTTTATTGTTGTCATCTTTAACTAACCTTGAACGATACTCTCGGCCTATTCAAGTAAATCTCGCCAACCATTTATTCCCTCTGTTTGATTATTAAGGATTTGAAACCCAACGCCTCAAGTGTGACCTCCTAGTTGGTCGTTAATGCCTGCGAACAGTCCTTCAACGGTTCGCGTTGCAGTAGGTGATTAAGTCCCTCCCCCCCACATAATATAGGAGTAATGTATGGTATAGAGTGGTTGTACCACGACAATGATATCCAAAATTCTGAAAGGTGCTTCACAAACTGAAAAGAAGCGTCATTTTGGAGTTCGTGTATGTTCCACTTAAAGAAAAAAGGTTAATATTAAAACAAAAGCAACAAAAAATATCCCAATTTGTCATTTTAGACATAGCTCTAACGATAAATTTATTCTTTCAAAATTGCCAGCAGATGAAAACAAAAACAATGATTTCACTTCTTTTTGGTACATTAGTCGGAGAAAAAAACATAAATTGCTAATAAAATGTACTAATGTAATCTGCAATGTTACTATTTCACATATATTTCAATAAATGAGTTTTCTGACATAAAGGTGACAAAATCTACTGCCGGATTTCTATGATAAATGAGCGTCTTAATGACTACTTTGGTCTAGTAGTTGTTTGTTGCATAAATGCAAAAATTGGCTGAAGATTTGTCAATTACTAATAATTGTAATCAGTTCTTTACTATATATTTTAAATGAATTAGTACGAGTTCGTGAATTGTAACTATTTATAGTGCTACTTTCGTATGCGTTCTCAGCGTCTTAAAGCTACTTTGGTATGCGATCTCACTTGATAACTGTGATCTCGCCAAATCGTAAAATTTATACCACCCTTATCTTAATTACCAATGCGTTCTAATACTTTTTATTACCATATATAGTATATGTATACAATATATACCACCCTTATCATACATAATCTAGTATGATACTGCATTGTACTTGTGATCCCAATCATGTATTTAAACTAGACATTTTTCACATGTAAATTAGTCGCTTTCCTGGACACTTTGAGAATAGATGTGCAGCATATTTAGTCACTACCCTTTTGTGAGTAACATACCCCTTCATGATGTTGCAAACTAAAATTTGGAGTTATTTTTTATTTCATTCAGGATTGACTAGGTGAGGCAGTGAAGCTATCTGTGATTGGTTTAATTTATATCGTGAAATTTGCTCACAAATAATTTCTGTAAGAAATCTTGGGAAAATGGTTGGCACTGCACACGAGCCAGTTCAAATAGATGAAGCTAGATTTACTGGACGCCGGAAATATAATCGAGGACGGAATTTGCAAGGCACCAGATTCAACCGACAGGGAAGCCGAAGTGCAAAACAACCAAAACCATGGAAGACGCATTGTTTGGATTGGAGATATTTTTATGTATAAGTAGTTACTGTCAAAAAAAAGGATCTTTTGACAATTAGAAGCGCTGTTACAATCTGGTCAGTATTTTTCGATACAAAAGAAATAGAAAAACGAGAGAAGAGCCAGTTCAAATAGATGAAGACCTTCTAATCACACCTTGATTATTTTTGTTGGCGACTAATGAGGAAATCGGCTAATGATCTTTTTCTTGTTTTTTATCTGATATTTATTCCATTAATCGATTAATAAATCATTTCAATTTTGTGATATTTTATATACTTTAAATATACAAATCAAATTTTAAAAAATGTTGAGATCGCAAACCAAAGTAGCACCCTATTTATTATACATATATTATACATCTTTATTATATCATCGTCTAGTATATACATTGAAATATACGCAGAAAAACTGTATCGTTAATACCCGTATCCTATTCGTTAGAACTAAATCCAATATATTATCACCCCTTTGTAGGTTGGTTTACAACCTAAGAAAATGATCCTGTACCATATTAAAAAAATTCCTCAGCTTCTTTCCTGATCACCTACAAGAGCTTCCCAATCTATATTTCTAGAATTAAAATCACCCATTATAGACGCGCGTCTGCCACAATGGACATGAACCTTCTTCACTAGCCCTCTTAACAAATCCATTATTCCTTATACTCCTACTATTTGTGAAGTATATTTTTTGTATATAGTTCTTTCTTTTTCACGCGTATATATCTTTATATATGCAGTTTGTAGTAGAAGTATTTACACCTCACATTAATTATTTAGTCGAGTAATATTTTATTCATTTCTGTAAGATAGAAAACGTTGCGTCTCCTGTGAAATGTAATACAAAAATCCGACCTAAAGTGTTACGGACCCAGAATTTATTTGATGAACATTACAAAATTGAGCACAGAACAAAGTTTTAATTTTAAAAAAAATGTAATAATATTTTGTATCATGAACTTTGTTAGCAATTAAGAGCTGTTAAACGTTTATCACAGATTTCTATTTACTACTAGCAGCCCTCAGTAGAAAGTTTGCTCTATTCCTCTAGTAAATCACAACTATTCGTTTAGTTTCTTTGAGGGACGCTTTTATGTAATTCTATTCGAATATTTCCAAAAGGGTTTAAGTCTTGGCTATGTGATAGTTATTTCGATAACATTCATTTTGGAATTTTCAAGCGAGTTCTTCCCTCCAGAAGCCATACGCTTTGGGGCGTTCTGTTGAAAGTAAAACTGCCGATGGTAGATTTTCTTTCATAATGCCAAATTATCATCTTTTCTCATTGTCCGATCGATTTTAGCAAGTACTTTTGTATCGTTAGCAACAAAGTAACCGCATTTTACGTTTTTAGCGTGTTTTGCGCTTAATCTGGTGTTTTTCGAAATAAACGGATCACCTGCTTTCTGCCAAACATGTCTGCTGCAATTATGACAAAAAAAGGTTATTTTCTCTTCCTCGCTTCATAGTGTCTTCTTTTATTTTTTTCCTTTACAGCCAACGTAGGTACTCTTTTCCAAACAACGTGAGACTAGCGAAAACGTGAGTTTTCGAAAGATGTGACTTCTTTTCTTGCCCGGTAGCCATGCAAATCATTCTGGTGTAGGAATTTCTTTAGTGTCTTCTCTGAAACATTAACTCCTGCTGTAGCCAAACTATGATATATATTTGATTTTTACTGGTGTGAGGGGAACTTTAATCTTCCTTATATTGTCTCGAATTTATATTCGAGACAATTTGTGAAAATTTGGATTTCCTTGTAAACAGTGACTGAATATCGTAATTCATGAACAAAGAATGAATACACAATCACATATTCATACAATTTTCAAGAGGAATTGATTGCATATAAAGCAACTTCTAGTATTATTTTAGTGAGATACGATTTTCAGTCACCGTTTCTACATAATTTCTACATAATCAGTCAAGGTTTCTACATAGTTCGTGCAGGATCTTTGCCAAATATCCCGAGAAAGAATGACTAGACATTTTAGTGAAATCAAGTACACAGAGAGTTTCACTATATAAGGCTATTTGGGTTGTTTTTCTTAATCGAAAATCATTTGAATTAATTGTCTAGAAACGTAAAATACCTTTGTAAAGAAGCACTATCAAAATACTTAATCTTTCTACACACTCTTTATTTTTTCGAAAAGGTTTCTGTTGACTCTGGTTTAAGTGTCAGTATTTCACCTGACTACATATCCCTTTTAAGTTCTCAAGCAATTTTTAAAAGATTCATGTCCTTTTTCGTTCACATTCTTAATTTTAATAAGTTTTTACTTGCCTAAATATCTTGATTTACTTTCCAAGGTTCCAAATTTTATTTTATTTTTAATCAATGTCATCAAAGATTGAGATGTTGTAATAATCTTATTTAAACCAAAGACAACAAGGGTAATAAAGTAGTCTTAATGCACAAATAATTAACGCTCAAGATACCATAATGGACAAGAATTGCATGATAACTTGCAAGAAACTTCGCTCTTTCAACTTGTTCAATCTCTAACTCGTGAAAATAATGTAGTTGACCTGGTTGATGAAGTTAAAGTTGGCAACAGGAGGAGCTTGCTTTTACCCACTGCCTTGTTGGTTCTGCCCTTTTAGGCAAAGGCTAGAAGAAGGATTCCTCGATCACAAACCAGGATCGATAGTGCCTATAGACGAGCACCAACGGACCGTTGTCTCGGGAGCTCCCTGCAGCCAAGGATGATGCCTGGTTGTCAGAGAGAGAGAGAGAGAGAGAGAGAGAGAGAAAGCGAGTCGCGCAGATAAAAAGAAAAAGGAGTATCTCACGGACGAATAACATAAAATCGGAAGCTGTCGGTAAACTTCCGGAGCGATATTGAGTCAGACTAGATCCGGAATACCATTTTGCGATATGGCGCTAAAACCATCGCTGCCGTGTCTTTGGAACAAAGTCGGGATCGCTTCCGTCGGCAAACAGAAGAGCTTCCGCGGAGTCGTATATATTCCCTAGCCTGAGAATGATCAAAGGAGTATTTTCAGAGTATTCGGGACGCGAGCTGTATCCACGCCGCTTGCACGCAAGCAAGATTCACGCAGTACTCACGCAGCATCTTGAGAGGTGATTGGAATCATCTAAGGACGACGCACACTTCTCGAATGACACTCCGGCACCCTAAGGGTTCGCAGGCAGAAACCATTATTCGGAACGTCGGAGGTCAAGGACGAAGGACTCACTCAAGAATAACGCGCTTAGTTACGCTTCTCCGAGAAGAATACTTCCCCGACCGACTAATCGAGGTCTCGCCCAGAAAATCATAAGCCATTACATTTTCTTTTTCATCGGCGAAGAGGCATGACGCTCACCGACCGCAAGACTCACTTCATAGTTTCCTCTCGATCCCTCTCGGGTAATTATTGTGCCTCGTACGACTCAGACAATATCATTCTTTGTAAATTCAATTCAATTTTCATTTGCCGAACGATTAACGTAATTGTTAAAGTTTATCATTATTTTTAATCTCATTTGTTGTTTGTATAGTATTAAAGATTATTTTGTTTCACTTGTTTGTATCCTATAACCACTCAACGCCTATTGAAATAGTATAAAAGTCGGCCAATATTAGAATTTGTACTAGTCTTTAATTCCCGCGCACTTAAGAGGGAGACATTACCCTATATTTGTTTGTCGCCTCCTTTCCCCACGTCTAGGGAGGGCAGCAAAGGTCAGGGAGGACTACCTGATCTTATGACACTGGTCGTCTCGAGCGACTTCTGCCACCAGGGTCCTTCTCTCCTCGGTCAAGATATGGGTCCGAAGACTGCATACATTCCTACCCGTTTAAACCTAGTGAAGGTTTGATGCTCTCACCGAGGCCATCCGTCATCATAGACCTCGATGGACTTTCCAAACCAAGCAAAAGCAACAAACATACAAGTTAATGAAACAAAGAACATTATTTTAGACAGAACTTTTAAGGATGCCCCAAATTTCAATAGTTTCAGTAAATTATAATTTAGTTCTTCGATGGACCTTGTTTTTAGTGGTGCGGTGCTTATCTTTGATGGCCAGATTTACCATCAAATCGATGGAGTAGGTATGCGGTCCCGAATCGGCTCTTTGGCAGCCGATTTTTTTTATATAATGCATTTGGAGGAGAGGATTTTCATGAAGTTCCTAGTTCATGTCAACCGACTTTTTATAGAAGTTTTGTAGATGACTCCATAGCGATATTTAAACAACGCGATCAAGCTTTAGAATTTCTTTTTTAAACACCATCCACCCTGGTATTAGATATACAATGGAAACTGAAAGTGATAACTACCTTCCCTTTCGAGATATTTTAATAATAAAAATCAAAATAGTCTAGAAACATCAGTATAGAGGAAACCGATAAATATGAGCTTAGGATTAAACTTTTTTATTTCCTTAGATTTGAAATACAAAATCTCCTCCATAAAACCCTTCTTCACTGCGTATACAATCTTTGTTCATCATACAATCTTAAAAACAAAGAATTTTAGTACCCCAAATCCTTCTTTTTTCACATTTTTCCATATATTGTTGAAAAGTCAATCCACACATTTTAAAATGGATTTTATCAACCACGCCACCCTTAGATAACGGTGCCAAAAGACAGACATTACTTAATAATGCCAGAGCTGGTATTTAAAATAAAGTCTTTAGTCCCAAATTACACATGTTAAATAAATACTTTTGTCAACTAAATTTTCAAATTGCCTTTAGAAACAAAATAAATATAAAATATTTCTTTACAATAAAGGATCCGATTCCAAAGAGTCTTAAGAGTTCGATTATATATTGGGTTGAGGAATAAGTTCTTGCGGTTTTATCAAATTTATTCATTACCATTAACAATTTTAGAAAAACTTCATTTTTAATTGATAACAATATGCAATTTAATCAATAATGTATTCTCCGTTGTTATTTACGACTTCTTCCCAACGTTCAACTAGTTTTTCGATGCCTCTGCAATAAAAATCTCTGGATTTTGACTCGAAGAATTCGTCTAACCAGGTTCTTAATTCCACATCAGTATTGAATGAAACGCCGAACAAATTGTTGGAGAGCGATTGGAACATATGGAAATCCGATGGAGCCAAGTCAGCGAATATGGAGGATGCGGCAGGATTTCCCAATTGAGCTTTTGGATGGCGTATTTTGTCATATTGGCAATTTGAGGACGAGCATTGTCGTGTTGCAGAAGGACTCCATAATGTCGATGAGGTCGCCTTTCACGAATAGCTTCGGCGAGTCGATACATTTGTTGAACGTAGAGTTCTGCATTGACAATCTCGTTGTTCGCAAGGAGCTCATAAAGAATGATGCCTTCACAATCCCACCACACACAGCATCGTCTTTCCTGGATGAAGTCCTTGCTTTAATCGCGGAAGTGTTTTTTTTTAAATGGGGCTAAGCCATTGTTTTCGATGGTTCATGTTGACATAAACACACCACTTTTCGTCGCCAGTGATGATGCGGTGAAGAAATCTGTCTTTATATCCACGAGTAACCTTGTGACGAGCAAGCAAACCTGCAGCAATCGTGGAGTGTTGAAGTTTGTTGCTTTCGCTCAAAGCGTGCGGAACCCATGCGCCGAGGTTTTAAACTTTCCCCATCGAATGAAGGTGATTCAATACAGTTTTCTGATCACACGCCAATTGTACAGCCAATTCTCTAGTCAATTGACGACGATTTTCATGAAGAAGGTCGTTTAATCGATCTTCATCAAACTTAATGGGGCGACCAGAACGTTCTTCGTCATTAAGATTGAAATGACCGTTTTTGAAACGTGAAAACCACCATTGAGCTGTCCTTTCTGATAAAGCATTTTCTTGGTAAACAGCACAAATATCACGACGAGCTTTGGCTGCGTTTGCATTGTTTCCGTCTCGATTGAAAATGAATAACAAGTGTCGAAAATGTGCCTTTCTTTCAACTTGACATTCCATTTTGAGGGTACAGAACAAAAATTAAATTAACACAACTTTTAAATAAACCGCAATAACTTATTACTCAACTTCAAGACGTAGCCTAAGCAAAAGCCTAATAGTCTATGCTGTAAGAGACGTAGCCTAACCTTTGCAATTTTGCTCGCATTATTTATTATTGTTTCTTAATATGTGCACAAATCACGTCAACAAAACTTAAATCAACACAACATTAAAAAAACGCAAGAACTTATTCCTCAACCTAATACTTATTTAATGTCCTGACTGTCACCAAGGTAAATACATCGGAAGCTCCGTGAGAACTCTGAAGGCAAGATTCTCTTTCCCATATAGGAATAAGTAATAGAACAAGCAAGATACTTCAAACCAAAGAAAATTCAGCGATAAGAGTTCACGCAATAAAATATAGAAGACTTTGAAATTTGAAATTGGCATAAATGCCCGATTACACTTCGAATCTTATAAACCTTACATAAAACAGCTCTCCCCAAACTTAAATAGTGATTTGTCGTCGATTCCCCTCCTAGTGACCTGAATTGTTTTGGATGTGGGTTACGGGGTGCAGTTTGGTGTTTGTTGGGACAACCTCGAGCATCGTGTAACCTGTGCATTAGCTAGGTTTGTGATTTTGTTGAGTGAGTTTTGGATAATTGTGCTTTAATTCTCCGTTTAAAATTAATTTTAAAAGTTTTATATAAACATTAAATTCATAAATCAAAGTCCTTTTAACTTACAGATTTTAGCAATTATACACTCGTTAACTAATTTAAATATTTTTAAATCTTCTCATTCTTTTTACTGTAAATCTAAGTTCCATTTCTAAATATTTTGATTTAAACCTAAATCTTCCCTATTCAAGGCTAAAACTACCTATTCTTTGTTCTAGCTGTATCTTTAGAATTGTGCTCTCTCTCAATATTACATAATATTTTGTTCGTTTATCTGTTTCTTAGGCCTGAGATAATGATCGTATTGTCGTCGAAATATATCATACTAATTCCGATTCATATATTTAATACGGGTAAATAGATACAATCACAAGTTAAACTACTATCCCTTGTATTATAATGTATAAACTATTTGTAAGTAATTTTATGCTGATAAATTGTATACGTATATTTAAACTTCTGATCCAAACCTCTACTAAATTAAATTATTTTTATGACTCATTGTTTATATTATTGCCTTTATCACGTTGGTATTTCTGCTCGGGACGGGTTCATGTATAGCGGATTGTGCTCTATTTACCTCTAGTCTACGCCCTCTGGCACCGGAGAAAGGCGGGCCTTCTAGTCCTAGAGCATGTCTTCTGGTCTCATTTTTTTTTTTATTGTTTGTTTTATTCTGCGGTGTACTTTTAATATGACCTATTAATATGCTAAATTGATTTCGGCAACTTGAGCTCTACGCGGCATTAACCAGATAGATCTTTAAAGAAAACTAACCCTTTATCTTCTTCTTCTCAGCTTTTTCCTACCGGGGGTCGCCATTATTGATGAGTCGTTTCCAAAGATTTATGTTTAGTTCACTTCTTATATTTAGTTCTTTCTCACTCAGGTCACTTAGAATACAGTCATTCCATCTCATTTTTGGCCTTCCCTTCTTCGGTTTCCTTCTACCTCCATATTCATCACTTTCCTTGCTACATGCTTCTCTTCTTATGATGTGCCCAAACCATCTCAATCTTGCTTGTTGTACTTTTCTTGATTGTTCAGTTACTTTCACTGATCCTCGAATGTGCTGGTTCCTAACTTTCTCTTTCATGGTCACTCCTGCCATACATCTCAGCAGCTTCCTCTCAGACTCATCGAGGCTTCTTCCTTTTTCTTCAATGATGCTGTTTCTAGTGCATAAATCAATGCGGTCCTCACTACTGTCTTATGGACTCTGCCTTTTAGTTTTATGGGGGCTCTTCTGTCATAGATTACTCCTGAGACTCGTCTCCAGTTATACCAGCCACATTAGATACGATTGCTTATTTTTTCTCATTTCTAAATTGGTGGGTGCTTGACATCCTTCTGTCTCGGAAGACAATGGAGATTCCTGGGCGAAGTGTACCCCGTAAGGGGCGCGGCGATTTGCCATCCTGGCCGCCGTGCTGACGGGATCCAGCGCTCCGTCCGGCCCCAGCTTAGCCTCTCTTCCTTCCTTCAGATAGCCCGATTTCTCCCCTACCTCGTCGCTTTTCATACAACCTCTCCCACAACTTTCTCTGGTCAGCCTCTAATTTCACAGGGTAGAATGCTGACCTTCTTCTCAAGCCAACCACCCCGGATCGGGGCTGGGGGGGGAGGGGACATTGTTCCCTAACCCCTGAGCTCCGGTTCGGGATGGGGGTTTCTTAACAACCTGCTTCATCCCCACCCATACCTTCATCACATCCCTTTTCCTCTCCTCTTCACAACCTATATTTTTTACGCCGTGTTCAAGGTGGAGCCGCCATGCCGAAGGACTGCCAGGCCACCAGGCGGGAGGGGTGGTCCCGAATGGCGGCGCCTGGCTCTGCCGGGCTTGTAAGCACCTCTCGCAGTGCGGGCAACTGCGAGAGGTGATGAGCTATTGCGTCCCGTATTAAAAAGAGGGTCACCATGCCCATGTATGACAAAAAAAAACAATAAACCCAACCCCCAACTTCCCCAAGAAAATCAACGGAGCCGCCCTCGGGCAGCTCCACCGAGAAAATGGAGGTCCCCCCCCTTGTGCTTGCGCAAGGGACCCTCCATAATTCTTTAACCGGAGAGGAGGCTTACTCCTCTCCTACGCCTACGGGTGTAGGGGACTCCCCCTCACCCCCTTCTCTGGAGGTGCTTTCGGGCACCTCCCTATCTCCAGCGGCAGTCCCTCCTTTGCTTTCTAAGGGGACTGCCAAGAAAGCCAGCAGGCAGCCCATTGCCGACCGCCCCTCGTGCAAGCGGCTCGGTAGGGAAAACCCCCTTAGGGGGGAGAGGGAAGCCAGGCCCCTTCGGTCGCTTCCCTCAAAAGACCTACTGGCCAGAATTTGAAACCTTGCTGGGGTCAAGGCCTGTGCCTCCCCACACAAGACTGGTGACACTGCCAAGGGGACCTGTGATGTCCTGGGAGGGGATGGCCAACTGGAGGCCCCTCCTGTGATAAACATGGTCCTTGAGGAGACCCAGCCTCAGACGGTAGGGCCTTCCATGGGGGGGAATTCGGGCTCGGCGCAGAGCACCGAACCCAAATCCGCCCCTATGCAAGGTCCTCCTCAAATGGCTGAGGGCTCCGAGGCAGTAAAAGGAGGGGAGGGATCTCCTCCGACAGGTGCCCCTACGACAACCAGGACCTTTTCCATTTCGGAGAGGGACCTGGCTGAGGCCGGTCCATCTGGCCTGGGGGCTTCTGCCGGCGGAGGTGAAAAGCGGGTTCATTCCCCGCCCTCCTCTCCAAAAAAGAAAAAGACAAAGAAGACGAAAAAGACTCGGGGCTCCTCTCCGTCCGCGGGGGCTGCGGGGACGGATGGGTCTGCTACCACTTTGGTAGGCGACCAAGCCAAGATCGGCACATCCGGCCCCTCTACCCCCTCGTGTGCGGAGCCCCTGACTAAGACTAACACCAAGAATGCACAGGGCGGAGCCTCGATGACATCGGGGCCCCTGATTCAGAGGTTACCTGGCGTTTTCGAGCCCGCTGGCTTCAAGCGCTTCCTCGTTATTCGCTCCACTGATGGCAGCATGTTGTCAAAGGGCAACATGATCCATCAGAGGAGAGGATTAGCTAGTGCAATTGGTAGAGAGCCGAAGGTAACCCGTTTCTCGGACGGGAGCCTTCTGGCGAATGCGGCGAATCCCGCCGAGGCGGCCAAGATAAGTGCTCTTCGGACACTTCATGGCACCCCGGTGAGTGTGACGCCGCACTCTACCATGAACTTTGTGAAAGGAGTAGTTTATGCGAGGGAACTCGTTGACTACTCCATAGAAGACATCACCCTAGAGCTGGCCGACCATGGGGCGGTCAAGGTCGAACGTGTGATGAGAAAACAGGGAGGGGCCTCGAGACCCACCCCTACACTGTTCGTCACGTTCGACTGTGACAAGCTCCCTGAGTCGGTGCGTGCCGGTTGGTACCGTTACCGCGTGAAGGCATTCGTGCCACTGCCGCGGCGGTGCTATTACTGTCACCGCTTCGGCCACACGAATCGATCATGTAGACGTGCAAAATCGGGGTCACCCGAAGTCTCTGTAAATTGCTCCAAGGTCGCACACGATAAGTCCAAATCGTGTGTGGCCAAGTGTGTCAATTGCGGAGAGCCGCACCCTGCTTCTTCGAAGCAATGTGGTGCATATCTCCTTGAGAAAGAAATCCTGGCCGTTCAGGCCGAGGATCGACTCTCATTCCGCGAGGCTAAGGACTTGGTCCTGGCGCGCCCGGCTCTGCCTGGGACGTCATATGCCTCAATAGTTAGAAAAGCACCCTCTGCTCCTGGCCCATCCAGGCCAACGAGCACGGTTGTTTCCGCGCCCATTCGGAGCCCTTCTGCGGGCTCTTCTACACCCGGGCGCTCCCCTGGTAGAGCTGGCGGCAAAAAGGGTTCACACCCAGCCCCGGCTAAAACCAGGGCTCCCCCCTCTTCCCCCAGCGTGACCGTTTCCCGTAAGGCGAAACGGCCACGCGCCTCCACAGAGTCGTTAGACTCACAGGAGGCAACACCCCTGAAGATGGTCGCTAGGCCATCTTCCGGGGTTCCTAAAGCTGTTCCCCGAAAGGAGGACAGCAATAAAGGAGCTTCGGCCCCTTCGCCCACGCCCTGAGGTGGAGCGAGTGGCTCGGAGACGGTGGTTCCTCGAAAAGAGGCCCCCCCGCCTCCCAAACCGCAACGCCCGCCTAAGGTTTCGAGGCGGAGGGAGGAAAAGACTCGCATGGCGAGCCCAACCTCCCCCAATAAGTCCTCGAAGGCGACAGCGCCTTCAGCGCTTTGTCCGGCCAACAGCGCCCGGGGTTCTGCCCCCGGGAAGCGTACGGCCATTCCCGTGAGGGTCTTCAATTCGAGGAGGGCCCCCGCGTCTCCTCCGAGCTAGGCCTGGAGGGCATATTCCTTCAATGGAATTGCCGTGGACTCCGGGCCAACTGGGAGGAGCTGCGGAGGCTCGTCTCGTCCCGTTCCCCGTTAGCTATTTTTTTGCAGGAGACCATGCTAGGCGCGTGCCCGCTGCCTGCCCTCCTGGGGTATAAGGGTCTTGCGACCCCACCACCGCGGGATGGCCGGGCTGGGGGATGCGCGGTTTACACCCGGCATGATGTCTCCGTTCTTCCTTTCTCTTTAGATACCTCCTTTCAGGCAGTGGCTGTGCAGCTGCACCTGGATAGGAGGTATACTATCATTTCTGCGTACATTCCACCGTCAGCTGACTTCGACGCGGGGGACTTCCGCCGCGTCGTGGCATGGTTGCCGAGGCCCTACCTCTTGCTTGGAGATCTGAACGGCAGGCATCCTCTCTGGGGAGATTACTCCATAAATCCCAGGGGACAAGCCCTTGCCGATCTGATCGAAGAGCTTGAGATGGGTGTCCTAAACGTGGATGAGTTTACGCATCACTGTCCGAGAACCGCTTCATTTTCTTGCCTTGACCTATCTTTGTGCTCTTCGGATGCACAGCCTGATTTTGATTGGGGGGGTGGTCGATGACCTCCATGGTAGTGATCACTTTCCCATTCAAATATCATTTTCAGGGCAAATGCCGCCTGAGAGCCCCCCTCGGTGGTGCTTGGCGCGGGCGCGGTGGCCTGCATTTCAGGAAATGACTGAATTCTCTATCTCAGTCGAGGAGTTTAGGTTGGTAGATGAGGCCGTTGAGTTCTTCTCCGGCAACCTCATCGCCGTGGGCCTGACTACTATTCCTAGGACGTCTGGCCGTTTTGCACACCGACCACTCCCATTGTGGTCGGACGAGTGTGGGACGGCCCTCAAACAGAAGCGTTATGCCTACATGCGCTATAAGCGCCGCCCGAACGATTTCACTGTCGCTGAATTTCATCGGGCTAGGGCTAGGTTCCGGTATGTTTCGAAGCACGCCCGCCGCTCTTCTTGGCGGGCATACGTGTCTTCACTTAACGGGAAGACCCCTTTAGCTGAGGTGTGGAAGCGAGTCAAAAGGATTCGGGGCAAGTTCTCGCAGGACCCCCCTCCTGTTCTCCAGGAGAATGGGGCCGCAATCTCGGACCCCGCGTCCGTGGCGGAATCCTTAGCGACCGCTTTTTCCGCATTCTCTAGCCGTGATGCTGCTCCGCCAGCATTCAATGCACGTCGTGATGTCGCGGAAGGCCACCGGCTGGACTTTACCTCCAGAGGTGGAGAACCCTTCAACGACAAGTTTACTGTGAGTGAGTTGCGTTCCGCTCTCGCTTCGTGCGCGGACACCGCCCTCTGTCCGGACGATGTCCCGTACGCCATGCTTCGACACCTGGGTGAACGAGGCATGGCATTTCTGTTAGATTTGTTCAACAGGATCTGGGTGGAGGGTCTTCTCCCAGACTCCTGGCGAATCGCTACTGTGCTCGCCTTTCGCAAGCCGGGAAGAGATCACTCTACTCCGACCGGTTTCCGCCCAATCTCTCTAACCTCTTGCGTGTGCAAGTTGATGGAGAAATTGGTAAATGTTAGATTAGCCTTTTTCCTGGACAGCGGAGGCCATCTGTCTTCTGCACAGTGCGGCTTCCGTAAGTTCCACTCCACGTCGGATGCTCTGCTCCGACTGGAAAATGCCGTCTGCGAGGCTTTCCTTCGTAGACAGCACTACGCCACGGTGTTTTTTGATCTGGAGAAGGCTTATGATACCGCATGGCGATACGGTATCATGGAGACTCTCCACACGATGGGGGCGAGGGGACGCCTCCCAATCTTTATATCTGAATTTTTGCGAGATCGTCGATTCCGCGTACGGGTGGGGGGAGCCCTCTCCGGCCCAAAGGAGCAGGAAGAGGGTGTCCCGCAGGGAAGTGTCCTCAGTGTCACACTCTTTGCCCTGAGCATCAACGGCATCACCTCGGTGCTGCCGGAAGATGTTCTCGCTACGCTCTACGTGGACGACCTTTCGATCTCTTTTTGCGCGGCCCAGATGCCAACTCTGGAGCGTCGACTCCAACAGGCATTGAACCGCGTCTCTCGCTATGCCGAAGCGCACAGGTTTCGGTTTTCTTTGGCCAAGACTAAGGTGGTGCACTTCTGCCGCCATCCACGGCTTCACCCCGACCCACATTTGTTTCTTAATGGGGTGCGCCTGGATGTGGTTGAGTCGCACCGTTTCCTTGGTCTTGTTTTCGACCGACGCCTCACCTTGGAGGCTCATATTCGCAGCCTTAGGGTCTCTTGTACCCGCGCCATGGACATTCTCCGTTCCGTGACGTTCAGCGCTTGGGGCGCTGATAGGGCTACTGCCTTACTTTTTTTTCGATCCTTTGTTCGCTCGAAGCTCGACTACGGATGCGAGTTTTATGCATCCGCAGCCGAGCGTTTATTGCGGAATGTGGATTCGATCCACCACACTGGCCTTCGCCTTGCGACCGGTGCCTTCCGCACTTCCCCCATTGAGAGCCTGTTGGTCGATGCTGGGGAGATGCCACTCGCTCTGCGCCGCGTGCAGTGCATCACTCGCCTGTACACGCGAGCCCGGCGCCTCCCTCAGTCGCCAACAGCTCTCACTGCATCCGCAGCTGATCTCGATGGTGCCTATGCCGCCGAGAGACGCCAGTCATACCCTAAGCCCTTTGGGTTTAGGGCCAGGAAACTCCTTCGAGAGGTAGATATAGCTCTCGGGCCGGTGGCGTCCCTGGTTCTGCCCAGGACGCCACCCTGGAGGGTACCACATTTGGCTATTTGTCGCCACGCCTCTGCTCCCAAAGCTTGTACTGCGCCGGGAGTATTGCGTTCGACCTTTTTGGAGCACACATCGTGTCACGCTGGTACCGTGCCAGTGTATACGGATGGCTCCAAGTCCCAAGAGGGGGTCGGCTTCCACGCCGTATCCCCTCTGTTTGAAGTCAGCGGGGCTCTACTGGGCGCTGCGTCTGTCTTCACGGCCGAGCTAGTGGCAATACACCACTCGGTACGGGAGATTATGCGACGTGCCCGGTTCGGAGACCGGATTGTGATCTATAGCGACTCACAAAGCGCCCTGAGTGCTCTCGGGGCATTGGAATCTCCGCATCCCCTGGTTCGCGAAATCCGTGACGCCACGGTTTTGGCGAGCCGGGCAGATGTCGAGATTATCTTCTGCTGGGTTCCTGGACATGTAGGAGTTGCGGGGAAGAGCGCGCCAAAGAGTCCGCGAGGACTCTGCGACCGGACCAGCGTTTTGCTCTTCCTCAC
Source organism: Ceratothoa steindachneri (assembly GCA_963969495.1). Lineage (NCBI taxonomy): Eukaryota > Metazoa > Arthropoda > Malacostraca > Isopoda > Cymothoidae > Ceratothoa > Ceratothoa steindachneri. Next base: position 71,226,579 of record OZ018331.1, on the reverse strand, counting down.
ACTGACTACATGGCAGGAATACGGGCAGCTATTCGGACTGCTTGGCAAAGAAGATGGGAGACGGTCGAGGGGAACTTAAAGTTTCGAGCCATTGCGCCGCGACTGTTCCCATGGACCTATCCCCCAATGCCGCGGCGGCTTCAGGTTGCTTTCTGTCGTCTCCTAATCGGGCACACTCGTGTGACGCATCGCTATCTGATGGAGCGCTCGCCTGCGCCCTATTGCAACGACTGCGTCGTCCCCCAGACTGTTCGGCACATTCTTGTCGAATGTCCCAGTCTGGGTGATCTTCGCGCACGACACCTGTCCCGGTACCGGGATGGGCGGGGTCGCTACCGCCTGTCCCTTGTGCTCGGGACGAGTGCGTGTACTTTGACTGGTGGACTTATTGACTTTTTGGGGGAGGCCGGCCTTCTCCCTTTTATTTAACCCGATTTAATTGTTGTTGTTGTTTTTGTAATTGTTTTTGTTATTGCTTTGTTATTGTTATTTCTTTTTATTGTTTTCTGTTTAATTTTTTAAAGTAGCCTAGAACTAGGCTGTTTTTTACGGCGACTTATGCCTAAGTCGGCAGTCGCCAGATAGCCCCTTAAATAAAAAAAAAAAAAAAAAAATGGGCGAAGTGTATGGAGATCTTGGTTTGTCCAGTCGTCAAGATCCTCCTCTCGGCCTCGCCGGTGTCATCCAATGGAATAATTTTAGTTATTTTAAATGTAATAAATAATTAAATTAAAAAAAATTAAAAATTAAATAAATTTTGAATGGTGAAGCTACTTTTGAGTAAGAAACTCTTCCAGTTACATATACCAGTGAATTGGATACGATTGTTTCTTTCTTTTCTCATTTCTCCTAGATATATCTCATTTTCGGGTGCTACTATAGGATGATTCCTACCAATAGGCTTGATTCCTACCATAATTATTTAATTATAAATAACATAATAATTCCATTTATTTTAAAAGTAATTAAAAAATTATAAGTAAATATAAAATTTTTAAAAGTAAATTTTTTTTAATGGTGAAGCTACTTTTTAGCAAGACTATAAAAGAGTAGGTAGGGTTTGACTAAAAATTTTCACCTATTATCATTATTATTTTTATTACAATTTATTATTATTATTAGCATTATTATTATTATAAAATTATTATTATTTTTATTATTGTTATTTATAATTTTAATTTATTATTATTATTAGCATTTATGATTATTATTTGTATTATTATTTATTATTATAATTTATTATTATAAGCATTTATTATTATTATATTATTATTATTATTTGTAATATTATTTATTGTTAGCATTTATTATTATATTATTATTATTTGTATTATTATTTATTATAATTTATTATTATTATATTATTATTTATTTATTAGTATTTTAAGGTAGGAATCATATTAGAGTAAAAGTCTATTGTAGCAATTATGCTACAGTAGCACCAATTTGTGTCTGGTAGGACACAAAGTTATTAGAAAAATTGCCTCTTTAGCATTGTAAGTCTTTGCACCCTTGCAATAGGAAAATTCAGGATGGTAACACGCCTTAATGGGTGGCAAAGTTCCTATTGGCTAGGACCAGATACTATTTCGCGTGGAGAAAAATAAAATATGAATTAAATAGAGAGGGAAATCCGATTGGGAAGAATAAATAATATAGAAAACCGTTGTAAAGTGGAAATGAATACACATTTTTTTAAAAGTTTAAGAATAACCATGTTTGTTACTTTAATTATTCAAATTTTTAAAGAAAATGAAACTCTTTGAAAATATATATGATTATCGGATGTTTTGGATTTTTTTAAACACAAAGAATTACAAAATGGTGTAAAGTTGAGAAAGTAAAGAAAAATTAAATTAATAGGCAAATTTAGATCGAAAAAAAAAAGCTCGGGATTTTTTCCGTATTTCAAAAGAATTCCGATAAATGTTTTTTTCGTGACTATAGGCCTTGAAAATACGCATGGATCTAAAAAAACAAAACATAGACCATGAGTAACTTATTAGGAGATACGAGTATGTAATGTAAACGGGCTTTTGCGGTACGATACTCCTCTTGTAAGAAGGAGTACCGTACCGCAGGTTTGGCTTGTGTTATTTAGGAAAGAAAACTTTCGATTAATATACTAGGTTTATTTTTTTAATCCTCCCTAACACACTATTTTAGGAAAGCAATTTTTGAACAGTTTGAATTTTTTTCTATTAGTTCCAGTGTGACTTTGTATAATATTTTAATTTCGAAAAAATATTTAACATAATGGAATTTTTTAAAAATTAAAGGCTATTATTCACTGTTTTGGAGGGGGGGGGGTTAAGAAAAAGGAGTGGAAATATAAATTCAGACAGATTTTCTAAATTATTAAAATTAAGGATGGTTTTTCCTATATTTGAAGATTTTATCAAAGTTCTAACTAAGAGTTCAGAAAAAATAAATATGATTATCAAATGTTTTGGAATTTTAAAAAAATATAAATCATGAAGTTCAAAAAATGCATTAAATATGGCGGATTTTTTTATATAAAAGCAAATTTAGAGAAAAAATAAATCTCTGAGGATTTTTTACGCGTATATCAAAAGAATTGCCATAAAAGAGTTTTCTTGAGAATGGATCGGAAAAAAAACTAGACCAAGAGTAAATTATTAGGAGATATGTACTGGAAACCTTTTAATTTTTTTTATACCAAAAGCCTGCGAAGCGCAAGCTCCTCTTGTAATGAGGAGGGGCGAAGCCACTCTTGTTATTATAGATGAAAAGAAAAGAAATTGTATGAGACTTTATGGAAAATACATATAATTTTTATTATAATTTCCAAAAAAAACCCAACTTCTTTACTGTATTTTGGGAGGCAGCAAATTCTACGACCACACCAGACGGCACAAACGTTAGGCATGCCTCTGGTTAACAGTTCAAATCACTCTTGCATGGCTCTATCCAAGCCTTAAAAACAATGCGAGAGGAACAGAATGAACGATACATAGTAAATGAACAACAGCCGCATTACAGTGCAAGCAAACATTCTTATTTCCCTCTGTGGAATAAAGGATGAAATTAAAAGGCTTCGTCATCTCACTAATTCTATAATTTAAGAAGGGGATTTCTTTGAGTATTTGAATAATAATTTCATTTTAGTTAGGTTAGGACTTATGTTTTTATCAGAGTTATTTCTAATAATTATTTTATAATATCAAAAAACAAAATGGTGAAGTTCAGAAATAAATAGAAGTATCGAATTTTTGTGAATTTTTTAAAACCAAAAGAATTACAAATGGTGAAGTTCAGAAAATTTATTTTTATATATCTTCTTCTTCTATTCTTCTAGATCTATAATTCTATATTTTAGCAACGTGATATTTTGAAAGTGGGGATATTTTGAAAGGAGAAAAATTAGTTTAGAGTTCCCTTTTAAAATTATTATAATTGGCGAAGTTCAGAAAATTTATAAAAATTTAACCATGGCTGCTTTTTTTTAGATTTTAAATTTTAATCTTAGTAGCGAAGCGCAAACTACCCGCGTAGGGTGTAGTGGCGAAGCCATTGCCTGGTTTCCTGATATTCAAATCATATCTTGCTAAAAATAATCATAATTTCCAATACTCTATAATACGGATGATTCACAATTGTCGCTTTCATTCTTTATTTCTGATATTCGCTGGTTTAAATAATAATGTAAAGCAGCTTTCTATTTCCTCTTAAATCGAACTCTTTAACTTTTTTACGTTATTTTTTTATAAAAAGTAGTTTTTCTAGACTGTAAGGGAAAAGAATCATCGGTTAAAAGGTTTCGGCTTGGAACAAACGGAAGCAGCTCCTCTCAATTCGAGCGAAACGCAACCCCGAGCCCCGGGGCGTAAGTCTGTACAAATTGAATTTTTGATAAAATTTTGTATTTATTATCATATTATCTCGTCTTATATGATTTGCATGGAATATACGGTGACGAAACTGAATAGAAATGAGCAACGAATTTCGGTTCTTTTTTCATATTCTTTGCCATATTTTCGGCACTAGAAAAACTTGGATAGCTTAAGGGGCCCCCGTTCCGTTGTGGATCGTTAACGAGGGAGAATTTCTTAAATCATATCAAAATTGAAGATTTCATTAAAATACTCTTGCATGTATACGGCCCCTTCACCCTGTATGTGAATAAAAGGGAACAAATTAGAAGATAATATCCACTTCCGATCTATGAACCATTCGCATGCATCGAATTTACGGGTGTTTGATTCATCCGAAAAGCTCCAAAATTCCTCCTCTGCCAGAATCTCACGTATAAGTCTCCACCTTCTTCCTTTCTACCCCTCCACACACTTTACCACCTTCTTCTCTCTCTCTCTCTCCTATGCCTCCAAAGCCCCCTCCCCTAAAACAAAATGTATGGAGAAAGAATGGATGTATGTCATCCACACGTCTCTTTCGAATAACGCCTCATACGGCTTTTTCCCTACGTTTCGCTTGATTTCTTTAGTCAGTCGAGCCCGTGAGCTTTTTCGCTTGTTCTCACCTGTTGCCTTTCTAACCGCAGGAGTAACAGTGTATGACGAAGGGTTAGGAGGCAAGGAATGAGCCAGAGTATTATTAGTTATTACCACTATTAATACGATAGTTACATAGCTTGTATTTAATGAGATGAGAAAGTTATTAATATTTAATCACACTAACATATTCAAAATTTAAGCCACTATCGAGAGAACTTAGCATTTATTGTGATCAAGTTTTGTCATTTCATCCAAATTTGTAAGTGATCATACGGTCCTGGGCAAAATTTTGGTATGGGACAAATTCTTCTAAAGAACTTCAGTATAAACAAAGAATGGTACAAAAATCTCCACTAAAATCAACTCCTATGAACCATCAGTGAGCATTTTGACGTGATATATGTGCTTTCCATGATAATATAAAACCAGGTAATGAAGTGACTCTCGTCACTTGATAAAGAGTTTAGTTAGCTACAACATTGCCTTTTTAACCGCATAATTATAATTGAGACATTTTTTAATAATTCACTTGTCTGCATTTCAAAAAATTTTCAAGTGTCATAGGTTTTCCAACTGATTTACAGTCATTTTGCATGCTGAATTTAAGAATATATTTAGTTTTCTTTGGTCAATTCTGGTTTCTAAGGTATGCTCGATTTATATTAAAACGTACGAGGGGCGGTCAATAAGTTTCGCAATTCGGATATAAGGAAACGAGATATGAGGAAAAGTGTTTATATTATTTTTCAATAAAACTACCCTCGACTTCAATGCACTTGCGCGACTTGTCCCTGAGGCTTCGAATTCCAGATAACCAGAAATCTCCCGACTGCTGTTCAATCCACTCCTGGACGGCGAGCTGGACATCTTCATCGTCGCCAAACCGGCGTCCACGCAGTGCAGTCTTGAGCTGGCGGAATAAAAAGTAAGTCGCTAGGGGCCAGATCTGGACTGTAGGGGGGATGGTTGAACTCCTCGAATCCGCACTCGTGCAGGGCAGCTTATGCAACTCTATCCTTGTGGACAGGGGCATTGTCGTGGAGGAGCAAGACACCGCATGCCAACTTGCCACGTTGCTTCTGACGGATGCACTTCTTCAACCCAGCCAGTTCCTCGGCGTAATATTGGCCTGTGATGGTCCTTTCACGAGGCACATAGTCCACCATCAACACTCCCTCAGAATCCCAAAAGATGGTGGCCATGATCTTCCCAGCTAAGGGTTGAGTCCGGAACTTGATGGGGGTCGGAGAGCCCCTGTGCTTCCAGGCCATGCTTTTGAACTTGGTTTCGGGATCCCAGTGATGGACCCACGTTTCATCACCTGTCACTATTCGTGACTCGAATCTCGCCGGGCCTTGGTTGTACAGAAGTAACAGCTCCTCCGAACTTTGATGACGTTGAAGTCGATCATGGGGCGTGAGGTTTCTAGGGACCCAACGGGCAGAAACCTTGGTCATGGCCAAATTGTCGTGGATGATGTTGATAACACTTCCATGTGATATTTTAAGTTGTCGCTCGAATTCTTCGACCTTCATCCGTCGATTTTCGAGGATCATCCTCTTCACACGAGCCACATTGTCCTCGTTGGTCACGTCTGACGGGCGTCCTGGACGGGGGTCATCTTCAAGGGACTCACGACCATGGCAGAAGTTCCTATTCCAGCGAGCAATGGTTGCATAGGAAGCGGCGGTGTCGGTGTACACTGGAACCATGTGTTCATGGATCTCTTTTGCATTCTTGTCTTCCTTGGTCAAACATTTGATCACTACACGGTACTCAACCTTCTCCATTGTTGAAAAATTTGTGACTAACGATCTGCGATCAGCTACTGCTTCTTAAATAGACAAGGCAGGAGCGTGCGGCTGCAGGTCCTTACTTTTCATAACTTGTCCTAACACCCCCACAAACAGCCATCCCCCTTCCTCTTTTTTGCCCTACTGATTCGTAAAACTTATTGACCGCCCCTCGTATATTCCAAAATAGTGCTATCATCCATTACTTCTGTTTTGTCACATCTAGTAATGAGTAACCATACATAACCTATTCTATTAATCTTTACGGATCTAAATTTGCATTACAAAGGATCGTACGTGTAAGAATCGTCCGAATAGGTTTTGTTACATCTGCGGACATGGCGCTCTTCGAGACCGTCAAGCAAAAATCACAGGTTTTGTGAAAAGAGCTTACTTTGGAGTGAAATTAGGGGCCCGGCCAAGCCATTTGCTCCCCATATTTGCTGTAAAACATATGTGGAAAATTTACGGGGTTAGAGTAATAAGAAAAGGAAGAGTATGCCATTTGGTGTCCCAATGGTGTAGAGGGAAGACAAAGGTCACGTCACTTACTGCTACCTCTGCATGACAAATTTGAAAGGCATCAATCCCCAAAACAAGCACCATGTTCAATACCCCAAGGTTCCTTCTGCTATAAACCCAGTCCCACGTGGCCCCAATCTTCCTGTTTCTGAGCCTGATTTAACATGGATTCTAATTCTGATTTTGAGGCTAATGTAACTACCGATACAGATGAGTTTGATGCATGCAAGCCAGGAGAGGGCGACCAACTGGTGCTATTTACGTAAGTTGAACTCAACGACCTGACACGAGACCTGAACCTTTCCAAAAAATCTGCTCAGCTATTGTGTTCACGTCTTCGAGGAAAATGGATTCTGGCACCAGGGACAACATTCTATTGGTATCGGGACCGCGAGAAAGAATTTATGATTTTTTTCACGTTTGATGAAGCCTCTTTACTGATCTACTCTAACAACATTGCTGACCTGCTCAAATTAAAGGGCTTGAAGTATGATGCTATGGAATGGAGACTTTCCATTGACCTATCTGACAAGTCTCAAGGCAGTTTGTAAAAAAATAAGGTCGAAGAGCGACCACGTGTCCTTCTGTACCCACGTGGTCTAGAGATAACCACATCGAGCTTTGATGGAACGGCTTATATACGGCGAGGAGGCGGTCCACGCCTTTTTATTGCACCTCAGCTGTTTTTTCTTAGCGACACATTTTCGTCGTCTCACATGGCCTTCCAGCCAGCCTTCCTGCCCTCCGGCATAGATCGAAGTTCTTCGAACATTCTACGCAAACTTTATTTCGATTCCCCGAAGGAGTCGCCTTTTCGTAAGATCGCACGAATTGTGGAAGCTCCCACTAAGCCATTAAAACCACCCCGCAGACCGTCTATATAATCCCTCGAGTCGGTTTAGCGTCTAGCACTTCAAGATTTTCCGCCTAATACCGCGTATGAGCTAAGGAAACGCTCGCCCATCGCAATCGGAGGCAACGACGATTTCGATAAGACAACCAAGGCTAAATCGACATCCGTGTACTCTGCCATAGTCAATAGGCGAGTATCTGACGAGGATTTCCATATCCAAAGGCCAAACTATGTGTGCTCCCTCATCCGCCCCGTGAGGTAACTCAACTTCCCCATTGCAGTCATCGTATCCCGACTTGCCCATCCTTTCAACGAACACGTAAGCAGTGCAACTGTTGACGCCTACAGATTATTCTATAATCTGACCTACCTGAATCGTCCCATCCTTTGTGTGCGAGATCCGGTTTAAAATCCCCTTTTAATCACCAGGCGACAGATGCTAATCCATCTGGCCGCTAGAAGGGGTCAACCAGTCGTATGAGTGTGACAACGAGGAGAAACCCCCCAAAATGGCCGTCATATAAATACCTTGGGTTTTCGAATATCGGCAATTTAGTTTGAGAACCCGTCGCTTTTGGTTCAGATCGTGATTCTGTTTCCCCAAGTCCCTGGTATTCACCAGGCCGATCCATCTCTTTTGTGAAGGCTTACTCTGTTGAGAGCAAGCCTCGAATCGTTTCATCGCCGAAGGATTGGCCGGGATTCCTCTCGTCTCATCTGGAACCCCCCTCAATGATCTCCAGTTTCCCGTGTGAGATTTCGCGCCGAGCCGCGTCCGAGTCTCGATTTTTGGAGGTTGCACTTCTCTAGAGCAGAGGTACCATCGTCCGTCTTCAAGGAGGATCGTGAACTCGTCTTCTGGCCCCCTTCCCCCTTCATCTTCGTCAACATTAGGATATTCGGCCGAGAATCACGTCCATTTTCCGTCTCCATTTCCCCGCGCCGACTCACTAAAGGATTTCCCTAGCTCGAGGTGACCCCATTAAGCTAAAACGACCCTTGTTTGTATCTCCAGTTAATCGACCCTCTTGCCGACATATAAATATTCCCTCTGCATAACTGATTTATAGTATCCCATTTAAAAACTGATTAACAAATAATTAACGTTACCCGATTGCCAATTAATCTATATTTTGTAAGAATTGTCCTTATTTGCATTACCTATATTTCCCGTATGTATATATATATGTTAACTAGTGACTTATTAAAATTATATTTGGGGTTTTCACTCTTTGAATATATCCTTGAACTGCAAGTTGGTAAACTCATTAAACGCTATCGGCCCCTGTAGTAAATCGCACTCTTATACCTCGTAATCAACGGATTACTCTTGCGAAGTGAACGTACTCGTACATAGCGTAGAACGCGTACGTACATTAGAGGATATATGTATATATAACTATATACATATTCTCGTGGCTTTTATATCTTTCCTCCCAACCATTAGATACATATATGTATATATAGACGTATTGTCTGAGGAGGTGACCTATTCCTCGACAGAACATGATTTTCGGATTCAGTGGGAAAAACTGGCCTAAAATCAGGTATGATGTGTTAGACCTTGAAAACAGCGCAGACCAGTGTATATAATTATCGATTTATAAGGCCTAATTTAAATTGATGTAGGGAATTTTCCATTCTTTTCGAAAACAGGGATAAAAATTAAAATAGTTAATTGATATGCAAACATTTGTTTGCATTAAAAGGCTGGCTTATGCGATATCCTCTCGTGACTGTAAGAAGAGCTTCTTCCGAGGGCTTGATGAAGAGTTTAGTTAGCTACAACATTGCGTCATTGCAAATAATATATATATATATATATATATATATATATATATATATATATATATATATATATATATATATATATATATATATATATATAGGCATCTTGCGAGTGATCCTCAAAAGGATGGAGTGAGAATTGACACCCCGTTAATTATGACAACTAACAACCATTAATGGGGCCCCATCGCTCAGGATTTGCTCCTAAATTCGATGTCGTGCCAGAATGATTCCAGGAAGTCTTTGCAGGGTCAGGGTTATAAAACCAATGACACATAGATATCTCCATAATTGTCAAGTAACGTTCCTTATTAACATGTGATTGATGTAGTTAAAATCAAAACAGGTTAGAAACCTCAAAATATGTGGTAAGACTTTTGTCCATGACTATAGGACCAGCTTATAATCAATAATTTCACAAATATCAATCTACCTTAAACACATATAACCAAATATGTAGTAATTTCGCAAATTTCAATTAACCCTGAAACCACGAAACTCAGTCGAATATAATAATTTCCTATAAATTAATTAACCCAGGAAACGGTGTGTTGAAATTCCCAATTGCAAAAACTTTCACCAATTGATTTATATATTAATGAAATAATCTAAGATATTAATTCAATGAATATTAAATTGCCCCTAATTATATAAGAATAATTGTATGAAAATCGTCAGGATAAATTAGGATTCAAACCCGTGTAAGAGTTTTCTGGCTCGAATCCCGATGGAGGCCGATGATTTTTTATCTCTCGTCAACCATAGGTTTTGTGCTGAAGCATTTGAGAGACCAAACTTGCGACCTATTTTGTACTGAAGCATTTAAGAAACCAAACTTGCAACACATTTTGTGCTGAAGCATTTGAGATACCAAACTCGTAACACATTTTTCTGATCCATTTGAAAGAGCTTGCAACCCATTTTGTGCCGTGCCGCACTTAATAAGTTGTGTAAAATCTCATAAAGGTCAGATATGAGCCTAAAAATTCAACCGATAAAATCGAGAAATGGACAGCGATGTTATGGCATATCATTTATTATTGTTGAAACAAAAATGTTTGTAAATGCAGTATTTACAACAGTGCCAATTAACACATTTGCCAAATGCGCTGCAAATTTTATGAAAACGATGGCAAATATCCCCACAAAGTTGATTTAGTTATAATAAAACTCATAAATAATAACGCTTTTTGATTTTAAAAAACTTAATTCATTCTAATGAATGTTGCATATTTGCAACCTACAGAGCATATTTAGTTACTACGTTTCCCTATAAATGCCTTCTGAAACATTTATTCTAGTGTGTTTTTTATTGTGATATTATTACTAATATTATTCATAATACAATTTCTGATACACTTGTATAATGTTATGTTTCAAAGACTGCTTATTAGACAAAGCAAAAAAGTGTCATCTCAACACTCGTCAAATTTAAAAAATTACAAACAAACAATTCTTTTAATACCGAAAAATAAAAGTAGTTTAAATTTTATTATTGTTTCCTATGAGGGTAAAATTTCACAAACGGTGATTAATATAATGTTTATTATTGAACTATATAATGAAAACTACTGCTTCTTAAATAGACGAGGCAGGAGCGTGCGGCTGCAGGTCCTGACTTTTCATAACTAGTCCTAGCACCCCCACAAACAGCCATCCCCCTTCCTCTGTTTTGCCCTACCGATTCGCAAAACTTATTTAAAAACCCTCGTAAGTCCTAATTTAGTCGAACCGAAACTAACCTAAGTCCTAACTTAGCCGAACCGAAGCTAACCTAATTCCTAACTTAGCCTAACTGAAACTAACCTAAGCCCTAACTTAGCCGAACCAAAACTAACCTAAGCCAACACCTAACCGAACCGAAACTAACCTAACCTAATGAACGTAATCAACTGATCCTCATCTAAAATAACCTAACTAATGTAACTTAATCTAACCTAACCTAATCTAACTCATAACTCAACCTAAACCATGCCGATTTGTATTGCATCTAGCGTCCTATGGCGAAAGGGGCCAATTCATGATCATAAAACAGCAACATTGGAAAATTTGTTGCTGCTGTCGCTTTGCTCTCCAATACCAGATGATCTCTGCAGCTTCCCCCGACCCCCTTTGACCATGTGCTGCAGGCCCCGTCGACCCTACCACAATTAAGTGTGGCAGCGACTTCTGTGATACTGTCCTGAGGGATCAGGTTAGAGTCAAGCGAGGTTGTTGCATGTTAGTGGGAATTCTATAGCGCCCCTCATCGCTACCGATCCATGTGCGAGTCCGATTGAGGCTTACCCAACTAAAGGTGAGGTAGTGGTATCATATCCACTTGGGAGTAACGTGGCCACTCTACACCTCGATATATTCTTGCCCTACAGGGTGGTTCATTGAAAAAAGAAGCTATAACATCCATACATCGAGTTTACTCTGTTTACATAAACAGGAAACGATGAAAACCTTTTTATAATCTTAATAAATATTGTCTAAAGATTAACCCTTTGATGCCCAAATTGGAATATAAATAAAATATAATAGCCCTTAAATATTATATATTGAATCAAAGTTGCTTGAAATTCTCGTTCCAGATGCCAACATAGGGTTAATGTGTCATCCTTGGCCATAGGAAATAAGATGGAAATAATGACACACACAGATCGAGATATATACACCACACGAACGCACATGTACATGTGTATATATGTAGTATGCAGAGACAACGGAAATAGCAAAATCTGATGGGGATTTAAATATACTCAAGGGATGTAAGGAAGAAAGGGGTGGAGTTGAGCTCATCAAGGACTCCACCCCCTCATTTCCTGTCTTCTTTTTGAGTGTGTGTGTGGAAGAGAACCATTTCATTTACATCATTGAGCTGGCCTTTTTATCCTAACTTAGGGGTTTGATTTCTCATCCAAGTGAAATTGAATGTTATGGGTGGAAAGTAAATTACGGTTTTGATTCTGAGATATAAAAGAGCTTACTAGAATCTAGAATAATGCAAATTCATCCCTTACTAATACTGCCTGCGGTGCTTGTTCGCTTCAGTCACAAAAGTGTGCAAAGTTCTTTTTATTTCACAACACATTCTAAATTGGTGTGCAAGAAAAAAATCATTTCACATTTTTTTAAATGCACAGACGGGCACACACATACGTGTGCGCGCGCTAGGATCATTATAATAAGATATAAACTACTCCAAAGAATTTCTGGTAATTCTTAGAGTGATTTTAAGCTTTCATTGCTAGAACCCGGGCGGTACTAGAATTTGCCGGCCCGAAACAGCACACACTCTCACTTTTGCATTGATGCATCCCAAAATACACTAAATAAATTTAAGTTAGGAAAATTAGGTAATTTTGATGGAGAGCGGCGCACGATATTTTAGCAGGTTTGGTGGGGAGGGGCTAGATTTTAGCCGTTTTCAGCTTTTTGAAAGTTAGTTTCTAGTTTAAGTTAGTATATATAAGTTTAATATAATTACTTAAGTTGAAAAAAAGTAAAAAAAACTAAAAACAGCTAAAATCTAGCCCCCATCCCCTAAAGAAAAACCCTGCTAAAATATCGTGCGTCGCTTTCCTTGAAAATTTCCGAAAATGATGTATTTCTCGTTAGGTTTCATACAATTTCTTTTCTTTTCGTCTATAATTAATAATAATAATGAAATCATTTTGTCTGCCCCCCCCCCGAAAAAATACATACTGGACTATATTTGATTATAATAACGCGAACTTGGATTGAATTCATTAGGAAAATGTGCCCGCCGGGGGATGAGCCACGTTCCCTCCCCCTTCCCTAGGTCCGCCAGTGCAGTGTAGTGATGGCAGGAATAAGATCTTGACAATATAGCCCTACACGTGGCAGGCATGAGCAAGGTAGCGATAGTTAACTTAGGTTGGGAAGTTCTTATTCATCCTCCATATCTTTCGCCATCTGATTATCAATTCTTTCGATCCCTGCATCATCATTTCAAAGGTAAAATGATATAACGGAGTTTGACATTGATTTGAATGCTTATATGATATACTCGTATCTAATATAAAGCGTTGCTAATAATAATGATGTGAAAATTGCTAATCAAAGTTCATATTTAATGATATTTTATTTTCCTTCTAAGAAAAAGCATTTAGTCTCTTGCCAAGCTAATACTTTCCAAAGAGCTTCTTTCAACACACGTGTTTATACTTTGGCACAAATTCCATTCAAAACTCACATTTTTTTCGATCATCGTGTCAGATTTCAGTTATGCCCGCGAGCGGCTGTTTCATCCCATCACTCCTCTTGTTTTACACCTATTAATAGTCTTGTGTATTCTGATAAGACCCCGATCAGCCTCGAAGCCTTATTTCCTGCCATAATGATAATGAATCCTAGTATCAGTTGTATACTCATTTTTAAAGACACCCGGTTGACTCCCCTCTGGCCTTTGCTCATTAAAATCAAGAAAATCATAATTTTAAAATTAATCAATCTAAGGCACTTTCTTATTTGAGAACTGAACTTTTCTGTTGATCTTGAGCACATCGCTTCTAATGCTCAGTAACCTATAGGAAGTAAGGAAAGATGATACACATGAGATTCGTCTTTTATAACACAAAACAATGATCATGGATTAAGAAAGAAAGAGGAGAGAGAGAGATAACAAACGTAATAAAATAATATATAAACTCTTTTTCGCGTGAAAGAAAGTGAAATAATAGGTGGAGTTCGAATCTATGCCATCGAACGTTCTTCTTTCTCTCTTCAAGATGTGATGTGGAGGGTAGGTAGCTTATCTGCTAGTGTGGTTGCCTGAAGGGTCATCACACTAAAAGACGAAATCTCATATGTATCATCTTTCTTTCCTATGGATTATTGAGCATATACCGTGTTATTGTGATTTCACGTTCATTGTCGGCTATTTGTTGGGGACTAGAGGAAGGATACTTAGATAAAAAACCAGGATCGGCAGTGCCTATAGGCGAGCACCAACAGACCGGTGTCTTGGCAGCTCCCTGCAGCCAAGGATGAAGCCTGGTCGTCTCGAACCTCTCCTACCACCAGGCTCCTTCTTCCCCCGGTCAAGATACCGGTTCGAAGACTGCACACATTCCTAAACGTTTAAACCTAGTGCAGGTTGATGGCCACAAGAGGGCATCCGTCATTATCGATCTCGATGGACTTCCCAATGCCAAAGCCACCCCCATCCCCTCCCAGATTTTGCCGTTTGGCAAAAAATGAAGGCAAATGCGACTACATTGAATTGAATTATGCCTTTCGCGGTTACATTCACACTCTATATGCTATTTTCTACTAACCACACTATCAAATGACAACTCATTCAAATTGACGGATCATATGTAGATTACGGACCCCAAGTAACCCATATGGAGAATAAGTACCCCAACTTTGGCCTTATGAAGATTACGGACCCCATTCTTGCCCAAAATGAAGAATACAAAACTCAACTAAAATTAATGTAACAAACTTTAATATATGTTTTTAATTTAACTGAATGTTTAGGTTAATTTTCTTGTTTTTACTACACTAATATAAAAAGTTGTCTTTGATTAATTAAAAGATTATTATAAAAGGTTATATTTATTATAAGTTTAATTAAAAGAATGTTGCGAACTAATGGTATTACAAAAATGAAAAATCACTAATTCTATAATTTAAGAAGGGGATTTTTTTTAATAATTCTTTTATAATATCAAAAAACAAAATGGTGAAGTTTAGAAGTAAATATAAGTATCGGGGGAGTGGCGAAGCCATTGCTTGGTCGATTTATTTTTTCGTAATGAATTTTTGTGCGCAGCAATTTAAAAGTGCGCGTGCGCAGGGAATGTTTATCTTATAGGGGGCTATTTTCCACTTAATCTTTGTTGAAAAAGATTATTTGATTTACAACTCCCGACTCTAAATGCTCCTCGCCATTTTCATGTAACATTACTCTAAAGAGTTGCACAAAACGGTTTTATTATTCAAGCTCATTCATAGAGGATTTTATAGTTGTTGTTTTTTTATTTGATCAGTTACAGGGATATTTCTTATCGATATACTGTTACAGTGTGACATAAATGATTCATACCTAAATAATTCACACATCATAAGTGAACTGAGATACGTATAGCAGTAAGCGAATGGCATTATTTATATGGGATGTGCATTTGTTTTGGCTTGAATGTCATATGGGTGCTATATCAAGCAACGGATGATCGCCATGGGCAACCTGGGATCTGTGTGAAGTGAAGAGAGGGGGAGGGAGGCAAACGATGTTGTTTTTATTAGGGGGAAAGATCCTCTCCCCCCCCCACACATACTCAGCGAATCCAACTATGTCTACTCCTTTCAGAAAAAAAGGCACTGTGCTTTCTATCCGCTGCTTCTTCATTCCCAACTATCGAAATCGAAAACATTATCATTTCTACACGAAAGAAATATCGACCTAATAACAAATTCCATCTCCTCCCACCGCCTCCCACAACCATCCAAACAACTTACCATATTTAGATACACATAAAAAAATGCCTCGAAAAGGAATTGCTGTAGTTTACTTTCTGCCAAATATTTTCGTTCTTGTCTTAAAAACGGATACTCGAGTTTCTTAGGACTAACGAGGAAAAAGGAAATACAAGAAACCTTGGTTTAGCAGTTGTCACCACAGCTCACCCCGACCGCAGGAATTATTATAATTAATCAATGTCGAATACGACTATCAGGTTGTTTTCATTTGAAAGAGTTGTCATTAAATTTATTCTTACTTTTGAAATGATTCCTCAAATTAAACTATGTATTATCTTATTTTCAACCCCTTTAATATATTTCGTCTTCCCGAATTATTTTGATTTTGCCAAAAAAGGGGCGAAAAGAACGGTATTCACTCAAAGTTTCAAGCTGAGCTTCATAAAAAGACTGGTAAAGATAGAGAGGCTAAAAATGTGTAGACATCCTGAGTAAGGAAAAATCTGGGGGGGGGGGGGGGGTATGGATCGGGATATTCCGAAACAAGAAACATACACTACCTTATCTCTATATGATGTTTCTATTCACATTGAATGAGGATATCACTTAAATCTTTGTTATTTGTACTTACATTTTATTTTTAGCCACGTGTCCTGGAGTCATTTGTACAGATCCCTAAGGTCTTGTTATCCTTGGCCTGATTTTTTTGTGTTCCTCTTCCAAGACAAATAAAAAATGAGACATGAAAATGAGGTTTAAATTTCTGATATCTTTATCCCGGTCAATAAAATCTGATCATCGTCATTTTGAACGCATTTTTCTTAATAGATTTTTATTCAACTTCCTATGAACGTGAACTACTGAGATTTTGACTCGAGATTTAGATCATAATACAATATATATATTTGATAATTACTCCTATTTATTTCTTTTCTTATGTATAATTATTCAAAATGTAAAAAAAGACGGAAAAATACCATATAATCAATGCGTTCTTACGTTCACATTCTACACCTTTTCGTGAATGCCTTTTCTATTTTAACTTTTTTTAAAAATAAGCTAACTTAACAGTTTTGTGAATTAGTTCTTACGTTCAATTTGTAATAGCCGTTTCAACTTCTCTTAGCCTAGTCTAGCTTAACATTTTCGTGAATGTGTCACAACGTTCATTTATGCCTAGTCTTGCCCAACCTTTTCGGAAATGGGTTCTTACGTTCATTTCCTTACCAAATCTAACATAATCACAATCTATTCTTATCATTTAATGTTGTTACGTTCAGTTTTTTCTAACTTAACTTTGGGGTTAAATTCGTTATCACGTTTTTTTCATTAACTCTATAATTTAAGAAAGGGATTTTTTGAGTATTTAAAAAATAATTTTATCTTAGTTTGGTTATGACTTATGTTTTTTATCAAAGTTATTTCTAATGATTATTTTATAATATCAAAAAACAAAATGGTGAAGTTCAGAAATAAATATAAGTATCGAAATTTTGTGAATTTTTTAAAACCCAAATAATTAGAAATGGTGAAGTTCAGAAAATTTATTTTTATATATTTTCTATTCTTCTATAACTTTATATTTTAGAAACGTGATATTTTGAAAGGAGAAAAATTAGTTTAGAGTTCCCTTTTAAAATTATAATCGGCGAAGTTCAGAAAATTTATAAAAATTTAACCATGGCTGCTTTTTTTTAGATTTTAAATTTTAATCTTAGTAGCGAAGCGCAAACTACCCCCGTAGGGTGGAGTGGCGAAGCCATTGCCTGGTCCTTCCTATTATTTGTAAGTATCACGCTGCAAAAGACCAATTAAAAGTAATATCTGTCAATTTAACGCTTTGAATACTCACTTCGAAGTGCTATACGTACCTAAAGCACCCACCCTCTCCCTCATGACAAGAAATATAAACCCCATCCCATAATTGTCTCCTTGTTGCTGTCAGCTTCTTAACGAACCGCTTGGCCGTTCATTTTTTTTTTTTTTTTCTATAAAAGCATTCTCCGTTTCGTTACTTGGCGCTTTCAAACTGTTACACGTGCAAGTCTTCCTCCGTTTGAGTTACCTTTGTACTTCGCACTACGAAGGCCTCAGATATATCACAATTGAAATTATATCTTTGGAGGATTGCTTGTCCAATGCTCCCCTAAAGTATAAAAATAACACCAATATACTAAATCAAAGCTGACATCGCCTGGGGCCAATGTGTCACGTTTCGTTCAAATCTTGGCCGTTGCGAGTATTTCGAATCTAGATCCTTCGCCCCTCAGCCGGACATTCTTGAGATCTCGTAACTCATTCTATCAGCGATTGCAAACTGAAGTGTTTCCATCTTCCTCGTAGTCATCAACCGATCTCCCACGAGGGGAAGACCCTCTTCGTGGCTATTTTTGATCCATTGGCTAACCAGGCACCTTCGATGAAAGTAATTTCCCTCCATATATTTATAGCTACGGTTCTAAAATCTATTCAGAACGTGGCCATGTTTGTTTAGTAGGCTTGATGCATATGCAATCTATGTATTTAGTGATATAGGTTTATATAATGCGGCGTGCTTTATTTGGTACTACTACTGTGGAGAAATGGCTACATTAAGCCTCCTGGAGGAGTATAGACACATTCAAGCCCCCCTCCCTTCATGAGGAGAAGCGTGGGAAAGGTAGCCGGCGAAAATGCTTTCCATGTGTGATCGCCTCGCCGCTGTGGGCAGTTGGAGCTAACATATGTTTGAAGGCGACCACCTAAGGTCCTTAAACGACGCTCTAACGATCGTATGACCTACGAGACCCATAAACCCGTGGTTAGGAAAAAAAAACGGTGCGAGTCAGAAGGCACGCTAAGGAGCGGTGTGGTTACGAGCCTATAATTTGCGAGCTGACTTGGGCATCCCAGTGCCACCTCAGGAATTCTCGCTCTTCCCAGATGCTAACCCACCATTCGCTCCCCCCCTTTTGCATCTGTGGCCTGGTCACTTCCCCCTTTAGATGGGGCGGCAATCCGCCTATAAATAAGCCCCGCAAAGAAAGAGAAGGGATTATCTGAAGTCGATACGCCAGAGTAGGATTAGGTCGTGAAGATCGATCCATCGGCTAGACAAGAAGATTATTAGAAGTCGATTCGCCAGAAGAAAGATTAATTCGTAAAGATCGACCCTTCAGCCCTACAAGACTATTTCCGTGAGAAACGATAGGATCAGATTGAGAAAATCGATCCCCCCCTTTCAGGGCCGTATTAACCTAAATAGTCAAGTTTTATATCGGTGCCATACCGAAGAAGCCTTTTCCGTCTGCAAAGAAGTCCGACTGAAGAAAAGCAAAGCCGCTCACACTCGAGTGATTCTTACATCGCAAGCACCGTAAGAGTGAGAGGAGAAGAACCCAGCCCCAACGAGCTCCCGTTCTTTAATCACGTTGAAGAATCACCCCCCTCCTCGACGAAATTTCAACCTTCGGACACCACACTTCAAGGCGAGAGATAAGTCCTCCAGCGACATCCGGCAATCCCTAATACCTACCTGTAAGTTAACAATAACATTTATATCTCTATTGCGATAGTAGAAGTTTAGTACGTCCCACGTTTTAAAGGAGCGTAGAAACCATTATTCTTGAACCTAGGTCATATGTGTTTGTAGATGACAGTACATTAATTTAATGTTTTATGCTAAACAAATAGGGTCGTGATAAAAATACTAATTGGCAATTAGTTTGTTTATTGAAAGCCTACTTGTTTATGTTTTGTCATTCAAAATTCTTTGAGGCCAAATATAGAAATGCTTTTACTGTTGGTTTGTAATATTTAATTTAAAATACATGTTTATTTTTTGGTAGATTCTGGTGTTTCCTCTTATCCTTATGTGTTTAAAAATAGCTCTTCCTTAAGGACTAAACCACAAAAATAGCACTCTTAGAACAAAGCCTACTTCATCATAGAAGTAACTCACGCCCCTTAAAGTATACCGTTACTAAAAGGGTGTCAAAGCGTAAAGTGATCAAAGCAATGGTCATTCTACGACATATTATAAAAGTGGTGTCAGGTCTAGAGGTTTTATATTAGAAAGAACCCAGCAGTGGCTATTTAAGGAAGAGCTAACACATAAAAGGAACACCAGGAATAATAGAATATTTGACGAATGGGAAATTGGTAAAGTTAGAGGTGGATACCATCTAAAGGTAATTGTTAGGCCAAGTGGTAAGTTTCGGTGGTGGAGTAGGTCAGGCTTGATTAAAAACAAGGTAGATGACTGACATAAGCGCGATGGCATTGTTTGACCTTTATCGGAAGCAAGGTCAAAGCCTCGGACTACAAGGAACCGAGCTGAGTTCGTTTATTCAGGAGAAAGAGAGAAACGAAAGAGAGTTTATTCAGGAGAAAGAGAGAAACGAAAGAGAAGAAAGAAGAGAAAAGATGAAAATGGAAGCAGAAAAGACGAAAATGGAAGCTGATGAAAGAGAGAAGATAAGGGCCCACGAAAGAGCTCTTAGTAAAGACCAGTTAGAGGTGCAGTCAGTGTCATCTAAAACAGGAGTATCACCAGCGGCCAGCATGAAACTCCCGGAGTACAAGGACGAAGAAGATTTATGCTCATATCTCTCCCATTTTGAGAAAATATTTGAAGTCAATAATTGGGACCTAGAAGAAGATGGGGTCGCCAGACTGTTACCGCTACTCAATCGTAGGATGAGAGAGATATTCGTATCTTTACCCTCAGAAGCGACTGTGGACTATTCCACTCTCAAAGCCGAACTTCTCTCAGCTACAAACCTTAACCCGGAAGAATATAGGATGAAGTTCAGGCAGTCTCGTATAAGACCTGGACAAACGTACAAACATTTTGGCTTTGAGCTTCGTCGAAGCCTACAGTTTTGGATGGAGTCAAAAGGGGTAGAGAACGAAGTCGCTGCGGTCGTCGACTTCATGCTTAGAGATCAGTTACTAAGTACCCTACCCCAGGAAATCCGTGCATTCGTTAAGGACCGAAAAGCTTCTACCTTCAACGAGTGTCTGGACGAGGCTGACCTCCACGCGGTAAATCATCGGTTATATCCTAGGGAGTACAAGAAAGAGAAGGCTCCCTCCCCAAAGAAAAATGGGCCGCCACCCAGGCATTTACCGAAGAAGCCCTTTAAGTTCGCAGCAGCAAAAGGAACTTATAAACCAAATTTTGGAGGAGAAAAAAATCAAAAAGAAGTTAGGATTCCACAAGGATCATACCCTAATACCGGCACGTATCCCAGGAAGCCCGTCACTTGTTATACCTGCGGGATAATAGGTCACCTGAGTTTCCAGTGCCCACAGAACTCCCGACTGAGGGAGACCTCGAGACAACAGGTGCAAAACCTGACTGCCGCGATCCCAGCAGGACAAGCTGATTCGTCCTACGTCCCCGCGCCAACATCCGAAGGGCCCCAGCAACAGGTAAACTTTCTATTCAACAAAAGTTCGCCAGGCGGCCTACAATTTGAAGAGGGCACTGTTAATGGGTGCCGAGTATCCACTTTAGTCAGAGACACCGGGTGCACGTGCATAGTGGTATCCGACAAGTTGCTGCCCCCAGTAAACCCTGCCCATAAGAAATTCGCAATCGTCCACGACTTTTTAGGACGCGACAATCGATTCCCCGTCGTGAGATGTCATATACAATGCAGATATTTCACCGGTTGGACGGACGTGGTAGTAGCCCCGATTAAGTTCTGCGCAGTACTAATCGGACAAAACCCCCTAATTCCCCAGCAAGAAGTGGCCCAACAAGTAGTCACCCGGGCACAAGAAGCCCAGAGGAAAGAGCAACCTGCTAAGTTGACCCCGAGGATTACCCTCGAAGACAATGGGTTCAAATTGACTTCCTTCGCCAGTGCTCAGAAGGAATGCCCCACTCTTAAACCTCTATGGGAGAAAGCTATTAAAGGTGAAATTCTCCAAGTGAAAGGAAAGAAGCCGATCCAGTATATCGTAGAAGACTCACTTCTCTACCGTACTATCAGCGAGGAGGATAAGGAGAACAAGAAAGCACTGTGTGTACCTCAAGAATACACGCAAAGAATTTTGAATACCGCGCATGATGGAATATTAGCCGGACACTTTGGGCACAACAAAACGGCGCAGCAGATATTCCGACACTTTTATTGGCCCCAGGCCGCAAGGGAAATTGTGGCCTATTGCCGATCATGCGACGTGTGTCAGAAGGATCCCTCCAGAGGACGGGTACCTCCCGCTCCCTTACAAAAGGTGCCCGTTATAACCGAACCATTCTTTCGAGTGGCAATTGATTTGGTGGGACCAATTCACCCCCCTTCAAGTGGAGGACACTCCTACATCCTCACTCTAGTGGATTGTGCCACCCGGTTCCCAGATGCCGTGGCCCTACGGAAGATTGACACTATTTCCTGCGCGGAAGCATTAATTTCAATTTTTGCACGAGTAGGCCTGCCTAAAGAAATTCTATCTGATAGAGGGCGCCAATTCACCTCAGAATTGATGGAATATTTTAACAAACTTCTGTTAGTCAAGCCAATTTTTACGAGTCCATTTCATCCAGCCGCTAACGGAATCTGCGAGAAATTAAACGGGACTCTCAAAAATATATTGAAGAAGTTGTGTCAAAACAACCCTACACAGTGGCACAGATTCCTGCCTGCTGCCCTTTTCGCCTGCCGAGAAATACCTCATCGGACGTTGGGATTCTCGCCCTTTGAGCTATTATACGGGAGAAATGTGCGAGGTCCTATGAGTATTCTTAAGGAATTATTTTCCAACGCGAAGCTCGAGCAAGAAATCAAATCGTCTTACGCCTACGTGATGGATATGCGCGAGCGCCTAGAATACTGCTCTGGCTTAGCTCGAGAGAACGCCGAGAAAAACTTAACCAAATACCGGGACTATTTCGATATGAAAGCAAAGGCTCGAAAATTAAAGGCAGGAGATGAAGTCTTATTATTACTCCCGACCGAAAATAATAAGTTATGGGCCCAGTGGAAGGGACCGTTTGAAGTAATCGAGGCACGGGGTCCAGTCGATTACTTAATAGATACCCCAACAGGGCGAAGAACCTATCACATAAACATGCTAAAAAAATATCACCGCCGCGCGTGCATAAAGAATATTACCCTTCTAGACGAAGAAGAACCGATGGATGCCGTTTACCCGGGTACGCCCCTGCAAGTCATACACACCGTGTGTGTGGAACAAGACGAGGAATACGAACTTCCCTCGCTCTCACCTACCCCGGAAGACCCTCGGGTGGATTTAAAGATAAATCCCCACTTAGAAATTCAACAAAAAGCGGAAATGTTGAACTTGCTCATGGAATTCCCAGAAGTCATTTCTGAAAACCCTGGATGTGCCAAGGATTTTATCCATGAAATAAAACTAAAAACTAATTCAGTGGTTCGGAGCAAACCATATCCTTTACCAATCCACCTACGAGAAGCCTTCAATAAGGAAGTCCGGAATTTACTAAAATTGGGAATTTTAGAGCCATCGGAGTCCGATTATTGCTCCCCCATAGTAATGGTTAAGAAACCTGATCAATCATTTCGGATGTGCGTGGACTTCCGAAAATTGAATTCAGTGACCGTTTTCGACGCCGAGCCCATCCCACTAATAGATCAAAATCTCCATTTATTTGAAGACGCTAAATTCATCACCGAATTGGATTTATGTAAAGCGTACTATCAAATACCTCTCGCTAAGGAGTCCAAAAAACTGACGGCTTTTGCGACCGAGAGAGGTCTGTTACAGTTTACCAGGCTACCCTTCGGACTACTTACAGCCGGTAGCAATTATAATAGGATGATGAGGCGAATTATCGCTGGACTAAGCGACGTGTCGTTTTACTTCGACAACGTGTACGTAGCTACCCGTACATGGGAGTCACACTTACACGCCCTACGCTCATTGCTGGAGAAATTGAAGGAGCAAGGTCTAACCGCCGGGCCGACCAAGTGTTATTTTGCCTACGAATCCATTGACTACCTGGGATTCAAAATAGGACAAAAACACTTGACTACCCAGCAAGAAAAAGTGGACGCCATAGTCAAGATGCCCCGGCCGAAAACAAAGAAACAACTCCGATCGTTTATGGGAGCGGCCTCGTTCTATAGGCGTTTTGTACCACACTTCGCTTCCATTGCGGCCCCACTGAATGATTTGTTAAAAAAGACAGCGTCAGACCCTGTCACGTGGAACCCCCATGCAATAACTCAGTTGGAGATTCTAAAAGGAAAACTCGTAACTGCGCCCATTCTTCGCTTACCAAATCCCAACAAGATCTTCGGTCTTCGCACGGACGCTAGTCGGGACGGGCTAGGCGGAGTATTGCTTCAATACGAAGATGACGAAACAGCCTATCCCATAGCTTATGTCAGTAGGAAACTGTTGAGTAGAGAAAAAGCCTACGCTACTATCGAAATCGAAGCTTTGGCCATAATATGGTCCATAGGTAAATTCAAATATTATCTAATAGGGCGCGAGTTCAAGTTGGAATGCGACCATAAACCGTTGTCATACTTAGGTAAAAATAAGTGTAAGAATGGAAGACTCCTGAGATGGAGTTTACTCTTGATGGAGTACCAGTACTCCATTCACTACATAAAAGGGTCCAACAATTGTATGGCCGACTCGTTAAGTCGGAACCCTGTCGACGAGTAAGGAGCAGCCCAACTATTGTATTATAGCAAAGTTAAGTGTAAATCAGTAGAATTCTAAGTAAGTAGGGGTGAGTAACCCGAGTGGTAGGTAAGAAAATCCTAAGATGGCACAGTAATATAGGAATTAATGTAAGGTCAGGTGAAATGTTATCGAGGCATTCCCGAGTGAACTAGAATTTATTGTATAATATAATGTTCCGTAAGTTACCCATGTATATTATTGTAAGCGTCGGATTGGAACCCCCATCCCTACCGTTATTTTCTTAAGAATGGAGGTAGATGTGGAGAAATGGCTACATTAAGCCTCCTGGAGGAGTATAGACACATTCAAGCCCCCCTCCCTTCATGAGGAGAAGCGTGGGAAAGGTAGCCGGCGAAAATGCTTTCCATGTGTGATCGCCTCGCCGCTGTGGGCAGTTGGAGCTAACATATGTTTGAAGGCGACCACCTAAGGTCCTTAAACGACGCTCTAACGATCGTATGACCTACGAGACCCATAAACCCGTGGTTAGGAAAAAAAAACGGTGCGAGTCAGAAGGCACGCTAAGGAGCGGTGTGGTTACGAGCCTATAATTTGCGAGCTGACTTGGGCATCCCAGTGCCACCTCAGGAATTCTCGCTCTTCCCAGATGCTAACCCACCATTCGCTCCCCCCCTTTTGCATCTGTGGCCTGGTCACTTCCCCCTTTAGATGGGGCGGCAATCCGCCTATAAATAAGCCCCGCAAAGAAAGAGAAGGGATTATCTGAAGTCGATACGCCAGAGTAGGATTAGGTCGTGAAGATCGATCCATCGGCTAGACAAGAAGATTATTAGAAGTCGATTCGCCAGAAGAAAGATTAATTCGTAAAGATCGACCCTTCAGCCCTACAAGACTATTTCCGTGAGAAACGATAGGATCAGATTGAGAAAATCGATCCCCCCCTTTCAGGGCCGTATTAACCTAAATAGTCAAGTTTTATATCGGTGCCATACCGAAGAAGCCTTTTCCGTCTGCAAAGAAGTCCGACTGAAGAAAAGCAAAGCCGCTCACACTCGAGTGATTCTTACATCGCAAGCACCGTAAGAGTGAGAGGAGAAGAACCCAGCCCCAACGAGCTCCCGTTCTTTAATCACGTTGAAGAATCACCCCCCTCCTCGACGAAATTTCAACCTTCGGACACCACACTTCAAGGCGAGAGATAAGTCCTCCAGCGACATCCGGCAATCCCTAATACCTACCTGTAAGTTAACAATAACATTTATATCTCTATTGCGATAGTAGAAGTTTAGTACGTCCCACGTTTTAAAGGAGCGTAGAAACCATTATTCTTGAACCTAGGTCATATGTGTTTGTAGATGACAGTACATTAATTTAATGTTTTATGCTAAACAAATAGGGTCGTGATAAAAATACTAATTGGCAATTAGTTTGTTTATTGAAAGCCTACTTGTTTATGTTTTGTCATTCAAAATTCTTTGAGGCCAAATATAGAAATGCTTTTACTGTTGGTTTGTAATATTTAATTTAAAATACATGTTTATTTTTTGGTAGATTCTGGTGTTTCCTCTTATCCTTATGTGTTTAAAAATAGCTCTTCCTTAAGGACTAAACCACAAAAATAGCACTCTTAGAACAAAGCCTACTTCATCATAGAAGTAACTCACGCCCCTTAAAGTATACCGTTACTAAAAGGGTGTCAAAGCGTAAAGTGATCAAAGCAATGGTCATTCTACGACAACTACTATCTGGTTAGTTCTGAGTTCTTGTCGTTCCTTGCTAATTTGCGTCCAATTAGAGAACATATTCAAACTATTCCGACATTGAGTAAGTATTTTTAGTTATTTTTTATTCTAATTTCCCGCGCTCTTGCGAAATCTACCCCCCCCCCGCAATCCTGCAAAATAATAGCAATAAAGTATATTTATTTGGTTGTAAAGAAATGTAAACAATGAAATTGGTAATTGGTGGCCATGGTACTTGCAAACACCATCCACTTCGTTAAATCTGGGTACCGAGGTTTAGGTTGTGCGTTCGAAACCCCATGGGTTTCGAACGCACAACCCAAACCTCTAGTTAAAAAACAAAACATAACGTGTTTTCATAAGGCGGATTGCTCGAACGAATTAGATGTTTCAAAATTGTTTCTGTCCCTCCTCAGCCCTACCATAAGAATTAAATTAACTGCATAGCCCTTATAAACCCTCGAAAATAATTACTTCCGTTGTGGTGCAAACTAAACTATCGCGATAAAGTTATGGCTCCCACTGGGATTTGTATTCTGAACTGGCTCCAAGATGGTGATTTGCCTTTGTTTAAAACAGCCACCGTCAAACTCTCCTCTTCCTGTTTGGTTTGACCCTGGTTCTTTTCTGTACTCCTTAACCCCATTCTTGAATACCAGTTTCTCTTTCACTCACTGAACTGATGAGTCAAGAACAGAATACCTAACCGGTCTTACTTGAACAGAAACGTGGACACCAAACATGTCGAATAGTGGAATAAAACTTTCGCAAGGTATTTTTATTACACATTATCGTTTAGAAAGAAAAAACGGGAGAATGTTTACGCAATATTAAATAATGAAGGGAGAAGACAAAGTTAGAAAGGAAAAATAAATTGAGAGGATAAAAGGTTTAAATAAAATTAAAAACAAAACCAACACGCTTCTAATTACAGAAGTTGGGCGAGACGATTAGATGCTTTCCTTAGGCCTAAAGACATATCCTTGTCGAACAATTATAGAAAATGAACACAAATTAACAAGATGGCCTCACTGTGAGATAGGTTTTCACAAAACATTTTATAAATACAAAAGGTATACTATCAGGTGCCCGGAATAAAACTAGACACCAATGCGGATAAAATCTAACACGAGTATTTTTTTTATGACAAAAACAGACATGTTTTTCCACTTAATGGAATCAACTAACAATTTTGGAGTGAACTTAATACAAAGCTTTAATTCATGATATAAATAATGTTTTAGCGGTAGTCCTACAAAGGATGCATCTTTAGATAACTATTTTTATCAGTTAAAGACGTTTTAATCACCTTTTAAGTACCCCGGTCAGGCGGTTATTATTAACTGTTTCCACCACCCACAGGTTGTCTGCTATCTTGCGGGCCGTTTGTGCGCTACTTTGGATCCCGAGTTTGAACTTGTACCCCTCACAACAGACTTTTGTGTGGCCATCTTGTTTATAATTTGTTGCCGTGAGCAGCCTATTCTGACGAAGGAAATAATGAATTGCCATTCAACTAGTTTAATATACATTTGCGAATATTA
The DNA here is from genome assembly GCA_963969495.1 of Ceratothoa steindachneri. Lineage (NCBI taxonomy): Eukaryota > Metazoa > Arthropoda > Malacostraca > Isopoda > Cymothoidae > Ceratothoa > Ceratothoa steindachneri. The sequence goes on along the minus strand of OZ018331.1, from coordinate 71,198,802 downwards.
ATAGTAATATTAATGAAGTCCGATTTTTTTCGTGCACTTGATCCAATACATAACTTTAAAAAGGTTATTATTCCCAGAAGAATTATCCAGCTTCATAATCAGGGTCCACAAAGATGCTTTGCAACTGCCATTTTGGTTAACGACCGAAAGAGGCCGCGTTTAAGTTTTCCCAATCCAACAGTGATGCAAAGACATTTTTTGGGGTCTCTGGAAAACCAGCGCAATCTCATTTCGCAAATACTATAACAACTTCAATATTACGCAAATATATAGGAAGTCTCTTCAATAACTGTAATAATGGCACCATGGTTTTGATTTTAAAATAAAGCAATACACATAAAAAAAAAAAAATGTGGGGACACGACGTTTTGTTTGAATCAATGGAATTCCATAGGGTGGTTTTATGAGGCTGAGTTTTATTGATCAAAACGAAAATTCGTTTTCTTGTACTTGAGGATTTCCAACCTATAATTTCTTGTACAGCTTCTTCTCAAGTTAACCACAAATCCTTTGTTCGGCAATTTTAATTTCCTTTGCAATTTTGCGTTCTCTCTAATTTGTGTATTGATCCAGTATCTTCTACACGCGAGATTATCAAATTCTTTAAGTGACACACCCTTTGTAATAAAATGGGCTTTGCACACAATGAAACAAACTATCCAAAGTATAACATAAGCATTGCATTAGTTATTCATGCATAATTTTGCTCTATTTAAGATGAGAATCATTAATAAAAAATTCTTTCATTTACATGACTTCAATATTAAAATAATTCAAAAACATAAACCCATTATGGATTCATTTTCCCCTGTAAACATCAAACCCTTTATTTACCAGTTGTTTAGTTAACTTCCCTCCTAGTGGTAGCTATGGACTACTTTAAGATAAACTGATAGAACAAAGTGATTACGGATCATATGAAGATCTTTCCCCCAAAGTACCCAACTGAAGATTCACCCTCCCCAGTCGCGCTCATATGAAGATCCTCCCCCACAACATTTTAATATAAATAAACTAAATAAGGAATAAATAATAAAACATTATTCAGATTACTCTTTTGTTACACTAAATATTGCAGGAAATTTGTGTTCTTAAAAAAAGAATTATTACACTAAATATTGCAAGGAAATATGAGTACATAGGTTATCAAAAGCATTCCTGAAGAAACGGTCACGTCACATAAATTCTTGAAGATAAGAATTCAAGAGGTCCCGCCTGCATCCTAGCATCATGCTGATATGTGCTTTATGTTTGTTCCAGTACGATTCTATGGCCTGAGTGTGGAAACCAGTAGGCGGACCAACAAAATTGAGTGAATGGTTCACTGTCCTGTGTGTGAATTCAAGTCCTTTATATTAATATATGCCTTCCACTCATCACTGTGGATTATCGATCCCCGTTGCACTGCTGCTTGTATTATAGGGAGAAGTGTGGCAGCATCCCTTTTGTCTACAATTTCCATGTATCCTGTTCTTGGTGAGGTGCGGGTATCGACCATTCCAAACACCCGCATATGAGTGTGAGGTCCTCTGTCCCGATGATGCTTTGGTTTGTGAGAAAAACACGATTCATCGATATGCACAACTGTTCCTGGACCACCAAGTTGCACTGGGTTAGCCTGAAGATATCTACTGCACACTTCCCGGAAAAAAACTGTAGCAGTCGATCATGGTCTTCTCAGAAACACCAACTTGCCGGGTTAACCATTGATTCACCAATACGTTAACTTCACATATAGATTGCATGAACCCAGGTCTGAAGCGTTAATCTAGAGTTGGAAAAAAACGATCCAGTCCTTATAGATACTGTAGATTTATACTTGGCACAATCTTTGGTCTGGCATTTCCAAGCATTGGATTTGGCATACTTCGTCCAGTTCATTTCACTATCACAAGAGGGACATTTCACTTCACTTTTCAGCATTCTGCCTTGCTTAAGCATATTAATAACTGACAGAGAATCTTCAGTTAGGAAGGGCAGCACAACAGTCTTGAAAGTATCACGGTCCATGGTGCTCTTGATACTGAGTACATGGGCAAAATGTGACTATATATATATATATATATATATATATATATATATATATATATATATATATATACCAATACAAATCTGGTCATTGTTATTATTATTTTTAATCCAAAGCATTCGATATTCATTTATTTCTGAACTTCACCATTTTGTTTTGTCAAACTTTATATTAATTCTTTGAATAAAATTGGTATGTTTTTGCATGTTTCTAAAATTAAGATATTCTTATTATTATTATTAGTGGTGAAGTTCAGAAATTTATAAAAAAATGGATAATATGAAGATCCTCCCCCTCAAACCTACTCGGAGGGGAGGATCTTCATATGATCCGTGATTACTAGTCACAATGGTCCCAAATTAAAAGGCCTACATTTTATAATATAATTAGTGCCGATTTCTTTCTTGTATCATTTGCTATGAATCTAAAATTTCAAAATTGATGATAGATTTCTTATCATTAATTTATTTATATTGTTCATCACAAAGACAGTGATAAACAAAACAAGATCTTTTTACTCCAGTAAAACAAGTGTATTAAAAATAATTTAATCATTTATTTATAATCCCTTTACTTGAATAGGGGTCATATTTTTAGTTTTCTTTGTTTTGTTTTTTTGTAGAATTTGTTTTTGTAGTCTTAATATACAAACCTACAGTTTCCAACATTTGGAAGCGAAATATTTTATATTCAAGCCAATTTTATGATTTTTTATCCTTTCATGTTCTTTATCTTAATTTGACTTCTCCTTCTCTGTGTCCAGACCCCCATTTTGATCCACATACCCAATCTTGCATAACTTTAGTTTCCGTTTCATCTTCGATAATCAAGACTAAGCTTTAGGTGTTGTTTATTTCAGCGTGAGTGCATTTCGGTCCACATTGGCCAGGCTGGCATCCAGATGGGAAACTCGTGCTGGGAGCTATATTGTCTTGAACACGGGATTAAGCCTGATGGACACCTAAGTAAGTAGTAAACATTGCCCAGTTACATCGTCCTTACATCAATCACCAAGCCACTTAGAGCCTCAAGTAGTTGAAAATCTCTAGCATTAATCCACGTGATGTCATTGTTAAGAAACCACTTAAACATGTTGGAAGTAATTATTATTTTCTCTTGTTATAATTGCTACATTATTACAACTTCGGAGGGAAGTGAAAATTTATGGGAAATGATTTGAATTATGTTGAATGAGATATAGATTGGATTGGCTGAAAATGAAAATCGGTAAAAAAAGTCCCGAGAAGTAAATTTGTCCAGTCAGCACATAAGTATTCACCCTCAAACTCTATCGGCAATTAATCCTAAAACGAAATCTTACGTGCTCGTCTACTCGTTCAATTGGCCTACTTGTAGTAGATGAATGTTAGCAGAACGTGCATACGTGACTTAACTATGTTAGCCCACACTCTTTTCCTATTAATCGCAGCCCTTACTAAAAATAATGCACGAAAATTAGTCACGTTTTCATTTGGGTTTTTATTAAGAATTGCATACAGAAATATCGACCAAATATTTATGTTGTTTTCATAATGCTTCTTAAAAAGCCAATACAAAAATGCTGATCATATTTGATAACTTTCAAAGAATATGTGGACGAGGATTAACTTGGAAAATGTCATTATCTCAGGATTTAAGTAAACAGATGAAGCGATAAGAAAGTTATTGTCAGGATCAAACAAAGCGGACTTTGTCCTTTCTGCAAGGGGTGGATTAACACTGACTACGATTACCACAAGGGGATAAGAATATGTTATTTGTATAGCAAATTTAGCCCAACTCCTGGCCAATGAGTTAAGAAATATTAGGATTGTTTATCTTTTCGGAATCAAAAATGCTTTGTTGCATGTATTATCGGAAGAAGTCAAACAACCCGGCAATGGTTTTACATGGGTAATCTTTCTGATGATAATAAGCTCTTAATGGACTTGAGGAAACCACAACTTCCTTCTATTCTTCCATTTCAAGTCATCGAATTTTCTTTCACTTCAACCATGTCGTCAGACATGTCATCATGAACTTTCGAAAGTTCGAAGGAGTGGTACATCTGTGCGGGAGAGCATCAGTAATATCATTTTCAATAAATCATACTGCATGATCAATGGTAATGCATGATTAACCCCCTATTTAAAAAAAACAACTAACAGTCCAGCAATGCTTTTGTTATGAAGGAAAATGAACAATGCAATCCAATGAAAGAAGAGGAATATGAGAGGGAAATGAAAATAGGAATGAATTGGCAGTACTGATACAGATTGTGGATGATGACTTATAGCAAATCATATCTGTGAACGCTTGGACAAGGGAGGGGTTGAAAACATGCAGTAAGACCCCTCGAAGACCGAACTTAAATCACCATTCGTAGCTGAAAACAAATCCCTGTCAATAGACAAAGACGTAATGTCTACATCCCCTTCCATCCACTATTTCTTAGATCTATCCCTTTCTACCTCTTAATCCTTTCCTTTTGGGAGGGGTTTCCTTCTCTCCGCCAAGTTCCCCCGTGCTGTCTCAGCGTTTGGTCAACCGGAACGGTCAATCCACCAGAGATCACCAGCGCGTAGTCTGCGAACGCGACTTCCGTTGCTCGCAAAAGGCGACTTCTCCTGAATCGACCAAATCCCAGGGACTTCTTATCAGCGTCTTTCTGTGTGCAATTACCGTCTGGTCCTCATTTAGTGGGACGGAAAGAGATGAATCCCTGCGTCTTTGACTGTCTTTTCGTGTTTTTACATTACCACCAAGCTTTTTCTCGTCATTAAAGTGACGTGGCAATTTTTTTGTCATTACTATGCGAGGTGTTTGCACTCTCATGATATGATTAAAAAAAAAGAAAAGGAAATAGTCAACTGAATAGGTTGGAAAGATCCAAATTTAATCTTGGGTTTAATTTTTTTGAAAATATTTAGTCCAAATGTACAATTTCGGTCAGGCAGGCAACCTTTGACAGTTTCCTGAAGATAGGGAAATTCACGGGAGAAGAATAAGTGGGTGGCGAGGCAAAAGAATAGGAAAAGAAGCCTGAAAATGTCAAGAATAGCAAAGGGAATGAAGGATAAAAAGGATTCCAATAGCAGCTGGAAGTGCTCGCCCTTAGTTCCCCCCCCCCCTGAAAAATGTCATTTTTATACATAATAATAGGGGAGATTCCTCAAAAAGAATCGCCCCAATATGCTCTGGTTAAGACATCGAACAAACAGATTCCCTTCCTAAAAACCCATGTATAAGATATGAACACACTGAGGGCAAAAGCTGAGAATCGTGCCATTTTGTTTGTGTTATAAGTGTCTAAAACCAAATCATTTGGTCAATTGACTCGGTTGTTTTACAGCGCTGGTGCAGTAATAATAATAGAGATCGGGGTATCGTGGTAGTCTGGTCATGAGGGGTTGAAATATCAAATTTTAAATAGGGGAGCCATTATTTATAAAGAAATACGTTTCAAAGACGATTGGGTTCACGATCGGGTCTTATTCCATCGAGTTGAATCATCCTCAATGTTCGGAAGGATAGCAGCTATTGACTCCCAAAACTAAAACTAAGAGCAATTGGTGACTCTCAAACATTCCAGTCGCAAATAACACTTAATAATTATTAAGTTCCTGTAACTTAAGTTGCGCACCACTCATAAAGATACTTGAAGTGATATGGTTAAAGTTAAAAAAATATACTTTAATTGAAATTGTTCTAAGTTGGAAAAAAATAAATTTTAATTGAAATGGTTCCAGGTTACAAAATACTTGAATTGAAATGGTTCCAAATTAAAAAAAAAGATAATTTAATTGAAATGGTTCCAAGTTTTAAAAAAAGAAGCTAGAAAATGGGATTTTAATATTTTCCCCTAATTCTAATTAGGAATTTAATGGTTTAAGGAAGAATGCCCAAATTTGTCGAAATTTAGACTAAAGATCTCGTTCATTCTTATCAGCTTCGTCACACTTGATGATTCTATCATACATTTTCTTTACTTTTTGTGCAGTGGAAGATATCGTGGGGGAAGAAGACATGTACACCACCTTTTTCCAAGAGACCGGAAGAGGAAAGTATGTCCCGCGGGCTATTTATGTAGACTTGGAACCGACTGTGATAGGTAAGTCAATTTTAGACACTTGAGTACTGTTTTGTTGACTACCCTTTAGTACATTGACTACCATTACAAAGGGATAGAGGGATATTCGTGTACCAAATAAGGCGAATGTTACCCATAATCTTTTCACAATTAAATGGGATATTCCCAATACAAAATAAAATTAAATTGTTTATTTGAAATAATTATCGGTGAGCCAAATGTTGTCCAATGCAAAATTCCAAGATTTGTTTTCATTTTTTAAGGGGACGAACTTTAAATAGAAGCAAGAGCTTCTATTTAAAGTTCAATGAGAAGTAATATGTTAAAATAATTTAATCTAGGTTTTGTTACAAATTATATTTTGGAAGCATTATGTAAAAATGTTAGAAAATGGGAAGTAATATGTACTATGTAGTAATGTTAGATAATGTAAAGCAATATGTATATTTTCAAAAAATGGGAAACAATATGTATTTGTTTAGAAATGGGAAGCAATATGTAGTAATGTTAGATAATGTAAAGCAATATGTGATTTTTAGAAAAGTGGGAAGCAATATGTAAAAATGTTAGAAAATGGGAAACAATATGTAGAAATGTTAGAAAATGCAATTCAACCTTAAATTTTAATTTTGACTAAGCTTTCTAAATGTGTGGCTAAACAAATACTTATGTGGCTAAATAAATAGTGATGTGGGGGCTTAAACAACTTTACCTACTTGCCCCCATTTCCCCTACTTCTCTCACCTCTGCGAAGTGGATGGCCGCTAGGAAGGTCTCCTTAGGTGGGTCCACAGGTCATTATGAAGAGAATGTGTGTAGTATGTGTTTGTGTAGTCTATGAGTAGGTGTGTGATGTTGTCTGGGCTTTGGTTGCATCCAGTACATGTTGGGATGAGGTTTAGTTTGTGTTTGTATTGCGGCAGTGTAGTGAAGTATAGTGGAGTGGCCAGTGGAGTATAGTGGAGTTGAGATAGTATTACTCTCTTGAAACAAGGTTAGATTAATTGCATTCTAAGTTTGAAAACAGAAATTAAATAATAATAATAATTAAATAAAATGAAGATATTTTTCATTTCGGTAAAATTGAGTTTGTGTTGCTCAGTTTCGTATTCGTCATTTGATCCACAGAGGCAGGTAATTTTGGTCCTGGGCACCCGTTTTACTGTTGTACAGTTTCAATCTTTTTTAATTACTTGGGCATTTTTCCAAGAAGTGTTTTTTAAAAGAGATTAACAAATGGTTAAATAAGATGAATTGAAAATATATAGAGGGGAATGATGGGGGGGGGGAGGGACGAAAAACTAAGATTAGTGTGTTATTGGATATGCAATTTTGCCCGTGACCTTGTCTCGTTCCGATCGGCTCCTTATTGGTGTTCCGTTCTTAATTCATTATTTTGGTATTATTACTTGATTATATCTACATTTATATCCAGTTTTTCCGTTAAATAGAATTTATATCTACTTTTTTCCGTTTAATAATATTTATATCCACAGTTTTATCGTTTTGTCCGATAAATAACTAATAACTACAGTTTTTTTCCGAGAAATAACATTTATTCAAGAAAACCCAACAATTAATTACTCAGGGAGAAAGTACATATATCTAGTGCCTAGCCCATAGCATCGCCCGCAAGGAGGAGGAGGGGCGTATAGACTGTTACTCGTGGTACTCTTAGGAGTTGCATGGCCTCCAGGCCCCAGTATCTCCTGCAATTTCGGACTAGATTGAGACTACCTGCGCTACATTCCAGTTTATCTTTTTTCACCACTTTCTTTACAAGTATCTTGCCTATTTTCTTGGCTAGTAGATAATTTCGCAGGCTAGTCGCCGAACAGCTTTCGTCCATTCATCCTTAGTCGGAGCCGGAAGGAAGGGGGATCAACCTTTCCCTCTTGGCTCTGGTTGGGGTGTAGGTTTTAACGTCTCTGCATTATGCCCACCCTTTTCTCTTTTTACTGCCCCCCCCCCATCCTATTTTACATCCCTTTTTCCCCGCATCCGAAAGGGGATGGCAGAACATATCTAGAGATATGTGCCCTCCCAGCCCCAATACAGGCAAAAGAACTTGCAGCTATATATCTTCCACACACTCTCCTTCCTTCCATCTTCACTTTCATTACAGATCGATCCTTACCAATTTTCATCGCGATGCGGCCTTGTTGATATTGCGTTTAAAATTCAAGGGGGAAAACATGCACAGCGTTAAATAAATCCATTTTCTTTGGGTTGTCATAGAGATCCTATAGTGTAGGCACAGTGTTAAATAAATCCACCGAATTTCCGTTGCTATAGAGATCCCATAGTCTAGGCACAGCGTTAAATATATCCACCGAATTTCCGTTGCTATAGGGATCCCATAGTCTAGCCACAGCGTTAAATAAATCCTTGAATTTTCGGTGCTATAGAGATCCCATAGTCTAGCCACAGCGTTAAATAAATCCACCGAATTTCCGTTGCTATAGAGATCCCATAGTCTAGGCACATCGTTAAATAAATCCACCGAATTTCCGTCGCTATAGAGATCCCATAGTCTAGGCACAGCGTTAAATAAATCCACCGAATTTCCGTTGCTATAGAGATCCCATAGTCTACGCAGAGCGTTATATTTATCTAGCGAATTTCTGTTGTCATAGAGATCTCATAGTCTACGCATAGCGTTAAATAAATCCATCGAATTTCCGTTGATATAGAGATCTCATAGTCTAGGCATAGCGTAAAATAAATCAATTGAATTTCGGTTGCTACAGATATTCCATAATTTAAGCATATACTTAAAGAAGTAAACCAAATTTCCGTTGCTATAGAGATCCTATAGTCTAGGCATAGCGTTAAATATATCCACCGAATTTCAGTTTCTATATAAATCTCATAGTTTAGTCATAGCTTTAAATAAATCCACCGAATTTCCGATGCTATAGAGATCCCATAGTTTAGGCATACCGTTAAATAAATCAACCGAATTTGCCTCGCTATAGAGATCCCATAGTTCAGGCATAGCGTTAAATCAATCAATTTAATTTGCGTTGCTATAGATATCCTTCAGTGTATAGGAAATCAACCGAATTTACGTTCTATAATCTGCGTTTCTTCACCGGCTACAACATTGTATATAATCCTGAGTTTGTTTACCAAACAAGTTGTGTAATTTTTACGTGTACTTTTTGTGTTTATAGACTCGGTCTACAGTGAACCGTGACTTATTAGGGACATTTCGCATTTGCTGGTTTTAATATTCACATTTTCTTCGCATTTGGAGGCAAAAGTCAATAATTAAGGGATATAAAGCTTGAATGATTTGACATTTTCGATGCTGGGGGTTCAATTGTTTTCTTTTTACAATGGATTAATCCTGCTATGTAGTTTAGTTAAGGTTAAATTAGGGTGGTAATGTAGGTGAGGTTAGCTAAAGTCGCTAAGTTTAGATTAGAGGAAGGTTAGATTGGGCTTAAGTTAGAGAAAGTTGGTAAGGTTATATCAAAGATTAGATTAGATTTCATTTTTGTCACATTTTTAATCCTTAAGATTGTTTTAAGGGTCTGAAACCCAGAGATCGAGGTTTAATTTTGTGTGATTATTCGATTTTACTGAGTCACCACAATACTGGCCATAGTTGGGACATACATATTAAAATCGAGCCCTCATTTTTATAGCCATTTACATCTGCTTTCATGCCTATAAACAGTTCCCTGTTGCATTGCAATTCCTTCACCACACACCTTTTCCCCCTCCCTCTTTACCCGTGTTATTCCACCTCGTCAACTCTGACTCCCATGCCCCCCCCCCCTTCCCATGACTCAATTCGATTTCACCAATTCCCCCCAACCCCCTCCCCCTCTCACCATTACACCGTGGAAACCGGGTTGCTTTCATCACTGAATCGCAGGAAGTCTCGAAATTGAGTTGGGTGATAGAATTCTCTTTCGCACCGCCACTCTCTCACACACCGATTTAAAAAGGTTTCAATTCGTCACGTACGAGCGGTCAAATTAACCAGTGTCGGTCACGTTTTGATTGACGTCAATCGGATTTTAAGGCGCGGATTGCGCTAACTGTCCCTATTCAATTACGGATCATGAAATGCGCATAAAGATCAGAATGACGATCGCCACATAACCTGAGGATACCAAGGTAAGGTCCTTGTTAAGGGGAGTAGAGGTTTGTTTGTTTTTTTACACCAACTAGCGCTCGTGGAACTCTTCCTGACCCCTGAGGGGTTGGGTAGTTCCACGTCAGGGGTATGCGAATACGAGTCCCCCCATAGCGGGGCACTACCAGTTGACAGGGTTCCGGAACAGAGAAAGAGATTGGGTATGTTGCGTTGTGAAGATGAGGAAGGAATTATAGTGGTGGTATTTGCGTGGCGCTACTTAGCCCCGCGGGGGTATCAGCGTATCCGCCAATGGGCGGCGAGCTCTAGGGGTTAACCACTTACGTTCTGTTTGTTCGTAGACGTGGTTAGAACGGGTCCGTACAAGCACCTTTTTCACCCGGAACAATTGATCAACGGGAAGGAAGATGCGGCTAACAATTACGCCCGAGGCCATTACACCATCGGCAAGGAGCAGGTCGACCTTGTACTCGACAAGATCAGAAAAATGGCGGATGCTTGTACAGGGCTACAGGTAAGGAGTAATTTGACCTCGTCCTTGACAAGATCAGAAAAATGGCCGATACTTGTACGGGGCTACAGGTAAGGAAGGAGTGGAGCGAGTCATGTGTGTATGAATGAATACAGAGGGTATCCGGAGATACGAGGGGTGGTCAATAAGTTTTGCAATTCGTATATAAGGAAACGAGATATGAGGAAAATTGTTTTATTATTTTTCAAGATAACTACCCTTGATTTCAATGCACTTGCGCCACTTTTCCTTGAGGCTTCGAATTCCCGAAAACAAGAAATCTCCCGATTGCTGTTCAATCCACTCCTGGACCACCGTCCAGGAGTGGACATCTTCATCGTCCCCAAACCGGCGTCTACGCAGTGCAGCCTTGAGCTGACGGAATAAAAGTGGACTTTGGCGACGTTGAAGTCGATCATGGGGCGGGAGGTTTCTAGGGACCCAACGGGCAGAAACCTTGGTCATGACCAAATTGTCGTGGATGATGTTGATAACACTTCCATGTGATATTCCAAGTTGTCGCTCGATTTCTTCGACCTTCACCCATCGATTTTCGAGGATCATCCTCTCCACATGGGCCACATTGTCCTTGTTGGTCACGTCTGACGGGCGTCCTGGACGGGGGTCATCTTCAAGGGACTCACGACCATGGCGGAAGTTCCTATTCCAGCGAGGAATGGTTGCATAAGAAGGGGCGGTATCGGTGTACACGGCAACCATGCGTTCATGGAACTCTTTTGCATTCTTGCCTTCTCGGTCAAAAATTTGATCAGTGAGCGGTGCTCAACCTTCTCCATTGTTGAAAAAATTGTGACTGACGATCTGCGATCAGCTACTGCTTCTTAAATAGACGAGGCAGGAGCGTGCGGCTGCAGGTCCTTACTTTTCATAACTTGTCCTAACACCCCCACAAACATCCACTCCCCTTCCTCTGTTTTGCCCTACCGATTCGCAAAACTTATTGACTGTCCCTCGTATGTTCCCGAGAACGCCCCTAACTCAGATATGTACGTAAGTCAAATTTCTATTGGATGAACGTCTGAATGACTCACAAAATTACGTACATGATTTTACCTTTCTATGCGTACACTGTAAATACAATTTAAAACCCTCTCCAATAAAATAATGTGCCAATATTAATACAGGTATACTGTAATAATTCAGGTACAGACTGTATACAGTTCACAAAATAATTATACTGCAGTGGGTTCAGTAGTGAAATTAATAATACAGTAAAGCTGCTAGAAATTATAATAATAATAGAATAGCGAAAAAATATTGAACACCTTCTGGACGATCATAAGAATAATTAAAGTCTACTATTTACATCGATCAAGATACCAGCGTGTTACATACTCATGGTCGCAACTGTGGCCACATATGTATTTTACAACCTTAAAAAACACCCCCAAAACTAGTGAAAACCTTACCACCACATGGAAGGAAGGGCGTACCTATGAGTACGGAATGCCTCGAGTTGCGTCTTCCATAAACTGGAGGCCGCCTCTAGTGGGGGATTTCTATAGAAGTATTCTACTCTATTCTCATATCAAAAGTAATTTCTAGGAATCAATTTTGAGCTTAAAAATAGTTTGTATGAAAACAAGGTCAACAGACCTAAGTCGCGTGCTCTCAATTATTCTGACTTATGACCTTACGACTTTCAAAACTTTCAATAACTCTTGGACTAACCTTGGGAGGACTTTGGCAATTATATCATTCGAAAGAGGATATAAAACAACATAAGGATTTCAAATTCCGTTAGAATCGGCCGAATAGTTACGATGTTATTGCCAAACACTCAGTGAAAAGTAAAATGGTTACCATCCGACCGATCAACCTACAGACCGACATAGAAACTTATAGTCGTGTGCACACGCGACTAAAAATAGCTTTTCCTTTGTGTCAAAAGAGCCAGTTTTACAGTTTGAAACAAAGAGAAGACTTGAAATGGAACACAAGAGCATTGCATAAAGAGCGCTCTACAGGACGTCTTCTTTTCTTTGAAGGGATTCCTCGTGTTTCACTCCTTCGGAGGTGGAACCGGTTCTGGATTCACGTCGCTTCTGATGGAACGACTCTCCGTTGACTACGGGAAGAAGAGCAAACTTCAATTTACGGTTTATCCAGCTCCACAGGTAAAGACCCCACCAGCTCCACAGGTAATGACCAGCCTTACAGGTAATGACCCCACCAGCTCCCCAGGTAATAACCCCACCAGCTCCACAGGTAATGACCCCACCAGCTCCCCAGGTAATAACCCCACCAGCTACACAGGTAATGACCCTACCAGTTCCACAGGTAATGTCCCCACCAGCTCCACAGGTAATGACCCCACCAGCTCCACAGGTAATGACCCCACCAGCTCCACATGTTATGACCCTACCAGCTCCACAGGTAATAACCCCACCAGCTACACAGGCAATGACCCCACCAGCTTCACAGGTAATGACCTCACCAGCTCCACAGTAATGACCCCACCAGCTCCACAGGTAATGACCCCACCAGTTCCACAGGTAATGACCCCACCAGTTCCACAGGTAATGACCCCACTAGCTACACAGGCAATGACCCCACCAGCTTCACAGGTAATGACCCCACCAGCTCCACAGTAATGACCCCACCAGTTCCCCAACAATTAGCAAATGAATCATCAACTAAGTTTGAACGCTTCATCTCAACCATTTCCCCCACAAGTTGTGGACGTTGTGTATCGCCTCCATATATACTACCCAGCCTCTCTGATCTCTTTATGCTTTATAAGGCACAAAAATATCTCCTTTAACGGGGTATTGTCTATTAATGCCGATGGGGAGATATGTCCTATAACCGCGACAACCCTGTACATTGCCCAAATACACTGGAGCGGGTGCTAGGGAAAGATTTCGGGTAGGTAGCATCTCAGATTTGCGACCACTTTATGGGGTTAATCGCCCTTTACGACATACCCAGGAAGATGCCATTGATATTCTCCAACCTCATAAACATGGATTCCCGTTCTATTAATTTATGTCAAGGGCAATGACTCTACGTTAGCTAGAGTCAATCTTTATTTAGTTCCTTCGGTGAAATCAACAAATTATATTCCTTTGTGTCATTCTATGCAGATCTGTACGGCTGTTGTCGAACCTTACAACTCAATTTTGACCACCCACACTACGTTGGAGCATTCCGACTGTGCCTTCATGGTAGACAATGAGGCAATCTATGATATCTGTCGTAGAAATCTCGGAATCGAAAGACCCTCGTACGAGAACCTAAACAGGATGATTGGTCAAATTGTTTCCTCGATCACTGCTTCATTGAGGTAGACCCCATAAAACAAAACTTTAAATACTAGAAATCTTTGTTATGCAGTTTTTGACACAAGAGTATCATCATCTTGGATTTGGGAAAAAATAAGGTTAAGTAAAGATCCTATTTAAATTTTCAGATTTGATGGTGCCCTGAACGTCGACTTAACTGAATTCCAAACCAATCTGGTGCCTTATCCCAGAATTCACTTCCCTCTTGTGACTTATGCCCCAGTTTTGAGTGTCGAAAAAGTAAGAACTTAATGAAATACGTTTTGTTTTTTTTTATAGAACTTTTAAAGGCTTCTTTTACCCTAAGTTGGGTTTGCACAGTCTCGGAAAAGAGAGTTGGAAATTTAAAAGTGCAAAAGTCGACCCAACAGAGAGGAACAGTTTATCTTTTAGGCTCAGGATTTTTGTAAAGAAATTAACAGACCATCTGGCGACTGTCTACTAGGGCAAAAGTCGCTGTAATCACGCTACAGCCTACTACTAAGATAGATTAAAAAACAAGTATAAACATGTAAAAAAACAACCAAGATAGAAAAAGGAACAAAGGCTAAAAACAACAACAACTTAAGCAAAAAATAAACAAGAAGGAGACCAGCCTCCTCCAAAAAGTCGTATATGCCGCAAGTCTGTGTACACGAACCCGTCCCAAGTACAAAGGACAAGCGGTAGCGAACCCGCTCGTCCCGGCACCGGGACGGTCAGGAGGGCGTGCAGCTCCTCTAGGTTTAGTTGCAGCAGGGTCATTACCCCTGTCACACCATCCACCCTCTTGCGATAGTAAGATACTAGTGGAAGCAAAAAAAAAGTCTGGGTTTTTCATAACTGTAATTGAATTGATGCCATTACAAACGTTCAATAGAATTAACCCCTTTCGTAGTCTGTTGATAATATTTAAATCCACCAAAATATTTAATTTTTAAATTATAAAATACATTCTTTAAATGCAAAAAAATATTTTTAGGGATTTGATGACATCATGGGGAAAATGGAAAGAAGCCCTTTGTTAGATGTTACTACTAACTTCTTCATTTACTAATATATGAATATAAATATTTAGAAATGCAATAAACACGCTGATCAAATTGAATGAATGAAAACTGTAAGCACTGAATTTTTATTTTATCGAGTACTGGATCATTTACATGACTTTCAATACCGTTCTAATGACAATCTAAAAAGGCAAATCTCCTTCCTTTCACTTCTTCGGCCACGTCTATCCCCATCATATATGCTATAATGTCTACAAAAAATTATCTTTTATTTAATTAGCTTTCGCGTTTACTTATATTTTATTGCACAATTGAAAGGTTATAGTGGGAATCATCGAAACTAATCATTTGACCAACATAAAAAATCAATTCTATCATTGTTTTTACTAATAATTTATTTCTTTTGTAGGCCTATCACGAACAACTCTCCGTTGCCGAGATCACGAATGCTTGCTTTGAGCCCAATAATCAAATGGTGAAATGCGATCCAAGACGAGGTAATGTTTCAGGTTGTTTCGTTGTTCACCGAATTCATTTGTAGTTTATAAAAAAATTAAGTACTATGATGGAACCCCAAGAAAAAGGCCACAAGAAGATCTGAAATACGCCCTTTCTTTAAAAAGATAGAAACTTTAAAATTTAATTGAAAGATTGATTTATTTCGCCAGGAAGCCAATAACAACAAAGATGCTTAGCTTAGTGTAAAACCACTATTTATTTATTTATTCTTTTCCATTCACCTGTAAACAATTGATCATTTTAATTTATTCTTTTAATTTCAGGTAAGTACATGGCTTGTTGTTTGCTTTATCGAGGCGACGTCGTACCAAAAGATGTTAATGCAGCCATTGCCACCATCAAAACGAAGCGATCGATCCAGTTTGTTGACTGGTGTCCTACAGGATTCAAGGTGAGATCCTGCAGATAATTTGTGTTTCATTTTATTGCAACGAGTAAAAGCTAAAGATTCCCATTGAAGGAATCACTTCTCAAAGTAGGAACTCGTAGTTCTAAGGGGGATATAAGCAACACCATCTGAAGGTATAGCTATTTATCGACCACTGCAAGAAAGATAGAGGAAATGTAATTAATTAAATTGAGAAAGAACCGAGTAAAAAAGGAAAGTTTACATTTTACGTTAAACAGGGTTCTCTTTCGGAACATGTATTTTGGATCATTGGCCTAGAAATATTGACTCCTCTGTAATGCTGCAAATAACTCTTGCCCAACCTTTTTATGTAGGAACGTATTACACCCCAAATACACATAATTAAGGAAAGGGGGATATATTTACCACATTTATAGAGCTTTGAAAGATCATTATTGTAAATAACAACATTAATATAATTATATTGCACCTAGGAGACAAACGTTAATAGATACACAAATAATGGAGATCATACCATCGCTTATTCGTATCCCGAGTCTCCAATTTAGGGTAGGAAATGGAAGGGGTTAGAGCCCCCACAATACGTAACTTAGATGAGATTATATTCACTTAATTTTACGTATATTGTGTATGTAAGTGTACATTGGGAGGGGGTGGGGGCACTCCAGGAATTAGCCTGATTGGTCTAGGTAATAAATACAACACGTATACCCAATCGCTGTTAAGGGAAAATTTGAAGGTGGCAAAATGATTGGTGGCGTTGTGCTTGAGAGAACATAAGGGGGGGGGAGGAAGTTTTTTTGGTGGTGTTCCTGTAGGCTTACTCAACTTTGTGGGAAAATCGTTCCTCTTGACAAAGTTGAAGATTTGGGAGAAATTTTTATTCTGTACCTACTTGGTTAGTTGCGTCTTGACATTTTGGTAGGCCGGCTCCAAATTGTGGACCACATATCTAGATAAAGTACTAAAAATAGATTTTGTTCCTCAAAATAGAATAAATACCACTTTAAAACGGATCTTTTATAGCAACCGAAATGGTATTAAATAAACCTAAAAAGAGCCTTCAAAATTTTAATTCTAATTCTCTAAACACGTTAAATACCTTAAAAATCTTTAGTCCTAAGTCTCTAAACACAGTACTATCCTAGTCTGTATACCATACGTGGTACATATCTCACGTGATCTGATAATTGTCATGTAATGGTTCTTAAGACAATGAGAATAAACTAATTAAAAACTTATCCTTGTACCTTGTATACCATAGTGCATTTAAGTGTTATAAGAATTAGCAATTACCTAAGACTTCTTGTTCATGCAGGTGGGGATCAACTACCAGGCCCCTACTGTTATCCCGAACGGGGATATGGCACCGACCCAAAGAGCGGTCTGCATGATCTCTAACACCACGGCCATAGCAGAAGCCTGGGCGCGGCTAAATCACAAGTTTGATTTGATGTACTCGAAGAGAGCTTTCGTCCACTGGTAAGAAGCGAGCTTTTCTTCCTCAGCGACCCGTAAGGCGGTGTCAAGGGGACCATGATGCAGCTGACATCTGAATTATTGCGTGGTCTCCCAGTCCAAACGCCCGTAGATGGATCTGCGGTACATATCTTCATACATTTTCACTTCCCGCTTCACTAAAGATCTCTCCTTAGGTAGTTTCGAGCGAAGATTCCCTCGTTGGTTTTTATTTGAGTTTCAAGTAATAATAGTTTCTTCAGTTTAATCATATTGCCCATTAACTAGGGCACACACAGGCTTCATTGCATGGAAAAGCAAAGTAGAAAATAGGTACACGATAGAATAAAGGAGTAGTAGCTCTAGTCGTCAAAAGCTAGGTTGGGGCCAGTTAGCACCCCGAATAAACCCATCGCATTTCACTCGTTCATGGGATTATTAGACAGGAGGCTCCCAATTTAACGTCATTCACATTCGGTTGCTTTATACGTCGCATTAATATTAGGCCTAAAAAAGAGTGTATATTGGTGGTAAAATAACTACCGAGGGATTATACGAGTGGTAAAACCCACATATGAATCTATATGTGTGGTAAAACCACTGTTGATGCGTACACATGGGTGGTAAAATCTACCGAAGACTCCATATATGTGGTAAAAGCACTATCGATGAGTGCATATGGGTGGTAAAATCACTACCGATGAATGAGTTCATATTGGTAGTAAAATCACTTCCGATGAGTGCGCCCATGGGGTAAAATCCCTGCCGATGAGTGCATATGGGTGGTAAAATCTCTCCCAAGAATGCAGATGAGTGGTATCTTCCCTGCTAAGAGTGCCGACGTGGGGGCGGGGATCCCTACTAAGAGTGCAGAGGGGGGGGAGGCAATACCAATAGTGCAGATGGGGGAAGGGGGCAATACCAATAGTGCAGATCGGTGGTAAACCCATGCCAAATTATTTCCATTTATACGAGTATAATGATTAATAAATGGTTGCGATTTGGGATGGGACGGTTTGAAGACCACTTAAAACTCTTAGAGTCGTGGCCAAAAGTTTTGAGACTACTCTTCTTTTTTTCTTTTTTTTCTTTAATAAGAAAATTAATGGAACGAATCAAAGGTTGAAATTTATTTTAGTATGTTTGCATCATAATTTGAAGGTGAAATATAAAAATATTTAGAGTGCAAATCCATTTTATTAATAAATAATAGTCAATCGATGCGTGCATTCAATATTTACAATGAAGTCGCATGTTTTCAGGCCTACTTCAATTAGTGTTGGAATAATGTCTATCATGATAGACATTGGTCCATTTTTGTTTACTAAGCACCGCCACTTCTTACAATTGTATGGCTTCTGTTTATCAACATCCAGTTTGATAATCGCCCAGAAATTCTGTATTTGATTCAAATCTGGCGAATCCCCGGGCCAAGGTTCCAAAAGATTGGTGTGTTTTTCAGCCAGGTACTTTTCTTAGGAAAAAAAAACCATTTATGGAATTGAAACAGACTCACTCTTATTTATACAGAAAATATTACGAAATAGATGATAATTACATAACATGAACCATTTAAGCCACATTTGTCATCATTTTACCCTTTTGATCGAAGAGCAAATGTCCAAGAACTGAAAATCATCTGCTACAGAAACAGGACCGGAGTGCCATTTTGGATTCAGCGAGGGAATTCATTTTTTTCTTATCTTTGAAATTCTGACTTTTAAATGAACCTAAAATAATTTAAATTTTAGAATAATTATTCCTATTAATTAAGTTATAAAAACGAATGAAAAAAAATATAAATATATATTAGTTTCAAAACTTTAAACCATATCTGTAGGTCCTCACTGTGATAGTCAACAGCGGATGCTAATGGTTAGTAATAACAATAGTTAAATATATACTATTTTTGTACTATAGATGAGATCCGAGGTGGTCTCTAGTATTAGTAGTAGTTCGCCAACCCGCTTTTATCCAGGCGGATCTCTGACCGGATAATGAAATAGACATAAAGGTCACTATGACATTCGCTGGTGAGCCCGAGGAGAGGTGCCACGAAGTATTATGTTTTTTACATCCAAACACCGTTCAGATGGAACCTTCATCGCCCAAGCGGGGAAGGGACCTTTTCCGTGTCAGAGGTATGCGGATATCCATCGGCAGGATTCCTTGGAACAGAGAGTGTGTGTTGTGCCGCAAAGACGGGAGAGGAAAGGAAAGCAGTGTTGTAATTGGCTATCTGTGTGATGAGAAGTGCAAGATCTACCCACCCCACTACAGGTCTGACGCTTGTGTTCGATCTTGGCGGGATCGAACCCGGTACCGCGACGTTGGGAGACCAACACCGTATCCATGATCTGGATAAGGCGGTAGATGTTATCTACTTAGACTTTCAAAAAGCCTTCGATAAGGTACCACACCGCCGCCTCCTCCAGAAAGTGCTCGCGTTGGGCATAGACGAAAAGGTAGCAGGTTGGATAGAGAACTGACTAAGCGGCAGACGGCAACGGGTGGTGCTGAATGGACAGGCTTCTAAGTGGGTGCACGTCACCAGCGGTGTACCCCAAGGTTCTGTCCTGGGACCACTACTTTTCATCATCTATGTTAACGACATGGATGGTGACATAGTTGCGAAGATTTCTAAATTTGCCGACGAGACCAAGCTTGGTATGAACGTTGCCAAGGAAGGAAACACTGCCCGCCTACAAGAGATCTCCGGAAGATTGGGGAGTGGTCGGACACGTGGCCAATGCCTTTTAACGTGAACAAAAGAAAATTAATGCATATTGGCCACCGAAACCCCCAATCACGGTATATCCTTAAGGGCACTGCTCTCGAACGCACTGATACCGAGAAGGACTTGGGTGTAACAATCACTAGTGACCTCAAGTTCTCGAAACAATGCATAGAGGCGGAGAAAAAGGCCCAAAGGATGTTAAGCAATATAAAGCGACAGTTTGGATATCGAAACAAGGAAATAGTACTTTGTTTGTACAATTCACTTGTCCGACCGCACCTGGAGTATGCCGTACAATTTTAGAGTCCTTCCTTTCGAAAGGATGTCGCGAGATTGGAACGTGTGCAAGCCAGGGCAACCAAACTGATTCCCTCTATCAGACACAAAAGTAACGACGATACATTAAGGGAATTAGATCTGTTTTCGTTGGAGACTCGGAGACTGCGTGGTCAGCTTATCGAAGTGTTTAAAATACTTCGAGGCTTCGACAATGTGGACTACACTGATGTTGTCGTAGAATTACTCATAGTCTGGTCCAATAATTATTCTAGTCCTTGATCTGGACACACCGCTTTTGTTTAAGTCGGTGGTATTGACCCTATGACTCAATCCTACGATCATATATATATATATATGATCATATATATATATATATATATATATATATATATATATATATATATATATATATATATATATATATATATATATATATATATATATATATATATATATATATATATATATATAGGTAGGCTTTAATTCCTACTGAACGTGCGAAAGCTGGTTAGAGGCGTGTTGTGCCGTAGCCAGGATTCTCACTATAAAAGTCCCACTTGGTACTAGGGGGAGGTTTGTGATTGTTGAATTCTAAGAGTGCATAATACAGGTTGGATAAATTAGCCGAAGGGATGCTTAATTAAAGTCTTGCCTTGGGTACGTCAAAAGTGAGGAGCCACAAATAAACACACGTACTCAAAATAAACTTTACTTTACACAAATATAATAATTAACAATAGTTAACAGGCAAAATTAAGGATTAAATATTAAACACTGACGTTAAGCGTCTAGATTTATAATGACAATGGGAGTATCAATCATGGTTAATTAATTAGGTAATTTAAGAATAGAGGGACACTGGGTTTACAGGTTACCATTAATTGATGGATTGGAGAGACGACTACTCGGGTCCAGACGGGGTGGTTCGGGTGGCGTTAACACGAGTTCTCGGGGAGAGGGGGGATAATACGATGGGTTCGGGGCTGCTGGCTGCAGTTCCGGTTAGTTCACTCCTAACTGGATGTGACACTAACAAATAGTAGCTTCCAGTAACTATTTGGATGTTCCTTTTCTTACTCAAGTTACGTTGAACAACAGAGCGTACTCTTCTAGTCACAGACACTGCGGGTGGGACCAAGTTGATTCGTTGGCGCGTTGGTAGTCGATACGTTACGGCAACGACTCTCGTTCAACGTGAGGATTACGCGAGTAGATTTGGGACACTGCTGTAGAGGGGTAAACGGCGATGTTATTTATATCGCGGATTGTGGGAAATCGAGAGAGAGATCCCTTTCACGACAATTCGCTTATCGCAGCGCCTTCTGGACAATCTCCATGGTATCATAAAGAAAGCAAATAAGATTTAAGCTTCTTTGTGAGATAGGCGTTCTTTCGTCCGACTTCCTGTCGCCAGTTGGGGAAAGGGTGGGGGGAGAGAGAGAGAGGAGACGAAGGTCAACTCAAACGACAAATTTCTTTCGTTCCTACGATTGTCTGGCGGCATGTGAGTATGTACGTTCCATACCCTCACAGATGTTTTCCAACTTAGTGAGGGCAGACCTAGAAATCACGGCTACAAACTTGAGCTGAAGCGTTATCACCGCGATATGTGTGGGAGCTTTTTCACATACAGCATATGTGGTAGCTTGAACGCACTTCCAGTGGAAGTTGTCAACAGCATTTCTGTTGATCAGTTCAAGTCAAGACTGGACAAAGTCTTGAGAAGGGGCCGTTTGGGCACGTAAGCCGTTGAGCAGAACTGTGCCTGCTTGAATGCTACTCCAAACGTACCCTCTCTTCTAGGGTACTTCTTATCATTGTAGCTCCTTGTAGCTCAACTCGGCTACCAAGAGCTCGAGGTGGACTGTGGGAGAGGTAAAGAAATTCACCCGATCATCGAGGGTGAACTTCATCTTCGAGCGAAACTCCACCTCGAATCCCATGAAAAAAAACGAACTGAAAAAAACCCAATTTGCAACAATGAAACGTTAATCATCATCATCATCATCATCATCATCATCATCATCATCTAACTCTATAATTTAAGAAGGGGATTTTTTTGAGTATTTGAATAATAATTTCATCTTAGTTTGGTTATGACTTATGTTTTTTTATCAAAGTTATTTCTAATAATTCTTTTATAATATCAAAAAACAAAATGGTGAAGTTCAGAAATAAATATAAGTATCAAAATTTTGTGAATTTTGTAAAACCCAAAGAATTACTAATGGTGAAGTTCAGAAAATTTATTTTTATATATCTTCTCTATAACTATATTTTAGCAACATGATATTTTAAGAGGGGAGAAATTTAGTTTAGTTCCTTTTAAAAATTATTATAATTGGCGAAGTTCAGAAAATGTATAAAAATTTAACCATGGTTGCTTTTTTTAGATTTTAAATTTTAATATTAGTAGTGATGCGCAAGCTCCCCCCATAGGAAATGGAGGGAAGTGGCGAAGCCATTACCTGGTTCTTAAATAAAATTATACCCGTTGAAAATTGTGGGATTCGAACCTGTATTGTCAAACGCGCATCGTTTTTCGAACCACTTTTAAGCAACTCAGTTACCAGCCACATTCCCCTTCTCGAAATGTGGGGGAAGGGGGAGGTTTAACGCCCCCTTTCACCCTTTGCTGGGTCTAAACAGGCGCGAAAAAGATAGGAGAGAGAGAGAGAGAGAGAGAGAGAGAGCACCACTTGGTGCACTGGGCCAGGAGGGCACGCCGCTAGTTCAAGACTCGGTTGTAGCAACGGTATTTCTCTTGCCACATCATTGCAGGGGTCAAGACAAGATGGAAACAGGATATTTCCGAAACGGGTCTCTTCTAAGTAAGGTTCCCTCCCCCCTCCCCCCCCCGGTTAATACACCACACTTAAACCTAATCTTTTATTCTCCCAAATTAGGTATGTGGGCGAGGGAATGGAGGAGGGAGAATTTTCCGAAGCGAGAGAAGACTTGGCTGCGCTGGAACACGATTACGAAGAAGTGGCGATGGATTCCTCCGAACTCGATGCCGAAAACGAATATTAAAGAGAAAATCTGGTAATTTTTAAAGAGAACGCCGCACGATCTTTTAGCCGAGGCCTTTTCTTTTTGCTAGATTTAAACCGTTTTTAAGATGTTTGTGTTGAGTCCAATGAATCGTTAAAGCCTTCTCAAAGCAAATTTCGCTTTTCCCACTCTGTCTTGCTGCAGTTATATCTTCTTTCTTCACTCCTAATAGGGTCAGTTTTCCTCCTGAAGAAAGGTATGATGGTAAAATATTGTGGGGCGCTCTACTTAAAAGTTATCGAAAATCCAACCTCCAAAATGGTTTGTCCGCCTTATTAACCCCGTATGAGGTCGAACTAGGATCAAGTGACCAAATGCTATATAACTTCCTTGTGGCCTTAATAAACTTTGTAATTTCATTCAGTAGATACATAGTAATTTTATACATATATTTAAGTGTGTGTATATACATATTAGTTTACTTTGAAAGACATATGCTTTAGTAAATGTTAGAAGTAAAGCACTTCCGTAAAGTAGGTGATATAAAGCTAAGGGAATTTATATAAGATTATTGTTGACGTGATTTAAATATTTTTATTGGTTGTTGTAAGTTTGTTGTCGATTGTAGAAAAATGGTTACATTGGGACCTATAGTTCACTTCTAACTAGTTAATGTCTTTTTTTAAATAAAGAAGAGCAGATTTTTTTTTGTTTTACATATTTAGGTTAGGTTATGAAACAACGCGTTGTTTGCCAATGAAAGTGAATTTTTAGCACTTGAGGCTGTGACTTCTGCATTTCTCTTTTACTTATTTTCTATTTTCTTCCCTATGCATCATAAAAGATTTCAAAGATTTGAACAAAAAAGAGGTTTAAATTTGTCAACACGGGTAATTCACACATGTAGGATCTAAGCTTTCTACCTTAATCTCCTAAGTAGTGGGGTGGAGCGAGGTGCCATCTGCCCCCAAGGAGCTAGAAACAACATTCAAGTTATGGAAGAAATTATTCAAGTTCCTTGGAGCCGAAATTTTAGTATTTCCACAAATCTGCTCAATAAATAAACTTTGTGAAATATTTATCATAAAGCTTTGCTTTAAATTAGTAAGTTGAATTCCATCGGGGTTTTGTCATTGCTGTTCCTTTGTAGATTCTTCATATAAATAGGTATGTGGTTCACCAAATTCCATTCACATGACCCAGCAATGGAACACAGCTATAGCCAAATATTCCTTCTTTTAAATGTAGTTATTTGTAAAAATCTTAAGTTTTCCATTTAATGATGTTGAGGAAACTTTCTTGATGCTCCAAATTCTTGCACTGTTGTTGCGATAATACTAATTATACCTATATATTTTATGATGCAAAATAGCTTAGTCATCTCAGATTTGGTTTAGCCCTATTTTAAACTTTATATATCTTCTTTATATATCACTTATTAAATTTGGAAAATATTTTGATACATTAATTTTATGCGTTCCATTAATTAATCACTGTATAAGCAAGATTTGTATTTTTCATTAGAATGGATTTAAGTCCTGTAG
The DNA here is from genome assembly GCA_963969495.1 of Ceratothoa steindachneri. Taxonomy (NCBI): domain Eukaryota; kingdom Metazoa; phylum Arthropoda; class Malacostraca; order Isopoda; family Cymothoidae; genus Ceratothoa; species Ceratothoa steindachneri. The sequence goes on along the minus strand of OZ018331.1, from coordinate 71,173,887 downwards.
TACTCAAATGATCGTAATTTCGTTTGATTTATGTAATATTTCACACTTTTTGGTTTTTAAATGACATCACTCGTATTATCTTCGCTTCAAGGTTTTTCTATTCATATATTTTTAGATTTTGTATTACCATTTGACCAATTTTAATAAAAAAAATGACCATAAAGTGTTTAAATCTTTCGTAACAGAGAAAACGAAATTAATTGGATTTTTCTTGCATTTTTTTTAAAAATAAAGGGGAAAGGTATTCTTTTACTGGGATGGTGGCCATTGCTTGACGCTAGTGTGTTCTGCTTAGTGAGATTGGGTAAGGGAAAGACATAGGAGAGAGAAAAGGGAAAATTAGAGCTGGAGTGGAGATCTCAAGTGCAGCTCTATAAGAGAGAGAGAGAGAGAGAGAGAGAGAGAAAGAAGAAGTGGCTAAGAGAAAAGAATTGTCTATTAAGAACAAATGGCTTTCGGCTAGAGCTCTATGTGAGTATCATGGGCGAAAACAAAAAGAGTAAAAAATAAACCTGAGAACTGGAGGCAAAACCAAACACAAAATTATATCTGCTGCTACTAGGAACCAGACACGGGTCAACATTCACTACATAATGAACACTTGTACACTTCAGACAACTTTACAGATATATGGAGTACTGGCTCGCATAAACTGGGAAATTAAAATGGGTAAGAAACCAGAGGAAAACAAACTATTAATAATAAAGGAGCAGCGAGTAGTGCCGTAAACTTTGGATATGTCAAAAAAGACAATCAGCGTGGCACTAAGGCACGAAAAACCCTTAGAATTCGTGGCTAAATCTGAGAAGGGGCTATAGAACACTGCAAAATTTTCGGCTGACAGTCAGAGAACATGCAATTAGACGCGCCGTGAGTTGGTACGATGGAACGGTCCAGGGGTCGGAGTCCGGATTGATAACAGGCATAACGATCGATTTACACCAAGGCAGGTGAAACTACCGTCAATCCAGATCAAGGAAGGTGTCGGATGAGACAGTAGCAAATTCCGTTTGGTTCAGGGGCAGTGGGCCTACAGGGATGAAAGGGCATGAAGCAGCTTGTCAGAGAGAGAGAGAGAGAGAGAGAGATATTCACGCTGACAAAGAGGCCAGGGTATCTTACAGACCTTCAACCGGCGTCTTTCGGTACACTTCCGAGGCGATAACGAAACGAGACGAGTCAAACTGGAGCCGCGCCGTGCCTTGAAACAAAATCGGTTCTGGCGAAGTCGTATATATTTCCCATCGCGGAAACGAACAAATTAGTATTCATCCACGCAGTATCCAAGAGCATTCATTAGAACCAGCCAAAGGACACAACGCGCCACTTCACAATTGACTCTCTGTTATCCTAAGGACTCGCATGCAAGAAACCAGTTGTTCAAAACTACGGCAGTCAAAGACGTAAGGACTCATTCTGGAATAACGCGCTTCGCTCCGTACCCTGCAAGGATACTGTCTCGAACAACCACTTGAGCCCCATCCCCCCCCGTCTCTTGGAAAATCGTAAGCCTATTAGTAATTATATTTTTCTCTATCACCGTCGAAGAGATGTGACACTTTCCGACTAAGAAGCCTCACCTCATCATCTCATACCCCTTTCTTTCGGATAAATATTGTGCTACTCATAGCTCGTACTGAAGCATACATTGTAAATTAATTTTCTTTTGCTAAACGATTAGTTTTCCCATAGTGTATAAATTATTGTTAAATTCTGTTATTTGTTTGTATAATAGTCAAAATTAATTTTGTTTCTCTTTTTTAAATCCAAGAACCACATAAAAAGCCATTGATCTATTTTCTAAGTCGGCCAACGGTAGAAAACGCACTCGAATATCCCCCGTAGTTAAAAGAGACTATTCCCCGTAGTTAAAAGAGACTTTCCCCGCGTCTAGGGAGGGAAAACGAATGTCAGTGAAGCCTACCTGACCTACGATATAGCTATTCTATAGAGAAGAGCGAGAAGGGAGGGAAGGGATGTAAAAGTGGGTTGTCTGATGAAGACTTTGAAATTGAGGTGAAGCGGAGGAGCAACCTCTCTGTAACCATTGCTTCTTTAAATTTGAGGTGTCATCCTTAAGGACCAGTTAAGGTGATTTTTCACCCTCTCTAGACACTGCGAACTCGTGGCCCGACTTCGTTGGATAAGATGGACGTATAAATCGCAGATACATACACATTCCAAGAGGAGCGGTGACCCTCTTTATGAAAGTGTCGTAGAGCTGCTCTTAATTGGTTCATTTTGAGGGAGAACTGGTCCGGGAGTATCGGCGAGTTGCACGCTTCTTCGCGCGAACTGCATCCATACATTGAGATAACCGCCAAGGGACCACCCGAAGGTGTGTGAGGGTCGAACCTAGTAAACATTCGTTTCAAAATTTTAAACGGTTCACACATTGAACCTTATAAAAGGAAGATAGACTTCCCGCCTTTTAGCATTTCTCTTTTGTAAATAGGAAGATAAACTTCCCGCTTTTTAGTATTTCTCTTTCGTAAATAGGAAGATAAACTTCCCGCCTTTTAGCATTTCTCTTTCGTAAATAGGAAGATAAACTTCCCGCTTTTTAATATTTCTCTTTCGTAAATAGGAAGATAAACTTCCCGCTTTGTAGTATTTTTCTTTCGTAAATAGGAAGTTAAACTCCGCAGTATGCAGTACTATATCATGGGTCGGTTATACGTGGCTCCGTACAAAATAGATCTTGTTCTTCAAGTCCCCGTGGGTAAAAGGTAAAAATTGATGGCGTTTTCTTGACCTGATTTTCCTTCGCCTTTTCCTCCTTGGCCGGCTATGAACTTTTCGTTGAGCTTAATTTTCTTATAGATTTCTCCCAAGTCTAAAAATTGAAATCTAGCAGCTAGACGGGGCGGTAGTTACCCACTTGATCTGGGGGTTTTTTCCCGCCTTGGGTATGAATATCATCTTCGCCACTTTCAACTCATCGGGAAAGTATCCCGTGTTCAAGCACGCATTGAAGACGTTTCTCACTCTCCCCAGTATGTTCAGGGGTGCTTTGATGTAATTTAATCTGGTGAGTCCCGATCTGCCTGGAGCTCTCTGTCGGAAGTTTTTTATGGTTTCTTTTAATTCCTCAGATGTAATGATTGCGTCTATTCCGTCGTTGTGGTTTCTCCTTTCCTCGAAAAAGTGGAAGGGGTATGTCCTTTCGATCTCTCCATTGAGTTCGTCCACGAGCTGATGTTCGAAATCAATGTCATACTCTTCATTCTCTTCTTCGCTAATTTTGAATATATTTCTCCAGTGATCTCTAAATAATGCCTCTATTTCTTCCTTATCTTCTAAAATGTTGTTCACTGCATCCTTAATTTTCATTTTATCCCTTTATCCCTTGTTGTCTGAGTCTTCATTCTGTTGATATGTTCCCAAATTCCCTTGGTGATGTTTCCACATCTATTTTCTCGATGTGCTGATCCCATTTCTCTTTCTGTTTTTCATAAATTAGTGCTATTAGTTCTCTTTTCTGTCTCCTGAGTGCGTTGTATGCTTTCCTTGATGTTCCGAATCTTCTTATATATTATGCCACCCGGCCGATCTCCTCGCTCAAAGCACCATTTCTGGTGGCCACCTAAATTGTTTAATGGTTTGGAACGAGCCAATGGGGACGGCTCCCTTCTCTGCCCTTTTAATTTCTTTTCTGATCATATCCAACTCCCCGTCGATTTCCTCTAGAGGGGCTTCCCCGAGCGGGCTGGGCACGTACGTCTAAAGTAATTCTTTGTACTTATCCCATCCGCTCTATGGCACGCCTTCCATTTCTTCGAAGGGATTTGTATAGGATTCTAGTTTATGTCCAGTAGAGTCGCAGTGTGGTCACTGCAAGGAATATCCACTGGTTACATAAAATAGTTAAAGGGCAGATTGAAGTTAGCCAGGCAGATGTCCGGTTTTGTTACGTGATCTCTTCGTAAGTATGTATGGAAATTGAGTTCCAGTCTTTTCATTATACGTCTATTGATAAGCGTGTTAAGTTGTTTTCCGACTCTGTTTGTATTTTTGTACCCAGAAGCCCCACAATGGTCGTTTAAATCGCCCATCAAAATGATCGGTATCCTAAAGTTGAAGAGTTTAGTAAAGTTTTGTACAGTTTTGTACCGGTAAATGGGGGTGACTGGGTGGCTGGTATCCAGTTGCGACAATGATGTTGCTTAATTTCATTTTAATTTCTATAGCTAAATATGCATCTACCAATCTCTGTAATGTTTTGTACTGCAATCCTTGCTTGACCGCTATTGCCGCTCCGTTGTGTGTTTCTCCTGAAGGATTCGTGTTAATAACATTGTAGTTCCATATCTTTAATTTCTCGTTTTCTGTGTTTCTTCCATGTTCTGATATTAGTATCACATCTGGGTCAATCTTTCTGAATAAGTTTCAGTACATAATTTCCTTGTCTTTCCATCCTCATGTGTTAATTTGTAGTATTTTTAATTTCTTAATATCCATAATCCAATTGTCCATTTCCGTTCGTTTATTCGTTTTCCGTTTAGTTTGTCCTAACTGTTAGGTTATCGGTGTTTCTTCTTTTTCTGGTTCTTCTTTCGTTTCTCCTGGGTTCTCCCTCTGCTGACTGCATTCGAGGGTCCCTCTGGTAGTTTATCTCTGGGTGATGGACTTCTTTTACTTGCGGATTTAGATCTGTCCTTTTTTTGAGCTTTCCTTCAAGTAACCCGTGTGCACTCTTGCTCTCTGTCGTCGTCGGAGTTTTCAGTCTCTGAGTCTTCGCTGATTGTGTCCTCTTCTGTTTCTTCTGCCTGTTGATTTCCTTTTGCCTCTTTGATTAACTCATGTTTTGTCTTTTCTGTGACTTTGATTCTGAAAATGGCCGATGAGTCGACTACTTTGGAGAATTTCATCGGTTCGAGCCCGTTTTCCTGTAACATTTTGTTGACTGTTGCTGCATAACTTCCAGGGTTAGCTATATTCATCACGTGGGCATGTAATATACAAGTAAGGATTTTTACGTTGAGCGTACCATCTAAATTAATCTGTGTTACCGGTCCTTGTTGGTCACTTTTTGCCATTGATGCGTATGAGTTTTTATTTACGTTCGTATTATTTCTGTTTGACTCTGTTAATTTTTTTATAATTTCTCTTCTCTGGGACAAATCATTGCCATAGTTATGTGTCTCCCTTGGCAGTTAATGCATCTTTTAACTGTGTTGTTGCAGTATCGCCAAGAATGGCCTTCAGTTCCACATTCAGAACAGATTATAAGGTCTTTTGGGGGGCAATTTTGCATCGGATGTTCTTCCAACGCATAACATCTGAAGCATATTTTTATACTTGTGAAGACGTCTCTGTGTATGTGGGGGATGGGATCCTCATGTTGAAAGTGAGAAGTCCCTGTTCCATAATCCTTGAAGCCATTTCGGCAGATTCATAAATGACCTTGAAAAAGTGAGTGTGATCTTTAAATTTGACCACCTCTGCAATTTTGAGCCATTTCTGTCTTTCCTGAAGTTCCCCTCTTATTTCTTGGCATGAGTACTCTCCTACCCAGGACTCGATTTTTCAGCAGATGACACTTCTGTTAGCACTGATTTGTGGTGGTACTCTAGCTTCCAAGTCCAACTTCCTTAGCGTAATGCTCCCCGCATATGACAGTAGCTGCTCTACGTCTTTGTTCTCTGGGCAAATAGCCGTGAATCCAGATGGTGTTTCAATGCATTTGATTAGTGGTATCTCCAGATCTATAAATATGCATTGCACTACTTCTTGTGGTGATCTTTTCCTTCCGTTTGGTATGAGTTTCAGGGGAAGTCACTTGAAGTCTGGTGGGTCCATCTTCTCGGGAGTCGTCCCCTTTCCGAGGAGAGGGGTTCTTCTGTCGATCTTCAGCTATGGAGTCTTAACCAGTCTCTACAAGTGGGAAGAGCCCTTCTATCTGTCTTAGTTCTATCTCGCCTACCTTCCAATTTTCGCACTTTCCTTGGTCAATCCTACCTATCTGGACCTAGCCTTAACAGCGGTCCACAGTTAGGTTCTGGCTCGTGACTGAGAATCAGCCCATCTTTTCTGGCCCTCTAAGAGGGTTTCCTGCAGGGGTTCACTATACCTTACTACCAACTGCAACTTGGACCTTGCCGGTAAACAAGTTATGTATTGCTAGTGAGAAGTAAGTTTGAGGTAAAAAGTATGAAAAAAGAGTCAAGAATTTAGTATAGGGAAGAGCAACCCCTTCTGGGGGGCTAATTCGCTCAAGAGGAACAGGAGGAATCTCCAATCAGCCCCAGGAGCGCATATATTTCTTCTTAGAAGTTTTCTTGAGAAGGCGTTTTCTTTAGGTCCTTCCTAAAACTTTTCCTCCTTTACATGTGATAGCTTTTACCAGTTTGTAGCGAGAGAGCAAGCGTACAGAATGAGTAAATCGAAAAATTAAATGATGATGATGTACTCAGATTTTTCGTAGAAGATGGGATAGTGGAAGATATAGTAGGTGTTTATGTGCAAACGGTTTGAACTTAGTAACCTTTTAAATCTATTATGGCGCTGGTTGGACAATTATTACAGTGCTTATGTCTAAACGCTGATTGGTCAATTTGTCAACGCCAAGGCTGTTATTCCAAAGAAATTTTTGATGTTAAGCTTGGTAAAGTAGACTCCCAGCAAAAACTCAGTCCATTCTCGATCGAAGATTTTTTCTTTTACGTATTACTGTCAGAAGAAATCCACACGAAGATATTTACTCGCAAACGAGATTCAGAAGGAAACCGCCACTCACTTCATTTTCACCATTTTCAACTTCATTTTTCATCTATCGTCTCGATCACCTTTACTCTCCCACACCCCAAATCCTCCCATACAGGGGGGTACTAAATAAAAGAAGGCTTAAGGTTTAAGGTAAGTTGCCAGTGGGTTGCTGCCCAATCCAAGTGGATTCTATATGGCCGCTAGGATGAAACGAGAAATATCATCTATAGAAGGTGGAGGAGGCCACTTTGTGACAAAAAATTAAAAAACGACGGTTTAAAAGATTCCTCCGCCAATATGAATCGAAGACGGGTGTATTCAGGAATAGTTAAAAGGGTTGGGAAACAGGACAACCGGAGAATGGTAAAATGGCTAAAATCCAATAAAAGGTGGGCAACCGATTGGTCCCCAACGCAAAAACGACAGCAAGGGCTGATATGAGCATCACCCGAAACAAGATGGCCGTGAGTAAGTCTCGTGTGGCCAATGAAAACTCGGCAAAGGGCCACCTCCAACGACCGCATTCTATGACGACTCGAGGGCCAAGAGCGAATAGAATTTTTTATTTTGTATAGTTTGGATGATGAACAGTCATCCCATTCATTCTGCCACAGTTGAAAAATATACTTTCTTATTGACGGAAAGTAGTCCCTAAAAGGCAGAGCTGAGTTCTCAGGGGACACATAATGCGCTGAGCGGGCCAGCCGATCAGCCTTCTCGATCGCCAGGACCCCCACATGCCCAGGGACCCAGCAAAAAATAATTCTATATCGGGATGCATTTTGGATCAGCTAGTTGCAAATTTATGTGACCAGGGGATAGGACGCATTAAAAGATCTAATTGAGTGTAAAACACTCCTTGAGTCGGAAAAAATGACAAAATCACTAAAAGGTAAAATTTGGATGAGTCTAAAGGCTAAAAGGATTGCTGAAAGTTCAGCGGTAAAAATGGATGCTGCTGGCGGCAAAGATAGAGTTAGGAATTCTCCTCCTGGGTAGATAGCTGCGGCGCCCACGCCACCGTCTGACTTAGAGCCATCCGTGTACATATAGTGGGCAACATTGTTTGTGTGAGATCGAATGCTCCAAGAACAGGCTTTTAATGATGCGAGGGTCCATGGAGGACTTCTCCAGGCTCCCCATGTTGGTACATACTGTGGGGAGAGGAGCATGCCACCTAGGGGTCAGTAAGGATGGAAGGGTAAGGACACTTGGAGCACCCAGGTTAGAGAGATGGTCTCCTATGCGAAGGTTCAAAGGGCGGGGTAAAGATGGCAACTTATCATATGCCGCCGTTGATTCGGCAGCATACAGGCCTCTGTAGATCTCTGATACAGGGGCTTGCTGTACTCGGCAGAGGTATCGCATGCAGATTCAAAGTCTATGGTAGGGCAAAGGAAGTACCCCACTTTCGCAGTTAAGGCTGTTGATAGGAGAAATACGGAATGCTCCACTAGAAAGGCGAACTCCGAGGTTTCAAATGGGGCTCAGCATTTTAAGGGCTGAAAGGGAAGCCGATTAGTAAATTTGACAGCCATAATCCAATTTGGATTGAACGAGGGTTGTGTATAATGTCCACAATGTTTGTCGGTCACTGCCCCACGAAGTGTGTGAGAGGACTGTTAAAATGTCTAGAGCCCGCAGACAGCCTGTTCGAAAGTTACGCCAAGGAACCGAAACTCGAAAACAAACTCTATATCTTCGCCTTGTAGGGAGATAGATGGCGGAACAAGAACCCCTCTGCCTCGGTGGAAATACATTGCTTTGGTTTTATTCGTGCAAATGCGGAAGCCCTTAAGTTGTGCTCTTTTGGATACAACATCGACCGCCAGTTGTAGCCGACGCGCTACTGATGGAAGGCGAGGTGAGGAACAGTATAGTGCTAAATCATCGACAAACAGAGTTGCCGATTCACCCTCTGGGAGAGACGAAATAATATCATTGATGGCAATTATAAAACATAAGACACTTAAAACACTGCCCTGAGGAACTCCCTCCTCTTGGGATTGCAGGTCAGAGTATGCGTCTCCAACACGTACCTTGAAAGATCGAGATGCTAAAAAACTTTGAATAAATGAAGGTAAAAGGCCTCTCATCCCCCAGACGTATAGATGCTTCAAGATGCCGTATCTCCATGTTGTGTCGTAGGCTTTCTCCATATCGAAAAATATGGCCAGGACTCGGTGCTTTAATGAGAAAGATTTCTGGACCAATCCCTCGAAACGTACTAGTAGGTTAAAAGTACTATGACCTTTGCGGAAGCCACATTGAAATGGAGAGAGAAGATGATTGGTTTCTGGGAACCAGTTTAGGCGCTCCAATATAATTTTTTCCAGAAACTTACTCAAACAGCTGGTGAGAGCTATAGGGCGGTAGTGATCTGCATCCAACCCGTCTCTGCCTGGTTTGACAAAGGTAAGGATGATCCCAATGCGCCATGATGACGAGCAAAAACCCTTCACCCATATAAGGTTGTACAAATCAAGCAGGAAGAGAGTAGAGTGGTGTGGATGTAGGTGCCGAATCATATCGAAATGGATCTCATCAAGGCCAGGAGAAGTAGATCTGCAAAGGGACAAAGCGCTTTGCATCTCATGGATGCTGAATTGAGCGTTATACGGAAGGTTAGATTTTGTTGTGAAGTTGAGAGAATGAGATTCCTCCTTTGATTTGTAGGATTGAAAAGCCTTATCGTAACGGCTGACACTGCTGACGGCGCGGAAATGGTCAGCAAAAGCATTGCTGACCGCCAGGCCGTCATTCTCCAAGGAACCGTCTAAGTTGAGTGTGGGGGATGATGATTAGCATAAAGACCACTGCTCTTATCAATCCTCTTCCAGATCTTAGCAGTAGGTGTCATAGAGGAAATCGATGAAACGTATCAGCGCCATGAATTTCGGCGAGCCTGACGAATGGTTCTTTGGCGAAGCGCACGAACTCGGTTTTGGTCGACCTTGTTGCACAAAGTTGGGTTCTTTCAGAATCGGGCATGGGCTAACTTGTAATTTTTGATAGCTGTTGCACACGTTTAGGTCCACCAGAGTACGGTTGAGCGGCCCGTGACAGGTCGCCTTCGTGAGATGGTCTGTGTTGCTGCATTGTAGATAGTCGATGTAAAGTATTCTACTGCCGCGTCCACTCCATTGAAGGTCCCCAAGGATGCATTTGTGAAGGACCCCTCTTGGAAACCTTCCCAATCTGCATGACCTAAGTCCCACTTAAGGGGCATGGTTGTATAAAGGCTAACTTGAAGGGCCGACAAGACAATAGGGAAGTGATCCCTCCCATGGAGATCGTCAAGAATTGACCATCGAAATTCCGTGAAGCAATCAGGGGAACAAACAGACAGGTCAACACAGCTAAAAGAGTCCGTCTGGACATGATAAGAGGTAAAATCGCCAGTATTTAAAACACAAAGAAGGTCAGATAATAAAAGAGACTCTAAAACACTGCCTTTGGCATTTCGAGTGATGTCACCCCAGTATGGGTGACGGGCGTTAAAATCTCCTAGTAATAAAAATGGGGAGGGAAACTGGTCTATAAGTTCTAAAAGGTCGGATCTTGACAATGATAAACAAGGGGGTAGGTAAATAGAGCAAATGGTATAAAGCTTAGTAAGAAAAACCCTTACGGCAACAGCTTGGAGGGTAGTATGTAGGGAGATGGGAGAAACATGGTGGGATGAAGATACCATGATTGACACCCCTCCATGAGAGAGGCTTCCAGCAGGAGCAATAGAGTTGAAAATGAGAAAACCGGGTACCCAGTTTATTCTCCCGGAGACAAATAACAGCGGGGTGGATAGTCGTTAAAAGAATTTTGAGTTCTTCCCACTTTGGAAGAACTCCTTGACAATCTCATTGTAAAATGGAAGATATTATGTGTGACGATTAGATACCACTGTGGATATCTTTTTCTCTTTTGAGGCCGATATTGTATTTGAGGTTCGTCCCAAAGAGCATGGGAGACGGAGAGCTGATTTTGAGGAGCCTGCTTTTGCAGTGGAAGAGATCCTAGATGGAGCAGTAACTGAGGTTTTTTTCGTGGGTTTTGAAGAACCGACCGAGGCCCTTGATTGTAATTCGGGCTCGCAACCTGGCGGAAAAGGAAGATCAAGAAACGATTTTCGGCCGGTAGATCCGGATTCATGGGTCAAGGGTATTTTTGGTGTCTGAAGAGTTGGTCCAACCGCCTCAATTGGTGATGTTGGAGTATCAACTGCTTCCATCGGATCTTGGGTTGAAGGGTGAGCGGAGCGAACAGGTGATCTGAGCGAGGTGTGTGCAGCAGGGTGTATATCTGCCATCGTTTGGATCAGGATGGGGCCTACGTCTTGTGAAGGGCGAGACGGACTTAAGGGCATAGAATGTTCAACCATAGGTGAGGAGTCCATTGGAGATTCTCGGGGTTCGGCCGAGTCAGCTCCAAAGGCTGCCCGCTTATTGGTGGTCGATGACACAGGTAAGGAATCCTTTCTCTTACCACTGGGCTTTGGGTCTCGGGGCCAGGTGGATGAACCTTCACTGGTCGATGTTAAGGATTCTTTCAAATAGCGTCTGATGTCTTCAAGTGTCTCACCCTGAGCGTCTCTCCCAGCTAGAGCTGCTGGAGAGAGGGGGCTACATTGGTTATCTCGGTGTGAGAGCGATGCTTCGACTGCGTATTCTGAATGTTTTCGACACTGCGAGTAGATCCAGGGTGAAGTGCTTCAGGCTGGTCGGAACTCGCGCGTGATGGTCAGTTTTGTCCAGCGTCACGTAAAACGTCAGAGAAGAGCCGGCCGAGTGACGAGGTTTGTGCTCTGGCACGCTGGCGGGCCTCTCTTATATCTAGACGTAGGGAGTCGCGCAAAGCGAGAACTTCCTCTTCATATAAAAATATAGAGCAGAGTTTTGACGCAGCACTGTGGGTACCTCCGCAGTTGGCACAGTGGGGTGTTTTGGTGCATTCGGGGCCATGGTAGTCAGAGCTACAATTCAAAGGAGCGAGGGTGCCGACAGGCACGGGCAACATGTCCAAATTGATTGCAATTGAAGCAGCGTCTGGGTAGCTCGATGTAGGGACTTACCGGGACACGAAGGTACCCAGCTTTAATATACTGCGGCAGTTCTTGTCGTTCAAATGTTAAAATCAGTGTGGCGGTTGGGAATTAAGTGGAGCCTAATGTTTTAGTTACCCTGTGTGCGTGTGTGACACGTTGGGTACTAAGCTTATTCTGAAGGCGGGTGGGGTCGTAGTCCTTTAGTTCGTTTGAACGGACGACACCTTTAACGAAATTCAGACGCGGATGGGGCGAGACATTTATTGGATTTTCAGCTATTGAAGATAGATTTCGCTCAAGGTTGAGTTGAGAGTGGGATGACACCTCGACTACGACATCACCACTTCCTCTTGACCACATCCGGCGGGGTTCACCACAGCGGGACTCAAAAGATTCATTGACGTCAAATACATCGACTTTTGCAAATGGGAAGTCAGATGATGAATTCATGACAAGAAAGCGAGGATAATCAAGATCTGGGTCTACTTCGTTGGAATAGGGGTCCAACGAGCGAGGGAAGGCTGAAAGGGGAGCTAAGGAACGTTTGGCACGAGAACCCTTACGAGACTGGGAGGTTTTTAGTTTATGGCTAGCCATTGCAAAAAGAAAAAAACTTCGCATTCTTCCTCGGGGCTCCCCACCATGGAGGCCTACAAGGGCCCGGCACTACTGCAACACAATCAGTTACGTCCGGTATGTCCTCTTGGAGAATGGATACGGATCCACCACACCATCTTTATAACCCTAAGAGGCTGCCCGAGTTCTCCTACGCACGAAGAAAAGGGGCCAACGATGGGTTTCTCCTTGGGCATTCGGTAAACGAAGGCGGTGGAGATGCCTAGCCTCTTTCACATTCATGAAAGAACAATTCAGAATCAATCCATAAAACGAGCAGAGGTCGGGTATCGATAAGGACCACTAGATAGGTGAAGGAAGAGGGGGAAATAAAGGGCAGTGGAAGAGCGTAATAGAGGAGGAAAGAAAGAGGGGCATGTTAAAAGTCTTGTTGGCAGCACCATGGGTCCCCTAGAGGGCCCAGGGATGACCCCCTCGCCACGAGAAGGCCAGAGCCTCTCTGGGCACAACCCCTAAAGAAAAGATCCCAGAGAGGGAAGGGGCTAAATAAAAGAGAGAAATACTTTTCTAGGTCCGTCATACATTTCACCATGACTGACTAAACCCCAAACCCTCCGCCCCCCACCCAGGGGTCAATGCCTTAGCTAAAGGAAGCTGATACTCGACCTCGTCGAAACTATGCAGAGCACTAGCATATGCATAATTGGTGGTACGGGAGGAGGAAGGTTTGAGGATTAGCCCACTGCGAGATACCCGTAGCAGAGGAACCCCGGACAATGGGCCGGGCTGCAACCTCCGCAGGGAAGTATAACAACTCCGCCTGTGGGGGGCCCTTAAGACCACTGAGGGACACGCAACCGTCTCAGTGTATGGTAGGATGCAGCCGCGGTTTTTAATTCCCTCGAGGAGGTGGCATCCCGGCTAGCGACGGTTGATTCTGCGCTAGCCAACAAAAAGTCCGTCACTTTTCACCCCTCGAGAGGAGCCCACCAGGGTCCATCTTATCATTCATCACATCATATCAACAATTTTAGCGAGGGCGGGTCTACGAGATAATTGGGGGGAGATACCCCCATAATAAAAACATGAACCAAGAGCATAAAAGACTGCCACTAAGGACCGAGACAGGAAAAACAAAACCAGATAGAGGAACTCTAATCAGGACCATATATACTGACTTGAAAATCACGCTGACGAAACTCATAGAAGTACCAAACGGGTACGTGGCACTCTGCCATAAAAAAGGAGGACATTGAGAAGATGGTAGCAACCGATGGGCTGAATGTTCTGAGCAAAATCGGCTTATCACCGAATCTACCGCCACAATTAATGGTGAACCGTTCATTTGTGTGTCGCGAAGTAGACCTTTATGTCGGCTCGCACACAAATGGAGAACTTAGAGACGAATTGGAAAGGGAAAACAAGTACCTCAAAATCGCAGAGATAGTCAAATTCGACCACCATACACATGTTTTTAAAGTAGGTGTATTTCATCGGAGATGGCCAATAAAGCTACGAACAACGGAATTCTGGCATTTGGAATGCGGATACCACCAGAAAACATCGAAATAGAAAAAATCACTAATGCTCAGACCTGTTTCAAATGTTACGCCATCGAAGATCACGTCACAAGGAACTGCCCGAACAAGGACAAAAAAATATGCTCGGAATGTGGAAGCACTAGTCACACCTTCAGAGAATGCACAAAAACCATAAAAAAGTGCGTGAACTGCCAGGGGCCACACAGGAACATGGCAGTAAACTGTCCAAAAAGAAAAGACATAAAAAACAGGAAAGAGCAGGAACAACAGAGAGAATAGGATTCTAAACTAAACCATACCTACGCCAGCGTAGCAAAAGCTACGGTAAAAGAAATAAAGGAGACCCAAGAACCAAAAATTAACATTAATGTGAACGAGGGAACTGGCCTGGATATTCTAGCCTGCATTTTGTACGACAACGTCCAAAACATCGCACAACCGGGACTTCCTCAGAAACGCTCAATCTTCTCCTTGGAAAAAAACGAAGTTAGAAAGATGTGGTTCCCCCCGAACCCCACCTCGGCACTAGTATACGGAGTAACGGCGGGCAAAACCCTTCAAGTAAAGGATATGTTGAATATAGGAGCAAAGATGGAAGAAAACGAGGAAATAATTGAAACCGACGAACCTAATGAACAGGGAAAAAGAAACGGAAACCTCAGAGAATGAACAAAAGGAGAGAAAGAAGATCCAAAAGAAAACAAGAAAACACCCAATGAAAGAGAACCAAACCGAATGGGACACACAAACCGACACGGAAAGTGAAACGGAAAGAGAGGAAGGCTGTCGTTACGAAGCAAGAGATTTCAAACTTAAGATCTTCGTAAACGAGGCCTATCCCCTACCCAAAGGTACTAAACTGAACGATATAAATATAGGTATTGAAAAAGGCGCCTGCAAATGGAATTACATGGCAAATCATGACGAAAGTATTATACAAAGTCTACTGGAACAAAACAAGATAAGGATCTTCCTCAACGACGTCAGAATCATGAAGAAGGATATATTTGAGACAATTAAAAACGGCAAGTGGAAAAACCCCAAGGCGAAGAAATAATCAGATACAAGAATGTGGAAAACGAAATAACCAAATAAAAAGCAATATGGAAATAAATAGCGAAATCAAGCAATAAAAATCTATCACAAAGGCATGAATGCTCAAAAACAAAGACCTAGGAAATAACTACATAAAATAAAAGAAACTTTAGAAAAACCTAACACAAAACAGAAAATGAACAGTATAAATACAGAATTTGAAATCGACTCAGAAGTACGTTACCAAAAGGTACCCTAAGAAACAAAATTAAGATTTTGACATCGATAATAAAAAAGGCAAAGTACACAAAACTTAGAAGTAACCATTAAAAGTCCTAAAAGCAATTAGAAGATAAAGAAAAAAAGAAATATCAGAAGAAAGAGATCAGCCAGTATCCTGGCTTTCTTTTATTTTCTACTCTCTCACGCACACTAACACTCCCTCCCCCTTAACCCCCCCCTCTCATGCTATATTCTCACTATCCCCAATCTTCTCTCATCTGCGAATCTGCTGTTATTCCAAAAATGAACGTAAGAATGACTATTAAATGTATATCTATCCTGATTGGTTGAATTGTTGTAGTGTTATGTGTAGATGAAATTACTATTTATATAGGTGTAATTTTGTATAAAAGTCAGACCTTCTAAATCAATTTCAATTCGGCTTCAGAAAGAAAAGAAGCACGGAGATGGCCCTCGTGGTCATAACAAAAAATAGTTAAGCAAAAAGAGAAAAGGCTAGCGTTGATATAGTCTGCATGGATGTGTCCAAAGCTTTTGACAAAGTATGAACGAAAGGAATGCAATATAAGATATTGCAGTTTCGCCTAGAGAGCAAGATGGAAAGACTACTTTGCAATTATATAACAGAACGAAACGCATTTATCAAAATGGGAAACTACCATGGAGATACATTCAAGATGTATGCTGGCCTTCCGCAAGGAGGATGTCTGACTCCAACATTATACTCTGTATATACCTCGGACATTCCTCCGCCAGCTACATACGGGTGCCAAATATACAGTTCTCAGATGACATCACACAGATTGTCGTCTGCCCTTATAGGAACCCTGATATGCAAGAAAGACTGACAGCAGAAGAAATACGACAGATCAACGATTATGAAAAACAGTGGAAGATCAGCACCAACAGGAATAAATTTAAAATCGTACCAATACACAGGAGGAGACTCAGCAAAATTGTGATCGAAGGAAACAGATACGAATACATGTTACGGCACACTAACCTCGTTGTAGCTGTGCCCCTATGTTACTATTTACTACGGCTCAACTCCTCGTAGTTGCGTCACTAGGTTACTATGGACCTGGGTTTCTCCAGCTGCAGACTTATAGCTCGTTGATTAGGACACCTTTGTCTTGCCTGTGTAGGACGTACCTGATTACAGCTTCTTTCACTGTCACTTACTTGACCTTAACTTTCCTTCGACGCTCGTTATTCTAGGTGTTGTTGCAGTGCTTGAGCGAGGATATAGAGAGGCAGGCTTCTACTTGAATTTATTTGCTTAAATGAGATTCAATCTTATAATACTGGCCCAAGCTGGGGAGGTTCAATGGTACGAGGAACAGAGTTTTCATAGTACAAGCGCGGGAAGGGTGAGGTGTGAGAAGACGGGGTCTTCTCAGAAGGGAGTCTTAGTAACTCCCGAAACATAGAGTAACTCAAACTAAAATCAGAGTGTTACTCGACTAATATCTGCTTATAAAAGCACATTCAATGATGTTCCTTTTTATATGGTCATTGGTTGTCTAAGTAAATATTACGGATAAACAGGTAAACAACTTTCTGTTCGCATAAATCAACATAAATATAATGTCCGAAGAGGGGAAGATAACAGTGCTTTCTTTGTCCATATGTCAGATAAGAACCATTTAATTAACTGGAACTCGGCCAAATATATTTATCGTTCCAATGACCATATAAAAAGGAACATCATTGAATGTGCTTTTATAAGCCAATGTGATAATTTTAACCTTTCCCCTGGTTTATATAAAATAGATCCTATAATTAAAAGATTAATACTCAAAAAAAAGTAGTTTTGTCTTGCGTTCCTAGTGTTTTTTTTTATATACATTCTTTAGTTATGTGGCCCCTATTTTATTTTAATTTTTTTTATTATTATTCATTTTTATTTTTTAATTGTCACTGCTCTGTTTTGTACTTTGTATTTTTTCCCCCTTTTGCTCATCGTGTCTTATAATCTCCCTCGTAAGGCTATCTCCATTTCTTTGAATCTGTTACCCTTTCCTTCGACTTAGTTTGACCTTACTACCTGCTTCTTGTAATCCTTAATGTGTTTTTTTACCTTCCCCCTTCCCTCTTCCTCATTGGTGATTTCTTGTTTTTGAGGCGGTCTTTCATATTTTTCTTTCGTATATATACCTCTAATATAATACTATTTCTTGTAGTTATCCTTGATAAGGAACTTAATAAAGTTCGAAAGTACTCGGAAACACCTTTTCATTTTTACCTGCGGGATATTGCATTCATATATATATATATATATATATATATATATATATATATATATATATATATATATATATATATATATATATATATATATATATATATATATGTGCCCGTTAGCTATTTTCTGCAGGAGACCATGCTAGGCACGTGACCCCTGCCCGCCCTCCCGATGTATAAGGGTCTTGCGACCCACCACCGCGGGATGGCCGGACTGGGGGATGCGCGGTTTACACCCGCCATGATGACTACGTTCGTTCTTTCACTTTAAATACCTCCTTTCAGGCAGTGGCTGTGTAACTTTACTTGGATAGGAAGTATACTATCATTTCTGCGTACATTCCACCGTCAGCTGACTTTGACGCGGGGGACTTTCGTCGCGTCGTGGCACGGTTACCGAAGCCCTTTCTCTTGCTAGGAGATCTGAACGGCAGACATAATCTCTGGGAAGACTACTCGAAAAATCCCAGGGGACAAGTCCTTGCCGATCTGATCGAAGAGCTTGAGATAGGTGTCCTAAATGTGGAGGAGTTTACGCATCACTGCCCGAGAACAGCTTCATTTTCTTGCCTTGATCTATCTTTGTGTTCTCCGTATGCACAGCCTGATTTTGATTGAGGGGTGGTCGATGACCTCCATGGTAGTGATCACTTTCCCATTCAAATATCATTTTCAGGTAGGCTGCCGCCTGAGAGCCCACCTCGGCGGTGCTTGGCGCGGGCACGGTGGCCTGCATTTCAGGAAATGACTGAATTCTCTATCTCAGTCGAGGATTTTAGGTCGGTAGATGAGTCCGTCGAGTTCCTGACTATTCCCAGAACGTCTGGCCGTTTTGCACGCCGACTACTCCCGTGGTGGTCGGTCGAGTGTGAGACGGCCCTCAAAAAGAAGCGTTATGACTACATGCGAAATAAGCGCATTTCTCTGTCGGTGTATTGCTAGGGCTAGGTTTCGTTTTTTTTTCGAAGCACGTCCGCTGCTCTTCTTGGCATGTCTTCACTTAACGGGAAGACGCCTCTAGCGAGTCAAAAGGATTCGGGGCATGTTGTCGTAGCACCCCCCTCCCGTTTCCAGGAGAATGGGACCACAATCTCGGACCCCGCGTCCGTGGTGGAATCCTTCGCGACCGCCTTCTTCGCATTCTCTAACCGGGATGCTGCTCCGCAAGCATTCAATGCAAGTCGTGATGTCACGGAAGGCCGCCGACTGGAATTTACCTCCAGAGGCAGAGATTTATTCAACGACTGGTTTACTCTGAGTGAGTTGCGTTCCACTCTTGCTTCGCCATGCTTCGACACCTTGGTGAGCGAGGCATGGCCTTTCTGTTAGATTTGTTCAACAGGATCTGGGTGGAGGGTCTCCTCCCAGATTCATGGCGAATCGCTTCTGTGCTTGCCTTTCGCAAACCGGGGAGAGATCATCTACTCCGGCTGGTTTCCGCCCAATCTCTCTAACCTCTTGCGTGTGCAAGTTGATGGAGAAATTGGTAAATGTTAGATCAGCCTTTTCTCTGGACAGCGGAGGCCATCTGTCATCTGCACAGTGTGGCTTCCGAAAGTTCCACTCCACGTCGGATGCTCTGCTCCGACTGAAAAAAGGCCGTCTGCGATGCCTTCCTCCGTAGACAGCAACACGCCACAGTGTTTTCCGATCTGGAGAAGTTCTATGATGCCACATGGCGATACGATATAATGGAGACTCTCCACACGATGGGGGCGAGGGGACGCCAACCAATGTTTATATCTGAACTTTTGCGAGATCGCCGATTCCACGTATCGGTGGGGGGAGCCCTCTCTGGCCCAATGGAGCAGGAAGAGGGTGTCCCATAAGGATGTGTGCTTAGTGTCACATTCTTTGCTCTGAGCATCAACGGCATCACCTCGGTGCTGCCGGAAGATGTTCTCGCTACGCTCTACGTGGACGACCTTTCGTTCTCTTTTTGCGCGTTCCAGATGCCGACTCTGGAGCGTTGATTCAAACAGGCATTGATCCGCATCTCTCGCTATGCCGAAGCGCATAGGTTTCGGTTTTCCTAAGGTGGTGCACTTCTGCCGCCATCCACAACTCCACCCAGACCCAGACTTGTTTCTTAATCGGGTAGTGCTGGAAGTGGTTGAATCGCACCGTTTCCTTGGTCTTGTATTTGACCGACGCCTCACCTGGGAGGATCATATTGCCAGCCTTAGAGTCTTTTGTACCCGCGCTATGGATATTCTCCTTTCCGTGACGTTCAGCGCTTGAGGCGTTGATAGGGCTACTGCCTTACTTTTTTATCGATCCTTTGTTCGTTCGAAGCTCAACTACGGATGCGAGTTTTATGCATCCGCAGCCGAGCGTGTATTGCGTAAGGTGGACTCGATCCACCACACCGGCTTCGCCTGGCGACCGGTGCCTTCCGCACTTCCCCCATTGAGAGCCTGCTGGCCGATGCTGGAGGGATGCCACTCGCCCTACGCCGTGTACGTTGCATTATTCGCCTGTACGCGCGCTCCCGGCGCCTCCTTCAGTCGCCAACAGCTCTCACTGCATCCGCAGCTGACTTCGACGGTGCCTATGCCGCCGTGAGACGCCAGTTATACCTTAAGCCCTTTGGGTTTTGGGCCAGGAAACTCCTTCGAGAGCTAGGTTTAGCTCTCGGGCCGGTGGCGCTCCTTGTTCTGCCCAGGACGCCACCCTGCAGAGTACCATATTTGGCTATTTGTCGCCACGCCTCTGCTCCCAAAGCTTGTACACCGCCGCGAGTATTACGTTCGAACCTTTTGAGCACACTTCTTTTCACGCTTGAACCGTGCCAGTGTATACGGATGGCTCCAAGTCCGAAGAGGGCGTCGGCTTCCACGCCGTATCCCCTCTGTTTGAAGTCAGCAGGGCTCTGCCAGGCGCTGCGTCTGTCTTCACGGCCGAGCTGTTGGCAATACACCACTCGGTACAGGACGTGCCCGGTTCGGAGACCGGATTGTGATCTATAGCGACCCACAAAGCGCCCTTAGTGCTTTTGGGGCATTGGAAACTCCGCATCCCCTTGTTCGCGATATCTGTGACGCCACGGTTCCGGCGAGCCGGGCGGATGTCGAGATTATCTTCTGCTGGTGGGTTCCTGGACATGGAGGAATTGCGGGGAATGAGGGCGCTAAAGAGTCCGTGAGGTGAGGCGACCGGACCAGCGTTTCACTCTTCCACACACAGACTACATGGCAGGAATACGGGCAGCTTTTCGGACTATTTGGCAAAAAAGATAGGAGACGGTCCAGGGAAACTTAAAGTTGCACGCTATTGCGCCGCGACTATTCCCATGGACCCATCCCCCAATGCCGCGACGGCTTCAGTTCGCATTCTGTCGTTTCCGAATCGGGCACACTCGTGTGACGCATCGCTATTTGATGGAGCGCTCGCCTGCGCCCTATTGCGACGACTGCGTCGTCCCCAAGACTGTTTGGCACATCCTTGTCGAATGTGCCCCCGACGCCGGAGCTTGCTTCCTGCTCGTTGCCTTTTTTTGTTTTTAGTGTTGTTGTTTTTTTGTTTGTTTTTTTAATCTTATTTTAAAGTAGCCTAATACTAGGCTGTTTTTAATACTGCGACCTATGCCCAAGTAGGCTGTCGCAAGATGAGATCCTAAAATTTGTAAAAAAAAAAAAAATCTTCCTTGTTGGGGGCGGAAATTCACGGAGGAGGAGAGGGGGATTCCTTCCTCGGCTCTGGTGTGAATGGTGGGAGTTTAACTTGTCTGCATTCTTCCTACCGCTTTTCTACTTCACTCTTTTATCTATGCTTTTACAAGGGGACATCTGGAGGCTTAAGTTACCTCCCGGCTCAGTTTGCCCTCCCGCCCTCAAGACCTACAGGAGCATGTGCAGTTATATATTTTCCCCACAATTTCACTTTCTCCATCTTACCACTTTCTTAAAAGAATGTTTAACGTCCTCTTTCGCCCCTTGTTGGGTCAATACAGGCGCGAAAAATACAGGAGATTTAAAAAGGGGTGAAAAAGACGACCGGAGAGAGAGAGCAAGTCTCTCTTACGGCAGTGAGGTTGAGGGGTGGGTACCATTCTCCTCCTCATCCTCCTCTTTCTCCTCCTCCCCCCTCCCCCTCCTCCTCAATCCTCTTACTCCCTCCTCCTCCTCCTCCATCCCTCTCCTCCTCCCTCCCTCTCCTCTTCTTTCTCTTTCCCTTTCCTCCCCCTTTTCTCTCCTCCTCCTGCTCTTTTTCTCCTCCTTCTTTTCTTTTCCTCCTGCTCGTCTCCTCCTATTCTTCTTCTTCTACTCTTCTCCTTCTACTCTTCTCCTCATACTCCTCTCCTCCCTCCCCCTCCTCCTCCTGTTACGACTCTTCCATTTCGCTCTTTATTTTTTTCTCCCTCTTCTTTTTCTCCCCTTTCTTCTATGTTCTCTTCTTTTCTTCCCTTTCTTAGCCATCTCCGATTCCTTTCCTTCCCAACCCCTTCTTTTCTCCTGCTCTTCAATCCATTCTTCTCCTCCTACTCTTCCGTCTCTTCTTCTTATCTTCATCCTTTTCTTAAACTTTTCCTTCTAATCCTCCTCTTCTTTTTTTACTTCTTTCCCCATTCTTCTTCCTCTCCTCATCCTCACCTTGCTTCTCTTCTTATTCTCATACTCTTATTCTTCTTCTTCTCCTTATGTATTATCATCATCATCACTAACTCTATAATTTAAGAAGGGGATTTTTTTTAGTATTTGAATAATAATTTCATCTTAGTTTGGTTATGACTTATGTTTTTTTCATTAAAGTTATTTCTAATAATTCTTTTATAATATAAAAAAAAAATGGTAAAGTTCAGAAATAATATAAGTATTCAAAGAATTACAAATGGGTAAGTTTAGAAAATTTATTTTTATACATCTTCTTCTATAACTATATTTTAGCAACGTGAAATTTTGAAAGGGACGAAATTTAGTTTAGATTTCCTTTTTAAAATTATTTTAATTGGCAAAGTTCAGAAATTAATTAAAATTTAACCCTTGCAGCTTCTTTTTAGATTTTAAATTTTAATCTTAGGAGCGAAGCGCAAGCTCCTCCCGTAGGGGCGAGTGGCGAAGCCATTGCCTGGTTAATAAAAAAAAATTAGATTTTTCCACTTTCCAAAATATACCGTTCTAAAAATATAGATCCTGACCATGGGGTTTTCTTTGTGCTTTCCGAACCTAGGACCTAGTTGGTCACCACCAGGTGAGTTCGCTTTTCCGTCTGGTTGAGTGGTATCCGACCTTAATCGCCGTTTCTTTACCAATAAAAAAACACAGCTATGTGGGGTCTGCTCGCGGACAGTTGGTGCCCCCTCTCCTCCCCATCCCTGGTCTTTCTTTTGCTCTCTTTAGACGGGCTCCCACACTCTCGAAGTGAGAGGATTAGCAAGCATGTGACGAAGAGGACTTTTATTAACACCCGCTCCCTCCTTTATATTTTCCTCCCTTTCTCCCTACTGCTTCTATATGCCTTTTTTTCAACCTTACACTGGTCAGTAAGAGGGTTTGTGACCATCTTTGGTTCTCACGCGGTGTTTCACCATAAATAGGCAGCACCGTTTTGGATAGGTATGGGTCCAGGTAGTGGCGCCCATCCTGTTTGAGTCTTTGCAATACCTCGGTGTACCTAATGCCTGATTCTGTGAGTCAAACCTTGTTGACCAGGGTGGCGGACCTTACTAGGCTGGTGGTGCTGTAAGATTGCCTTCATGGCCGGGATCATCCATATTTTAATATTACAATTTTGTATGTGTAAAATTCCCCTATTTCTCGCTCACACCCAGTCTCATTGCTACCCTCAATGTCAAACGTCCCTTTCTCAACCTCCATCTTCTCGTCTTTCCTAATTCCCACCAGTTATCCCCATCCCACCCCACTCACCTCAAACGCCGCCAACCACCCTAAATGCTCTCTGGACATCTATGGCCTATTCTTAAATACAGCTTCAACCTCCCTTCCAACATTAACTGTTTTCTGGTCCTGAGACCTTCCTCTTCATCGACCTATTTACCTCAAAACTAAGAGCGACTTTATGCTAAAACCTTAATAGAGTGGTATCACCCGGGTGACAGAGGTCAGTCTCAGGAATTCCAAGAATGTGCGGTGGTTTGGCCCACCGGCGGCGTCCTTTCGGTGGGCATCTGCGCTATCCTCTTGGTTGCACTAGATACCATACTTAAACGTTGAACTCCCCTCTTGGCCCAAACCAACTTTCAGTCTCACATATACATTGAAATCATTCACCGCTTCATTCGTGCGCTCGCCAACAACACACAACTAAACATGCCCCCCCGCCCCCCCCAAAAAACCATACACACTCCTTAAGCCACCTTAAATCTCGAGAACAGGGTCCAGCTGGCCAAATTGAGATCTGGGCAGCACCCAACCCTTCTGAGCTACCAGACAAGGTTGATGAATCCATCGTGGACGTCCGTATATGTTTTAGCAGATCCATCCACACCATAAACACATAATAGAAGACTGCATAAACCACAACCATCTATGCCGAAAACACAACATACACCCACTGACAAGTTTGTGGGGGTGCCCGGTGCCGTCCGTGACCTTCCTCAGTAGCTCGGGCCTGTTCGGCTCGACAGCCTGGGACTAAGCAAAAACAACAACCTAAATAAAGTCGCTTGATGACTGGCCCACATCGGACAGGCCATAACTACTAAACCCCGGTGTACCGGTTGCACGGACACACTAGTTGCTATCCGAGATGTGAGCCGATACAGTTGCTGGAACCGTAACCCAGCACCTATGCCCCAACTGCTGCCAAGACGCTATGTTTGTCCAGGGCCATCGGGACATCTCAGAAGACGAGGTCCTTGACTATCTAAAGGTACCAGCCCCTAGACCATTACGCTTATTTAATTCCCTGGCCACATCCTAACCCAATTTACTCGGGTGTAAGCGTCCCATGTAATTGCAAGTTTGGGCATGTCAGTTCTACCTCTCGAGAGACGGTGGTGCTGTGCCGGTTTTGCGTTTCATCCCCCTCCTCTCGGTCGAGCAAACCCACTGGTTAGGAGAGCAACAAACATCTTTGCGCGACCATCTAACCCTTAAGTTTGAGTCGAAAGTGCATTCCCTCTGATACACCACCTTAAGCGCTCGAGAGGCGTAGGAGCAAGTATGCGCCATTTATGGTCTTTCGGTTTTGTACGCTAATGCCGTATCCCTAGTTGTGGCCGTCAAACCCGCGCACTGTCTCGTTTGCCTCAACCCCACCTTTACCTCTCTAACTCCTTTGAGTTTACTTCCACCAAGAGTACCGAAAGCCACTCGGCTCCAATATCATCAACCATTGCGTCCCCCGGGTCAAATGAACAGTCCCCGTAGAATATCTAATCGCCCGGGGAGCTCTTCCATACTACTGGCCTTCCAGGTTAACCTCCCGCTAAGCGATCCGTACATGGTAGCACCCCTATATCTTTTCATCTGATGATTTCTCCACCAATGCAGCATAACCGAGCAGAGGTGCATTCACCCTCGAGGCGACCTCAAATTTACCCATTCCTCTCAGTGGGAGAAGCAATGAGGAACCTCTTTTGATCCTCCCACTACCTTTCCCCTTTACTTCCCTATGAGCTGCTCACCCATGTCTGGGAGAGCATTAGATTTCTTGTAACTTCGTATCAACCTATTTATTTCTATCTCCAGGAGCTAATCTTCGGTGTCACACAGGTTCCATGGATCTCTGACTATCTTCTTCTCGGCTCCTCCATTCTGGCCATTTCTGGACACTGGAGCGGGAATAATTCACTTCTCACCCTCCCCATCTCAACCCTTATTTGATGCAATCCGCCTTAACTTATAATAACAGTACTATGCTTGGCTTATATCTCTCTTCACGATCGTCCTTCTTCTGACTCTAACCGTGTCTTCATCGTCCAGCTTCTCTCACCCGTTCTTCTTTTGAGGTATTTTAAATGCATGAGCACCGCTTGGGACGACTGTTTCTCGACCTTCCTAACGCTCACTCTTCTATCTCTTTTGGCCGACTTGTCCTTCTCATGTACGAATGCTGGCTCATCCAATTATCGTCACCCTCCCAGCGATACTCTTTCCTGTCGTAATCTTTCTCTTCTTTCTAATGAAACTCTGCTGTACTTCTATTAGGATGTATTCCTTGAGGACTTTGGTAGCGATCACTTTCCATTTTCTCTCTCGATATATATAATCTACCTTAGCCCAACTGTCGCGAGACAGAAATGGAACTTCCAGAGAGCAGACTGGGCAGATCTCTTTGCCGGCACAGTTTGCTTCCAATCTTCTGTCACAGTCCACCTATAGGGTTTGTCGTAAGGTATTCTCTCTCTTGTAGTTTTGTAGGGTGGGTTAAGTGATCAACCACTTCCTTATGGGATGAAGGAATATATATAGATATAGATATATATATATATATATATATATATATATATATATATATATATATATATATATAGATATATTATATATATATATATATATATATATATATATATATATATATATATTATATATATATATATATATATATATATATATATATATATATATATATATATATATATATATATATATATATATATATATATATATATATATATATATATATATATATATATATATATATATATATATATATATATATATATATATATATATATATATATATATATATATATATATATATATATATATATATATGCCGGTCTTAGCTTGGTCGCTTGCCAAGGTGGCAGCAGACCCATCCGTCCCCACAGCCCCCGCGGATGGAGAGGAGCCCCGAGTCTTCTTAGTCCTTTTGGTCTTTTTCGTCCTTTTCTTTTTTGGAGAGGAGGGCGGGGAATGAACCCGCTCCTCACCTCCGCCGGTAGAAGCCCCTAGGCCAGATGGACCGGCCTCAGTCAGGTCCTTCTCCGAAATGGAGAAAGTCCTGGTGGTCGCAGGGGCATCATCCGGAGGAGATTCCTCCCCTCCTTGTACTGCCTCAGAATCCCCAGCCGTTTGAGGAGGACCTTGCATAGGGGGGGATTCGGTTTCGGTGCTTGGCGCCGAGCCCGGATTCCCCCCCATGGAAGGCCCTACCGTCTGAGGCTGAGTTTCCTCAAGGACCATGTCTATCACAGGATGGGCTTCCAGTTGGTCATCCCCTCCCAGGACATCGCAGGTCCCCTTGGCAGCGTCATGAGTCTTTGGTGGAGAGGCACAGGCCTTGACCCCGGCAAGGTTTAGTATTCTTGCCAGCAGGTCTTTTAAGGGAAGCGACCGAAGGGGCCTGGCTTCCCTCTCCCCCCTAAGGGGGTTTGCCCTACCGAGCCGCTTACACGAGGGGCGGTCGGCAATGGGCTGCCTGCTGGCTTTCTTGGCAGTCCCATTCGAAAGAAAAGGAGGTACTGCCGCTGGGAATAGGAAGGTGCCTGAAAGCACCTCCAGGGAAGGGGGTGAGGGGGAGTCCCTTTCACCCGTAGGCGTAGGAGAGGAGTAAGCCTCCTCTCCGCTTAGAGAAATATGGAGGGTCCCCTGGGCAATCACAGGGGGGGTGGAAGGACCTCCATTTTTTTGGTGGAGCTGCTCGAGGCCGGCTCCGTCGATGAGCAAGGGGAAATTAGGGGAAAATTGTTTTTTTTTTATTATCATTGGGCATGGTGACCCTATTTGTGCTACTGGTCGCAATAGCTCATCACCTGTCGCAGTTGCCCGCACTTCAAGAGGTGCCTACAAGCCCGGCAGAGCCATGCGACGCCATTTAGGACCACCCCTCCCGCCTGGTGGCCTGGCAGTTCATCGTCATGGCGGCTCCACCTTAGACACGGCGTAAAATTGATAGAATGTGAAGAGGAGAGGAAAAGGGATGTGAGGAAGGTATGGGTGGGGATGAAGCAGGTTGTTAAAAAAAAAACATCCCGAACCGGAGCTCAGGGGTTAGGGAACATTGTCCCCTCCCCCCTCAGCCCCGATTCGGGACGGTTGGCTTGAGAAGAAGGTCAGCATCTACCCTGTGAAATTAGAGGCTGACCAGGGAAAGTTGTGGGAGAGGTTGTATGAAAAGC
Source organism: Ceratothoa steindachneri (assembly GCA_963969495.1). Taxonomy (NCBI): domain Eukaryota; kingdom Metazoa; phylum Arthropoda; class Malacostraca; order Isopoda; family Cymothoidae; genus Ceratothoa; species Ceratothoa steindachneri. The sequence continues at coordinate 71,146,472 of OZ018331.1, read as the reverse complement.
GACGTGGTAGGGGAGAAATACAGGCTATCTGAATGAAGGAAGAGAGGCTAAGCTGGAGCCGGACGGAGCGCTGGATCCCGTCAGCACGGCGGCCAGGATGGCAAATCGCCGCGCCCCTTACGGGGTAGACACGGCGTAAAAAGATAGATTGAGAAGAGGAAATGAAAAGGGATGTGAGGAAGGTATGGGTCGGGATGAAGCAGTTTGTTAAAAATCAACCACCCCAGACCGGAGCTCAGGGGTAAGGGAACATTGTGTCCTCCCCCCTCAGCCCCGATCCGGAACGGCTGGCTGAGAAGAAGGTCAGTATCTACCCTGTGAAATTAGAGGTTAACCAGAAAAAGTTGTGGGAGAGGTTGTATGAAAAGCGACGAAGTAGGGGAGAAATACAGTCTATCTGAAGGAAGGAAGAGAGGCTAAGCTGGAGCCGGACGGAGCGCTGGATCCCGTCAGCACGGCGGCCAGGATTGCAAATCGCCGCGCCCCTTACGGGGGCATCCAACGTGGAATGGAACTTGTGGAAGCCGCACTGTGCAGAAGACAGATGGCCTCCGCCGTCCAAAAAAAATGGCTAATGTAACATTTACCAATTTCTCTATCAACTTGCACACGCAAGAGTTTAGAGAGATTGTGCGTTAACGGGTGGGATTAGAGTGATCTCTTCCCAGTTTGCGAAAGGCGATCATATTGACAAAATCTTGATAATCATTTGTAATGTTAACCGATTTAAAAATTGAGAAAAAATAATCTAATCGATCTTTTTCAAAGTCATAATTACGACATATTTCTTTAACAAGCTTTTAAAGTTTACTTTAATAAGGTTTTCTAACAATAAATCAAGTCTTGGACAGTTTACTTTAATTGACATCATGATCTTTGGAGAAATGGAGCTGAAGCCTTTAACTATATTAAAGAAAATCAAGCAATCTTTTCTGAACAACTTTATTTCTTCATCAGTTAGTCGTCTTGGCGAGTTTCTAATAGCCGTTTTTTTAGTAAATGACAAATCTATATCGTTGAAATGTAAAAGATTATCACCTTTGTAAAGATCAGCTTTTAGTAAAGCACTACAAGAACTACTATTTTCCTCATATACTTTGTGTTTCAGAATTCTTTTGCCAATATATTTTTGTGAGGAAATTCCACGTGGAATTTCTTCTCCAGTACAGAACTTCCTTGCGCTGTAGAAGGTTCTTTTAGGCTTAAATTGGTAAGCCTACCCCTCCCCCCGCCTTCCCCAAGTGGTAACCTCGAACTGCGTCCACCACGATTCACCTTTACACGGGCTAGAATAACCTCGGCAAGAAGATTCGAGGCCATTCAAGAGTAGAGCTGTTTCCCACTAAACCCGCCCCCCCTCCTCGCGGGAAGAGCCTCAGGCATATATATTGCTCGCTTCCCATGAGACAAGGACAGAGTTGAGAAGTCTCATCTGGACCCAAGAAGATTCCCCCTAGTTCCAAGTCAGCTGCTAACAACAAAGCAAAGTGACAGCTGAACTATTTGTGTTGGAATGAGCCCCAGCCAGTGAGGTAATTCCAGTTAACGATCGCCACCGAGTGATTTTTCCGACTTCTCAAATAAACACCTTCGAAGCACTCCTCGTTTTCGGGTGGCCGAAATACTCTCCCCTGGACCGGAAGTTACCGCCCCCCCCCCCTTTTGGGGGGAGAACCGTCATCACTTTAACATCCCGCTCAGAAGTTCCGAGCGGCCTCACCTCACGTGCAGAAGACATCCGTAAGCCAACCCCTCTCGCCTTTCAGTAACCCAATTAAGTTAATCCCCCCCTCCCCATTTGAATAGTCTCCTCCTGTAATACCTTAAGTTTTAACTTCATAGTCTGATGTATAACTACAATTCCTCCCTTCGTTTACTGATGTAATTTTGCCCATTAATTCTCTGAGGCAATTTTGCCCATCAATTCTCTCATTATTTTTATGTAAATAAAATTATATTTTTGTACATGCCTCTTTAAATAACCTTGAGCTTTGCCATTGTCCATAATTTACCTGACCTCGTTGCACTCTTTCTCGCTACTCAGCCCGTCTAAACTAGTGGTGTTCCGTCCCTTCGTCGGTTCGCCTCTAAGTTATTGGTCCCTTCCCCATAGATATAATATGGTAGTGATGTAATATAATGTCATACCACGACAATTTTAGTAAACAAAAAAGTTCTTCATAAAGGAATGGTGTCAATGGGAAATCTTTCTGAAATTTTGTCAAAAATCCTTCAAATTGATTTGCAATAATAGAAAAGAAAGAGTTTTGCCCCTAACATATTTAAAAGTCCCTGTTTTAAAAGATATACAGTAGGGTAAGTCAAAATTCCCTTACTTTTCCAGGTTCGGGGACACCCTGGCTGTGCACGAAACAGATTTATCATGTACATTCTTTGGAAGAGGTTAAGCAAATTTAGGCTTGACACTTCTTTGCACGTCAACATTATTTACTTGTATGGCCAATGCGGTGCTAGTGGTAACGGCAGCAGCCAGCACGCACTGATTCAAATTTTATTTTAGCAAACTAACAGAGGAAGTCAAAGTAGAAAAATTTAAATATTTACATTTATTATTTGTTTTGATATTTATAACACTTTAAAATATACATAGGTGTAACAAATAATATTTTATATATTGACAGCATCACCTTCTGCCTTCGCTTTACTATCTACTGATATTTCAGTATTTTGAAAAAAATAATTAATTACCACCTGACAGACAACAACCAGCAATTATTAAATCAAATAATTGAGCCAATATCAATCAGGGCATGGAAAACGATATAGAATTTTTGCTACTACAAATTAAAACTAGAACTAAGACTGTAATTAATTAACAGTACTTAATCTTTTTGTAATAATTAACATAAGCATTAACATAATGCAAGCATATACAGAGTCGATATAAAGTTCTTTTGCCCTTCAGAATATCATGTCACTCAAATCTCTAGGAGTACCACATGCTGTTAGCTGCGGGTCATAGGGTCAAAATGTGACCTAATACATGAAATGTGTAGACTTTTAATGTAAGTTCGCTACATAATAACCTTATGAACGCATTTTGTGATCTTGGATTAGGCGGCTGGGGGGGGGGGGACTATCAGCGTGATCTGACGAAGGGTTCTCAATTATCTCTTTTTTCCTTCCCAATTCCTATTCATCCGCGTCTTTCCAAATTCTATCTCCTATTTTATTTTCATTTTGTGGCACGGATACACGCCAACAGCGTGTTTGGGCATGGAAGGTTATGGTACTATGCACAACTACCTTGCTAAGATGGGGATAATAAACTAAATACCTCCTCCATAAGACCACCAGGTTATCTTCATCCACCTTGCCAACAAATCGAGGTCTGTGCGTATCAATGCCTACTTCGATCACTCTACTGTACGACACACCCGCGTGGAAACGGGGCCTCCCACAATCAACTAAGATCGCCACACACACTGGAGAGTCGCCCGACGCTCGCTACCCTACTGGATATAATGTTGGATTCATGGCGTCGAGGTGCCTGGCTCAATGACAGCGAGCGTAGACATAAAACTTCAGCGTGTGAGTGACTGGTCGCCTACTGGGTCTACTCCCGCTGTGCTAGGTAGTTCCAACGCATGTCATCCCGGGCTATTTAAGTCTCCCACTCTTTCATTCTTCCTACGACTTCTCCTATGGCCCGGCAAGGCGAATGCCAAAGCTAGACCTGAAGGGAATCATTCGGGATTTCTTCCGATGGGAGGCGGGGATGGGGGCGCTTGACCGACTTATGCTGGCATATGATGTAGCGACCTCATAGTACGGATCTCACGTCAAACTATAGGTTTTACTTGCGATAAACATCGGGGGTTAAAAACTTACAAAACTTCAGTAAGAACTATATGGTTGAAATAGTAAAAAAAACCCTGTCTAAATGCTCTACCCCAAAATCAAGATCGTCCGAATTCCAAATTATACCTTAATAAGATGGACAGAAATTATTCTACCAAATCTGGTGCCACAAATACCAATGCATTCTACTACTACTTCTGAAGGGACAAATGATACTTGGATTGACTCCTATACAAGAGGAACTAAAGTCTTTTAAACGGAATGTTATTTTTTTATATAAAGTCAAAACTTTGCAAAACAGAAATAAAGAATCAGAAGAAGAAGAACAAAAAATACTAAAATAAACAGTTTATGATAATTATAAAATGAGGTTTACATGTCTTACAATGTAACAATAAAAAAAAATATGTAAAAACTAGAAAATTGTTCCACTCAAAACTTATTTACCATTCTTTAATGCAATTATCACATAGCATCAATAAAAAAACCCTCAAATGGATAATACACCATCACTTCCAAATTAGTAGCACTAAACTAATCAGGAGGTAAATAAAAACGATGTAAACAGGAATTGCAGACCCCAAAACACCCATGAATTCAGAACTGGAAACACCACTTGGAGGTACTTCAAACACTCAAGCCCTGTGGAGTTGGCAAAGCGGCTGTTTTGGGATGGGGCGAGGCAAAGGGTGGCTCCGGAAGGAGGGGTAAGCGAGAAAGGGGCCGTGGTATAAATAGGAGACACATGGAGCGAGTCGGTAGGAGAGCAGGATTGCCACAACTGGTACTAAAGTACCAGATTTGGTTCTTTTAGGGGTCTCTAAAACAGCAAAAGTACCAAATTACTACAAAAATAACCAAATTAAGCCAATTCTTGAGAATTCTTGTATTATCCCTCGTAAAATTTACATTTGGACCTTTTAGCTCCAACTTTGGTTCTTTTTAAAATTTTCTTTGCCAACCTTGTAGGAGAGGACGTTAATTCGGAACCTCCGCTTGCAAAGACAAGCAAAGCTCCTCACTCTGAGGCAGTCCTCAATCTACACCTGAGCAACAACTTCATTCCTTATAAAGAATTGAAACTTTGTGGCGAGAGTCTTTATCCGAATTGAAAACAGCACCCGGCCCCACGATCGATGGCAGCCTTTTGTGGAAATTAATTTTGAATGGAGGCCAAAATAGCAAGCGACGATGGATGGATCATTTCCGGTCTTCATTTATTTATGCTTCTTCGGGTTTTTTTTCTCTTAAATGATATACTTCAAAATTCAGGTCAATTGATCATTCTGATGCAAGTCTAATCGAAAAGAAATTCGGCCAAATAACATTCATGTCTTTGTAATAATGATATGAAAACTGCAAATATAAAATTCGTTAATATTTTACAGTTTTGCTCTTTTCTGATATAACTATTGTTTGTTAATATACTTTGGCTTTTATGGTAAACTATCATTTATAAAACACTATATATATATTATTATTTATCATATTTACAAAATATAATAAAGTTCATTATTAACCTATTTATGTATAAAGTTTTACATCGGGGTAATATATATTTTAAAGTCAATGTGGTTCACTAAACATCTGTATTTCTTTGAGATATTAAGGTAGGGAGGGATCCTTTGTCATCTATGTATTCGACATAATTCTCGGGGACCAGACCGTGTCTTCCATTCAATGTGCATTCGAGCCAACCGGGCTCTTTGGAGGGACGAACTGCAATGGAAAATGGAATAAAAACTGTAAAAAATAACTCCATTTGGATTGAAATGGCAAGGGGCTCGCTAAACCATTCATTTAAGTGGTAATGATGCAAGTTTGGAGGTTAATGGTATTGGAAAGTTGTAATCGTCTGTTCATTTAGAAAATTTACTTAAATGGATTTTGGGGATAGAGAAATGGAATTGCGGTCGCAGGGGAAAGAAGAGTTTTGGGCAGATAAAGGGTAGGGGGGGATGGGTAGTTTTCTAGTGGCGTTGAATTTCGGAGACTATGCCCCAGCTGACACTCGCCAGATGAGGGCCATTAAAATAATAATAATAATGATAAAAAATCTAGTGTCGTTGATGCGCGTGGACCACTTTGATTTGTGGGAAAGCAGTTGACGAAGAAATGGAAACCCCAGCGCGTTCACTTAAAGGAGAGAGGAGGGGGAGAGGCTAAGAATAGCTAAAAAAATACACACGAAGAGAAAGAGTAGAAAACACCTAAATAGTAAGAAGCAAAACCTAATGAAGGCATCTTGAATCTTAAAGGTGTTGAATTAGGGGATGTGAAATTATGCGGAATATAAGCTAAATAATCTAAAGAAGCTGGTAATTCTAAACTTTCATTGTTAGGAGCCTTTATCAGTGATAGCAAAGAGTAAGATTAATTCTTCTTCACAATATAAGTCTACATATGTGACCAAGGAAGCGATAATTGTCAGGTTGGATAGTTCTCCCCTCATCTATCACATCTTGCACGATTTAACTATCAATTATTTCGATCATTGCAACCATCATTTAAATGGAGGTGAAGTGTGATAAAATGCTTAAATTTCCTCAAATGTTTCTTTTTTTAGGTCAAGCATACACCACCTAGTTAAACTGTGTCCATATTTCTCTTCCTTTATATAAAAATAACTTCTCAACAGCCTAATACTTTTACTTCATTGTTTTGTATATGATGTAAAATAGCTTTGTATTTAAACACATCTCCCATAAATTACGGAAGAATAGCATGTAATTTTTATTCAATAGCTTTAACCTCTCTTAATTTGATCAATACATATTATTAGATGAAGCAATCTGTAAGAACAATTCTCTAACACAATAATAGCTATTTTTAAAAATTCTAATTCTTATTGTTAACCTTGCGTGTGTGTATGGCCTTAGAAAAACCACAAATGGTAATATTGTTTTTTCCTTGTTAATTTATTTTTTTTTTAAACAAAAATGCAAGAAAACTTGATTTAAAACAAGCACTAAAATAAATAATGCAAAAGTGGCAGTAACTCAAATTACATGAAATTAAACATGGCCGAAACTGAGCCCAGTGCTACATGGTGGGTGCCATGTACCAATATCATAATATAAAAAAAGAGTAAGAGAATAGGCAGAATTCAAGCACATGAGAGCGGGCGAGTTACTTAACTTAATCCTAGGTCACTGAACGAATTCATGGGATTATTATATAGGAGAATGGATTCCTAGCTTAGCATTTCCTTTAATTTCATGGATATCGCCTTATACAATGAGCAGATGGGGGAGCATTTTCAACTTTAAGTACTCTCTCAAAAGGTGGGGACGGAGCACTCATAGCGATGAGGGGCTATTTTTCAATTTAAAATTTATCCATAGTTATTTTTAATTGCAATGCCATCTTGGAAATAATAAAAAAATATGACAAAATATTTAGGTTTCCAATGACATTGCTAGAAAATATTTCAAGGTGAATTAAATCAAAATTTAGATTATATCCAATTTCTATTGAGTATTGCCTAAAATTCTGACCGTCAGGTTTTTAGGACAATATTCATTAATGGATCGAGAACTTCCTGAGGTTAGATACTTACCGTTAGTAAGGATTTGATTGGGTTCGAAAGAGAGTTCGGAATCATTTTCGCCAACACAAGCGTATAAGGTTCTCACACGTTTCCTGAGGAAAAGAGTTTTAGGTTGAGAGGGGAAGGCGATTAATAAACTCAATTAGACCAAAGGCAGAGAGAAATTATTCACTGTAAAAGTGGGACTTTTCATTAAAATCAAGTAAAGATGAGTCAATCCAGGTAAAAAAACAAAAACAAAAGAGGCATCAATCCAATTGCGAGACCATAATGAATACAAAATCGGGCACCAAACAATATTAAAACAAGAGTTTAATGCACTCATCCACTCTTCCTCTCGCACTTTTTTCTGAGAAGAAATGAGAAATTAGTACTCAAACAGAGCCACAATCTCTTATTAGATGGAGTACTCCTAATGTAAAGATAGCAAGGTAGAACCCTGACAACTGTGAAGCAATGTCAGACGCATCTCGGCGCCCCAGAATTAAAAAGAATCAAATGGCCCCGTAAACAAGAAATCAACGCCTGCCATAGGTCCCACATCCCCCCTCCACTAAGGTCTAGATTATTTCGTCAGGAAGGTAATATTATTTTCACACTACCTCTAATGAAATCCGCATAAAAGATAAGAAAATACAATCGGTGGCAAACCCAAAGGCGCCATGGGCAGGTACTCGTTAGAGGTAAATGTGCAGAAATAAGGGTAGTAGTGTGTTTAGCAGGCAACTCTTCATGGCCCAAGGGAGAGCCACCCGGATGGTAGATATGACAACCTATTCTGCAGGTATTCCAAGGCAGGAGTTATGTGTTTGGGGGAAGAGACAGCGATGTTGTCAATGTCTATGTGTCTACTGATATACGTGGTCAGAGCTGCCTGCGCGCATGCAGCAGACTCGACGCACCGCTCGAGTGGTGGCAGCTCTCCATGAGCGCCGAAATTTATGGGGATCCAGCCTAAGTGGAGCCCCCCGCCTCCGAAGCCGTAACGCCCGCCTAAGGTTTCGAGCGGAGGGAGGAAAGGACTCGCATAGCGAGCCCAACCTCCCCCAATAAGTCCTCGAAAGTGACAGCGCCTTCAGCGCATTGTCCAGCCAACAGCGCCCGGAGGTCTGCATCCAGGAAGCGTACGGCCATTCCAGTGAGGGCCTTCTCTTCAAAGAGGGCCCCCGAATCTCCTCCGAGCTAGGCCTGGAGGGTCTATTCATTAAATGGAATTGCCGCGGACTCCGGGCCAACTTGGAGGAGCTGCGGAGGCTCGTCTCGTCTCGTGCCGTTTTCCATTAGCTACGAGTATCTTTTTGCAGAAGACCATGCTGGGCGCGTGCTCCTTGCCAACCCTCCCGGGGTATAAAGGTTTTTGACCCCACGACCACGTGATGCGGGCCGGGCAGGAGGATGCGCGATTTACACCCGGCATGATGTCTCCGTTCTTCTATTCATTTTAGAAACCTCTATTCAGGCAGCAGCTGTGCAGCTGCACCTTGATAGGAGGTATACTGTTATTTCCACGTACATTCCACCGTCAGCTGACTTCAACGCAGGGGAGATTACTTGATTAATCCCTGGGGTAAAGTCCTTGCCGACCTGATCGATGAGCTGGAGATAGGTGTCCTAAAGGTGGATGAGTTTACGCATCACTGTCCGAGAACCGCTTCATTTTCCTGTCTCGATCTATCTTTGTGCTCTCCGGATGCACAGTCTGATTTGGGGCGGGTGGTAGTCGATGACCTCCATTGTAGTGATCACTTTTCCATTCAAATATCCTTTTCTGGGCCGCTGCCGCCTGAAAGCACGCCCGTCCCGGTGGTGCTTGTCGCGGGCGCGGTGGTCCGCATTTCAGGAAATGATTGATTTCTCTGTATCAGTCGAGGAGTTTAGGTCGGTAGATGAGGCCGGCTTAATTACTAAAGTAACTAAAACGAAAATAAAAGAAAGAAAAATATACAACAAAAGATTAAAAGCATAAATAAAAAGAAGAGAAGTGCTCAAGTTAAAATTAAAACCAATAAACTCAAAATAAGAGAAAGAAGAATAAACAACAAAGAAAAATAAACCTTAAATAAAATGAGGCGAAATGCCCAAAGATAATAACATAAATAAACAAAGTTAGCAAATATATGACTTGAAAGGCTTGATGGCCACGACAGAGAATCCCAACATAAGAAATAAATAAAAATTATAAACCTAAGGACGAACTTGACCGTCTGGACGGTCATCATAAATCTCGACGGACGAAACAAACATTACAAAACTAAAAAGAGAGAAACGCTAGAGATGCCCTCAACACCAGGGCAATCTACAAAACCCCTTCACACCTATGAAGCCTATCACACATTACATCACTTTCTTCATCTAACATCGCCATGGGCTTAACTACTATTCCTAGAAAGTCTGGCCCCTTTGCAGGCCTACCGATCCAGTGGTGGTTAGCAGAGTATGAGGCGGCCCTCAAACAAAAGGGTTAGCCTACATGCGCCGCCCGAACAATCTCACTGTCGATGAATTTCGTCAAGCTAGGGCTAGGTTCTGGTGTTTCGAAGCACGCCCGCCGCTTTTCCTGGTGGGCATACGTGTCTTCACTTAACAGGAAGACCCCTTTAGCAGAGATGTGGAGGCGAGTTAAGAGGATTCGGGGCAAGTTCTCGCAGGATCCCCATCCAGTTCTTCAGGAGAATGGGACCGCAATCTGGAACTTCACATCCATGGCGGAATCCTTCGCGATCCACCGTGACAAGGACTTATTTCTAAACGGGGTTCGCCTGGAAGGCTCATATTCGCAGACTTAGGGTCTCCTGTACCCACCTCATGGGTATTCTTCACCTTGTGACGTTTAGCGCCTGGGGCGCTGATAGGGCTTACTGCCTTACTTTTATATCGATCCCTTGTTCGTTCAAAGCTCGACTACGGATGCGAGTTTTATGCATCTGCAGCCAACCGTGTATTGCGGAAGGTGGACTCGATCCACCACACCGGCCTTCGCCTGGCGACCGGTACCTTCCACATGACCCCCATTGAGAGCCTACTTTGATGCTGGTAAAATGCTACTCGCTCTGCGCCGTGCAGAGTGCATGATCCGGTTGTACGCGCAAGCCCAGCACTTCCCACAGTCACCAACATCTCTCACTTCATCCGCAGCTGATCTCGACGGTGCCTATGCCGCCGAGAGCTTAGTATAGCTCTCGGGCTGGTGGCCCACCTGGTTCTGCCCAGGACGCCACTCTGGAGGGTACCACCTTTGACTATTTGTCGCCATGCCTCTGCTCCCAAAGCTTGTGTTCGGCCTTTGTGGAGTACACTTCGTGTCACGCTGGAATCGTGCCAGTGTATACGGATGGCTCAAAGTCCAAGGGGGCGGCGGTTTCCACACCGTGTCCCCTCTGTTTGAAGTCAGCGGGGCTTTGCGAGGTGCTGCGTCTGTCTGCACGGCCGAGCTGGTTGCAATACACCTCTCGTTACGGGAGATAATGCGATGTGCCCGGTTCGGATACCGGATTGTGATTTATAGCGCCCTGAGTGCTCTCGGGGCATTGGAATCTCCGCATCCCCTGGTTCGCGATATCCGTGATGCCACCGTTTTTGCCAGCCGGGGCGGATGTCGAGATTATCTTCTTCTGGGTTCTGGACATGTAGGAATTGCAGGAAATGAGCACGCCGATGAGGGTGCTAAAGATTCCGCGAGGACTGGGCGACCAGACAAGCGTTTCGCTCTTCCTCACACCGATTACATGGCAGGAATACGGGCTGCCCTCCGGGCGGCTTGTAAAGAAGATGGGAGACGGTCGAGGGGAATGTAAAGTTTACATGCCATTGCGCCGCGACTGTTCTCATGGACCTACCTACCCTATTGCGCCGCGACTGTTCCCATGGACCTACCTACCCCACAATGCCGCGACGGCTTCAGGTTGCTTTCTGTCGTCTCCGAATTAGACACACACGCGGGACGCACCGCCATTTGATGGAGCGCTCGCCTGCACCTTATTGCGATGACTGCGTTGTTTCCCAGACTGTTCAGCACATTCTTGTCGAATGTCCCAGTCTCTGTGATATTCGCGGGATCGCTACCGCTTTTCCCTTGTACTCAAGTTCCCGCACACAGACTTGGGGACTATACGACATTTTGGAGGAGGCTGGCCTCCACTTTCTTTGACTGATTTTTTTGTAGGTCGCATGTTCCTGCGCAGGGTGAAGGCGGGCCTGCCCCGTACGCCGGAGCGCGCTTCCTACGGCTTCCGAAGGCAACGGTCATGCCTGACGAACCTTGTGGAATTCTTCCACTTCGTTTTCAGTGAGCACGATCGGGACAAGGCGGTGGATGTGGTCTACCTAGACTTTCAGAAAGCCTTTGATAAGGTACCACACCGCCGCCTTCTCCGGAAAGTGCGAGCGCTTGGCATAGATGGAAAGGTAGCCGGCTGGATCGAGAACTGGCTAAGTGGCAGACCTCAACGGGTGGTGGTGAATGGACAGTCTTCTGAGTGGGTGCCCGTTACTAGCGGGGTGCCTGAAGGTTCTGTCCTGGGACCACTACTATTCATCATCTACGTCAACGACATGGACGGTGACATGGTTGCCAAGATTTCCAAATTTGCCGACGATACCAAGCTTGGTATGAACGTTGCAAAGGATGGAAATACTGCCCGCCTGCAGGAAGATCTTGGGAAGATTGGGGAGTGGTCGGACACGTGGCCAATGCCTTTTAACGTGGGGAAATGCCAAGTGATGCATATCGGCCACAGAAACCCCCAATCTCAGTATATCCTTAAGGGCACTGCTATGGAATCCACCGAAACTGAGAAGGACTTGGGTGTAACAATCACTAGTGACCTCAAGTTCTCGAAACAGTGCATTGAGGCAGAGAAAAAGGCCCAAAGGATGCTAGGCTATATTAAGCGCCAGTTTGGTTATGGGAACCAGGAGATTGTACTGTGCCTGTACAACTCACTTGTCCGACCGCACCTGGAGTATGCCGTACAATTTTGGAGTCCTTCATTGCGAAAGGACATCGCGAGATTGGAACGCGTACAAGCCAGGGCAACCAAGCTGATCTCCTCTATCCGACATAAAAGTTATGAGGATAGACTAAGGGAATTAGATCTGTTCTCGCTGGAAACCCGTAGACTGCGTGGTCAGCTCATCGAAGTCTTCAAAATACTTCGAGGGTTCGACAATGTTGACTAACGGGATATTTTCACACTGAGTGAGAACAGAACGCGCAATCACGGCTTCAAAATCGAACTGAAGCGTTACAACCGAAATCTGTGTGGAAATTTTTTCACTTACAGTATCTGCGGTATGTGGAACGCACTTCCAGTGGATGTTGTCAACAGTGAATCTGTTGACCAGTTCAAGTCAAGACTAGACAAGGTCTTGAAAAGTGGCCGTTTAGGGAGGCAAAACAATTGAGCAGCCATGTGCCCGCTCGATTGCTAGTCCAAAGGTACCCTCCTTGAATGGACCGTAAGGTCTCCTAGGGTACCTTCTTTCCTTGTTGTTACTCCTTGTTGTTATTTGCTTTGTTATTGTTGTTTTTTTTTTAGCCTCTGTCCTTTTTTTATTCTTATTTGTGGTTTGCGTATTATTTGTCTTTTTTAATGTAGCCTAGGGTGAGTACGGACCCCGTCCTGGTTTTAGCTGTGGCTAGGTGGGTGAAGCGTTGTGCCGCGAGCTGTACCAGGGAAGCACCCAGGGAGGGTTGATCCCGCAGAAACGACCGTGCTCCTAGGTCTGGATGGGCCAAGACCAGCATAAGACGTCTCAGGCAGCGCCGGGCGCGCCAGGTCCAAGTGTTTAGCCTCGCGAAATGAGACAAGATCCTGGGCCTGAAGGGCTAGGATTTCCTTATCAAGGAGATACGCACCACTTTGCTTCGAAGAAGCGAGGTGCGGCTCGCCTCAATTGACACACTTGGCCACACACGATTTGTATTATCGTGCGCTGCCTTGGAGCAACTTACACAGACTTCGGTAAACATCAACTTTGCACGTCTTCACGAGCGATTCATGTGGTCGAAGCGCTGGCAGTAGTAGCACCTCTGCGGCAGTGACACGAATGCCTTCACGCGGTAGCGATACCAATCGGCACGCGCCGACTCTGGGAGCCTGTCGCAGTCGAACGTGAAGAGTGTAGGGGTGGGTCTCGGGGTCCCTGTCTGTTTTATCATCACACGTTCGACCTTGACCACTTCGTAGTAGGTCAACTCTAATGTGTTGTCATCTATAGCCTAGTCCAAGAGTTCCATCGCATAAACTACTCCTTTCACTAAGTTGATGGTAGACTGCGGCGTCACACTCACCGGTGTGCCTTCAAATGACCGAAGAACACTAATATTGGCCGCTTCGGAGATCCGACGCATTCGCCAGGAGGCTTCCGTCCGAGAAACGGGTCTCCTTTGGCTCTCTAATAATCAGGCTAGATAGTGCTCTTCTCTGATGGAACATGTTACCCTTGGCCAACAATGCTGCAATCAGTGGAGCGAATAAGTAGAAAGCGTTTGAAGCCAGCGGGCTCGAAAACGGCAGTTAACCTTTGGATGATGGGCCCCGACGTAATTGAGGTTCCGCTCTGCCCACTTGCAACTTTTGTCTTAGTCAGGGACTCCCCACCCGGGTGAGCAACGGGGGCGTACGGGCTGATCTTGGCTTGGGCGCTTACCAAAACAGCAGCGGACCCGTCCGTCCCCGTGGCTCACGCGGAGGCAGAGGAGCCCTTAGTTTTTTTGAGCTTACGATTTATTTTCTTTTTAGGAGAGGGTGGGGAATGAACCCGCTTTTCTCCTCCCCCGGAAGGAGCCCCTAGGCCAGATGTACCGGCCTCTGCAAGATCCTTCTCTGAAATGGAGAAGGTCTTGGCTGTCACAGGGGCACTAGCCGGGGGAGGAGATCCCTCCTCTCCTTGAATGCTTTGGGACCCTAGCCGTCTGAGGAGGGGCTTGCACAGAGGCAGACTCGGGTTCGACCCCATGGAAGACCCTACCGTTTGCGTCTGGGCTGGGTCACCTCATGGGGGGCCTCTATGTGGCCACCCCCACCCCAAAAACATCACAGATCCCACTCGAGGCTCCTATTTTTTGCTCTACTGCCGGCGAACCGGATTGCGTGGGGAAAGAGAGGGAGGGGGGGGGGCAAGTACCATGGTACTTGCTCTCTCAGTCGCCTGAGAGAGCAAAGGAGGGACTGCCGCTGTAGAAGAGGAGTCGCCCAAGAGCGCCTCCATAGAAGGGAGTGAGGGGGAGTCCCTTGCACCCGTAGGTCTAGGAGAGGAGTAAGCCTCCTCTCCTGTAAAAGAAGTTTGGAGGGTTCCCTGAGAATGCACAGCGGGAGGAGGTACCTCCCTTTCTACTGTGAAGCTACTCGAGGGCGGCTCCTAGGGCGGTAAAAGGGTAATGGAGTTTTTTTTTATATTAACATCATCGGGCATGGGAACCCTATTTGTATCACGGGACGCATACGCAAATCACCCACTCTGCGAGGGGTGAACATGGGACCGGCAGAACCAGCTGACGCCATTTAAGGCCACTCTTCCCGCCTAGTGGCCTTGCAGCCCTTCGGCATGGCGGCTCCACCTTGGGCTAGGCGTACAATTGATAAACAGTGAAAGGTTGTTAAAAACCCACCACCTCAAACCAGAACTCAGGTGGGGGGGGGGGGGCGTTGTCTCCTCCCCTATCAGCCCTGATCTGGTATGGTTGGGTGAGAGGAAGCTGGTCAGCATCTACCCTGTGAAATTAGAGGCTGACCAGAGAAAGTTGTGGGAGAGGTTGCATGGAAAGTGAGCAAGCAGGATAAAAAGACAGGGTGTCGTCAGAAAGAAGAGAAGAGGCTAAGCTGGGGCCCGATGTCAAGTTACTTAAAAAAACTCATAGGAAAGAAAGAGTAAGCTAGCAAAGCGCAGCAGAACCAACCCTCTCATTAAAATGTAAGGTAAGAAAATTTAACTAAGTTTAAAACATTATACTCTTTGGTGTTTTTGAAAATACATTTAGAAATATCAAGTTAGTAAACTTTATTAAATTATATTTTAACTAGGGTTTCTTAGTTTGAGGGAGTACATATTTATAAATTTAGTGAAGGTTTATTAGTTACACCAAAACAGACATGGTTTTATACACATGCAATTCGTTCTTGCTACTGAAAAGGTTCCACACCCCCTCCCTAAATCATCGTTTACCTATTTAAACGGATACATACATTTCCTTAAATTACAAATTGCATCACTAATCATAGTCACAAACTCTATTAAAAAGAAATTGGGAGTCTGAGCACAAACTAAATGAAACATCCCGATAAAATAGAATGTTGTATACAACAAAACTCTTAGGATAATTTCGAATGAAATGAAGGTAGTCATTTATATTATCTTAACATTATCTTCGATAACCTTGCCTAAAAATGGCAACGGCAAGATAGGGGAGGCAAGAAAATGGGGGCTTTGTTAGGGACTATTAGCAACTCACGCTTATCGGGACTCATTTGGAGCTCAATGGGGATTTACCGTCAAATCTTCTGAGACTACATTGCCATGTTACTACCCGGGCAGGAGTGTATATGCGAATGGAAGCAGGGTAGGGTATAGGAGGTGGCGAGTGTGGAAGCAAACACGGGAAAGAATGGGCGGTATGGAAGCCGAACCTGTGTGGCACGGCGGGAATTCCGTTTGCAGTGGAGAGCCCCGTCAGCACGGAGGCAGCTGACTCGACGCACGCGCTGGATAAGGTGGGCAGGGCGGAGCTGGACTGCGACCCACTCAGGGAGGTCCTGCTGATGGGGCGGGAAGGGCATGGGTAAGAAGTAGGGGGAAGAAGTCATAAGGGTGTGGGCAAAGGAGAGTGTGAAAGGGAATACATTATCGAATGAGTTGTTAAAATTCAGTTGGAAAGCGTCCATAGCGATTTGGGGGCATAGTTTTACATCATTTAACACCTCTGCTGCAGGTGGTACAAATACAGTGTCAGGAAGAGAGTACCGTACTTGTTTCAGTCACAGCCAAAGGATTAATTAATGGTGAAAGTTTTTTGTTGCAAAAGCCCTCGTGAGCTAGTGCCCACAACTACGAGGAAAGGTTTTCTCTATCTTCAATACTAAGCACCTATATCTAGAATGATCCGCAACGACATTTTTAACCAACAAAATAAACCTAAAAAAACTAACCAAGGATTCGTCCATACCAGGTTGTTTTACAAAAGTTCTGTTACACTCAATTCATTTTAATCTTTCGAGAGGTTTACGTGTGTGAGAGAAAAAGTTCCGTCAAACAAACTTAAGTTCTACTTTTCCAGCAAGTGTCATTAAAACGTCTTTTCCATTATGTGCAGGTGTCAAGATGGAAGTGAAAAGAATCGAGATCTATACTCTACTGCGAGCAGGCCACAACAAGCCCGACATCGCCAAGCGTGAACCGGATAATTGTCCACAGAGTCGCGGTCAAGAACGGGGAAGAGCTCATAGATCGATCTCGTTTAGGCAGACCTCAAGTTGTCAACCGTTTGGCTTGTGAGAAAGGCATTCGAAAATGCTCCGATGCTCAAAATGACTCCGCTCGCGAAGAAGAACATCTCGGTGGCCACGGTGCTTAGGGCCGTCAATGAGGAGGGCGGCAAGAGCTTGAGGTGCGTCGAAGGCCTCTGTTCACCGACCGTATGCAAGAACAACGTCGGAAGAGCTGTCGTTCGCTTTTCAACGATTTGAAAAGTCAGGACTATCGAATTCTCATTTTTTCTGATGAATAAACCTTCACAGTCGATCCGGTTCTTAACAAGCAGAACGACCACGTGGTAAGCTTAGGCCAGGACGTCTCCGAGGTCCGCTATGTGTCCACGACTAAGCACTCCCCTTTCCTGATGATGCCTGGCGTCGTGGTTCGCGGCGGCCGATTACAGGGACATCTTGGCCACGAGGGTAATGTCCTGGGTGAGAAAGATCACGAAGAAAGCGGAATACGTCTTTCAGCAGGACGGTGCCCCAGCCCACACGGCCAGGAGCGTGCAAGAGTGGTTGGGGTCGAACATGAACTTCTGGTCGAAGGACCTTTAGCCGCCGCAGTCGCACAAGCTCAATCCCCTCGAGTACATTGTGTGGGTGCCTGTCGAGGGCAAGGCCTGCAAGGTCCGCCACAGCAACGTAGTGTGGAGCAGCAGGAGGAAGGACTTCTTCCGCAACCTGTGCGCGGCCTTCAGGTCTCGCCTGGAGCGCCTGCTCGCCGCCGAGAAAGACTACATTTAGTAAAATTACAATTTAAACATTTATTTGTTAAAACAATAAAAACGTGTTTAACTGCATTAAAAATATCATTGTGTTCTTTGCTGAGAGAGTCGTAACGAGTGTAATAGAACTTTAGCAATAGCCGGTAATTAAAAATCAATAGCTTCCATGTCACAATTATAGTCCAATTATAAATAATGGAATCTCTATTTATGAAAAATAAGTATTTGTACCCCCTTTAGTTAATTAACGACCCAATAAAACCGCTTTCTTGGTTTGACTTCCTTCATGCATTTCACTACTTCTACTACTAATTATATCAACTAAATACTGAGGTAATAGATGGGAATGAGTACAAAAAATATATAAAGGCGATAAATTCTACAAGATTTGTCTTATTTTACAATAAAGGACAAATGAAATATTTCCTCGTGTAATCTTGGCATTGCGATATCAAATGAATTACAAAACAGTGCCAATATTTATAGTAATATGCTACGCTTCGCAAATTACTCTACAATTTGGGAAAGTATCTCGTAATTCGACAGGTAGGAGACGTCTGCGCTAAAAGCAACAAGAAAATTTAAGTACTACAAACATTTTATTTGGGGAACAAAAGAAGCACGATGCAAAATGAGTTTAAAGAATTTGGGGAAACTTACATGGAGGAGTAAAGATGTTCCAAAGATTGTCTTTTGCAAAGACTAATGACAGCATAAGAAGAAAGAAAAATTAAAAACCACGAACTCAAAAAGGATAACGCAAAAATAACATAATAACTGACGGCAACTTATGATTTAGACAAACTGGCTTATAAGTTCTTGATCCTACCTAACATGTGATCAATCTATGACTGAAATCAAATTATTCACTTCCGAAAATACTTTGCAACACGGCTTGGGAGAAGAAAGGTTCTCATTTGAATACGGTTTTAACGCTATTTTTAATAACGGAATTAATTATTTAGAGTTGGGGAAGAGCTTATGTCATTTATTGAGAAAACTCTATGAAAAACAAGCAGAAGGAAAGTACAGGAGAACAAGCCACAAAAGTAGTATGCTAGTCGTATTCATGGAGGGTAGGAGTGGGTGGGGAAGTGGATACCTTTAGAATGTGGGGAGGACATAATGATGGAACCACTTAAAAAATTATACTTACGTTTCCATATGTTGTCTATAAGTAGGAGGATACGCAGTGCCGAGCCTCACACCTGGGTAAAAAGGAAGACAAAATTAGCTTGAATAATTATACATCTCTGCAAAATCAGAGGAAAACTAAAGTTATTTCATCCAAAGAATTTTTCTGAATTCAAATATTGGGTAAAATCCTGTAATTAAGAACATTAACCACGATTACTGAAATAAAACCTTCACAAAAGTATTTTTTAAGTCAATCTTATGACAATAACATATTGGGGGAAAATGGGCCAAAATCAAGAATGTTTGAACATGCTAACCAAACAGTGTGCAAGTCATCATCAGAACAGAGTCTATGCAGTTTTAGTCACAGAACTCAGAGATATGGCAAAGAAATGTTAGCGGTAAGAGTCTAGAACCGATTTTTTATGACGTCAATAAGCTGAGAGCAAAATCTAATGAGCCTGAGAAAAACAACGATAGGTTTTAAAGCACTAATTTAGGCAAGAATAAAGAGAAAGAAGAAGCAAACTTTCATATTTTTCTCATCTTTTACACATGATTTTTTTTTTTTTAAGAGCTCATCTAGCGCCTGCCTACATGGGCATTAGTCGCCGTATTAAAACTGGCCTAGTTCTAGGCTACTTTAAAATAAAATTAAAGAAACGAAAAAACACCTCAAATGGGGGAAAGGAAGCAAGCTCCTGCGTCGGGGGAAGGTCCACCCGGCGCAGGAGCGTGCAACCTCAAGGAAAAAAAAAACATGCAAAAAACAAAAAATAACAAACCATGCTTAAATAATAGAGAGAAGGACGGCCTCCCCCCAAAAGTCAACAAGTCCACCAGTCGATGTGCACGCACTCATCCCGAGTACAAGGGACAGGCGGTAGCGACCCCGCCCATCCCGGTACCGGGGCAGGTGTCGTGCGCGAAGATCACCCAGACTGGGACATTCGACAAGAATGTGTCGAACAGTCTGGAGGACGACGCAGTCGTTGCAATCGGGCGCAGGCGAGCGCACATCAAATAGCGATGCGTCACACGAGTGTACCCGATTCGGAGACGACAGAAAGCAACCTGAAGCCGCCGCGGCATTGGGGGATAGGTCCATGGGAACAGTCGCGGCGCAATGGCACGCAACTTTAAGTTCCCTTCGAACGTCTCCCATCTTCTTTGCCAAGCAGTCCGAAGAGCTGCCCGTATTCCTGCCATGTAGTCGGTGTGAGGAAGAGCGAAACGCTGGTCCGGTCGAAGAGTCCTCGCGGACTCTTTGGTGCCCTCATCAGCGCGCTCATTCCCCGCAATTCCTACATGTCCAGGAACCCAGCAGAAGATAATCTCGACATCTGCCCGGCTCGCCAAAAACGTGGCTTCACGGATATCGCGAACCAGGGGATGCGGAGATTCCAATGCCCGAGAGCACTCAGGGCGCTTTGTGAGTCGCTATAGATCACAATCCGGTCTCCGAACCGGGCACGTCGCGTAATCCCCTGGTTCTGCCCCTGGGCAGAACCAGGGGCGCCACCGTCCCGAGAGCTATATCTACCTCTCGAAGGAGTTTCCTGGCCCTAAACCAAAAGGGCTTAGGGTATGACTGGCGTCTCTCGGCGGCATAGGCACCATCGAGATCAGCTGCGGATGCAGTGAGAGCTGTTGGCGACTGAGGGAGGCGCCAGGCTCGCGCGTACAGGCGAGTGATGCACTGCACGCGGCGCAGAGCGAGTGGCATCTCCCCAGCATCGACCAACAGGCTCTCAATGGGGAAAGTGCGGAAGGCACCGGTCGTAAAGCAAAGGCTGGTGTGGTGGATCGAATCCACCTTCCGCAATAAACGCTCCGCTGCGGATGCATGAAACTCGCATCCGTAGTCAAGCTTCGAGCGAACAAAGGATCGATCAAAAAGTAAGGCAGTAGCCCTATCAGCACCCCAAGCGCTGAACTTCACGGAACGGAGAATGTCCATGGCGCGGGTACAAGAGACCCTAAGGCTGCGAATATGAGCCTCCCAGTTGAGGCGTCGGTCGAATACAAGACCGAGGAAACGGTGCGATTCCACCACATCCAGGCGCACCCCATTAAGAAACAAATCTGGGTCGGGGTGAAGCCGTGGATGGCGGCAGAAGTGCACCACCTTAGTCTTGGACAAAGAAAACCGAAATCTGTGGGCTTCGGCATAGCGAGAGACGCGGTTCAATGCCTGTTGGAGTCGACGCTCTAGAGTTGGCATCTGGGCTGCGCCAAAAGAGATCGAAAGGTCGTCCACGTAGAGCGTAGCGAGAACATCTTTCGGCAGCACCGAGGTGATGCCGTTGATGCTCAGGGCAAAGAGTGTGACACTGAGGACACTTTCCTGCTCCTTTGGGCCGGAGAGGGCTCCCCCCACCCGTACGCGGAATCGACCATCTCGCAAAAATTCAGATATAAACATTGGGAGGCGTCCCCTCGCCCCCATCGTGTGGAGAGTCTCCATGATACCGTATCGCCATGCGGTATCATAGGCCTTCTCCAGATCGAAAAACACTGTGGCGCAGTGCTGTTTACGAAGGAGGGCAACGCAGACGACATTTTCCAGTCGGAGCAGAGCATCCGACGTGGAGTTGAACTTGCAGAAGCCGCACTGTGCAAAAGACAGATGGCCTCTGCTGTCCAGGAAAAAGGCTAATCTAACATTTACCAATTTCTCCATCAACTTGCACACGCAAGAGGTTAGAGAGATTGGGCGGAAACCGGTCGGAGTAGAGTGATATCTCCCCGGTTTGCGAAAGGCGAGCACAGTAGCGATTCACCAGGAGTCTGGGAGAACACCCTCCACCCAGATCCTGTTGAACAAATCTAACAGAAAGGCCATGCCTCGCTCACCCAGGTGTCGAAGCATGGCGTACCGGACATCGTCCGGACCATGGGCGGTGTCCGCGCACGAAGCAAGAGCGGAACGCAACTCACTCACAGTAAACTTGCCGTTGAAGGGTTCTCCGCCTCTGGAGGTAAAGGCGCGCCGGCGGCCTTCCGCGACATCACGACGTGCATTGAATGCTGGCGGAGCAGCATCACGGCTAGAGAATGCGGAAAAAGCGGTCGCTAAGGATTCCGCCACGGACGCGGGGTCCGAGATTGCGGTCTCATTCTCATGGAGAACGGGAGGGGGGTCCTGCGAGAAATTGCCCCGAATCCTTTTGACTCGCTTCCACAACTCAGCTAAAGGGGTCTTCTCGTTAAGTAAACACACGTATGCCCGCCAAGAAGAGCGGCGGGCGTGCTTCGAAATATACCGGAACCTAGCCCTAGCCCGACGAAATTCAGCGACAGTGAAATCGTTCGGGCGGCGCTTATAGCGCATGTAGGCATAACGCTTCTGTTTGAGGGCCGTCTCACACTCGGCCGACCACCATGGGAGTGGTCGGCGTGCAAAACGGCCAGACGTCCTAGGAATAGTAGTCAGGCCCACGGCGATGAGGTTGCCGGAGAAGAACTCAACGGCCTCATCTACCGACCTAAACTCCTCGACGGAGATAGAGAATTCAGTCATTTCCTGAAATGCCGGCCACCGCGCCCGCGCCAAGCACCACCGAGGGGGGCTCTCAGGCGGCAGTTGCCCTGAAAATGATATTTGAATGGGAAAGTAATCACTGCCATGGAGGTCATCGACCACCCCTCAATCAAAATCAGGCTGTGCATCCGAAGAGCACAAAGATAGGTCAAGGCAAGAAAATAAAGCGGTTCTTGGACAGTGATGCGTAAACTCATCCACGTTTAGGACACCCATCTCAAGCTCTTCGATCAGATCGGCAAGGAGTTGTCCCCTGGGATCTATGGAGTAATCTTCCCAGAGAGGATCCCTGCCGTTCAGATCTCCAAGCAAGAGATAGGGCCTCGGCAACCGTGCCACGACGCGGAAAAAGTCCCCCGCGTCGAAGTCAGCTGACGGTGGAATGTACGCAGAAATGATAGTATACCTCGTATCCAGGTGCAGCTGCACAGCCACTGCCTGAAAGGAGGTATCTAAAGAGAAAGGAAGAACGGAGACATCATGCCGGGTGTAAACCGCGCCCCCCCCAGCCCGGCCATCCTGCGGTGGTGGGGTCGCAAGACCCTTATAACACTGGAGGGCGGGCAGGGGGCACGCACCTAGCATGGTCTCCTGCAAAAAGATAGCTAACGGGGAACGGGACGAGACGAGCCTCCGCAGCTCCTCCCAGTTGGCCCGGAGTCCACGGCAATTCCATTGAAGGAATATGCCCTCCAGGCCAGGCTCGGAGGAGACGCGGGGGCCCTCCTCGAACTGAAGACCCTCACTGGAATGGCCGTACGCTTCCCGGGGGCAGAACCCCAGGCGCTGTTGGCCGGACAAAGCGCTGAAGGCGCTGTCGCCCTCGAGGACTTATTGGGGGAGGTTGGGCTTGCCATGCGAGTCTTTTCCTGCCTCCGCCTCGAAACCTTAGGCGGGCGTTGCGGCTTCGGAGGCGGGGGGCCGTCTTTTCGAGGAACCACCGTCTCCGAGCCTCTCGCTCCACCTCGGGGCGTGGGCGAAGGGGCCGAAGCTCCTTTGTTGCTGTCCTCCTTTCGGGGGAGAGCTTTAGGAACCCCCGAAGATGGCCTAGCGACAATCTTCAGGGGTGTTGCCTCCTGTGACTCTCAAGACTCGGTGGAGGCGCGTGGCCGTTTCGCCTTACGGAAAAGGGTCACGCTGGGGGAAGAGGGGGGAGCCCTGGTTTTAGCCGGGGCTGGGTGTGAACCCTTTTTGCCGCCAGCTTTACCAGGGAAGCGCCCGGGTTGAGTAGAGCCCGCAGAAGGACTCCGAATGGGCGCGGAAACAACCGTGCTCGTTGGCATGGATGGGCCAGGAGCAGAGGGTAGCTTTCTAACTATTGAGGCCTATGATGTCCCAGGCAGAGCCGGGCGCGCCAGGACCAAGTCCTTAGCCTCGCGGAATTAAAGTCGATCCTGGGCCTGAACGGCCAGGATTTCTTTCTCAAGGAGATATGCACCACATTGCTTCGAAGAAGCAGGGTGCGGCTCTCCGCAATTGACACACTTGGCCACACACGATTTGGACTTATCGTGTGCGGCCTTCAAGCAATTTACACAAACTTCGGGTGACCCCGACTTTGCACGTCTACAAGAACGATTCGTATGGCCGAAGCGGTGACAGTAATAGCATCGCCGCGGCAGTGGCACGAATGCCTTCACGCGGTAGCGGTACCAACCGGCACGCACCGACTCAGGGAGCTTGTCACAGTCGAACGTGACGAACAGTGTAGGGGTGGGTCTCGAGGCCCCTCCCTGTTTTCTCATCACACGTTCGACCTTGACCACCCTATGGTCGGCCAGCTCTAGGGTGATGTCCTCAATGGAGTAGTCAACGAGTTCCCTCGCATAAACTACTCCTTTCACAAAGTTCATGGTAGAGTGCGGCGTCACACTCACCGGGGTGCCATGAAGTGTCCGAAGAACACTTATCTTGGCCGCCTCGGCGGGATTCGCCAGAAGGCTCCCACCCGAGGAACGGTTCACCTTCGGCTCTCTACCAATTGCACTAGCTAATGCTCTCCTCTGATGGATCATGTTGCCCTTGGACAACATGGTCCCATCAGTGGAGCGAATAACGAGGAGGCGTTTGAAGCCAGCGGGCTCGAAAACACCAGTTAACATCTGAATCAGGTGCCCTTATGTCATCGAGGCTCCGCCCTGTGCACTTTTCGTCTTAGTCAGGGGCTCCGCAACCGGGGGGGCAGAGGGGCCGGATGTGCCGATCTTGGCTTGGTCGCTTGCCAAAGTGGCAGCAGACCCATCCGTCCCCGTAGCCCACGCGGAGGGAGAGCAACCCCGAGTCTTTTTTGTCTTTTTCTTTTTTAGAGAGGAGGTCGGGGAATGAACCCGCTTCTCACCTCCACCGGAAGGAGCCCCAGGCTAGATGGACCGGCCTCAGCCAGGTCATTCTCCGAAATGAAGAAGGCCCTGCTGGTCGCAGGGGCACCGCCCGGAGGAGATCCCGCCCCCCCTCCTTGTACTGCCTCAGAAACCATAGCCGTTTGAGGAGGACCTTGCATAGGGGGGGGTTCGGGTTCGGTGTTTGACGCCGAGCCAGGATTCCCCCTCATGGAAGGCCCTACCGTCTGAGGCTGGGTTTCCTCATGGACCATGTCTATCTCAGGTGGGGATGCCTCCAGTTGGCCATCCCCCCCCAAGACATCGCAGGTCCCGTTGGCAGTATCGTCACTAGTCTTGTGTGGAGAGGCATGGGCCTTGACCCCGGCAAGGTTCAATATTCTTGCCAGCAGGTCTTTTGAGGGAAGCGACCGAAGGGGCCTGGCTTCCCTCTCCTCCCTGAGGGGGTTTGCCCTACCGAGCCGCTTCGATGTGGAGCGGCTGGCTTTCTTGGCAGTCCCCTTGGAAAGAACAGAGGGGACTGCCGCAGGTAAAAGGGAGGTGCCCGAAAGCACCTACAGAAAGGGGGTGAGGGGGAGTCCCCTACACCCGTAAGCGAAGGAGAGGAGTAAGCCTCCACTCCGGTTCAAGAGATATGGAGGGTCCCCTGCGCAAGCACAGGATGGGGGGAACCTCCATTTTTGCTGTGGAGCTGCCCGAGAGCGGCTCCGTCGTTTCTACAGGGGGAGTTGAAGGGTTTTTTTGGTTGGACTCATCATTGGGCATGGTGACCCTCTTTTTATTACGAGATGCAACCGCTCATCACCTCTCGCAGGTGCCCGCACTGCAAGAGGCGCTTACAGGCCTGGCAGAGCTAGGCGCCGCCATTTGGGACCACCCCTCCCGCCTGGTGGCCTGGCAGTCCATCGGCATGGCGGCTCCACCTTAGACGCGGCGTAAAAATGGATAGAATGTGAGGAGGAGGAAAAGGGATGTGAGGAAGGTATGGGTGGGGAAGAAGCAGGTTGTTAAAAAAAACCCATCCCGAACCGGAGCTCAGAGGTTAGGGAACATTGTCCCCTTCCCCCCTCAGCCCCGATCCGGGACGGTTGGCTTGAGAAGAAGGTCAGCATCTACCCTGTGAAATTAGAGGCTGACCATTGAAAGTTGTGGGAGAGGTTGTATGAAAAGCGACGAAGTAGGGGAGAAATACAGGCTATCTGAAGGAAGGAAGAGAGGCTAAGCTGGAGCCGGACGGAGCGCTGGATCCCGTCAGCACGGCGGCCAGGATGGCAAATCGCCGCGCCCCTTACGGGGCTTTTACTCATGAGATTGTGAAAGAAAGCCTAACGCCTAACATCATTCAATAAACTTGTAATTAATGCTCTGTCGTAGGTAAAGGCAGGATAAAACTTAAATTAGATATTTAGCTGGAATTGTATAAGCATAGAGTTTTATACCTGCAAATATTCCAAGCGAATAATTATACCACCACAAGCATGCGGTAATGGTATTGCGAAAATTGTACAGAACTGAGCACCATAGCTTTGCTATACATAACTTTTAATTAACCCGAAGACTTTAGTGTCGTAAAAGATCACTACAGAAAGTATCACATGCGCAGTCGATGCACTAATCTACATATTGCGCAAGTATAATTCGGAGACGTGTAGATATTTGTCTACTTCTACCATGCCCTGAAACTAGAGAGGTGCAAAATTATGTAGTAATGAGATGCTTAGTGCTCGTGGGAAGATAAACAAGAGCGAGAATCACAGCATCTGCGGGGAACCAAACAAACGGTGCGGAGGAGGAGGAGGAGGAGGCTGCGAGAACAAGCCAGGAGTAAACAACTCTGTCTGAGAGACGTACTGCTGCTGGAGGCGGCGAGGGAGAAAGGTGGTGGTGGTGTGGGTCGGTCTCTTTGCGACGGGGTTGGATCCCCGTTGTGGAAGAAGGGAGAGTAGTAATGGTGGGGATGACTGAGGTAGAGGTGGTGATGGTGGTGTCGCTTACTTGTTTGGGGAGAGGAGGAGTGGGGGGAGGAAGTGGGTGGGGGAAGGGGGAGCGAAGGCAGGTCACGGGAGGAACGGGGAGAGAGAGACTCGCAGGAACTGCTGGAACTGCCAACGCCGCCGCCGCCGCAGTCGCCCCGATCCGAGCCTGGAAACAAAACACGACCCATCAGAAACCTCGCCATCCTCAAGCTTCCCCCTATCCCCCCGGGCCTGACCGCGTTCAGTCGCACTCGTGTACCTGATAAGGGGTTGATAAACAAAAGAGAGGCACCCATCCCCCCGTTGCTGGGGCTCCCTGGAGGTCTGGAGGGGCGGTTGTGTGGATTGTTGTTGCTGGTGAGGCTTCCGTTGTTGTTCGAGGTGGAGCCCCCGGTGGTGTCGTACAGACTGCCGCCGCCGCCGCCAGTGCCAGAGACCAAAGAGTTCAGCGACGCATGTTGGGAGTTCAGCCCTGCGCCGAGAAACCAAAATAATACGAGGGTGTGTGTCTTACCACTAATATGTATTTTAGTGGGGATTTTACCACTATCTACACTCTTAAAAGGGGTTTTACCACTGATATGCGCTCTTAGTATATATTTTACCCCTGATATACACTCCTACTGGATTTCTTTACCACTTCCTGCACTTTTAGTAGGGATTTTACCACCGATCTTCATCCTTAAAAGGGATTTTTCACCCATCTTTATCGTTAGCATAGATTTTACCACCGATATGCACTAATTAAGATACCAATTATTATTTCTCTTTGGGGCACCTACTTATTAACGTGGGGTCCAAACCAAGGCTATCTAGAGCGCAGGGCAACGACCGGAAGAAGGGTATGGAACGCGTATGTAGTGGTAAGGGAAGCTTGGGTTTCTCGTATGAGGGTCATTCCATATGAATTCAACCAGAAGTACCATGGTGGCCAACTCAGCCAAATCTGAGTCGGTCACCATGGTACCTCAGGTTCGTTTTCCATACTCGTATTCTTCATTTACAGCTTATTGTGTTCCGTTCTTCCTCTCCCATCATGAAATTAAAAAGATGGATCATATGAATATCTTTATAAAACAACAAATTGGACCATATGAATATTATTATGCAACAAATTTGAGTATAAGAATATTATTATACAACAAATAATGTCAGCGAGACGTGTTATTTATTGGCCCAATGACCACCAGGGAATGAATGTAGTGAGCGACCAGGAAAAATTTAAACAAAAAATTTATATCCGACGCTTTTGTTGCTATAATTGCCAAAACAATGAGCTGTGAGGATGAGTCTTAAGGTAGCTCCTTATAAAACCCATTACATGAAGAGAAAGCAAATGGGACACTCCCAAACTTGTGCAGGTCTACTACTGACCGATCTGGCTCGGAAGTTTTTCTAGCCACTGGCCCAATCCAAAATCCATTTTTGCAAAGATTTCACAAAATATTTCTAGTATGTACAGTATATCCCCCACCTGCCTTGGTGTTTTTGAGCGCGCCTCGAAGAAGCGAGTCTAGAGCATTTGTTAGTTGTTGGAGGGGCGCTATGGAAAGGTCCTGGCCTTGAGGAGAGCCATACAAAGAAAGGTCCCCCTTATTAAGGTAGAATTACTTTTTCTTCCTTTTTCAATTACCTATTTGGCGACAGCCACCAAAGACATAAGTCGATCTAATTAAAATTTCAGCCTAGTACGAAGCTACTTTAAAATTCACCTCAAAATCAAACCAAAGAAAACAAAACCAAACCAAAAAGAAAAAGCAGGAAGAAGGAAGCACGCTCCGGCTTCAGGGAAAGGCGGGCTTTCTCCCGGCGCAGGATCATGCGACAAACACCAAAGAGTCAAATCAAATGGAGGCCAGCCTCCTCCAAAAAGTCAAATAGTCCACAAATCTGTGCAGAGTACAAGGGGGAAGAAGGTCGACTTACCATTACATTAAGAGCCTGGTGGCTAATTCATGATACTGAAAGTGATGCAGCGAGAATAGTGATATTCTCATCGTCTTCAGTTATCCGTATTTAATTACTTCATTGGCACTTCAGGAATGACCCCACGGAAGGCGGTCATTTCCATAGAGAGATTATGTTGGAAGATATGAGGTGGATAGTGTTTTGGGAGTTGTTGGAGGTTGCATGTATATGCAAGTGGAGCTGGGCTATTGTAGCTTTGTTATGCATAGATGGGTGGGAGAGACTCGGGTTCGGCGATTCAGAGTCGCTTTGATCGGGCGTTTTGCAACCGGTTTTGGAGTGCTTAAATGGGTGTTTTATTCTTATTTGATTTACTGGAGCTGGGTGTGTGTGTGGGGGGGAGGGGGGTCGCTAGTAAAGGTAGGGGTGTTTTTCTGCCACTAGGGTGGGATAGGATAAAAATGGTATCGGTTTTACCACCGATTTTGCACTCATTTAAGATGCCTTTTATTTCCTTCAGTGGACCTACTGTTAAATGTAGTATCCGAACCACAGGTATCTATAACGCATGGCACCGGCAGTGGTGACCAGAATTGGGGCTCTACTTCTCTTTTTAGCGTCCCTACTTCTCTTCTATGAGGTGGGCGGACCCTAGGGTCCCCACAGCATCCCCCGGGTGTATCCTTCAGTACCTCGGTGACGTGATTGAGTGCTTGTGCGAGGTTAAGGCAGTCGAGGTGTTCAGTCGCGTCTGGTTAGATCTAGCTACATCGGATGTTAAGTTGATATTGGGGCGCGATTAATTCTCTGCTATTTTGGGAGGAGAGTGGACTGGCCTGAGTTTATTTGGGCCAGAAGTACTCTGTGTCCTCACTAGTAATTTCTCTGAGTTCTCGATTTGGGGGAGGTGGTTCATTTATGAGGTTGTTTGGCGGGAGCTTGCTTAAGTGTGTGCGGGTGAGGGAGTGTGGATGCATTTTATAAAGGTTGTAGAGGTGGTGAGGATATCTTCAACCATCCAACTGGGGTCAAAGAAGTACGGATTTAAAACCAGAAACTCCTTGGCGGGATGAGAGGGGTCGAAAATCTGCTTGAGGGAGAAAACCTTACCTGAATTAAGACTAGAAGTGGATGCGGAGTGAGACCCTTGGGCCCATAGGTGGGTGGCGGATGGAGGGGGCGGCGCAGCGCTCCCAGGGGGACGACTAGAGTGAAAATGGTGATGGTTGTGATGGTTGGTATGGGAGCCAGCCTGGTTCTTGAGATTGGACGTGGCTTCGGAGCGCAGCAGAAGACTGTGTTGGGATGTCGTTTGGTGGACAGAAGTCGCGCTGGACATCTGCTGCTGCTGACCCCCGAAGTGCACCGTCTGGGGTTCACTCGTCGTGAACGACGTCACCACAGTCTGCATGGAAGAAGGTGGATCTCAGTTGGTCGCGATCTAATTATCAAACAACCATCGCAATCACGTCCTGGTTGCGGGAGCACAGGTTTCTTTCCAAGCTATACCAAGGACATGGGCAGTTCCGCGCAATACGTGATATATCGTTACATTTTTTCATTCCAGGAATCCAGCCACCAACCTCCCACAACTCTCCATTCTTCGGATAGGCAACATCTCAACGGCTTTCCACCAGACACGACCCACAAGGCGGAAATACGGTCACCATCACACAAATACCGCATCGCCATGATCAACGCAGACAGAGGAAACCAGTACCAGAGATACCTCAACACCTATTCAGTTAGATTTTTTAAATTTTAGGAGCCCATCTGGCGAATACCTACGAGGGCAAAGGTCGCCGTACGAAACCATAGCCTACTACTAGGCTAGATTAAAAAACAAATATGTAAATAACAATTACCAAGGATAAAAAAGAGGCCATCTGGCAACTGCCCACTTGGGCATAAGTCGCCGTAAACAAACAGCCCAGTTCTAGGTTACTTTAAAAAATTTGAACAGAAAACAACAAAAGAAATAACAATTAGGAAGCGATAACAATAACAAAACTAAATGAAAGGGAGAAGGCCGGCCTTCCCCCAAAAGTCAACAAGTCCACCAGTCAATGTGCACGCAATCGTCCCGAGTACAAGGGACATGTGGCAGCGACCCCGCCCATCCCGGTACCGGGAAAGGTAACGTGAGCGAAGATCACCCAGACTGGGACATTTGACAAGAATGTGCCGAACAGTCTGAGGGACGACGCAGTCGTCACAATAGGGCGCAGGCGAGCGCTACATCAAATAACGATGCGTCACCCGAGGTTGTCCGATTCGGAGACGACAGAAAGCGACCTGAAGCCATCGCCGCATAGGGGGATAGGTCCATGGGAACAGTCGCGGCGCAATGGCATGCAACTTTAAGTTCCCTTCAAGCGTCTTCCATCTTCTTTGCCAAGCAGTCCGAAGAGCTGCCCGTATTCCTGCCATGTAGTCAGTGTGAGGAAGAGCGAAACGCTGGGAAGGTCGCAGAGAACTCGCGGACTCTTTGGCGCCCTCATTCCCCGCAATTCCTACATGTCCAGGAACATCCGCCAGGTTCGCCAAAACCGTAGCGTCACGGATATCGCGGACCAAGGGATGCAGAGATACCAATGCCCCCAGAGCACTCAGGGCGCTTTGTGAGTTGCTATAGATCACAATCCTGTTTCCGAACCCGGCACGTCGCGTAATCTCCCGTACTGAGTGGTGTAATGCCACCAGCTCGGCCGTGAAGACAGACGCAGCGCCTGGCAGAGCCCCGCTAACTTCAAAAAGAGGGGATACGGCGTGGAAGCCGACCCCCTCTTTGAACTTGAAGCCATCCGTATACACTGGCACAGTTCCAGCGTGACACGACGTGTGCTCCAAAAAGGTCGAACGCAATACTCCCGGCGCTGTACAAGCTTTGGAAGCAGAGGCGTGGCGACAGAGAGCAAAATGTGGTACCCTAAAGGGTGGCGTCCTGGGCAGAACCCAGGGCGCCACCGGCCCGAGAGCTATACCTAGCTCTCGAGTTTCAGCGCCCCAAGCGCTGAACGTCACGGAACGGAGAATGTCCATGGCGCGGGTACAAGAGACCCTAAGGCTGCGAATATGAGCCTCCCAGTTGAGGCGTCGGTCGAATACAAGACCGAGGAAACGGTGCGATTCCACCACATCCAGGCGCACCCCATTAAGAAACAAATCTGGGTCGGGGTGAAGCCGTGGATGGCGGCAGAAGTGCACCATCTTAGTCTTGGACAAAGAAAACCGAAATCTGTAGCGAGAGACGCGGTTCAATGCCTGTTGGAGTCGACGCTCTAGAGTTGGCATCTGGGCCGCGCCAAAAGAGATCGAAAGGTCGTCCACGTAGAGCGTAGCGAGAACATCTTCCGGCAGCACAGAGGTGATGCCATTGATGCTCAGGGCAAAGAGTGCGACACTGAGGACACTTCCCTGCGGGACACCCTCTACCTGCTCCTTTGGGCCGGATAGGGCTCCCCCCCCCCACGTAACGCGGAATCGACCATCTCGCAAAAATTCAGATATAAACATAGGGACGCGTCCCCTCGCCCCCATCGTGTGGAGAGTCTCCATGATACCGTATCGCCATGCGGTATCATAGGCCTTCTCCAGATCGAAAAAGACCGTGGCATAGTGCTCTCTACGAAGGAAGGCCTCGCAGACGGCAGTTTCCAGTCGGAGCAGGGCATCCGACGTGGAGTGGAACTTGCGGAAGCCGCACTGTGCAGAAGACAGATGGCCTCCGCTGTGCAGGAAAAAGGCTAATCTAACATTTACCAATTTCTCCATAAACTTGCACACGCAAGAGGTTAGAGATTGGGCGGAAAACGGCCGGAGTAGAGTGATCTCTCCGCCGCTTGCGAAAGCCGAGCGATGTAGCGATTAGCCAGGAATCTGGGAGGAGACCCTTTACCCATATCTTGTTGAACAAATCTAGCAGAAATGCCATGCCTCGCTCACCCAGGTGTCGAAGTATGGCGTACGGGACATCGTCCGGACCATGGGCGGTGTCCGCGCACGACGCAAGAGCGGAGGGCAACTCACTCACAGTAAACCTGTCGTTGAAGGGTTCTCCGCCTCTCGAGGGAAAGTCCAGCCGGCGGCCTTCCGCGACATCAGGACGTGCATTGAATGCTGGCGGAGCAGCATCCCGGCTAGGGAATGCGGAGAAAGGGGTCGCGAAGGATTCCGCCACGGACGCGAGGTCAGAGATTGCTGTCCCATTCTCCTGGAGAACGGGAAGGCGGTCCTGCGAGAAATTGCCCCGAATCCTTTTGACTCGCTTCCACACCTCTGCTAGAGGGGTCTTTCCCATTAAGTAAACACACGTATGCCCGCCAAGAAAAGCTGCGGGCGTGCTTCGAAATATACCGGAACCTAGCCCTAGCCCAACGAAATAGACCAACAGTGAAATCGTTCGGGCGGCGCTTATAGTGCATGTAGGCATAACGGTTCTGTTATTGAATAATCTCCCCAGAGAGGATGCCTGCCGTTCAGATCTCCATATTTTTTTCAAGGGACTATCTGGCGACTGCCCACTTGGGCATAAGTCGCCGCAAACAAACAGCCCAGTTCTAGGCTACTTTAAAATAAAAATTTTAACAGAAACAACAATAAAAACGGGCTAACAATCAGGAAACAAGCTCAGGCGTCGAGGTGAGGTACCCCTCCCACCGGGGCAGGAGCCTGTGACCTAAAAAAAAACAAACAAACAAATAATAATAACAAAAAAACAAGTTAAATACAAGGGAGAAGGCCGGGCTCCCCCCAAAAGTCTATCAGTCCACCAGTCATGGTGCACGCACTCGACCCGAGTACAAGGGACAGGCGGTAGCGACCCCGCCTATCCCGGTACCGGGACAGGTAACGTGCGCGAAGATCACCCAGACTGGGACATTCGACAAGAATGTGCCGAACAGTGTGGGGGACGACGCAGTCATCGCAAAAAGGGCGCAGGCGAGCGACACATCAAATAGCGATGCGCCACACGAGTGTGTCCGATTCGGAGACGACAGAAAGCGACCTGAAGCCACCGCGGCATTGGGAGATAGGTCCATGGGAACAGTCGCGGCGCCATGGAACGCAACTTTAGGTTCCCTTCGACCGTCTCCCATCTTCTTTGCCAAGCAGTCCGAAGAGCTGCCCGTATTCCTGTCATGTAGTCGGTGTGAGTTCAGATCTCGAAGCACGAGAAAGGGCCTTGGCAACCGTGCCACAACGCAGCGGAAGTCCCCCGCGTCGATGTCAGCTGACGGTGGAATGTACACAATGATATTATACCTCCTATCCAGGTGCAGCTGCACAGCCACTGGCTGAAAGGAGGTATCCTCCCAGTTGGCCCGGACTCCACGGCAATTCCATTGAAGGAATATGTACTCCAGGCCTAGCTCGGAGGAGACGCGGGGGCCCTCCTCGAACAGAAGACCCTCACGGGAATGGCCGTAAGCTTCCCGGAGGCAGAGCCCCAGGCGCTGTTTTTGCCGGACAAAGCGCTGAAAGCGCTGTCGCCTTCGAGGAATATTGGGGGAGGTTGCGCTCGCCATGCGAGTCTTTTCCTCCCTCCGCCTCGAAACCTTAGGCGGGCGTTGCGGCTTCGGAGGCGGGGGGCCGTCTTTTCGAGGAACCACCGTCTCCGAGCCACTCGCTCCACCACTAGGTGTGGGCGAAGGAGCCGAAGCTCCTTTCTTGGGACAGCTTTAGGAACCCCAGAAGATGGCCTGGCGACCAGTTTCAGGGGTGTTGTCTCCTGTGAGTCTAACGACTCGGTGGAGGCGAGTGGCCGTTTCGCCTTACGGGAAACGGTCGCGCTGGGAAAAGAGGGAGGAGCCCTGGTTTTAGCCGGGGCTGGGTATGAACCATTTTTGCCGCCAGCTTTACCAAGGGAGCGCCCGGGTTGAGTAGAGCCCGCGGAAGGGCCCCGAATGGGCACGGAAACAACCGTGCTCGTTGGCCTAGATGGGCCAGGAGCATAGGGTGCCTTTCTAACTATTGAGGTATATGACGTCCCAGGCAGAGCCGGGCGCGCCAGCACCAAGTCCTTAGCCTCGTGGAGTGAGAGTCGATCCTGGGCCTGAACGGCCAGGATTTCTTTCCCCCGCTTCTTGTGCGGCTCTCCGCAATTGACACACTTGGCCACACACGATTTAGACTTATCGTGTGCGGCCTTCAAGCAATTTACACAAACTTCGGGTGACCCCGACTTTGCACGTCTATAAGAACGATTCGTATAGCCGAAGCGGTGACTGTAATATCACCGCCGCGGCCGTAGCACAAATGCCTTCACGCGGTATCGGTACCAACCGGCACACACCGACTCAGGGAGCTTGTCACAGTCGAACGTGACGAACAGTGTAGGGGTGGGTCTCGAGGCCCCTCCCTCTTTTCTCACTACACGTTCGACCTTGACCGCCCCATGGTCGGCCAGCTCTAAGGTGATGTCCTCAATGGAGTAGTCAACGAGTTCCCTCGCAAAAACTATTCCTTCCACAAAGCTCATGGTAGAGTGCGGCGTCACACTCACTGGGGTGCCATAAAGTGTCCGAAGAGCACTTATCTTGGCCGCCTCGGCGGGATTCACCCCATTCGCCAGAAGGCTCCCGTCCGAGAAACGGGTCACCTTCGGCAGCCTACCAATTGCACTAGCTAATCCTCTCCTCTGATGGATCATGTTGCCCTTGCCCAACATGGTGCCATCAGTGGAAGGAATAACGAGGAAGCGTTTGAAGCCAGCGGGCTCGAAAACGCCAAGGAACCTCTGAATGAGGGGCGCCGATGTTATGTAGGCTCCGCACCCAGGGGGGCAGAGCGGCCGGATGTGCCAATCTTGGCTTGGTCGCTTGTCAAAGTGGCAGCAGACCCGTCCGTCCCCGCAGCCCCCGCTGATGGAGAGGAGCCCCGAGTCTTAGTCCTTTTTTGGAGATGATGGCGGGGAATGAACCCGCTTCTCACCCCCGCCGTTAGGAGCCCCCAGGCTAGATGGACCGGCCTCAGCCAGGTCTTTCTCTGAAATGGATAAGATTCTGGTGGTCACAGGGGCACCGGTTGGAGGAGATCCCTCCCCTCCTTGTACTGTCTCGGAGACCCCAGCCATTTGAGGAGGGCCTTGCATAGGGGCGGATTCGGGTTCGGTGCTTGGCGCCGAGCACGGATTCCTCCCCATGGAAGGCTCTAACGTCTAAGGCTGGGTTGCCTCAAGGACCATGTCTATCACAGGAGGGGCCTCTAGTTGCCCCCCCTTCCGGACATCGCAGGTCCCCTTGGTATCATTGTCTCTAGTTGTGTGTGGGGAGGAACAGGCCTTGACCCCGGCAAGGTTCAATATTCTTGCAAGCAGGTCTTTTGAGGGAAGCGACCGAAGGGCCCTGGCTTCCCTCTCCCCCCTAAGGGGGTTTGCTCTACCGAGCCGCTTCAAAGAGGGGCGGTTGGCATTGTGCTGCCTGCTGGCTTTCTTGGCAGTCCCCTTAGAAAGAAAATGAGGGAATGCCGCTGGAAATAGGGAGGTGCCCGAAAGCACCTCCAGAGAAGGGGGAGGGGGGGGAAGTCCCCTACACCCGTAGTCGTAGGAGAGGAGTAAGCCTCCTCTCCGGTTAGAGAAATATGGAGGCTTCCCTGCGCAAACGCAGGTGGGGGAAACCTCAATTTTTTCGGTGTAGCTGCCCAAGCTCTCAAACAGAACCATATAAACAAACCACTAAGCTCTTAAACAGAACCATGAACAAAGCACTAAGATCTCAAACAGAACATTGAACAGCAGTGCTCAAGAAGAGAACCATAAACAAACCCCTAAGCTCTTGAACAGAACAATGAAAAGCAGAATTTGCTAAGAGAATCATAAACAAAGAACTAAGATCTCGAACATAACTATGAACAAAACCATAAACAAACCACTAAGCTCTCGATCAGAACCATAAACCAACCACTAAGCTATCGAACAGAACCTTGAACAGCAGAGGTCACGAACAAAATATAAACAAACCACTGACCTCTCAAACAGAACCATGAAGAGAGGTCGAAAACAACCATAAACAAGCCACTGACTTCTTGAACTGAGGTCACAAACAGAACCATTAACAAATCACTGAACTCTAGAACAGAACCATAGTTCTGTAGTGGGTCACAAACAAAACCAGAAACCGTTACTAGGCCTCATAGTATTTTTTTACGACACACGCTGGAAGGTGATTTAGACATTCTCCCAGCCTCACTTATAGACCGTACACTAAATTCCTTTATAATAAAAAAAAAGATACTCTCAAAGACGCCATTCCACCACCAGACAATGGACGCAGAAACGGCATCCCTTCGTCACACACGGGTGGCCCTGGCAAGGCATTGACGCGACCTCTAACAGGACGCAAACTGGACATTGGCAAGCGTCTGGCAATGTTGTGGGAGCGAGGCGGAACTCGGGAATATCACCACATCCCCCAGGTGGATCAAAAGATCCATCAGTTACGTAATGGAGTGAATTTCGTGTTTGTGCAAGGTGGAGTTTAGTAGCCTGCCTCAATCACGAGTAGTGGATTGACCCGATTAGGTATCACTGTATTCATTGGATTATTATACGGGTGAACGTAGTCTCGATACATTGTCCGGTCATTATAAGAATGGTTGTGTGGTCCTACTTGGTCTCGGACGAAGTCGCCGACCGCAGAGTGGCGTTATTACCACCACCAGGGAACGAAGAATACTCACACTGTCGTAGAGCACGAATCGTCAAAAGCAACTAAGCCTGGATTTGGGACCGCTGGCCTGAGAAGCCTCGCACCCGAACATTTTTAGCCCCTACCGTACGAAAGAGAAACGCACACGGTAGTAGTGTTGATGCGTGCATTCCTACCTTGTGAGGAAGCGATTATGGATGTAGTGGAACCAAACTCGGGACGTAGTACAGCACTACTAGGGATATAGAACAAGCCAACTCGGGACGTAGTGCAACTCGACTAGGGAATTAGAACAAGCAAACTCGGGACGTAGTGGAACCCAACTAGGAACGTAGTGCAACTCGACTAAGGATATAGAACAACCAAACTAGAGGCGTTGTGCAACCAAACTAGGGACGTGGTGCTACCAAACTAGAGACGGTGTGCAACCCAACTACGAATGTTTACGGAACGGATAAAGACGCGAATGAAAAAAAAGTGTTTTACTTACCCTACTTTTGTTTGGCGCCCCCCCCCCCCCCGAGTCCTTTATTTCGTGTCTTTTGAGGTGTGTGCGTGGTGGGTGAAATGTTTATGAGGAATTATGCATTTCTTTTCCTTGGAATTCAAAGCGCGATAGCAACGAGGGCTTTATGGGATTTGAGATGGTCTGACTTTGCCAGGTCCTAGTGGTTTTGGAGCCGGAAAGGGGCATGAGCCTCGATATGTCAACTGTCATCATACGGGTGCGTAAAAATGATAGATATATAAGGATAAGAAAGATATGGGTAGTAGGAGGAAATGGTGGAAAGAATGTTGAGGAGGAATGGTTGGACGATAGGAGACGAACAAGCCGTTCAGTAAAGGTGGTGGTAGCTAGCACTCCGAGTCTAAGAACAATAATTCTCTACCTGAAGAACTGGCTGACTAGATTTTGATCCTGTGAGCTGGGACACGTGGGGTGGCATCGGATGAGAGCCCCCGGAAGGGCTGTGGGAAGTGGGCGTAGGTGAGGATTTGGGTGTGGAAGACGAAGAAACCGAGGTGGAAGAATTCTGCTTGGTGCTTCCTTCTAATGGCGTCAGTTCTAGAGGGCTTGACGGCAGAGAGGAAAATATCTGCAATCACAGACTGTGGACTAGAATCCTCCCTGACAACTCCCATATTAACCTTCCCTTTAATCACTTCCACAAAACGCACATTGCAAACAATAGTTGATTTTCGGAGCTTTCCAGTAATTCACCTTATCGAAGTGTTCGATGAGGATTTCCACGACGATATTACAGAACTTGATGTCCATAATTGCAGCCACAGATTCTTCTTCCGGTCTCAGAAGTGTAGGTCCGAAACACACTCCAAGGTTGCTGACAGTCATCAAATTCTTGTCTGACTTTTTGGCTACACTGCAATGGCAAACAAATAGGAATAAAAGGATAAAATTTATACTCGGTAATAGCAAGATATGATGAACTGGTCACTAAAACAACCCACTTACTTGCAGAGATGCTGCATTAAAGTTTTGAGAACTCTAAAGTTTGTTTTAGGTAGCTGGTGGACGAAATGATGAGTACAGCCTATGCGTTGAGACAACTTTTCTTTTTCTGCGAGGGAGTGAAAGTACAGTGTTGTAACTATATTAAAAGCATGTCCGCAATGGCGACATAAATAAGACAATTTCAGAAATAATGGAAGCAAATCACTTACTGGCAGCGGCGATAAAGTCACAGTGCAACTTGTAAGTCATTAGGGGTTCGGGTAGATTTCGGAAGTATTGCTTCAATGCTGAAGTTATCGTCTTTACTTCCCATTCAGTGGGGTCTTCCAAAAACAGTTTTTCGGCCTTGGTAGGATCCAATCCCAGCGAAAGTAGTTTGTTAACTTTGCTGGACACACCAACAAGGCGATACAACCCTTGGTCTTCCAATCCTACGCCAAATCGAAGTGAAAATCAGTCAAAAGGCGTGAAATATTTGTCTGAAATAACCCAACTAAGAAATTGATTTGTACTACTTTATGACTTTATTACGAGGAAGGGTTCAATTAGAATTACGAACCGAATAAAAGTCTCCCAACGTACTGGGGAATTGTACTAGTTCACTTACCTTTGCTTTCCAACACTGCAATTGCTCGCATGAGGAAAGTCATTCCCGACTCATCTAAAGCTGTGGTTTCCTGCGGCGTCCCCGACCCACTTCCGGAGGTTGCGTAAATCTGCGAGGCGAGAATTTTTCAATCAAGTATCCATTCTCATCAGATCCACAAACGACCACGACATAGACGAAGGCTAAAGATACTTACTGGCTCCTTGCCATCCATGGCATCCATCCACCGCTTGCAGTCCTCTTCAGAGAGGGTTTGTAATGTGAAAAGTTGAGGTCCTTGTGGAGGCTTGTCCTTGTCGTGCATCTGGACGGTAATGTCGAGACAGAATCGCTTGTCGATTGAATCCGAGGAGCGACGCACGCAAGACTTGAGCGTCATTTCCTGAAACGAGGCCGAAGCTGGAACTATCCTCAAGGTGGCTTTTGCGGTTGGACCCCCCTCCCCCTGTCCTAAAGGGGCCTTTTCAGACCCGCAACCTTAAAGACGAGATGGAAGAAGACTCGAAAGGAAATTTTTTCTTTTTAATTTAGTCACCCATCTGGCGACTACCTACGAGGGCAAAGGTCGCCGTACTCGCACCATAGCCTACTATTAGGCTGGATTAAAAAAACAAATAACAATTAAAAAGGATAAAAAAAGGGGATAAAGGCTAAAGAAAACAAGAAAAAAACAAAAAAACAAAAGGGCAGGAAGAAGGAAGCGTGCTCCGGCGTCAAGGATAGGCCACCCCTCCACCCCCGACACAGGAACATGCAACATGTAACAAACAGTCAAATTAAGTGGAGGAGGCCAGTCTCCTCCAAAAAGTCGTATAGTTCACAAGTCTGTGTCCGAACCAGTCCCGAGTACAAGGGACAAGCGGTAGCGCCCCCTCTCCTCCCGCTACGGGAACAGGTAACGTGAGCGAAGATCACCTAGGTGTCATATGTAGATGGGCAAGAGTGCCGCAGCTGACATCTGAAGGATTGCGTGCCATCCATCTTGCTCCCTTGTTTTAATAGCTTCCATCAGGCGAACGCCATCAAGGGTACATAAAAAACGCCACAACAGACAAAGAAAAACAAAACAAGGAGGAAACTCCAGTGGGAGCTACCCTCCCCTCCTCCCCGGGACCGAAGAATGGGACCAACACCGAAGAGAGTTATATAAAATGGAGGAGGCCAGTCTCCGCCAGAAAGTAGAGTCCACAGGGTCCGTATGCACAATCCCATCCCGTGCCCCTTACAGGCTACGGAATCCGCACTGTGCGGAAGACAGGTGGCCTCCGCTGTCCAGGTAAAAGCCAATCTACCATTTTTTCAATTTCTCCATCAACTTGCACACACAGGTGGTTAGAGGAAGCTCCCTTAGTCATGTTCTCATTTCGGAGGACAGCTTTAGGAGTGCCCGAAGAGGGTCTCACAACTACCTTTAGGGTAGTTTGCCTCCTGTGACTAAGGTTTCGCCTTAGATGCCACGGTTTTACCCGAGGTGGGATCTAAGGCCTTTGCGCATCCAACTACCAAGCGAGAACACCGGGGAGTAGAATCGGCAGAAGAGTTCCGAATGGGCGCAGAAACAACCGTGCTCGTAGGACTGGAAGGGCCATGGAAAGAGAGTGCTTGATTAATTTTGGAGGCATAGGACGGCTCAGGTGGCGCAGAGACAAGTCTATGCGTAGCGAAAAGAGTTTAACCGTGGCACGAACGGGCAAAAGCTCTTTCGACAGGAGAGAGACGCCAAATTACCTCGACTTTGCATGTATACACGAGCCATTCGTATGCCTAAAGAGGTGGCAGTAGTGGCACCTCAGCATCAGTGACAAGAATCCTTCCACGCGGTACCAATACCAACCGGTACTCACCGACTCAGGGAGCCTGTCACAGTCGAACGTGACGAAGTGTATGGCTGAGTCTCGAGACCCTCCATGTTTTCTCATTACACGTTCGACCTTGAACGTTCAATTGTCGGCCAGCTTTAAGGTGATGTCTTCTAAAGAGTAGTCAACGAGTTCCCTCGCGTAAACTAATGCTTTCACGAAATTCACGGTAGAGTGCGGAATCACACTGACCAGGGTGACATCAAGTGTCCGAAGGGCACTAACTATGGCTGCCTCAGAAGGGTGAGACGGGTTTATTTATTTTTTTTTACGAGCTCATCTGGCGACTGCCTACTTGGGCATTAGTCGCCGTATTAAAAACTAGCCTAGTACTAGGCTACTTTAAAATAAAATTGAAAAAAGATAAAAAACACCCCCCCCCCCCCCAAAAAAAAAATGGGAAAGGGAAGCAAGCAGTAAGCAAGCTCCTGCATCGGGGGGAGGTCCCCCCGGCGAAGGAGCATGCGACCTATAAGAGAAAAAAGAAAAGCAAAAAAAAAAACAAACAAAAAACCTGCTTAAATAATAGGGAGAAGGTCGGCCTTCCCCGAAAAGTACACAAGTCCACCAGTCAATGTGCACGCACTCGTCCCGAGTACAAGGGACAGGCGGTAGCGACCCCGCCCATCCCGGTACAAGGACAGGTAACGTGCGCGAAGATCACCAAGACTGGAACATTCGACAAGAATGTGCCGAACAGTCTGGGGAACGACGCAGTCGTCACAATAGGACGCAGGCGCGCGCTCCCATCAGATAGCGATGCGTCACACGAGTGTGTCAGATTCGGAGACGACAGAAAGCAACCTGAAGCAGTCGCGGAATTGGGGGATAGATCCATGGGAACAGTCGCGGCGCAATGGCACGCAACTTTAAGTTCCCTTCGACCGTCTCCCATCTTCTTTGCCAAGCAGTCCGAAGAGATGCCCGTATTCATGCCATGTAGTCGGTGTGAGGAAGAGCGAAACGCTGGTCCGGTCGCAGACTCCTCGCGGACTCTTTGGCGCGCTCATTCCCCGCAATTCCTACATGTCCAGGAACCCAGCCA
The DNA here is from genome assembly GCA_963969495.1 of Ceratothoa steindachneri. Lineage (NCBI taxonomy): Eukaryota > Metazoa > Arthropoda > Malacostraca > Isopoda > Cymothoidae > Ceratothoa > Ceratothoa steindachneri. The sequence goes on along the minus strand of OZ018331.1, from coordinate 71,104,365 downwards.
AGATAATCTCGACATCCGCCCGGCTCGCCCAAACCGTGGCGTCACGGATATCGCGAACCAGGGGATGCGGAGATTCCAATGCCCCGAGAGCACGCAGGGAGCTTTGTGAGTCGCTATAGATCACAATCAGGTCTCTGAACCGGGCACGTCGCGTGATCTCACGTACCGAGTGGTGTATTGCCACCAGCTGGGCCGTGAAGACAGACGCAGCACGTCGCAAAGCCCCGCTGACTTCAAACAGAGGGGATACGGCGTGGAAGCCGACCCCCTCTTGGGACTTGGAGCCATCCGTATACACTCGTACGGTTCCAGCGTGACACGAGGTGTGCTTCAAAAAGGTCGAACGCAATACTCCCGGCGTTGTACAAGCTTTGGGAGAAGAGGCCTGGCGACAAATAGAGAAATGTGGTACCATCCAGGGTACCCTAAACCCAAAGGGCTTAGGGTATGACTGGCATCTTTCGGCGCATAGGCACCGTCGAGATCAGCTGCGGAGGCAGTGAGAGCTGCTGGCGATTGAGGGAGGCGCCGGGCTCACGCATACAGGCGAGTGGCATCTCCCCAGCATCGACCAACAGGCTCTCAATGGGGGAAGTGCGGAAGGCACCGGTAGACGGGAGAATTCCGGTGTGGTGGATCGTGTCCACCTTCCGCAATAAACGCTCGGCTGCGGATGCATAAAACTCGAATCCGTAGTCGAGCTTCGAATGAACAAAATATGAATAAAAAAGAAGGGCAGTAGCCCTATCAGCGGCCTAAGCAAAGGAACGTCACGCAACGGAGAATATCCATGGCGCGGGTACAAGAGACCCTAAGGCTGCGAATATGAGACTTCCAGGTGAGGCGTCGGTCGAATACAAGACCAAGAAAAAAGTGCGATTCAACCATTTCCAGGCGCACCCCATTAAGAAAAAAAATCTGGGTCGGGGTGGAGCCGTGGATGGCAGCAGAAGTTCACCACCTTAGTCTTAGCCAACGAAAACCGAAACCTGTGCGCTTCGGCATAGCGAGAGACGCGGTTCAATGCCTGTTGGAGTCGACGCTCCAGAGTTGGCATCTGGGCCGCGCCAAAAGAGATCGAAAGGTCGTCCACGTAGAGCGTAGCGAGAACATCTTCCGGCAGCACCGAGTTGATGCCGTTGATGCTCAGGGCAAAGAGTGTGACACTGAGGACACTTCCCTGCGGGACACCCTCTTCCTGCTCCATTGGGCCGGAGATGCCCCCCCCCCACGCCCCAAACGTACGCGGAATCGACGATCTCGCAAAATTTCAGATATAAACATTCGGAGGCGTCCCCTCGCTCCATCGTGTGGCGAGTCTCCATGATACCGTATCGCCATGCGGTATCCTAGGCCTTCTCCAGATCGAAAAAGACCGTGGCGTAGTGCTATCTACGGAGGAAGGCCTCGCAGACGGCAGTTTCCAGTCGGAGGAGAGCATCCGACGTGGAGCGAAACTTGCAGAAGCCACACTGTGCAGAAGACAGATGGCCTCCGCTGTCCAGGAAAAAGGCTAATCTAACATTTACTAATTTCTCCTTTCAACTTGCACACGCAAGAGGTTTGAGAGATTGGGCGGAAACCGGTCGAAGTAGAGTGATCACTCCCCGGTTTGCGAAAGGCGAGCACAGTAGCGATTCGCCAGAAGTCTGGGAGAAGACCTTCCACCCAGATCATGTTGAACAAATCTAACAGAAAGGCCATGCCTCGCTCACCCAGGTGTCGAAGCATGGCGTACGGGACATCGTCTGGACCCTGGGCGGTGCCCGCGCACGAAGCGAGAGCGGAACGCCACTCACTCACAGTAAACTTGTCGTTGAAGTGTTCTCCGCCTCTCGAGGTTAGGTCCAGCCAGCGGCCTTCCGCGACATCACGACGTGCATTGAATGCTGGCGGAGCAGCATCACGGCTAGAGAATGCGGAAAAAGCGGTCGCTAAGAATTCCGCCACGGACGCGGGGTCCCATTCTCCTGGAGAACGGGAAGGGGGTCCTGCGAGAACTTGCCCCGAATCCTTTTGACTCCCTTCCACACCTCAGCTAAAGGGGTCTTCCCGTTAAGTAAACACACGTATGCCCGCCAAGAAGAGCGGCGGGCGTGCTTCGAAATATACCGGAACCTAGCCCTAGCCCGACGAAATTCCGCGACAGTGAAATCGTTCGGGCGGCGCTTATAGCGCATGTAGGCATAACGCTTCTGTTTGAAGGCCGTCTCACACTCGGCCGACCACCATGGGAGTGGTCGGCGTGCAAAACGGCCAGACGTCCTAGGAATAGTAGTCAGGCCCACGGCGATGAGGTTGCCGGAGAAATACTCAATGGCCTCATCTACCGACCTAAACTCCTCGACTGAGATAGAGAATTCAGTCATTTCCTGAAATGCAGGCCACCGCGCCCGCGCCAAGCACCACCGAGGTGGGCTCTCAGGCGGCAGTTGCCCTGAAAATGATATTTGAATGGGAAAGTGATCACTACCATGGAGGTCATCGACCACCCCCCAATTAAAATCAGGCTGTGCATCCGAAGAGCACAAAGATAGGTCAAGGCAAGAAAATAAAGCGGTTCTCGGACAGTGATGCGTAAACTCATCCACGTTTAGGACACCCATCTCAAGCTCTTCGATCAGATCGGCAAGGACTTGTCCCCTGGGATTTATGGAGTAATCTCCCCAGAGAGGATGCCTGCCGTTCAGATCTCCAAGCAAGAGATAGGGCCTCGGCAACCGTGCCACGACGCGGCGGAAGTCCCCCGCGTCGAAGTCAGCTGACGGTGGAATGTACGCAGAAATGATAGTATACCTCCTATCCAGGTGCAGCTGCACAGCCACTGCCTGAAAGGAGGTATCTAAAGAGAAAGGAAGAACGGAGACATCATGCCGGGTGTAAACCGCGCATCCCCCAGCTCGGCCATCCCGCGGTGGTGGGGTCGCAAGACCCTTGTACCCCGGGAGGGCGGGCAGGGGGCACGCGCCTAGCATGGTCTCCTGCAAAAAAATAGCTAACGGGGAGCGGGACGAGACGAGCCTCCGCAGCTCCTCCCAGTTGGCCCGGAGTCCACGGCAATTCCATTGAAGGAATATGCCCTCCAGGCCTAGCTCGGAGGAGACGCGGGGGCCCTCCTCGAACTGAAGACCCTCACGGGAATGGCCGTACGCTTCCCGGGGGCAGAACCCCGGGCGCTGTTGGCCGGACAAAGCGCTGGAGGCGCTGTCACCTTCGAGGACTTATTGGGGGAGGTTGGGCTCGCCATGCAGGTCTTTTCCTCCCTCCGCCTCGAAACCTTAGGCGGGCGCTGCGGCTTCGGAGGCGGGGGGCCCTCTTTTCGAGGAACCACCGTCTCCGAGCCACCCGCTCCACCTCGGGGCGTGGGCGAAGGAGCCGAAGCTCCTTTGTTGCTGTCCTCCTTTCGGGGGACAGTTTAGGAACCCCCGAAGATGGCCTAGCGACCATCTTCAGGGGTGTTGCCTCCTGTGAGTCTAACGACTCGGTGGAGGCGCGTGGCCGTTTCGCCTTGCGGGAAACGGTCACGCTGGGGGAAGAGGGGGGAGCCCTGGTTTTAGCCAGGGCTGGGTATGAACCCTTTTTGCCGCCAGCTTTACCAGGGGAGCGCCCGGGTTGGGTAGAGCCCGCAGAAGGGCTCCGAATGGGCGCGGAAAAAACCGTGCTCGTTTGCCTGGATGGGCCAGGAGCAGAGGGTGCCTTTCTAGCTACTGAGGCATATGACGTCCCAGGCAGAGCTGGGCGCGCCAGGACCAAGTCCTTACCCTCGCGGAATGAGTCTATCCTGGGCCTGAACAGCCAGGATTTCTTTCTCCAGGAGATATGCACCACATTGCTTCGAAGAAGCAGGGTGCGGCTCTCCGCAATTGACACACTTGGCCACACACGATTTGGACTTATCGTGTGCGACCTTGGAGCAATTTACACATACTTCGGGTGACCCCGACTTTGCACGTCTACATGAGCGATTCGTATGGCCGAAGCGGTGACAGTAATAGCACCGCCGCGGAAGTGGCACGAATGCCTTCACGCGGTAGCGGTACCAACCGGCACGCACCGACTCAGGGAACTTGTCACAGTCGAACGTGACGAAGAGTGTAGGGGTGGGTCTCGAGGCCCCTCCCTGTTTTCTCATCACACGTTCGACTTTGACCGCCCCATGGTCGGCCAGCTCTAGGGTGATGTCCTCAATGGAGTAGTCAACGAGTTCCCTCGCATAAACTACTCCTTTTACAAAGTTCATGGTAGAGTGCGGCATCACACTCACCGGGGTGCCATGAAGTGTCCGAAGAGCACTTATCTTGGCCGCCTCAGCGGGATTCGCCGCATTCGCCAGAAGGCTGCCGTCCGAGAAACGGGTCACCTTCGGCTCTCTACCAATTGCACTAGCTAATCCTCTCCTCTGATGGATCATGTTGCCCTTGGACAACATGGTGCCATCAGTGGAGCGAATAACGAGGAAGCGTTTGAAGCCAGCGGGCTCGAAAACGCCAGGTAACCTCTGAATGAGGGGCCCCGATGTCATCGAGGCTCCGCCCTGTGCACTCTTGGTATTAGTCTTCTTTGTCAGGGGCTCCGCAACCGGGGAGGCAGAGGGGGCGGATGTGCCGATCTTGGCTTGGTCGCTTGCCAGAGTGGCAGCAGACCCATCCGTCCCCGCAGCCCCCGCTGATGGAGAGGAGCCCCGAGTCTTTTTTGTCTTTTTCTTTTTCGGAGAGGAGGGCGGGGAATGAACCAGCTTCTCACCTCCGCCGGAAGAAGCCCCCAGGCCAGATGGACCGGCCTCAGCCAGGTCATTCTCTGAAATGGAGAAGGTCCTGGTAGTCGTGGGGACACCGGTCGGCGGAGATCCCTCCCCTCCTTGTACTGCTTCGGAAACCACAGCCGTTTGAGGAGGACCTTGCATCGGGGCGGATTCGGGTTCGGTGCTTGGCGCCGAGCCCAGATTCCCCCCCATGGAAGGCCCTACCGTCTGAGGCTGGGTTTCCTCAAGGACCATGTCTATCTTAGGGGGGGCCTCCAGTTGGCCATCCCCCCCCCAAGACATCGCAGGGCCCGTTGGCAGTATCGTCACTAGTCTTCCTTGGGGAGGCATGGGCCTTGACCCCGGCAAGGTTCAGTATTCTTGCCAGCAGGTCTTTTGAGGGAAGCGACCAAAGGGGCCTGGCTTCCCTCTCCCCCCTAAGGGGGTTTGCCCTACCGAGCCGCTTCGATGTGGAGCGGCTGGCTAAGGGCTGCCTGCTGGCTTTCTTGGCAGTCCCCTTGGAAAGAACAGAGAGGACTGCCGCTGGTAAAAGGGAGGCGCCCGAAAGCACCTCCAGAGAAGGGGGTGAGGGGGAGTCCCCTACACCCGTAAGCGAAGGAGAGGAGTAAGCCTCCTCTCCGGTTAGAGAGCAAGCAAGCACAGGGGGAGAGACCTCCATTTTTTTGCTGGAGCTGCCCAAGGGCGGCTCCGTCGATGTTATAGGGGAAGTTGGGGGTTGGGTTTTTTTTTTTAAACTCAGCATTGGGCATGGTGACCCTCTTTTTGACACGGGACGCAATCGCGCATCACCTCTCGCAGTAGGCCGCACTGCGAGAGGTGCTTACAAGCCCGGCAGAGCCAGGCGCCGCCATTTAAGACCACCCCTCCCGCCTGGTAGCCTGGCAGTCCATCGGCATGGCGGCTCCACCTTAGACACGGCGTAAAAAATAATAGATTGTGAAGAGGAGAGGAAAAGGGATGTGAGGAAGGTATGGGTGGGGATGAAGCAGGTTGTTAAAAACCAGCCACCCCAGACCGGAGCTCAGGGGTTAGGGAACATTGTCCCCCACCCCCTCAGCCCCGATGCGGGACAGTTGGCTGAAAGGAAGGTCAGCATCTACCCTGTGAAATTAGAGGCTGACCAGAGAAAGTTGTGGGAGAGGTTGTGTGAAAAGAGAGGAAACAAGTATTTTGAAGGAAGGAAGAGAGGCTAAGCTGGGTCTGGACGTAGCGCTGGATCCCGTCTGCACGGCGGCCAGGATGGCAAATCGCCGCGCCCCTTACGGGGACAAAAGGGCCTCCAGTTGGCCCTTCCTTCCCAGGACATCGCAGGTCCCCTTGGCAGTGTCACTAGTCTTGTGTGGGGAGGCACAGGCCTTGAACCCGGCAAGGTTTAATATTCTTGCCAGCTGGTCTTTTAAGGGAAGCAACCAAAGGGACCTGGCTTCCCTCTCCCCCCGAAGGGGGTTTGCCCTACCGACCCGCTTCAATGGAGAGCGGTCGGCTATGGGCTGCCTGCTGGCTTTCTTGGCAGTCCCCTTGGAAAGAAAAGGAGAGACTGCCGCTGGAAACAGGGAGTTGCCCGAAAGCACCTCCAGAGAAGGGGGTGAGGGTGAGTCCCCTGCACCCGTAGGCGAAGGAGAGGAGTAAGCCTCCTCTCCGGTTAGAGAAATATGATTGATTTCCTTCGCAAGCACAGCGGGGGACCTCCATTTTTTTTCCGTGGAACTGCCCGAGGGCGGCTGCGACGATTTAACTGCGGAAATTAAGGGGAAATTTTTTGTTTTTCATCATTGGGCATGGTGACCCTCTTTTAATTACGGGATGCTATAGCTCATCACCCCTCGCAGTAGCCCGCCCTGCGATGGGTGCGTACTGGCCTGGCAGAGCCAGGTGCCACCATTCGGGGTGCCATGAAGTGTCCGAAGAGCACTTATCTTGGCCGCCTCGGCGGGATTCGCCGCATTCGCCAGAAGGCTGCCGTCCGAGAAACGGGTCACCTTCGGCTCTCTACCAATTGCACTAGCTAATCCTCTCCTCTGATGGATCATGTTGCCCTTGGACAACATGGTGCCATCAGTGGAGCGAATAACGAGGAAGCGTTTGAAGCCAGCGGGCTCGAAAACGCCAGGTAACATCTGAATGAGGGGCCCTGATGTCATCGAGGCTCCGCCCTGTGCACTCTTGGTCTTAGTCAGGGGCTTCGCACACGGGGGGGTAGAGGGGCCGGATGTGCCGATCTTGGCTTGGTCGCCTACCAAAGTGGCAGCAGACCTATCCGTCCCCGCAGCCCCCGCGGATGGAGAGGAGCCCCCGAGTCTTCTTTGTCTTTCTAGTCTTTTTCTTTTTTGGAGAGGAGGGCGGGGAATGAACCCGCTTCTCACCTCCGCCGGCAGAAGCCCCTATGCCAGATGGGCCGGCCTCAGCCAGGTCCCTCTCCGAAATGGAGAAGGTCCTGGTAGTCGTGGGGGCACCTGTCGGAGGAGATCCCTCCCCTCCTTGTATTGCCTCGGAGCCCTCAGCCGTTTGAGGGGGACCTTGCATAGGGGCGGACTCGGGTTCGGTGCTTGGCGCCGAGCCCGGATTTTCCCCCATGGAAGGCCCTACCGTCTGAGGCTGGGTCTCCTCAAGGACCATGTCTATCACAGGAGGGGCCTCCAGTTGGCCATCCCCTCCCAGGACATCGCAGGTCCCCTTGGCAGCGTCAAGAGTCATTTGTGGGAAGGCACAAGCCTTAACCGCGGCAAGGTTTAATATCCTTGCCAGCAGGTCTTTTGAGGGAAGCGACCGAAGGGGCCTGGCTTCCCTCTCCCCCCTAAGGGGGTTTGCCCTACCGAGCCGCTTGTACGAGGGGCGGTCGGCAATGGGCTGCCTGCTGGCTTTCTTGGCAGTCCCCTTAGAAAGAAAAGGAGGGACTGCCGCTGGAAATAGGGAGGTGCCCGAAAGCACCTCCAGAGAAGGGGGTGAGGGGGAGTCCCCTGCACCCGTAGGCGAAGGAGAGGAGTAAGCCTCCTCTCCGGTTAGAGAAATATGGAGGGTCCCCTGTGCAAGCACAGGGGGGGGGGGGGACATCCATTTTTTTGCTGGAGCTGCCCGAGGGCGGCTCCGTTGTTCTTGGGGAAGTTGGGGGTTGGGTTTTTTTTGTTTGATCTTCATCATTGGGCATGGTGACCCTTTTTTTAACAAGGGATGCAATAGCGCACACCTCTCGCAGTAGCCCGCACTGCGAGAGGTGCTTACAAGCCCGGCAGAGCCAGGCGCCGCCATTTGGGACCACCCCTCCCGCCTGGTGGCCTGGCAGTCCATCGGCATGGCGGCTCCACCTTGAACACGGCGTAAAATATATAGATTGTGAAGAGGAGAGGAAAAGGGATGTGAGGAAGGTATGGGTGGGGATGAAGCAGGTTGTTAAAAACCAGCCACCCCAGACCGGAGCTCAGGGGTTAGGGAACGTTGTCCCCTACCCCCTCAGCCCCGATGCGGGACGGTTGGCTGAAAGGAAGGTCAGCATCTACCCTGTGAAATTAGAGGCTGACCAGAGAAAGTGTGGGAGAGGTTGTGTGAAAAGAGAGGAAAGAAGTGTTTTGAAGGAAGGAAGAGAGGCTAAGCTGGGGCCGGACGGGGTGCTGAGTCCCGTCAGCACGGCGGCCAGGATGGCAAATCGCCGCGCCCCTTACGGGGAAGGTATGGGTGGGGAGAAAGTTGTGGGAGAGGTTGTAGGGGAAGTGAGGAAGTAGGTGAGAAATACAGGCTATCTGAAGGAAGGAAGAGAGGCTAAGCTGGGGCCGGACGGACCGCTGGATCTCGTCAGCACGGCGGCCAGGATGGCAAATTGCCGCGCCCCTTACGGGGAGGTTGATGAACAAAACCATAAACATACCATAGGGTTGACGAACAAAACCATCAACAAACCCTAAAACCCATCCCCAAGGCAAGAAATCCGGCGACGACCCCCCTACATTGGTAGATTCCCTTGCGGGTGGGTGCCTTCCACCAACTCAAGCTTCGGACTCAATCCAAACACTCACCATTTTCTGCTGCACTTGATTGTAGGAAATCATGCGAAACTCCCTCGTTTCCTTCTGGTAGTAACAATAGTACTTGGTCCAAGTGGTACCAAACGCCTCTGAAACACCCCAAATCATATCACACAAACACGAAGAGTCCCATGTTTTAAATATAGGCACTTTCAGAGGAGGTATGGTGTGCACGCATCAACGCCACAAAAAATAACAAATCCCATGCAAAATACCCCTTCACAACGATGGGGTGCTAGACGTGGTAGCATCTCGTGCACTTAAGATTGATCGCTGGGGAGAAGACCCCTTGCAAACCCCATCCACGCACAATATCATCCCAGCTTACTTCTCGGTCACCCATTTCTTTTATCAAACACTCATTCCTATAATCCTTTTTTTTTTATTCGGTCTTCCAACCTCTCCCAGACCCTAACACACTCCACCTAGACTCTATATTTTTTTTTAACACGCCCAACTGGCGACTGCCTTCAAGGGCATAAGTCGACGTAATTTAAAATTTCAGCCTAGTGCGAGGCTACTTAAAATTACCCCCAAAACAAACTAAACAAAGAAAAAACAAGCACAAGACGAAGCACGCTCCAGCGTCGAGGAGAGGCCCGCCTCCTCTCCGCGCAAAAACATGCGAACTAGAACAGTCAAATAAAATGGCCTTGGAGCAACTTACACATAATCGCGTTCAGTGCAAGTGTTCACTATAACAATTAAATTGAAGCAACAGTGGAGTACATCAAGGCTACCCTCATTAGTTCATCAACGCCAATTCTATGTCACTTATTTATCCATTAACCCGCTAAAAACAAAGTTTAAAAGAGCAAAAACCATACTATTTTTTGTTCAATTAAATATGTACATTAGTCTCTTCCCAAAGTCATTTCCATGAAAAGATGATCATTCAAAGTTCATCATCAACATTCCTAATAAGAGAAGACTTCTCACTACCTTCATGTATTCACGCCAGCAACTAAACAACGAAATATACTTTCAGAGTAATAATTATAAAGTAGAAAGCAAACAATATCACAATTTGACTTACTTTTCTCCATTAGGAAGAGGCATCCTTGACGGGTAAACATCTTATTCATACTTCCTGGATCCTGAATCTGCTTGGCAATACACATACCAAACCATCAGTATCAAAATTAACAAGATTATTCGACACTCAATAGACTTTTAATGGAATAATTTACTATTTAAGTCTCTAGTGAAGGAAACTTGCCAAAGCCAAAGCATTAGAGTGGAATTAATCAAACTTCTCAGGACAAAGGATTGTAAAATGATCACAGAGGTAAGGGAGTATAAGGAGAATAAGAGCGAGGTATAATTCTTGAAAATTCTAAAATAATTTAGCAAAATATAAGGGGTAAAAACGACTCAACGAGGACATCTGGAGATCAAAATCAAGGGTTAGTAGGACAATTTCAGCAAACTGAAACACACCGAACGCCATCATTATCCGGGAAAATTCACAGCAACGTTATCTATTGCACTATTACCAAAGTTGCTGCACAGGTGGAGAAAGAGGTTACCAAGATGCATATGCAGGAGAATTTTTAGATTTCAGGGTCTTCCAAAAGTATGAAACATACCATTTACAGATTTAGGGATCCTCCACAACTGGACTTCGTGTTTCCACCCTCTATATACATGGCGGAAACACGAACTGTTGACTGCATTTTACCTATCATTTTAAATATGCAGACACGATTAATTAATTATTTTCTTACATGTTCTTTCAGGATTTATTGAATTTTGTGAATCAAAATGTAGTCATAAAAAACAAAACTCGTTTACAAGTATGACTGGGAAATGTGAAGCAATCCTGTATCTCTATAGAAGCGGGAAAACAGCGGGCAATATTTTCAAAATATCGAACCCCGACTATGAGTCTAAAGAACAAAGTTGCGCCTCCAACGGCTCCTTGATGACTCGCAGCCTCAAGTTCTGTGGGCGGATGAGAGGTTGTTTACTGTCGTGGCCACCCACAACACAGAATGATCATGTTTGGTCACAAAATAAAAATGAGATTACGGTTGAACAGCGAATATCTTTCAAGAGACAGAAGCCAGCTTCGGTGATGGTGTGGGCGGGGGTACCATCAACAGGCCTAGAACTACCTAAACTCATTGAAATGGAGGTAAAGATCAATCAAAATCTTTATTTGGAAATGTTGAAGGAGAAAGTCATCTACTGGGTAGATGCCACAATAGGAAATGCCGGTGGAACCCTTCAAAAAGATAAAGCAACCTCACACACAGCAAAAGAAAGTTCAGGAATGGGTCCAGGTAAATTTTAAAGTGTTTTAATCAAAGGGTCTTCCTGTTCCCCACATTTGAAACCCATGGACTTCGGAGTGTGGTCGATGCTTGAGCAGAAGGCCTGTACCAAATCTCATCAAAGTTTCGAAGTTCTGAAGTGAAAACTGGAGAAATGCTGTGAGAAAATATCAGCTGAAACCCTGCGTGCCATTTGCGCTCAGATCATATCTAGACTTCGTCTTGTCATCGACGCATTTTTACCATTTTTTTAGCGTTCTTCTGGCGACTGCCTTGTCATCGACGCAAAAGCCGATCCAATTGAATATTAGTTACATTTTGTAGCAGATTTTTTTTTCTCTCGTTTTCGAAGCATTAGCTAATAATACATTATGTTCTAAACATAAATGAATAAATATCAGTCTACATCGTGTTTCCACCCTATAGTCCATTGTTTTTAGATTTCCAGAGTCAACAGCAGTATGTTGTCGCCAATTTTTAGATTTCGTCGTCCTCTTGAAGTGTGTACCTTTAATTTCACCCACTATTTGTTTTGATAAACATATTGGTTGTTTTTTTTAACTACTAAGGTGCAATCGTTTAAACTTCAGTGTACCGGAGCTTAAAAAACGACAATAATGGAAACACGTCTAAAACTTATGCAAAAAAAGTCTTTAGATTAATTACTACTTATGGGTAAGGAAAAAAATTAACTTGTTTCAAGTAAAACTGAAATATCAATCTAACGCTAAGTAAAGTTGATTTCTCTCGCATATTTTGCCTTCCCACATCCTATTCAGTTTTATTAAAAAAAACCCGGCCTAAACCAATGAGGAATTCTCCGACATGAAATTCAAAATAGGTTCGTTGAGAAATTGAAAATGTTAGGGAAGTGAAAATATAGAAGATACAAAGAACTAGTAGTTTTTTGAGGAGACATTGAGCATCAGGAGCCGATAAGACACTTACTCGTAACTCTCATGAATCTACCATAATTCCGTAATAAAGAACCCGAGTGTGGTTTTATAGATAAGAGATCCAGCACCCAAAATTACTTCATGCAAGGATTTGTCACCATTAGCAAAAACGACAAAAAATTCGCGAATCGTTTTCTGTCTGGATTCAATCGAAAATTTGTTTTTCTTTCTCAACCTTTAATCTCACCCACTATTTGTTTTGATAAACATATTTCAGTATCTCGTTGGACATGCGTCTTAACAATGGTCTCAAAGGCTTTTACTCGGAATGGTGAAGTTCACATCCACAATTCTAAGTTCGATCAACCCAATTTATTGATGTCACCAAATTTGAACAGAATCGTATTTTAACTTCAAGCTCAGACCGAATTAAACCCGCGTCGTCTATGAAACACAAGTGTGCTCAGACCAAATTAAACCCGCGTCGTCTATGAGACCTAGTGTGCTCAGACCGAATTAAACCCTCGTCGTCTATGAGACCCAGTGTGCTCAGACCGATTTAAACCCTCGTCGTCTATGAGACCCAGTGTGCTCAAACCGAATTAAACCCGAGTTGTCTATGAGACCCAGTGTGCTCAGACCGAATTAAACTCGAGTTGTCTATAAGACCCAGTGTGCGAGGTGTGACAGAATCGCGTACGGGGGGGTATATTCAGGTCATGTTACGAAGACAAAAACAAAGCGATTCAAAACAAAAGCGACTCGCATTGCATCTGCTTCATGCTGTGTGTCAAAACAGAGCAATTGGAACATAATTACCACTGTCAGAAGTGGGGGAGGGGGGATGTGAATAAAACGAATACGGACGTCTCTTACGCACCTCCAACATTTTGTTTTTGAGAAGACAGGCCTCCTGGCGAGTGGTGTAGAAGTTCTCCCTGGTCTGAAAAATCAACATTAACATTAACTCTCTTCCCACTACGTGAGATTGACACCTATCAACCCACCTAAAATTAACTCCACACCGCACAAACCAACCCATAATTTTTTCCTCGCAAAATGGCCCTTCAGTCATGGTGTGCTATGCCTCTCGTCCAATCAGGATTCATCATCCTTGGGCAGAAGGACCCTAGCAGGCCCCCTCACAAATCCCCTCCAACACACTTACACAATACCATCCACTTGTCCCTCGCTTAGCAATTTCTCAAACATTCATTCACATAATCAACCCACCACATGGTCTTCCAACGATTCAACCATCAAGACACTTTCATATATGAGACGATGTTCGGTCTTCGGTCCCCTCCATCCCCGGCTTCTTTCATCTTCATGGTCAGTCGGTCCGAGTCCGGAAGGTTCGCTGACATGTGGTGCTGTTGTGAAAGTAGAGGTGGCTCGTGCTCTGCACTCCTCTTCCTTCCTCGAAACCTCTATGGAGTGTTGGATTTCTGCTGCCTGAGCCCCTCTAGAGATTTTTCTTTGCCAAGCTGCATGGTCCAGACAAGCGATCCCCATGAGCTTAGCTCAACATTGAAGGATGATTTGGGACTGTCTTTGAATCTTTCTTTTTGGTTCCCACTCAGGCGCTTGCCTTGGCACAATTCAAAGTAGAGCAGATGCTTTGGCAGGCGCTATCACCCATTCCAAAACGTGGCAAGTCCATCTGATTTGTGCTCTTAGTAAGAGGGTAAAGATGCTGAAGAATTCTGCCTGTTCTAGGACAAAAGTGTCCGGGATTTTGTCTTGCTAAATGATATGAAGAGGACCTGCGTAAACAGCTCCAATTCAAGAGGTTGCGCTGTTGGACATGTCTATTGTATACACTATACAGTCCAGGTGTTACTGGCATAAAGGAGGGTGGTAAGCACCGGTACACGGTAGACCTTAGCTTTGTGGCAAGGCTGAGTCCTCTTCATTCCCAGACGTTCTCCCGGAGCCTACCAAAATTGCACTAGCCTTTGGCAACTCTATTGTTGATCTCAGCATCAATGTTCACCACAAATGAGGGTGTGCTACCTAAGTGAAGTTGTCGACTGCCTCCATTTTCTACCCTTTGACTTCTGGCATTTTACTGCTGATGGTGAGAGCGAAGTTGTTGCAAGTTTGTGAGAAGCAGTCCATTTCATGCTGTAATTTCTGTTCTGTACAGGTGTTGAGGGCGTAATCATCAGCAAACAGGTATCTGATGTCTTCACCTTGGTCATAGTGTGCAGTCGCTCGAGGTTGAACAGCCTTTCGTTACTCCTATATCTGAGACGCATATTATCCTGGCTGCCTTGGGAAGTATATCAGCATAACTAGAGGAAACCATGCTGAAAAGTGTCGGGCAAGAACACAGCCTTGCTTCACGCCATTTGTCACAGGCAAGGCTTCAGACTCGCTCATCACTCAGCACCCTGTCACCATGCCGTCGTGGAACTGTCGGACGAGCGTGACAAAGTTGCTGGGGCAGCCAAATTTCTCCATAATTTTACATAGGCCGTCTTTGTGGGTCGTATCAAACAGGGTTGGCACGGGTAGATACCCGGGGAGCTACCCGCTTACCCGCCTGGGCCGGGTTTTTTTACCTGTTTTCTGCTTCTATAATCTATTATTATTGTACTATTATGTATATTTTAGTTTGATATATAAGTAAACTGAAGTCCCAAGTTTCTTACTGCAACAGGGTATTACTGTACTGTACAGTATGTACATACATTATAAAATACCAGGAATAAAAGAAAATCCAGTATTTATGATTTTGTATTCAAAAGTATTGTAATTTATTATACAAAACTAGTTTCATTGAATACTGTAAGGCCTACAGAAAAATAAACTTGGCATTGGTACATTGAATACTGTAGTCCTACAGACAAATAAACTCGGCATGGCATTGGTACATTGAATTGCGCCGTGAGACTCTGTTAGGTTAGCAGAAAAAAGACGTTACAGTATTAAACATACCAATTTGTTTAAGGAAATGTGTTGCAAATGCAGCAACATTTGTGAAATAAATAAAAATCGTTATGAAATATATAATTTATTTGCTACCACCTCCAACTGTGTTTTTTTCGGCTAATCTAAAGAGATTCTCTCGACACTACGCCAGACAGCATGATACCTTGTAACTTGGTGGGGCACTAACTTGACTCGTGTTGAATTGACGTGACCCGAGCGACACGATGCATTTGGTGAAAATGCAGCCTAACCGTCACAATCTTTTAAATACTTGCACAAGGAAGTATTGCTGAATAGTAAGTAATTCAACATTTATAAGTTTCCTCGCAAAAATCAATCTCTTTTTCGGCAATGGTACTTCAATACTCAGCTGTCTTCTTTTCGGAACCTGAGTCCACTGAGCGTATGAAGAAAGCTTTAGTACCGGTGTAAATACATGTTGCAATGATCGGTTGATTATGTACATTTGACCAACCATCTTGAATAAGCGTCACATTCTTCCCTTCTAATTCAGTTGCTAATCCCTTCTCGTTAAGCAAATATCCATCAAGATCAAGTCTGTTAGGGGGGTTGTATGCACCTCCCCTTCCCTGAGCATTGTTATCAGTTTTTTCATATGATAATTATCATATCACTCCACTCTTGACACCACTTTTGTCGCGGTATGCTTTGTGGTAAGTGAGGTACTTCTTTGATGAAGTAGGCTTTGATCTAAGAGTGCTAATTCGGTTGTTTTGTTCTTAATGAAGAGCTACTTCAACACGTAAGGATAAGAGGAAACACAGGAATTATCCCAAAATAAACATATATTTTAAATTTAACAAACAAACAAACAATTATCACCTTTCTATCCTTGTCTCAATGCTAAACTCGACTATTCCGGTTGGCCTATCGCAACGACTGCGATGACAAAAAGAAACAAATAGGCTACATGTAAACACACCAATTGCCGATTAGTATTTTTATCGCGACCCTATTTGATTAGCGATAAACGTTAAATTAAAGTACTATAGTCTACTAGCCAATATGACCGAGGTTCACGAACATTGGTTTCTACTTCCCTTAAAACGTGAGACGTACTAAATACATACTATCGCAATAAGAATATAAATGTTCTTTCTAACTTACATGACAGGAGGGATTAGGGATTGCCGGATGTCGCTGGAGGGCTTATCTCTCGCTTTGGAGTGTTGTCGTGTCCGAGGATTGAATTTCATCGAAGTGGTATGGCGGGAGAGAGATGCGACGATGTAACTTCTTATTGCACACTTGCCTCTGTTTAAATTAAGAAGACGGCGAGAGTTACGGTGCTCTTCGCTCCAAGAGTCCTCTTGGTGTCTGATTCTTCAACGTGGTGTTCTCCTAGCTTTTGGGGTATTCGGTGAGATTCTTACCGTAATTAAAGAACGGAACCTCGTTGGGGCTGGGTTCTTCTCCTCTCACTTTTACGGAGCCTGAGATGTGAGAGTCACTCGAGTGTGAGCGGGTTTACTTTTCTCCAGGCAGACTACTTCTATGTCTGTAAAGGATTCTTCGGTATGGCACCGATATAAAGAATGACTATTTATCGTTTCTCACGGAAATAGTCTTGTATGGCTGAAGGATCGATCTTCACGAACTGAACCTTCTTCTCTCTTATCGAATTCTAATCTTCTTGTCTGGCTGAAGGATCGATCTTCACGAACTGATCCTTCTACTTTCGTATCGACTCCTAATCCTCTCTCTTTCTTTTCGGGGCTTATTTATAGGCGGATCACCGCCCCATCTAATGGAGAAGTGACCAGGCTACAGGGAGGGGAACGCGAATGGTGAGTTCGCATCTGGTGAGAGCGAGAAGTGCAGAGGTTGGCACTGGGGTGCCCAAGTCGGCTTGCTAATTAGAGACACTCTCAACCACCCCACTCCTTGGCGTGCCTTTTGACTAGCACCGCTTGTTTTTGTGACCTAACCACGGGTTTATGGGTCTCGTAGATAATTGGATCGTTAGAGCGTCGTTTAAGGGCCTTATGTGGTCGCCTTAAAACAGATGTTAGCTCCAACTGCCAAAAGCGGCGGGGAGATCAAACAGGGTAGGCAGTTACTTTTATTCGCCGGATACCGTTCCCACGCTTCTCCTCATGGAGGGCTCGCTCATCCAGCTTTCTCCACAAGGGAGGGGGGGGGGGGGTGTTAATGTACATATCCTCCTCCGGGATGCTTAATGTAGCCATTTCTCTACAATCAGCCACATTGAAAGCAATATTGTTTGCATAAAATGTTCTAACAAACTGTCGATCTACAAGTTTCTTCTCTGCTTCTGTTATTTTGTGAACAAATTTGTCAATCCTTTGGACCATAGAGCAAGAAAACACCTCACTGTGACTGCAGTTGATTTTGTAGAAGTATTTGACATTGAGCTTGCCTTCATTTGAAAGGTGGTGAAGTTGCACCAACTGTAGATGTCTGCTAGATTAATTATTTCACTTAGCATATTCAGTACATCGTTTCAGGTGTTCTCCAAGTCTCTCAATTTTTGAACTTATTTTCTGATCACAATGTACACACTTTTGATTTTATTCCCTTTATCATTTGTTGTTTCCTCAAATTCCTTCCATGTAGTTCCTTTGTATCTTCCTTTACTTATCATGATGGACTCACTGTGCTATAGAATTAGCTTATTCCTACAGTGCCACAAAGTAAACTAAATGCTCTTCTCTCAATGCAGTATTTATATACTGTCTGTGTTACAAGTTTCAACATGTATGCCAATCAGCCTGTTTTGCTGATCTTATTTTTATATTTTTTATTTCATTTTCCAATGATAATAAGTAGCTAGCTGAAATACAAATGAAATTGAGGACGTAGAAATATTACTAGGTTTAAATAGAAAAGGTAAAGAATAAATAAGGAAATACAAACAAAATATATGAAATTAGTAAATTGTAGAAAACCTGCATTTTCCAAATAAAACCCGGGTTGGCTGAGTTTAAAAAAAAAACAAAAAACAGACCTTGAAAGCACTGAAACTTTGTCTTTCCACTTGTAAATGTGGACTACTCTAGAATCTTTCAGCTGAAGGGGGACCTCATCTGTGTTCCACATGAACTGTAAGAGCTCGATCAGTTTCTGATCCATTACAGGGCTTCCTGCTTTATACATTTCAGCAGTGATTGCGTCGGAACCTGGCGCTTTGTCATAGGACATTTGCTTGACGCCTGGCCTAAGGGCTTCGATTCTGGGTTGATCTCCACTTAAGGAAGGCTAACAATTGCACTGAGTAGTGGAGGGGAGAGAGGAGTGGGGTACGTATTGGGTTGAGGAATAAGTTCTGGCGGTTTTATCAAATTTATTCATTACCATTAACAATTTTAGAAAAACTTCATTTTTAATTGATAACAATATGCAATTTAATCAATAATGTATTCTCTGTTATTATTTACGACTTCTTCCCAACGTTCAACTAGTTTTTCGATGCTTCTGCAATAAAAATCTCTGAATTTTGACTCGACGGATTCGTCTAACCAGGTTCTTAATTCCACATCAGTATTGAACGAAACGCCGCGCAAATTGTTGGAGAGCGATCGGAACAGATGGAAATCCGATGGAACCAAGTTTGGCAAATATGGAGGATGCGACACGATTTCCCAATTAAGCGTTTGGATGGCTTCTTTTGTCATATTGGCAATTTGAGGACGAGCATTGTCGTGTTGCAGAAGGACTCCATAACGTCGACGAGGTCGCTTTTCAAGAATAGCTTCGGCGAGTCGATACATTTGTTGAACGTAGAGTTCTGCATTGACAATCTCGTTGTTCGCAAGGAGCTCATAAAGAATGATGCCTTCATAACCCCACCACACACAGCATCGTCTTTCGTGGATGAAGCCCTTGCTTTAATCGCGGAAGTGTTTTTTTTATTGGAGCTAAGCCATTGTTTTCGATGGTTCATGTTGACATAAACACACCACTTTTCGTCGCCAGTGATGATGCGGTGAAGAAATCTGTGCTTATATCCACGAGTAGCCTTGTGACGAGCAAGCAAACCTGCGGCAATCGTGGAGCGTTGAAGTTTGTTGCTTTCGCTCAAAGCGTGCGGAACCTATGCACAGAGTTTTTGAACTTTCCCCATCGAATGAAGGTGATTCATTACAGTTTTCTGATCACACGCCAATTGTCCAGCCAATTTTCTAGTAGATTGGCGAGGATTTTCATGAAAAAGGTCGTTCAATCGATCTTCATCCAACTTAATGGGGCGACCAGAACGTTCTTCGTAATTAAGATTGAAATGACAGTTTTTGAAACGTGAAAACCACCATTGTGCTGTCCTTTCTGATAGAGCATTTTCTCCGTACACAGCACAAATATCGCGACGAGCTTTGGCTGCGTTTGCATTGTCGTGCAGGTCACTGGTCCAAGGGGTTCGAGGAGCAAGCATACCCAAGGTCTCTGAAAACTGCCCACCGCTCTTAAATGTTGTCCTGAAACGTGTCAAGTAGCGTACCATCGAGGTTATTGGAGGTCTTCGGCAACTTTCCTGCACTCCAGATGTTGAGCCTCTTCCCAGTCTTCTGACGTTGGAGTCGTCTTGATGGCAGGATACGAAGTTTACTCTTGGAAACAATGTCGATGGTCAGTCCAACAGTCAACACCACACAAGCTGCCAAGTGTAGGCCATGAATGGTCTTTTGCAGTCTCCTTCTTTTCTTATGTTCTTATGTTCTTTCAGATCCAACCTCTCTCTCTTTCTCCCTGGTGATGGCAATCAATCGGAGGCCTGTGCCGGGAGAGTGGGTGCATCAAAGATGTCTTGTTACAGGTAGGAAGGAGGAACAGTGTGCTGGTGAAGAGTTTATGAGCAGCACAATTCTTGAGAATCAGTAAGCCATTGCTGTTACACCTGCTAGTATAGTGTCTTCCAATACTCTCTTCCCTGCTTTGATCATTTAACCCTATTCTGGCAATGAAGTCCCCAAGAACGATAAGCTTCTCTGAGTGTCAGACTGCTGCAATAAAGGCGTCTAATTCTTCATAGAACTTACCAATGATGCTATCTGAGTTAGTCATCGAGGGCCATATACACTGATTAGCGTTGTGGTAATTGAAGTGTCATCAAGCGGTCGTTGATATCCTCAGGGAGCTTGACAAGTTTCCGGGCAAGATAGGATCTAACGGCAAATCAAACGTCGACCTTTCACCGTTCAGTGCAGCTACGCCGGGCCAGAAAAAGACGTACCCAACCCCATGTTCCCTGAACTGGCCCTTGTCCGCTAGGCCTGCTTCGCTGAGTGTTATGTCAACATTGCAGCGAACGAACTTGTTGGCGTATTCAGCAAGGTCCCTTACATTCTAAGTGGCAAAGTTGAGTACCTAATTTTTGTTTCTTTGCTCTAGTTCGACCAATAAGTGGGATCTCCGCTATCCGCGGTGATCCAGCCAGGACGAAATGAAGCAGACTAGATTTGAGGCACCTTTTCTAGCCCCTTCCTCCTGGAAGGTGACTCGGAGTGATCCTCAAAAGCGGGTGCTCAGACAGCCAAGGGGCTACCGAACTCCAACACTGCCTCGGTCAAGTAGAAAACGTCCCAATGTCCTCCTGGGTCGCCTGTATTCAGGTTCATGACTCCAGCTTCCAGTGTATCAGCACTGGAAGCTCCCGTACATCAATATCATTATCATCATACTCTCATTCAACTTTCTGGTACATTTCACACTGGTTTGTTAATAGAAATTCCGATGAAAATTAATCAGTCAAACTGAGTTTCATGCAACCAAATGTGTAAATGTTGTGTAAGACCAAATCACTTTTTTTTTTAAATTTTAAGAGTCCATCTTTCGACTGCTTACTAGGGCATAAGTCGCTGTAATCACGCTACAGCCTACCACTAGGCGAGATTAAAAAACATGTAAAAAATAAACAAAGGTTAAGAAACAAATAAAAAAAACAAGATAAGAAAAAAGTCCACAAGAAGGAAGCGTGCCCCGGCGGCGGAGGGGGGTAGACCCGCCTCCCGCTGGAGGACCAAATCAAATGTTCAGTCAGACATTAGCGACCAGAGAACAATTTTCTAGGACAGCATTTAAACAAAATGGCCCCAAACAATCATGAAGGAGGTGATTGAGATGAATGATGCTGTACTGTACTTAATACATGAAAGTTTCCTTCTCCAAAGTATGCAAGCGAATGAAACCTCCGACCGAGCAAGAAAGGCTGTGGTTTTTCAAACTCTAGGTACGCCCTCTGTAAGGTAGGGCAAGTCGTAGAGTGGCCAGGTCACGTCATTTCCAATTGGATATGACACGACCACCCTACCTGGATGCAATCCTCGAGTAGGACCACCCCACTTGAAGGCAATCTGGGTGAGGTTAAGTTACAAACGAACTTCCACTTCATAGCTGTTGCATGGACTCCTACCTAGCACAAGGGGTTGCTATAAAATTCCCTAGCATGCAACAGCCTCCCTTCACTCTAACCTGGTCCCTCAGAGGACAGCTTCACAGAAGGCTCGCCCCCTATTTAATTGTGGTAACGTTGACGGGGGTCATACAACACAGGCTGTAGGATCAAAGGATTTCTCCCTTAATCTCCCGGAGGGTCGGGGGAAGCAGAGGTCGCTATCTTATCCTGGGGAACAATGCAACACAAACAACAAAAATGAAACCACCATCTCTTATTCCCAATCTCAGAGCACTTGACTACCAGTAGCTTTCGATCTAGTGTCTCGAAATCATGTAAATAATTTGCTTCCGCAAAAGGAATTGAGGAAATTCCCTAGGATCAAATATTTCATACCTAAATGGCATCTAAGAAGAGTAAATCTAGGTTAAAAAAGTACAAACCAACTCTCTCCTTGGTCATACTACCCCTTCCATCCCAATTCTATTACCCATAGGATCAATCTTGCCTGAAAAGTGTCTATTTAAAAATAATAATAATCCAGCATAACTTAATCAGTATAAAGGGTGTCCCTTAAGCAGGGGGTCCCCAACCTGCAGAGTACCGCGGGCCGCGCCAATAAAAAACTGAAAGCCTCAGCGCAAAGCTCCTCACAATCAGGTGTAAACGAACTAACAGTTGGCAAGAGAACGTCGTCCAGGTGGTCATATGCGAGCTGTGCACGGTCTTCCCAAACGAGAAAAAAAGATGTTTCAACGGAAGTTTGAAATGATGGAGGGCAGCACCCAAGAAATGATCTGGCGGGCCGGACGCGATGTAAATTTTTACAAGTGGCCGCTGGCTACACGGAATGGTCTCGCAGGCCACATGTAGCCCGCATGGGACCCCTGTTCTGAAGTTTGGACACAGGAAATATCACAATGGTCTCTTCATTCACCAGACCTTACTCCCCTGAAAATTAATGTTACGAGACACCTGAGTGAACAGCGCATCATAAATGAATGTGCTGAAATTGGAGGAAATTTATTTCATGCTTCGGACTCATTGGGTGAATCTCGCAAAGTGCATGGAAATTTACATCACAAATGGTGGAAATCACATTAAAGATGTTATTTATTAAGACTTCAATTAAATAAAATCTAGTTCAAATTAATAAAATGCAGTTCAATTTTATTATTGAAAATATGCATTTTGCCTATCTGTCCAGACTTTAGGGACACCCTATATAGAAATATGTCAGATTGAAACGTTTAATCTGAACAAGAATCGATCGCGAATCTTGTGTGGATCTTCTCAACTGTAATTTTAGGCTTTGAGAAAAAGAAATGGGTCAACTTACTCTTTGGATACGTTCTTGCAAATCAGTCATATAATTTTTGTAGTCATTGTACACATCATGACCTTGGTGATAGAAAGTCAACCAGCTGTATGTGTGACTCAATATCTGGAAAATCAATCAACAATTAATATAACTTACTTCGAGGTAAGAAGTGTAAAACTATCGTGCTCATTTTTTTATAGTGATTTCCAAACAATGTGGTAAAATTAGGAGAAGTGGAAATGTTTGGAAAGCGCATTACCTAAATAACTTGGAGAGGCTAGGAATAGGGAGGGCGAGATATTCTCATACCCCCAACCCCCTCATCTTGAACAATAAGACATTCATTGTAGGTGAGGGTGTGAAATGTCGTTATTTCTACAACTCTATATAGGACCAAGATAATTCCTAACATTGAAGAACCCTGGGAAATCCCAGATGTTGTGAAGATGTAGCCTTCGACCTAGGGTCCGTCCACGAGATTTTGTCTCACTTGTATTTGTATCCGGCATGTTGTGTTGAGCAGTGTCTGGTAGCACGAAACACAGGCCCGTGGGGCCAGTGTTTGGATGGAAGAGTTGCTAGGAGGAGGACCGGTGTATGGCGTGGGCGGGATGTTTCGTTTGGGAATGTCTGTTGGAACGTCGTTTAGGAGAAGTCTTCGATCCAAAGATGACGACACCCTTTCGCGATGGGGACCTCGATAGAATCGCAATGCCGAGACGCCGACCAGGAGTACGAGAGGGGTATAGCTTTCGAATGCTGGGCATGTCTCTCGGTATAGGGCTGTAATTTTGCTTGTAGGGGTATGGATGGGGTTTCTCAGTTTTGTGTTAGAAAATGTGGAGCTCAATGTGTGTTTTATGGGTACACTTCGTTTACGAGTAAAGATGGTTTAATGGGGGTGTTCCGGATGAATCTCGAGGCGAGGTTGTGCTTTCTTTACTGTTTGTTGTAGTGGTATGACGTGCAGGTGAGAGATCGATCGAGTGATAAGCCCTACTGGCTTACCTTCATCTTCCAAGAAGTCAAATGATCCATGAATGTGTGCACTTACTCGTCTCGAGTAAAAGGGACATTCACAAGAAGGTGCCGAAAAATCGGGGGGGGGGGGGGGGGGAACCCAGTCGACGCAGTAAGGAGCAGGCGAGCACTCCATCAAATGGCGGTGCGCGCGTACCGCGAGTGTGTCCAATTCGGAACGACAGAAAGCGACCTGAAGCCATCGCTGCATTTGGGGATAGGTTCATGGGAACATCGAGACGCAATGGCACGCAACTTCAAGTTCCCCTCGGCCGTCTCCCATGTTCTTTGCCAAGCGCTGGTGTTGTCGACCACTCCTCGCGGACTTTTTGGCGCCCTGATTCTCAGCAATTCCCACATGTCGAGGAACACACCAGACGATAATCTCGACATCCACCCACCTCGCGGCAACCTTGGCGTCAAGGATACCGCGAACCAGGGTGTGTGTAAATTTCAATGCCCCGAGAGCACTCAGAGCCCTTTGTGAGTCTCTAAAGATCACAATGCGGTCTCCGAACCGGCATGACTCGCTATCTGCAGTACCGAGTGGTGCATTGCAACCAGCTCGGCCGCGAAGACAGACGCACCGCCTGGTAGAGCCTCGCTGACTTCAAACAGAGGAGATACGGCGTGGAAGCCAACCGGGAGTTGGAGCCACACGTGTACACTGGAACGGGTTCGGAGTGACACGAAGCAAAGGCAATTTTTTGTTGCTATTGCTCCCCGCTCCCTCCCCAAGATCCAATGAACTCTGCTCCCGCGACCCTTGGGGGATATAAGGAGGGGAAAAGACTCCGGTCCTGCAGCCGGTGCTCGGGGCACTGCAAACGTCCTTAACACGACACTAAGAGTGATCAGGTTAGAGTGGAGGGAGGCTGGTGCATGCTGTGGGAATTTTATAGCCCCCTCCCCCCTCTGAGAGTGGTTCATGCAACAGCTAGGGAAGTGGGAGTTCAAATGCAACAGCTTCAATGTGGGGTGGTACCACACCAGGAATACATGCGAGGGTAGTTCTGTCATATCCACCTCGGTCAGCACTGGGTTATCTCGGGAGGAGGTGCAATACCTCCAGGTACCATACCTATGAAGCGAACTAGACACGGTACCCCGCGGGGGCATAAGCAAATATCGCTTCTTGTAAGTGTGGGGAATGGATGAAGTTCTTGTATTGTTCTGGAGTGACTCGGAGCGTGTCCTTTGTGTTGTCTGAATCCTAGAGCGACAGCTAGCGAGGTTGGTGAGGGGAATATGGCGGCTGCTATTGTTGCTCCTTAAAGCTAAGAAGCAGTTAAAACCAGATGGATGGTAGAGAGAGAGATCTGAAAATGTATACGACATGATTTTGACGGCCATGGGCAAGTTTAGTTACCTGCGGCGTTCGGCTTTGGTAATGCAGCGTGGTTGGACTCGGGCTGGTTGGGTGGAACAAACATGGGTGTTAGTAAGAAAAATAGTGATATCATCTGAGGAGCTGTAAACGGAAGGAAGAGTCTTAAAGGGATGGAATAGAGTACGGATCACTGTGGGACTCCTTTGCGAAGGTTGCGGTAATCGTGTTGTATTGTTCGCCTCCCTTCACCACCCCGAATGTCTAATCCATTTCTTCTTTTCCAGGGTGATGGAACGAAGATGAGAGGGCGATCCGAGTGGGAAACCCGATAGACTTCTATCCTACCCCCCATTCATCTCTTTCTCCCCCCACAGGGGTATTTTTGAGCATATGTTTTATTGAGTTCAAAGTGCAAATAAGAGAGTGAAAATTTCATTGTTTCCTGCGTTTTGTTTCCTATAAATAAATTAAGTTCGGACTAGACTACCTTGCATTGTCCTCCCCTCAAACACCCAGGCGGTTCAACTTGTGCTGCAGGTTGTGTGACTGCAGGGTCTAGAACCTGCATCCACAATGTGATGTGTTCGTGATGGCTTGCCCCTGGATGTATTACTCGAACATGTCGGCAAATGGTAGAAAAAAAGTAGGAGGTTTTATCACCGATGGGCACTCTCGGTAGGTTTTCCTACTTATCAGCATTCTTGATAGGGTTTTACCACCGATCTGCACTTTAGGTAAGGTTTTAGTGCAGCCCCACACACTCGGTAGGGGTTTGCTTCCAATGTGCACCGCTGGTAAGCGTTTTATAACGGAACTGCGCTCTTGATCCTTTTTACCACCGATCCGCACAGTTGGTAGGGTTTTATTGCCGACCTGCATTCTTGGTAGGATTTTTATCGCAGATCTGCACTAATCATAGTTGTTTACCACCGATCTGCACTCTTCTTAGGGGTTTTGCCACATATATAATCTTGGTATGTGTTTTACTACCGACCTGCACACTTTAAAGAGGTTTTACCATCACAATCTGGAGCTAGTAAGGGCTTTACCACCGATCTGGAGCTAGTAAGGGCTTTACCACCATCAGAGTGAGAAAGAACGAATCGCTGGTTCGGTCGCGCAGTCCTTGCGGACTCTTTGGCGCCCTCATTTCCTGCAATCCCAACATCTTAGAGAAGAATGAGCTATGGATTGATAACTTGTCTAGGAGACGGCGGAGGAGTGAATCGATGGCCAGGCATCTCGCTGTTCGTCGGAGACGAGCGGAGTCCCTCAGGCTGAGATTGAACCCGGCACCTAGATATCAGAAATCCAATGGCGTATTCACTAGGCTAGTGATATTCCATGGTTCATCTCGTACCAGATCACATTTCCTTACTAAAGATGATAGAGCATCTACAAAGTATTAATTTGTATAGATCTGAGGTTTTGTCAATTTCAATATAAAGTACCTATATAACACAGTAAACTGAGTCATAATAATCTTTTATACCAGCCTTGAAGTATAACAATCATTCAAAAAAGTGCCGGCTGTCACTTCCTTTAAATTTGATCATCATTCCGTTGACAGTAAAGGCAATATCTCGAGAATTCTGACTCTCTGGGGCTTGGACAGTATATCAATGGACTGACGCACAATTGCTGTCACCCGCCTTCAAGTGCACTATTATACTGATGAAAAGAGAAGAGGCCATACGGAGCTCTCTCTTTGTTGCTCTTTAGACCATTTACCTTATTAGAATGATTAACAATTCACCTTCGAAAATCACAGTCCTACGGAATATTCTAAGTAATGGGAGCTGTAAATAAAAAAAACGCTCCTTAAACAAAAAATAATAGAACCCATATATTTTTCATAAAATTGCATCTTCCATGCCTTTAATAATGGGGGATTATCCATCTTTATGCATTGGTTCCACAGCATAATGCCAATTTAAAATAATCCATCGCCAAAATTAACGATGCGTAAGAGTGGCTAATACTGAGTGAGCCTTGAGGGACTCCGCTCGTCTCCGACGAACAGTGAGAGGCCTGGCCATAGATCCCCTCCTCCGCCCTCTCCCAGACAAGTTATCAATCCATCTTCCCATTAATACCGAGTGTTGGCTCCTCAATCAATAGCCTCCGGTGGGGCACTTTTTCGACCGCCTTTTTGGAAGTCCAGATAAAGTACGTCCATCCGACCACGATCAAAGTGGGGAGAGGACGCGGTTAAGATTACGGAAAGAGCGGATGCGGATGAGATTACGTAGAAAACAGAGAGGATTAGTATATAATTGAAACATGGGACTCGAAACATAAGTGACTTCCAAAGGTGGAAAGAGCGACAAAAATCATTTCGTAATCATAATGCAGCGACGACTCCCGACCTCCCTATTATAAGAAAGTGTCCAGGAGGAAACCAAATGGACAGAGTCAAGCAGAAGATAGACACCATTACTTACAATTTCGACGAATTCAAATTTCCGCCTTTCTTGAACTTCCTGCAGGAGAATGACATAGTCGAGGGACGCCTGCACGAAATGGCGTTGTTCCATGTCCAAAGACGCATCGGCCTGCAAGAAAAAAGGTTGTGAGACAACGTAAAAAAAACAAAAACTATCGCGATCTACAAAAGAACGAGTGTAGTATATAGGGTAGGGAGCATACGCAACTCCCCTACATTCGCCAGGCCCATCTACCCTCAGAGGAAAGGGTGGACAAAATTTTCATTCTGTTATATTCTACCAATCCTATATAGTGGAAGCAGAGAAAGCAACTTCCAAAATCAGCCCAAATAAATTCGCTCTCAGAAGCGACCAGACGTTGCAACGCCTCCGAGCACTTGCGGAATAAAGAACGGAGGAAGAGACCCCGAACCGACGACAGCGAAGCGGAAAGAGAATAGGGAACAGCCGGGAAGACCCTAACAGACGCAGCCAATCCGGTGATAACCTCGATTAGGACCGATCCCATCCTCGAAGAACTCGACCCTCTTTTCATTTGCGTGAATTGACAGAGGGGAAGAAGACCCTCCCCCCCCCCTATGGCGGGTTAGTGCAGCGCGCTGTGCATTAAAGACGAACCCATCGGAGCGAAAAACAAAACACGGGAAAAATCAATACTTTTAAGATATCATTTTAGAAAAGGGGAGAGACACAAGCTGACGAGAGGACCCGTGGCAGGAAAAGAACGCTATCGAAACCGCACTCGGGCCCTGGGTATCACGGACTATGGACCACGGGACTGGTAGAAGACAAAGCGGAGACGTACGACGACCGACGAGGGTAAGTCAGCCGATTAAGGAGGAACGGGACTCGAGGTTGTAAGAGATGGAGAAAGGTGATGGCAGTAGGCGGTAAAGGACCGACTCGTGGAAAGAAACGGGAGTCAAGGACAGTGTTTGAAAAAGAAACTCGGGTTAAAAAAATATTAACAAATCAGGGAAAAAACACGGGCAACGAGGACCGAGTAGGAGAAAGGAATCAGGATGAAGGATCGACTAGAAGAAAGGAAAGAGGATAAATGAGGGAGTTGATCAACGAACGAGGGTCAAGGATCGAGTTGGGAAAATGAAGGGAAAGTGAAGGACCGAGTCTGGAAAAAGAAAGGAAGAAGAGTCAACGACCGACTAGAGGAAAGGACATGGGGGGAGGGGGGGGGGGGACGAAACAGTGGCATAACGAAATGAACGCTATAAGGACCGACACGAAGAAATGAACGAGGTACTAGCGATCGACTCATTGAAAGGAACAAGGGTTACAGCAATTAGCCACTGAGGAGGGTTATGATACTAGGGAGACGGAGGGTCACAGGAATGAGTCAATGAAAATAACAAGGTTATAGCAATGACTCTGAAGAAAAGAGGGTTAATGCAGTGAGTGGGTGAAGAAATGGAGT
Source organism: Ceratothoa steindachneri (assembly GCA_963969495.1). Taxonomy (NCBI): domain Eukaryota; kingdom Metazoa; phylum Arthropoda; class Malacostraca; order Isopoda; family Cymothoidae; genus Ceratothoa; species Ceratothoa steindachneri. The sequence continues at coordinate 71,075,558 of OZ018331.1, read as the reverse complement.
CATGACACTGGATGGGTGAAGATATGGAGTCATGGTACTGGATGGTTGAAGAAATGGAGTCAGGGCACTGGCCGAGTGAAGAAATGGAGTCATTGCCCTGGCCGAGTGAAGAAATAGAGTCAGGGCACTGGCAGAGTGAAGAAATGGAGTCATAGCACTGGTCGAGTGAGGAAATAGAGTCAGGGCACTGGATGGATGAAGAAATGAGGTCATGGCACTGGATGGGTGAAGAAATGAAGTCATGGCACTGGATGGGTGAAGAAATGGATCCAGGGCACTGGATGGGTAAAGAAATGGAGTCCTGGCACTGGATGGGTAAAGAAATGGAGTCCTGGCACTGGATGGGTGAAGAAATCGAGTCATGACACTGGATGGGTGAGGAAATGGAGTCAGGGCACTGGATGGGTGAAGAAATGGAGTCAGGGCACTGGATGGGTGAAGAAATGGAGTCAGGGCACTGGATGGGTGAAGAAATGGAGTCAGGGCACTGGATGGGTAAAGAAATGGAGTCAGAGCACTGGCCGAGTGAGGAAATGGAGTCAGAGCACTGGCCGAGTGAGGAAATGGAGCCAGGGCACTGGATGGGTGAAGAAATGGAGTCATGACACTGGATGGGTGAATAAATGGAGTCAGGGCACTGGCCGAGTGAAGAAATGGAGTCATGGCACTGGATGGGTGAAGAAATGGAGTCATTGCACTGGCAGAGTGAGGAAATGGAGTCATAGCACTGGTCGAGTGAAGAAATAGAGTCAGGGCACTGGATGGATGAAGAAATGAAGTCATGGCACTGGATGGGTGAAGAAATGAAGTCATGGCACTGGATGGGTGAAGAAATGGATTCAGGGCACTGGATGGGTAAAGAAATGGAGTCAGGGCACTGGATGGGTAAAGAAATGGAGTCAGGGCACTGGATGGGTGAAGAAATCGAGTCATGACACTGGATGACCGAAGAAATGGAGTCAGGGCACTGGCCGAGTGAATAAGTGGAGTCAGGGCAATGGATGGGTAAAGAAATGGAGTCAGGGGAATGGCTGAGTGAAGAAATGGAATCAGGGCACTGGGCGAGTGAAGAAATGGAGTCAGGGCACTGGACGAGTGATGAAATGGAGTCAGGGCACTGGATGGGTGAAGAAATGGAGTCAGGGCACTGGATGGGTGAATAAATGGAGTCAGGGCACTGGATGGGTGAAGAAATGGAGTCAGGGCACTGGATGGGTAAAGAAATGAAGTCAGAGCACTGGCCGAGTGAGGAAATGGCGTCAGAGCACTGGCCGAGTGAGGAAATGGAGTCAGGGCACTGGATGGGTGAAGAAATGTAGTCATGACACTGGATGGGTGAAGAAATGGAGTCAGGGCACTGGGTGGGTGAAAAGATGGAGTCAGGGCACTGGCCGAGTGAAGAAATGGGAGTCAGGGCACTGGCCGGGTGAATAAATGGAGGCAGGGCACTGACCGGGTGAATAAATGGAGTCAGAGCACTGGCCGAGTTAATAAATGGGAGTCAGGGCACTGGATGGGTAAATAAATGGAGTCAAGGCACTGGATGGGTGAAGAAATAGAGTCAGGGCACTGGATGGGTAAAAAAATAGAGTCCTGGCAGTAGATGGGTAAAGAAATGAAGGGGGTCATAATCCGGAATAAAGAAATAGGGGCCACGCCCCTGATTCAATGAAGATGGTGATTCAGGGGTTAAAGAAATGAAGCTCATGGCTAGTTTTTTAAAGCTCTCTCGTGCCGACCGGCGACAAGAGCACAGACACGGGAAATGCACACGGGCCTATTCTGAGCCTACAATGAAAAAAACCCGAAAAACCAGCGACAAGAATGACGATTTATTTTTTTTTTTAGAGCCCATCTGGCGACTGCCCACTTGGGCATAAGTTGCCGGAAACACGACTGCCTAGAAATAGGCTACTTTAATATAAGAATATGAAAACATAACAATGATAAAAATTGTAAAAACTTAACAATTAAGAAGTAATCTCCGGCGTTAGGGGGAGGTCCCCCTCACCCGGTGGAAGAGAGTGCAACCTACAAGGAAAACAATAACAAAAAAATATAACCTACTTAAATAAAGGGGAGAAGCCCGGCCTCCCCCCAAAAGTCAACAAATCAACAAGTCAATGTGCACGAACTCGCCAAGTACAAGGGACAGGCGGTAGCGACCCCGCCCATCCCGGTAACGGGACAGGCAACGTGCGCGAAGATCACCCAGACTGGGACATTCGACAAGAATGTGCCGAACAGTGTGGGGGACGACGCAGTCGTCACAATATGGCGCAGGCGAGCGCTCCATCAAATAGCGATGCGTCACACGAGTGTGTCCGATTCAGAGACGACAGAAAGCGACCTAAAGCCGTCGCGGAATTGGGGGATAGGTCCATGGGAACAGTCGCGGCGCAATGGCACGCAACTTTAAATTCCCATCGACCGTCTCCCATCTTCTTTGCTAAGCAGTCCGAAGAGCTGCCCGTATTCCTGCCATGTCGTCTGTGTAAGGAAGAGCGAAACGCTGGTCCGGTTGCAAAGTCCTCGCGGACTCTTTGCGCGCTCATTACCCGCAATTCCTACATGTCCAGGAACCCAGAACAATATAATCTCGACAACCGCCCGGCTCGCCAAAACCGTGGCGTCACGGATATCGCGAACCAGGGAATGCGGAGATTCCAATGCCCCGAGAGCACTCAGGGCGCTTTGTAAGTCGTTATAGATCACAATCCGGTCTCCGAACCGGGCACGTCGCGTAATCTCCCGAAACGAGTGGTGTATGGCTACCAGTTCGGCCGTGAAGACAGACGAAGCACCTGGCAGAGCCCCGCTGACTTCAAACAGAGGGGACACGGCGTGGAAGCCGACCCCCTCTTGGGAATTGGAGCCATCCGTATACACTGGCACGGTTCCAGCGTGACACGAGGTGTGCTCCAAAAAGGTCGAACGCAATACTCCCGGCGCCGTACAAGCTTTGGGAGCAGAGGCGTGGCGACAAATAGCCAAATGTGGTACCATCCAGGGTGGCGTCCTGGGCAGAACCAGGGGCGCCACCGGCCCGAGAGCTATATCTAGCTCTCGAAGGAGTTTCCTGGCCCTAAACCCAAAGGGCTTAGGGTATGACTGGCGTCTCTCGGGGGCATAGGCAGTCTCGAGATCAGCTGGGGATGCAGTGAAAGCTGTTGGCAACTGAGGAAGGCGCCGTGCTCGCGCGTAGAGGCGAGTGATGCACTGCACGCGGCGCAGAGCGAGTGACATCTCCCCAGCATCGACCAACAGGTTCTCAATGGGGGACGTGCGGAAGGCACCGGTCGCAAGGCGGAGGCCGGTGTGGTGGATCGAATCCACCTTCCACAATAAACGCTCGGCTGCGGATGCATAAAACTCGCATCCGTAGTCGAGCTTCGAACGAACAAAGGATCGATAAAAAAGTAGGGCAGTAGCCCTATCAGCGCCCCAAGCGCTGAACGTCACGGAACGGAGAATATCCATGGCGCGGGTACAAGAGACCCTAAGGCTGCGAATATGAGCCTCCCAGGTGAGGCGTCGGTCGAATACAAGACCAAGGAAACTGTGCGACTCAGCCACATCCAGGCGCACTTCATTAAGAAACAAATTTGGGTCGGGGTGGAGCCGTGGATGGCGGCAGAAGTGCACCACCTTAGTCTTGGCCAAAGAAAACCGAAACCTGTGCGCTTTGGCATAGCGAGAGACGCGGTTCAATGCCTGTTGGAGTCGACGCTCCAGAGTTGGCATCTGGGCCGCGCCAAAAGAGATCGAAAGGTCGTCCACGTAGAGCGTAGCGAGAACATCTTCCAGCAGCACCGAGGTGATGCCGTTGATGCTCAGGGCAAAGAGTGTGACACTGAGGACACTTCCCTGCGGGACACCCTCTTCCTGCTCCTTTGGGCCGTAGAGAGCTCCCCCCACCCGTACGCGGAATCGACGATCTCGCAAAAACTTCAGATATAAAGACTGGGAGGCGTCCCCTCGCCCCTATCGTGTGGGAAGTCTCCATGATACCGTATCGCCATGCGGCATCATAGGCCTTCTCCAGATTAAAAAAGACCGTGGCGTAGTGCTGTCTACGGAGGAAAGCCTCGCAGACGGCATTTTCCAGTCAAAGCAGAGCGTCCAACGTGGAGTGGAACTTGCGGAAGCGGCACTGTGCAGAAGACAAATGGCCTCGGCTGTCCAGGAAAAAGGCTAGTCTAACATTTGCCAATTTCTCCATCAACTTGCACACGCAAGAGGTTAGAGAGATTGTGCGGAAACCGGTCGGAGAAGAGCGATCTCTCCCCGGCTTAAGAGAGGCGAGCACAGTAGCGATTCGCCAGGAATCTGGAAGACCCTCCACCCAGATCCTGTTGAACAAATCTAACAGAAAGGCCATGCCTCAGTCACCCAGGTGTCAAAGCATGGCGTACGGGACATCGTCCGGACCATGGGTGGTGTCCGCGCACGAAGCGAGAGCGGAGCGCAACTCGCTCCCAGTAAACCTGTCGTTGAAGGGTTCTCCGCCTCTCGAGGTAAAGTCCAGCCGGCGGCCTTCCGCGACATGACGACGTGAATTGAATGCTGGCGAAGCAGTATCCCGGCTAGAGAATGCGGAAAAAGCGGTCGCGAAGGATTCCGCCACGGACGCGGGGTCCAAGATTGAGGTCCCATTCTCCTGGAAAACGGGAGGGAAGTCCTGCGAGAACCTGCCCCGAATCCTTTTGACTCGCTTCCACACCTCAGCTGAAGGGGTCTTCCCGTTAAGTGAAGACACGTATGCCCGCCAAGAAGAGCCGCGGGCGTGCATCGAAATATACTGGAACCTAGCCCTAGCCCTAGCCCGACGAAATTCAGCGACAGTGAAATCGTTCGGGCGGCGCTTATAGCGCCTGTAGGCATAACGCTTCTGTTTGAGGGTCGTCTCACACTCGGCCGACCACCATGGGAGTGGTCGGCGTGCAAAACGGCCAGACGTCCTAGGAATAGTAGTCAGGCCCGCGGCGATGAGGTTGCCGGCGAAGAACTCAACGGCCTCATCAACCGACCTAAACTCCTCGACTGAGATAGAAAATTAAGTAATTTCCTGAAATGAAGGCCACCGCGCCCGCGCCAAGCACCACCGAGGTGGGCTCTCAGGAAGCAGTTGCCATGAAAATGATATTTGAATGGGAAAGTGATCACTACCATGGAGGTCATCGACCCCCCCCCCCCCAATCAAAATCAGGCTGTGCATCCGCAGAGCACAAAGATAGGTCAAGGCAAGAAAATGAAGCGGTTCTAGGACAGTGATGCGTAAACTCATCCACGTTTAGGAAACCCATCTCAAGCTCTTCGATCAGATCGGCAAGGACTTGTCCCCTGGGATTTATGGAGTAATCTCCCCAGAAGGGATGCCTGCCGTTCAGATCTCCAAGCAAGAGATAGAGCCTTGGCAACCATGCCACGACGCGGCGGAAGTCCCCCACGTCGAAGTCAGCTGACGGTGGAATGTACGCAGAAATGATAGTATATCTCCTATCCAGGTGCAGCTGCACAGCCACTGCCTGAAAGGAGGTATCTAAAGAGAAAGGAAGAACGGAGACATCATGCCGGGTGTAAACCACGCATCTCCCAGCCCGGCCATCCCGCGGTGGTGGGGTCGCGAGACCCTTATACCCCGGAAGGGCGGGCAGGCGGCACGCGCCTAGCATGGTCTCCTGCAAAACGATAGCTAACGGGGAACGGAATGAGACGAGCCTCCGCAGCTCCTCCCAGTTGGCCCGGAGTCCACGGCAATTCCATTGAAGGAATAAGCCCTCCAGGCCTAGCTCGGAGGAGACGCGGGGGCCCTCCTCGAACAGAAGACCCTGACGGGAATAGCCGTACGCTTCCCGGGGGCAGAACCCCAGGCGCTGTTGGCCGGACAAAGCGCTGAAGGCGCTGTCGCCTTCGAGGACTTATTGGGGGAGGTTGGGCTCACCATGCGAGTCTTCTCCTCCCTCCGCCTCGAAACCTTAGGCGGTCGTTGCGGCTTCGGAGGCAGGGGGGCCCTCTTTTCGAGGAACCACCGTCTCCGAGCTTCTCACTCCACCACTAGGCGTAGGCGAAGGAGCCGAAGCTCCTTTGTTGCTGTCCTCCTTTCGGGGAACAGCTTTAGGAACCCCGGAAGATGGCCTAGCGACCATCTTCAGGGGTCTTGCCTCCTGTGAGTCTAACGACTCGGTGGAGGCGCGTGGCCGTTTCGCCTTACAGGAAACGGTCACGCTGGGGGAAGAGGGGGGAGCCCTGGTTTTAGCCGGGACCTGGTCTGAACCCTTTTTGCCGCCAGCTTTACCAGGGAAGCGCCCGAGTTGAGTAGAGCCCGCAGAAGGGCTCCGAATGGGCGCGGAAACAACCGTGCTCGTTAGCCTGGATGGGCCAGGAGCAGAGGGTGGCTTTCTAACTATCGAAGCATATGACGTCCCAGGCAGTGCCGGGCGCGCCAGGACCAAGTCCTTAGCCTCGCGGAATGAGAGTCGATCCTGGGCCTGAACGGTCAGCATTTCTTTCTCAAGGAGATATGCACCACATTGCTTTGAAGAAGCGGGGTGCGGCTCTCCGCAATTGACACACTTGGCCACACACGATTTGGACTTATCGTGTGCGGCCTTCGAGCAATTTACACAAACTTTGGGTGACCCCGACTTTGCACGTCTACAAGAACGATTCGTATGGCCGCTTCGGCCATACGAATCGTTCTTGTAGTAATAGCACCACCGCGGCAGTGGCACGAATGCCTTCACACGGTAGCGGTACCGACCGGCACGCACCGACTCAGGGAGCTTGTCCCAGTCGAATGTGACGAAGAGTGTAGGGGTGGGTCTCGAGACCCCTCCCTATTTTCTCATCACACGTTCGACCTTGACCGCCCCATGGTCGGCCAGCTCTAGGGTGATGTCCTCAATGGAGTAGTCAACGAGTTCCCTCGCATAGACTACTCCTTTCACAAAGTTCATGGTAGAGTGCGGTGTCACACTCACCGGGGTGTCATGAAGTGTCCGAAGAGCACTTATCTTGGCCGCCTCGGCGGGATTCGCCAGAAGGCTCCTGTCCGAGAAACGGGTCATCTTCGGCTCTCTACCAATTGCACTAGCTAATCCTCTCCTCTGATGGATCATGTTGCCCTTGGACAACATGGTACCACCAGTGGGGCGAAAACGAGGAAGCGCTTGAAGCCAGCAGGCTCGAAACCGCCAGGTAACCTCTGAATGAGGGGCCCCGATGTCATCGAGGCTCCGCCCTGTGCACTCTTGGTCTTAGTCTTAGTGGGCTCCGCACAAGGGGGGGTAGAGGGGCCGAATGTGCCGATTTTGGCTTGGTCGCCTAACAAAGTGGCAGCAGACCCATCCGTCCCCGGCGTCCCCACGGATGGAGAGGAGCACCGAGTCTTCTTGGTCTTTTTCTTTTTTGGAGAGGAGGGCGGGGAATGAACCCGCTTCTCACCTCAGCCGGCAGAAGTCCCCAGGCCAGATGGACCTGCCTCAACCAGGTCCTTCTCCGAAATGGAGAAGTTCCTGGTAGTCGTAGGGGCTCCTGTCGGAGGAGATCCCTCCCCTCCTTGTACTGCCTCAGAGACCCCATTCATTTGAGGAGGACCTTGCATAGGGGCGGATTCGGGTTCGGTGTTTAGCGCCGAGCCCGGATCCCCTCCCCCCACGGAAGGCCCTACCATCTGAGGCTGGGGTACCTCAAGGACCATGTGTGTCACAGGAGGGGCATCCAGTTGGCCATCCCCTCCCAAGACATCGCAGGTCCCGTTGGCTGTATTGTCACTAGTCTTGTGTGGGGAGGCACAGGCCTTGACCCCGGCAAGGTTCAATATTCTTGCCAGCACGTCTTTTGAGGGAAGCGACCGAAGGGGCCTGGATTCCCTCTCCCCCCTAAGGGGGTTTGCCCTACCGAGTCGCTTAAACGAGGGGCGGTCGGCAATGGGCTGCCTGCTGGCTTTCTTGGCAGTCCCCTTGGAAAGAAAAGAGGGGACTGCCGCTGGAAAAAGGGAGGTGCCCGAAAGCACCTCCAGAGCAGGGGGTGAGGGGGAGTCCCCTGCAACCTTAGGCGGAGGAGAGGAGTAAGCCTCCTCTCCGGTTAGAGAAATATGGAGGGTCCCTTGCGCAAGCACAGGGAGGGGGGCTTAATTTTTTCGCTGGAGCTGCACGAGGGCGGCTCCGTCGTTGTTATAGGGGGAATTAAGGGAAGATTTTTTTTTTTGCATCATTGGGCATGGTGACTCTCTTTGTTTTACTGGACGCAATCGTTCACCACCCCTCGCAGTAGCCCGCACTGCAAGAGGTGCTTACAGGCCCGGCAGAGCCAGGCACCGCCATTTGGGACCACCCCTCCCGCCTGGTGGCCTGGCAGTCCGTCGGCATGGCGGCTCCACCTTGAACACGGCGTAAAAAAGATAGATTTTGAAGACGAGAGGAAAAGGGATGTGACGAAGGTATGGGTGGGGATGAAGCAGGTTGTTAAAAACCAACCACCCTAGACCGGAGCTCAGGGGTTAGGGAACATTGTCCCCTCCCCCCCCAGCCCCGATCCGGGACGGTTTGCTGAGAAGGTCAGCATCTACCCTGTGGAATTAGAGGCTGACCAGAGAAAGCTGTGGGAGAGGTTGTTTGAAAAGCGACGAAGTTGGGGAGAAACACAGACTATCTGAAGGAAGGAAGAGTGGCTAAGCTAGGGCCGGACGGAGCGCTGGATCCCGTCAGCACGGCGGCCAGGATGGCAAATCGCCGCGCCCCTTACGGGGCTTCTAAGTATGAGGTGTACACCCGTCTATACGAGGAACCATATAGCAAGATAGGCCCAAGAAGGGCTCTGCGTTTGAACGTTCCACTAAGAGGCTCCACAAAACACACTTGCTCCGTGCGGGGCATCTCTTCCCTGTGTTATGGAGAGGTCTGCGAGAAGAGACAGATGGGGAGGGGGGATGGAAACATCGGGGCTTGCGAGGGAGCTGTTTTGGGAGGGCTCTCGGGGATGATTGGGCTAAACCCTCTTGACTTTGCGGCATGGTTGAGGGGGAAACGCCACCAACGCTAGAAGCGTTGAGAGGGGCACGTCTGGACTAGAAAGAGGCGCTTTTAGGCGGCTCGCAGAGAGGATAGACGAGATGGGGAGAAAGGAAAGAGGGGCAAAGGTCGGACGAGATGGGCAGAGGAATGAGGGGCGAAAGACGGACGAGATGGGGAGAGAGAAAGGAAGGGCAAGATGGAGAGAGAGAGGAAGGAGGAGCAAGGAGTGACAAGAAGGGACGAGATGGACAGAGAGGAAGGAGGGGACGAATGACTGACGAGATGGAGAGAGAAGAAGGAGGGGGCGAAGGACGGACGAGATGGAAGAGAGGAAGGAGGGACCAAGGACGGATGAGATGGGAAAAGAGGGAGGAGGGGCGAAGGACGGACGAGATGGGCAGAGGAAGGAGAGGCGATGGACGGACGAGATGGGCAGAGAGTAAGGAGGGGTGGAGGACGGACGAGATGGGCAGAGAGTAATGAGGGGTGAAGGACGGACGAGATCGGCAGAGACGAAGGACAGACGAGATGGGCAGAGGGAAAGAAGGGGCGAGATAGTCAAAAAGGAAGGAGGAGCGAAGAACAGACGAGATAGGGAGAGAGTACCCTAGGAGACCTTACGGTCCATTCAAAGAGAGTACTTTTGGACTAGCAATCGAGCGGGCACATGGCTGCACAATTGTTTTACGTCCCTAAGCGGCCACTTTTGAAGACTTTGTCTAGTCTTGACTTGAACTGGTCAACAGATTCACTGTTGACAACTTCCACTGGAAGTGCGTTCCACTTACCGCAGATACTGTACGTGAAAAAGTTTCCACACAGATTGCGGTTGTAACGCTTCAGTTTAAGTTTGAAGCCGTGATTGCGCGTTCTGTTCTCACTCAGTGTGAAAATATCCCGGTAGTCAACATTGTCGAACCCTCGAAGTATTTTGAAAACTTCGATGAGCTGACCACGCTGTCTACGTCTACAAGAACGATTCGCAGGCCGAAGCGGTGACAGTAATAGCACCGCCGCGGCAGTGGCACGAATGCCTTCACGCGGTAACGGTACCAACCGGCACGCACCGACTCAGGAAGCTTGTCACAGTCGAACGTGACGAAGAGTGTAGGGGTGGATCTCAAGGCCCCTTCCTGTTTTCTCGTCACAAGTTCGACCTTGACCGCCCCATGGTCGGTCAGCTCTAAGGAAATGTCTTCAATGGAGTAGTCAACGAGTTCCTCGCAAAAACTACTCCTTTCACAAAGTTCATGGTAGAGTGCGGCCTCACACTCACCGGGGTGCCATGAAGTGTCTGAAGAGCACTTATCTTGGCCGCCTCGGCGGGATTCGCCGCATTCGCCAGAAGGCTCCCGTCCGAGAAAGGGGGCACCTTCAGCTCTCTACCAATTGCACTAGCTAATCCTCTCCTCTAATGGATCATGTTGCCCTTGGCCAACATGGTGCCATCAGTGGAGCGAATAACGAGGAAGCGTTTGAAGCCAGCGGGCTCGAAAATGCCAGGTAACCTCTGAATGGGGGGCCCCGATGTCATCGAGGCTCTGCCCTGTGCACTTTTTGTTTTTGCTATAGTTAGAAGCTCCGCACCCGGAGGGGCAGAGGGGCCTGATGTGGCGATCTTGGCTTGGTCGCTTGCCAAAGTGGCAGCAGACCCATCCGTTCCCGCAGCCCCCGCGGATGGAGAGGGGCCCCGAGTCTTTTTGGTCTTTTTCGTCCTTTTCTTTTTTGGAGAAGAGGGCGAGGAATGAACCAGCTTCTCACCTCCGCCGGCAGAAGCCCTCAGGCCAGATGGACCGGCCTCACCCAGGTCCTTCTCCGAAATGGAGAAGGTCCTGGTAATCGTAGGGGCACCTGTCGGAGGAGATCCCTCCCCTCCTTGTACTGCCTCAGAAACCCTAGCCGTTTGAGGAGGTCCTTGCATAGGGGCGGATTCGGGTTCAGTGTTTGACGCCGAGCCCGGATTCCCCCCCATTCAAGGCCCTACCGTCTGACGCTGGGTTTCCTCAATGACCATGTCTATCACAAAAGGGCCTCCAGTTGGCCCTCCCCTCCCAGGACATCGCAGGTCCCCTTGGCAGTGTCACTAGTCTTGTGTGGGGAGGCACAGGCCTTGAACCCGGCAAGGTTTAATATTCTTGCCAGCAGGTCTTTTGAGGGAAGCGACCGAAGGGGCCTGGCTTCCCTCTCCCCCTTAAGGGGGTTTGCCCTACCGAGCCGCTTCGATGGGAAGCGGCTGGCTATCGGCTGCCTGCTGGCTTTCTTGGCAGTCCCCTTGGAAAGAAAAGAGGGCACTGCCCCTGGAAAAAGGGAGGTGCCCGAAAGCACCTCCAGAAGAAGGGGGTGAGGGTGAGTCCCCTGCACCCGTAGGCGAAGGAGAGGAGTAAGCCTCCTCTCCGGTTAGAAAAATATGGAGGGGCCCCTGCGACAACACAGGGGGGGGGGGACCTCCATTTTTTCGGTGGAGCTGCCCGAGGGCGGCTCCGTCGTTGTTTCAGGGGGAGTTAAAGGGGTTTGGTTTTTTAAAGATTCATCCATGGGCATGGTGACCCTATTTGTGCCACGGGACGCAATAGCTCATCACCTCTCGCAGTTGCCCGCACTGCAAAAGGTGCTTACAGGCCTGGCAGAGCCAGGCACCGCCATTTGGGACCACCCCTCCCGCCTGGTGGTCTGGCAGTCCATCGGCATGGCGGCTCCACCTTGAACACCACGTAAAATTGATAGAATGTGAAGAGGATAGGAAAAGGGATGTAAAGAAGGTATGGGTGGGGATGAAGCAGGTTGTTAAAAACCAGCCACCCCAGAACGGAGCTCAGGGGTTAGGAAACATTGTCCCCTTCCCCTCAGTCCCGATACGGGACGGTTGGCTGAGAAGAAGGTTAGCATCTACCCTGTGAAATTAGAGGCTGACCAGAGAAAGTTGTGGGAGAGGTTGTATGAAAAGCAGCAAGGAAATAAGTGTTTTAAAGGAAGGAGAAGAGGCTAAGTTGGGGTCCGACGGGGTGCTGAGTCCCGTCAGCACGGCGGCCAGGATTGCAAATCGCCGCGCCCCTTACGGGGAACCAAGTCACCAGAAGTATAATCCTGCAGAACCCAAATCCACGAAGGAGTACGAGCATGCACCACCCAAGTCCACAGAAATTCAATCCTGCACGACCACAGTAGTAGTCGGAACCTACACGAACAAAGTCCATAGAAGAAATCCGAACATGCACGAACCAATTCCACATAAGAAGCCAAAAGCCTGTATGAACTAGGTTCAGAGAACAAGTCCTCGAACCAAGTCAATGAAAACCTCTTGTTCCAGAGATAGTGGAAGCCTCCAGACAGCCGCCTCATCGGAGCATAAAACCTCGACATTTGGCAGCTTTTCCCGATATACCGGTAACGCCATTTCGTTCAAGGCCAACTTCGACATAGAGACCCATTAATAATATCTTGTGTGGGATGGGGTGATGGGGTCCCCCTCCAACCAAACCAATTTTGACTTAGAGTCGGCCCGGCATTTCCCCACCCACCCATTAATGGCTCCAATCGATTAGGGAGGGAAGGAATCGAGAAAACAGCGCCAATCGCCGGGCTAACAAGGCAAAAGGGAGGGACGTTGATTACACAAGATTGGCAATCACAGACTCGTAAAGATCCGCCTTACAATACGAGTCCTCCCCTCTACAAAGGTGCGTGAAAGGTCATTGGTTATCTAGGGCCCAAACCATCTTATACGAACCTTTGAATTTAGTAAGAAGGTGGGGGGTGCTGTTGGTAGAGATAGAGGAGCCAAATAACACGAACGCCTTCTACTCGGTAGGGAATATAGATTTGGGGGCAGGTACCCCCCTCTAACAGCGCAAATAAGGGCACAGCCGGCGAAATAAAAAACTGGCTCCACGAGAATATATTTGGAAAAATGGGAAATGGCATAAATAATAGTTTAAAAAAAAAATAAATAAATAGGCTAATTTTATAATAGGGACTTTCAGGAGTACCAGGGGAGGTCTGCGTCCTCCCCTGTAGTTATAATCTACAAGGTGGCCCGAAAGTCTCGTCACCCCGCCTAAATATTGTTTTAATGTTCTATTTCAGATGGTTGACACAAGCTCGTACTGTCTTGAAGAGAGGCTGATTGCGAGTCTTTGGGCACATGAACGTCTGCATTCTGGCAAGAATGCAGGATGTGAGACAGGACTTCACCGCAAGATTGTTCCTCTATTGTTCTTATTACTTTTCGGAAGGGAGTGACAAGTCTTTCGGACCACCCTGTACGTATGGGCAAAGGTTATTAAAATTTGGATCATAAACGGAATGTATCAACAATAAGCAATTTACTAGAAAAATTGAAATGTACAAAATGATCCGAAGTTTCTTGTAATATAAAGGGAACTGGCATCGTGTGCATAAGGTCCTTCTTTTGCAAGCAGACGAACATGTGACATCTGTAAGAAATCTCTCGCTAGTTGATCGTCGTAAAGCTGCACTATCAAGATCCTCTTTCAAAATTGGAGCCATTGCAGAGACTGTCAAGCGCTCACAAAGTATTGTCCATAATATTCTGTCGACCCCTGATAAAAATAGGTTTATGGAAGACTAGTAAATAAATCGGTTGGCCAATGAAGGCCTTAAAAGGTGGCATGACGAAGCCGTCACGCAAATTGTGAAGAAAGGTCGCTTCAGGACGGCTGCAGCAGTTTCTAGAGATTATGGTGGGATTTTGTTTGGCCAGTAATGCCTCCATTTCAATTTTTTATAAGTTCATCTGGCAACTGCCTCCGAGGGCACAAGTCGCCGCAATTAATTTCAACCTAATACTAGGCTACATTAAAACACACAAAAAACAACTAAATAAAAACACTAAACAAAAAAACAGAAAGAAAGGCAAAGAAAACAAAAATGGCAAATAAAATAGGTAAGTATTTTTTTTTTAATTAGCCGATCTGGCGACTGCCTTCAAGGGCAAAAGTCACTGTAATTAAAATTCTAGCCTTGTACGAGACTATTCTAAAATTCACAAAAAACTAAAACAAGAACAAAAACCAACAAAACAAGAAAGAAGCAAAGTCCAACGTCGGGGGATGCCCGTCTCTCCTGGCGCAGGAACATGCGACCTAAAACAAAGTAAAATAAAATGGAGGAAGTCAGAGTACAATGGACAAGCGGTAGCGACCCCACTCATCACGATACCAGTTCAGGTAACGTGCGAAGATCACCCAGACTGGGATATTCAACAAGAATATGATCGATCCGGAGGATCGATCCACGGAAAAAGTCGCGGCGCGATGGCACGCAACTTCCTCTCGCCTTTTTCTATCTTCTTTGCCAGACAGCCGAAATGATGACATGTTTTCTGCCATGTAATCAGTGTGCGGGAGAGCGAAACGCTGGCCTGGTCGCCCAGTCCTCGTCGACAATTGGCGCCCTCATTCCTCCTAATTCAAGGAACCCAGCACAAATTAATCTCGACATCCACCCTTCTCGAGGCAACCGTGAGCACTCAGGGCGCTTTGCGAGTCGCTAAAGATCTCAATCCGATCTCTGAACCGGGCACGTCGCGTTCTCTCCCGCACCGAGCGGTGTATTGCAACCAGCTCGGTCGTGAAGACAGGCGCAGCGCCTGGTAGAGCCCGAGTGACTTCAAACGGAGGGGATGCGGCATGGAAGCTGACCTTCCTTCTGGCACTTAGAGCATTCATGTACATGCACGGATCCAGCGTGACACGAAGTGTGCTCCAAAATTGACAGAATAAACACGTAATAATTTGACAGGAACGAACAAATTAAAATTTGCTAAACAGACTAGTGATTGCCTAACTAAGCTAACCTTCAAACCTTTTGCATAGTAAATCCTATTTTTCAAAGAATTTTGTTTGGGGATTTTTTTAGATCAATAAAATTGAAAAATGTTATAGAACAAAATGGTAACTATCAGATTGGAACAAAAGTAATGTCCGATTTCTAGAATAAAGTTTTATAGATAGTATTTATTAAATTAATGCGTCTTGTTTTCGTTTAGGAATGTTACAATGAGTAATTTATACCTTTTTCTTTAAGATTATAAAAAAAATGCTCATAATCTTCAGTATTCACTCCTATATTCGCCTCATCTAAAGATCACAGACATGTTTAAACTGTATCAGTTTCATAAAGGTGTCAATGGAAATAGTGACAAAATCCACTTCGAGCACTTTTGGAGATGATGCAGTAAATAAAGGAGTTGTGAGAGGCAGTTTTCCCCGTTCCGAAGTGGGAATTTCAGTTTAAAAGACGGACCAGGAGGAGGTCGTCCAAGAGAATTTGATTCATATGAGATGGAAGCTGTTGTCCACGCAAAATCCTGCTACAACTTCTAGGGAACTAGCAGAACCATTTAACGTAGCCCATACGACTGCCCTACACCAACTGAACAGAAGTGGAAAGGTTCCAGTGAGTGGTAAATGGGTCTCGCACGAATTGTCAATAGGGAATTTGCAACAGTGTGTTGCTTGCTGCGAGTCATTGCTTTCACGGCATATTCAGACACCATTGTCGGGCAAGTGTTACTGATGATGAGAAGTGGATCATTTATCATAACGTTAACGGGCAAGTGTTACTGATGATGAGAAGTGGATCATTTATCATAACGTTAAACGCTGCCGTTCGTAGATCAGTGGAAGAAGCAGAATGTCTCAACAACCGAGAAGCGGACTTCATCCCCAAAAGATCATGTTGAGTGTATGGTATGTTATTGAACGAATTGTCTATTACGAACTGTTAGATAACAATTAACGCTAATCTCTATGGCAATCAACTTCGTTATTTGAAAGCCCCTTTAGGTCAAAGGGCGCCCCGCACCTCTTTAGTCAACAGATGGGGTGATATTCTCCATCACAATAATGCCCGTCCTCACACCACTCGAATGACCAAAAATCTGTTAGAGGAGCTCCGCTGGGAAATATTGCTTCATCCTCGATATTCTCCTGACCTTGTTCCTCCTGATTATTACTTGTTTAGGGAATTACAGAACCATTTCGATTGTTTTAGGTTGACATCGAGAGAAGAGGTTTGAAAACGAGTTCGATTCCTATTTTGCATCAAAACCTAAAGAATTTTACAAGTGTGGCTTTTATAAGCTTGTTGACAGATGGAATGAGGCTCTAGAAAGCAATGGAAGTTATGTTGATTTTTAGATATTTCCAGTCATATTTTTTTTCATTTTCAATCTTCTTCGTCGTCAGCTTATTAGCCCGTCTTTATACTGGGTCGCTGTTTTTGATGAGCCGCTTCCACCTGTTTCTGTCTCCTGCCATGTTGGTCTCCAGTCCCTTCTCCCTCATGTATGCAGTCTCTCCATCTAATCTTGGGTCTTCCTCTCCTCCTCCTTCCTTGTACTTCGATCATCAAAGTACTTCTCTCGTCACTCTCTCCATCCCTCCTCATTATGTGTCCATACAATCTAAGTCTTGCTTCCTGTGTCTTCTTCGAAATCTCCTTTGTCGTTCCTCTGATCCTTGTATTTGTGATTCTGTCCTCCCTCGTCATGCCACACATCCATCGCAGCATCCTCATTTCTGCTACTTCCATCCTCTTCTCATTACTCTTCTTTACAGCTAATGTCTCTGCTCCATACGTTATAGCTTGTCTTACAACAATTTTGTATACTTTTCCCTTTAATTTCCCTGGTATTTTCGTTGCACAGAACCCCTGATACATCCCTCCAACTCTTACATCCCGCTTAGATCCTTTTTCTTACTTCCTTATCTTCATTTCCATCTGCTGATATGGTAGATCCCAAATACTTGAAGGCATCTACTCTCTTTATTTCCATATCATCTAACCTAATGCTTTCACCTCTGTCATGCTCTTCTTCTGTACACTTCATATATTCTGTCTTTGTTGTACTTATCTTCATCCCTCTGTTTTTCAGTACTAATCTCCACTCCTAGAGCCTTTGCTCTACCTCTTCTTTAGACTCACTGGCTAAAACCACATCATCTGCATAAATCATGTCCCAGGGTATCCCCACTTGCACGTTCTCAGTCAACACGTCAAAGATAATGTTAAAGAGGAAGGGGCTTAACGCAGAGCCCTGATGCAGCCCCACCTCCACTCCAAAACTGTTTGTCATGCCTGTGTTTTGTCATACCTGTGGTTTGACACTTCTGTACATTTCCTTAACCAATCTTACATATTTTCCTGGCACTTTTCTTTCTCTCAAGCATCTCCATAGTTCTTGTCTTGGTATTCTGTCATACGCTTTTTCCAGATCTATAAAAAAACATATGTAATTCGTTCTGTTTTTCCTCTACTTTTCCGCCATTAGCCTCAATATATACACTGGGCTTGTTTTTTCATTTTCAATATATACCCTAAAATCTGATGTTCCTTTCGTTTTAACCTGATATTTAATTAAATTTACTTATAAGTACATTTTTCTAAAGCGGCACGAAACGAACTTTCCGGATGACTTAATAATAAAGTACAGACCCCACTTTTGGAGACCGTACCAAGTTTCGAATTTGGTAAATAGTCAAGGTTCATTCCCGAACACATGAAGCGCTATACCGTAGCATCTTCATAGGAGGCTAACCCGGGATAAGGGGCACAGCTCAGAGAAGCTACCCGCCCGAATTCTCAATCCTGCGAGACACACAATTCTTAATACGATTATAATAAATTATTTAACTGAAAACGCGTGATTAAAGTCTCTCAAAATAGTACGTTAGCCCTTGATGCTTAAGATCTGCCAAGGGTAAAAGAATTATGAGCCCTTTCAGCTTTATTAACAAAAACCTCATCAATTAAAGAAGGCTCTCGGAATCCTCTTTCCTTGTTTACCAGGATGTAAAAAAATTACGACCTAGGAGTTCACTTCCCCTCTGCAAATGGATGAGACGGCCATGAGAAATACGAGGGGCGGTCAATAAGTTTTGCGAATCGGTAGGGCAAAACAGAGGAAGGGGGATGGCTGTTTGCGGGGGTGTTAGGACAATGGAGAAGGTTGAGCACCGCGCAGTGATCAAATTTTTGACAAAGGAAGGCAAGAATGCAGAGATCCATAAACGCATGGTTGCAGTGTACACCCACACCGCCCCTTCCTATGCAACCATTGCTCGCTGGAATAGGGACTTCCGCCATGGTCGTGAGTCCCTTGAAGGTGACCCCCGTCCAGGACGCCTGTCAGACGTGACCAACGAGGACAATGTGGCCCGTGGAGAGGATGATCCTCGAAAATCGACGGGTGAAGGTCGAAGAAATCGAGCGACAACTTGGAATATCACATGGAAGTGTTATCAACATTATCCACGACAATTTGGCCATGACCAAGGTCTATGCCCGTTGGGTGCCTAGAAACCTCACGCCCCATGATCGACTTCAACGTCGTCAAAGTCCACAAGGCCAGAGTTGCACAAGCTGCCCTGCGCGAGGGCGGATTCGAGGAGCTCAACCATTCCCCCTACAGTCCAGATCTGGCCCCTAGCGACTACTTTTTATTTCGCCAGCTGAAGGCTGCACTGCGTGGACGCCGGTTTGGGGGCGATGAAGATGTCCAGCTCGCCGTCCAGGAGTGGATTGAACAGCAGTCGGGAGATTTCTGGTTGTCGGGAATTCGAAGCCTCAGGGACAAGTGGCGCAAGTGCATTAAAGTCGAGGGTAGTTATATTGAAAAATAATAAAACACTTTTCCTCATATCTCGTTTCCTTATATGCGAATTGCAAAACTTATTGACCGCCCCTCGTATCCTTTCCTGGCGGCGCTTCTTTCTTAGGCGCATTTGGACATGCTGCTGACATGATCCGACCGTTCAAACGCAATGTGGGCGAGGGACGGCCTTTAACCGCAATTACCCGGGTCGCGGCGATAATCCGTTCGGACCCGTACTCGAACCTCATTCACTCATGTTGTTTCGTTACATAAAACTAAGAGAAAACTAGCGAGCCGCCCCCAGCCCTCCCGTACGAGGAGATTTAAAAAGTTATGAAGTTAGGGGAAATGAACATTGGGGGTTAGACAACCCGAGTTGTTAGGGCGCTAGTGAGCCTAAGGGCGCGCAACTTTGCCAAACATACCTTTCACTGCAACAATGACATTTTCCCTTTGGGGTTGGAGGGGAGAGAAAGCGACGACCACCGTGACTGGGTCATACACACCCTAGACAGAAGGCGAAGGCAATATTTACCCCCATATGAGTGAGGGGGAGGGGGGCGACTAAACAACTTGACCTACACATATCTATCTTCCACTAGCTACATCGCTTTCATACGGCAAATTTCTTCAAACATTTAGTAGTAATATCCATTAATTTATAAATACAATACAAAATCAAACCCAGTGTCAAAAGAGGGGTACTTGGACTCCGGAACGGGAGACGGAGTTCCTTATGAACAGGAATAATTAGGCACCATCTTGAAGGAGATGGAATTATCGCTGCCATCTTGAAGGAGGTTGAATTATCGCTACCATCTTACCATTGTTCCTACTAACGACCGATTTATCAATCATGCTTGACTGTAGGCTGTATAGCCTATCCACATCAAACACTTGACAGAAGAGACAAAGACTTCAACGAGACTGTGAAAGGTACACATACTCGAGTAATCTCTGGAGGCGCTCGAATACTTGGACCTTTCATCCCTTTTCACTTCCTCTAGCTTATATATATATATATATATTTTTAAGAGCTCATCTGGCGACTGCCTACTTGGGCATTAGTCGCCGTATTAAAAACTGCCTAGTACTAGGCTACTTTAAAATCGAATGGAATAATACAAAAAAACAAAAACAACCTAAACAACACCAGAAATTGAAAAGGGAAAAGGAAACGAGGAGTAAGCAAACTACTGCGTCGGGGGTAGGTCCCCCCGGCGCAGGAGCGTGACCCCTATAAGGGAAAAAAACAACAAGACAAAAAAAAAACCTGGTTAAATAATAGGGAGAGGCCGGCCTCCCCCCAAAAGTCAACAAGTTCACCAGTCAAAGTGCACTCACTCGTCCCGAGTACAGGGGACAGGCACTAGCGACCCCGCCCATCCCGTATAGGGACAGGTAACGTGCGCGAAGATCACCCAGACTGGGACATTCGACAAGAATGTGCCGAACAGCCTGGGAGACGACGCAGACATCGCAATAGGGCGCAGGCGAGCGCTCTATCAAATAGCGATGCGTCACACGAGTGTGTCCGATCCGGAGACGACAGAAAGCGACCTGCAGCCGTCGCGGCATTGGGGGATAGGTCCATGGGAAGAGTCGCGGCGCAATGGCACGCAACTTTAAGTTCCCTTCGACCGTCTCCAATCATCTCTGCCAAGCAGTCCGAAGAGCTGCCCATATTCCTGCCATGTAGTCGGTGTGAGGAAGAGCGAAACGCTGGTCCGGTTGAAGAGTCTTTGGCGCCCTCATTCCCCGAAATTCCTACATGTCCAGGAACCCAGCAGAAGATAATCTCGACATTTGCCCTGCTCGCCAAAACCGTGGCGTCACGGAGATCGCAAACCAGGGGATGCGTAAATTCCAATGCCCCGAGAGCACTCAGGGCGCTTTGTGAGTCGCTATAGATAACAATCCTGTCTCCGAACAGGGCACGTCGCGTAATCTCCCGTACCGAGTGGTGTATTGCCACCAGCTCGGCCGTGAAGACAGACGCAGCGCCTGGCAGAGCCCCGCTGACTTCAAACAGCGTGGAAGCCGACCCCTTCTTGGGACTTGGAGCCATCCGTATACACTCGCACGGTTCCAGCGTGACACGAGGTGTGGTCCAAAAAGGTCGAACGCAATACTCCCGGCGCTATAAAAGCTTTGGGAGCAGAGGCGTGGCGACAAATGGTCAAATGTGGTACCCTCCAGGGTGGCGTCCTGGGCAGAACCAGAGGCGCCACCGGCCCGAGAGCTATACCTACCTCTCGAAGGAGTTTCCTGGCCCTAAACCCAAAAGGCTTAGGGTATGACTGGAGTCTCTCGGCGGCATAGGCACCATCGAGATCAGCTGGGGCAGTGAGAGCTGTTGGCGACTGAGGAAGGCGCCAGGCTCGCGCGTACAGGCGAGTGATGCACTGCACGCCGAAAAGAGCGAGTGGCATCTCCCCAGCATGGACCAACAGGCTCTCAATAGGGGAAGTGCGGAAGGCACCGGTCGCAAGGCGAAGGCCGGTGTGGTGGATCGAGTCCACCTTCCGCAATAAACGCTCATCTGCGGATACATAAAACTCGCATCCGTAGTCGAGCTTCGAGCGAACAAATGATCGATAAAAAGGTAAGGCCGTAGCCCTATCAGCACCCCAAGCGCTGAACGTCACGGAACGGAGAATATCCATGGCGCGGGTACAAGAGACCCTTGGGCTGCGAATATGAGCCTCCCAGGTGAGGCGTCGGTCAAATACAAGACCAAGGAAACATTGCGATTCCACCACTTCCAAGCGAACCCCATTAAAAAACAAATCTGGGTCGGGGTGAAGCCGTGGGTGGCGGCAGAAGTGCACCACCTTAGTCTTGGCCAAAGAAAACCGAAACCTGTGCGCTTCGGCATAGCGAGATACGCGGTTCAATGCCTGTTGGAGTCCACGCTCCAGAGTTGGCATCTGGGCTGCACCAAAAGAGATCGAAAGGTCGTCCACGTAGAGCGTAGCAAGAACATTCGTCCGGCAGCACCGAGGTGATGCCGTTGATGCTCAGGGCAAAGAGTGCGACACTGAGGACACTTCCCTGCGGAACATCCTCTTCCTGATCCTTTGGGCAGGAGAGGGCTCCTCCCACCCGTACGCGGAATCGACGATCTCGCAAAAATTCAGATATAAAGACTGGGAGGCGTCCCCTCGCCCTCATCGTCTCCATAATACACTATCGCCATGCGGTATCATAGGCCTTCTCCAGATCGAAAAACACCATGGCGTAGTGCTGTCTACGAAGGAAAGCCTCGCAGACGGCATTTTCCAATCGGAGAAGAGCATCCAACGTGGAGTGGAACTTGCGGTAGAAGACAGATGGCCTCGGCTGTCCAGGAAAAAGGCTAATCTAACATTTACCTATTTCTCCATCAACTTGCACCCGCAAGAGGTTAGAGAGATTGGGCGGATACCGGCCGGAATAGAGTGATCTCTCCCCGGTTTGGAAAAGGCGAGCACAGTAGCGATTCGCCAGGAATCTGGGAGGAGACCCTCCAACGAGAACCTGTTGAACAAATCTAACAAAAATGCCATGCCTCGATCACCCAGGTGTCGAAGCATGGCGTACGGGACATCGTCCGGACCATAGGCGGTGTCCGCGCACGAAGCAAGAGCGGAGCGCAACTCACTCACAGTAAACCTGTCGTTGAAGGGTTCTTCGCCTCTGGAGGTAAAGTCCAGCCGGCGACCTTCCGCGACATCACGACGTGCATTGAATGCTGGCGGAGCAGCATCTCGGCTAGAGAATGCGGAGAAAGCGGTCGCGAAGGATTCCGCCACGGACGCGGGGTCCGAGATTGCGGTCCCATTCTCCTGGAAAACAGGAGGGGGGTCCTGCGAGAACTTGCCCCGATCCTTTTGACTCGCTTCCACAACTCTGCTAGAGGGGTCTTACCGTTAAGTGAAGACACGTATGCCCGCTAAGAAGAGCGGCGGGCGTACTTCGAAATATAACGGAACCTAGCCCTAGCCCGACGAAATTGACCGAAAGTGAAATCGTTCGGGCGACGCTTATAGCGCATGTAGGCATAACTCTTCTGTTTGAGGGCCGTCTCACACTTGGCTGACCACCATGGGATTGGTGGGCGTGCAAAACGACCAGACGTTCTAAGAATAGTAGTCATGCCCGCGGCGATGAGGTTGCCGGAGAAGAACTCAACGGCCTCATTAACCGACATAAACTCCTCAACTAAGATATAGAATTCAGTCATTTCCTAAAATGCAGGCTTCCGCGCCCGCGCCAAGCACCACCAAGATGGGCTCTCAGGCGGCAGTTGCCCTGAAAATGATATTTAAATGGGAAAGTGATCACTACCATGGAGGTCATCGACCACTCCCCCAATCAAAATCAGGCTGTGCATCCGAAGAGCACAAAGATAGGTCAAGGCAAGGAAACGAAGCGGTTCTCGGAAAGTGATGCGCAAACTCCTTCACATTTAGGACACCCATCTCAAGCTCTTCGATCAGATCGGCAAGGACTTGTCCCCTGGGATTTATTGAGTAATCCCCCCAGAGAGGATGCCTGCCGTTCAGAGCTCCAAGCAAGAGAAAGGGCCTCGGCAACCGTGCCACGACGAGGCGGAAGTCCCCTGCGTCGAATGTACGCAGAAATGATAGTATACCTCCTATCCAGGTGAAGCTGCACAGCCACTGCCTGAAAGGAGGCATCTAAAGTGAAAGGAAGAACGGAGGCATCATGCCGGGTGTAAACCGCACCTCCCCCAGCCCGGCCATCCCGTGGTGGGGGGGGGGCACAAGACCCTTATACCCCGGGAGGGCGGGCAGGAAGCACGCGCCTAGCATGGTCTCCTGCAGAAAAATAGCTAACGGGGAACGGGACGAGACAAGCCTCAGGGGTGTTGCCTCCCGTGAGTCTAACGACTCAGTGGAGGCGCGTGGCCGTTTCGCCCTACGGGAAACGGTTACGCTGGGGGAAGAGGGGGGAACCATGGTTTTAGCCGGGGCTAGGTAGGAACCTTTTTTGCCGCCAGCTTTACCAGGGAGCGCCCGGGTTGAGTAGAGCACGCAGAAAGGCTGCGAATGGGCGCGGAAACAACCGTGCTTGTTCGCCTGGATGGGACAGGAGCAGAGGGTGCCTTTCTAACTATTGTGACATATGACGTCCCAGGCAGAGCCGCGCGGGCCAGGACCAAGTCCTTAGCCTCGCGGAATGACAGTCAATCTTGGGCCTGAACGGCCAGGATTTCTTTCTCAAGGAGATATGCACCACATTGCTTCGAAGAAGCGGGGTACGGCTCTCCGCAATTGACACACTTGGCAACACACGATTTGGACTTATCGTATGCGGCCTTGGAGCAATTTACACAGACTTCGGGTGACCCCGACTTTGCACGTCTACAAGAACGATTCGTATGGCCATAGCGGTGACAGTAATAGCACCGACGCGGCAGTGGCACGAATGCCTTCACGCGGGAGCGGTACAAACGGGCACGCACATACTCAGAGAGCTTATCAAAGTCGAATGTGACGAAGAGTTTTGGAGTGGGTCTCGAGGCCCCTCCCTGTTTTCTCATCACACGTTCGACTTTGGCCGCCGCATGGCGGCCAGCTCTAAGGTAATGTCCTCTATGGATTAGTTAACGAGTTCCCTCGCATAAACTACTACTTTCAAAAAGTTCATGGTAGATTGCGGCGTCACACTCACCGGGGTGCCATGAAGTGTCCGAAGAGCAGTTACCTTGGCCGCCTCGGAGGGATTCGCCAGAAGGCTCCCGTCCGATAAACGGGTCACCTTCGGCTCTCTACCAATTGCACTAGCTAATCCTCTCCTCTGATGGATCATGTTGCCCTTGGCCAACATGGTGCCATCAGTGGAGCGAATAACGAGAAAGCGTTTGAAGCCAGCGGGCTCGAAAAGGCCAGGTAGTCTCTGAATCAGGGGTTCCGATGTTATCGAGGCTCCGCCCTGTGCACTTTTGGTCTTAGTCATAGTCAGGGGCTCCGCAAACGGGGGGGTAGAGGGGCCGGATGTGCCGATCTTGGCTTGGTCGCTTGCCAAAGTGGCAGCAGACCCATCCGTCCCCGTAGCCCCCGCGGATGGAGAGGAGCCCGAGTCTTTTTCGTCTTTTTCTGATCTTTTTCTTTTTAAAACAGGAGGGCGGGGAATGAACCCGCTTCTCCCTTCCACCGGCTGGAGCTCCCAGACCAGATGGACCGGCCTCAGCCAGGTCCTTCTCCGAAATGGAGAAGGTCCTGGTGGTCGCAAGAGCACCGGTTGGAGGAGATCCCTTCCCTCCTTGTACTGCCTCGGAGACCCCAGCCGTTTGACGAGGACCTTACATAGGGGCAGATTCGGGTTCGGTGTTTGACGCCGAGCTCGGATTCCCCCCCCCCCCCATCGAAAGTCCTACCGTCTGAGGCTGGGTTGCATCAAGGACCAAGTCTATCTCAGGAGGGGCCTCCAGTTGGACATCCCCTCCCAGGACATCACAGGTCCCCTTAGCAGCATCACCGGTCATGTGTGGGGAGGCACAGGCCTTGACCCCAGCAAGGTTTAGTATTCTTGGCAGCAGGTCTTTTGAGGGAAGCGACCGAAGGGGCATTGCCTCCCTCTCCCCCCTAAAGGGGTTTGCCCTACCGAGCCGCTTCAATGAGGGGCGGTCGGCAATGGGCTGCCTGCTGGCTTTCTTGGCAGTCCCCTTAGAAAGAAAAGGAGGGACTGCCGATGGAAATAGGGAGGTGCCCGAAAGCACCTACAGAGAAGGGGGTGAGGGGGAGTCCCCTACACCCGTAGTTGTAGGAGAGGAGTAAGCCTACTCTCCGGTTAGAGAAATATGGAGGGTCCCCTGCGCAAGCACAGGGCGGTTCCGTCGATGGTACAGGGGGAATTAAAGGGGGGGTGACCCTCTTTTTATTACGGGATGCAATAGCACATCATCCCTTGCAGTAGCCCGCTCTGCAAGGGGTGCTTTCGGGCCTGGCAGAGCCAGGTGACACCATTTAAGGCCACCCCTCCCGCCTGATGACCTGGCAGCCATTCAGCATGGTGGCTCCACCTTGGGCACGGCGTAAAATCAAGGATAGATGGTGAAGTGAGAAGGAAAAGGGATGTGAGGAAAGTATGGATGGGGATGAAGCAGGTTGTTAAAAAAAAACATCCGGCCTGGAGCTCAGGGGTTAGGGAACGTTGTCCCCTCCCCCCTCAGCCCCGATCCGGGACTGTTGGCTGAGAAGAAGGTCAGCATCTACCCTGTGAAATTAGAGGCTGACCAGAGAAAGTTGTGGGAGAGGTTGTATGATAAGCGAGGAAACACAAGTGTTTTGAAGGAAGGAGAAGAGGCTAAGCTGGGGTCGGACATGGTACTGAGTCCCTCTCCTCTAGCTTATAAACAAAACAAACCTCTCCTAGCAAACTTGATAACGGATGCCTTCGTCGGTTTTGGTTTCGCCCACATCCCTGGTATCGGAGCCAGATCATACCACGTTTTACGTCACAACAGCTCCATAGATGAATTATGTTTACACGGTAATGCAGAAAATTATTGATCATTTCTTGATAAACCTGTTTTTATGTTTGCACCAATGAGCACTCTGAGGCTATACGCAAACTCTGTTACGATAGCAACAATTTCATTCCGAAGCCATAGTAACTGCTGAGTTACAACATTCCAAATTCTAGGGTCGGCTAGTAAACAAAAATGAAAAAAAATCACTGAATCCAACATACACCAGGAACTACACACTCCTCAACATACCGTATAAAACTTGGAAAAACGAAGAGTCACCAAAAGAACTTGAGGCGGTTCTCAGAACTTACTGATCTTCCATTTTGAGGTCGATTGCCACAAATATCATCCAGGATGGCCAGGGTGATCGTCCAATGTAGGTCCACGGATGGGGGAAGGTGGGGGAGTGGGAGTAAATAGGGTGCAGGGAAGGGATATTCAAGTTCTTACTCTTCGAATATGTCAATTATCATTTTTTTTTTGAAGGGGGGAGCGAGTTCCTTACAAGCAACTTTAGCAGCCCAGTCACACACTAAATCACTGATCCGCTGGGTACACGGCACTTCACTGTTGAGAATTCCCGGAATGTGTTGTGATGGAACGAGAGTGGTTATGCTGTGTTGGACCGAGGGTGGTTATGCTGTGTTGGACCGAGCGTGGTTAGGTTGTTATGGACCAAGCGCGGTTGTGTTGTTATGCACTAAACGTGGTTGTATTGTGATTGAACGAGCGTGGTTGTGTTGTGATTGAACGAGCGTGGTTGTGTTGTGATTGAACGAGCGTGGTTATATTGTGATGGAGCTAGCGTGGTTATGCTGTGTTGAACTGAGCATGGTTAGGTTGTTATGGACCGAGCGTAGTTGTGTTGTGATGGAACGAACGTGGTCGTGTCGTGTTAGACCGAGCGTGGTTAGGTTGTTATGGACCGAGCGTTGTTGTGTTGTGTTGGATCGAGCGGGGTTTGGTTGTTATGGACCGAGAGTGGTTGTATTGTGATCGACCGAGTGTGGTTGCGTTGTGGTGGAACGATCGTGGTTGTATTGTGATCGACTGAGTGTGGTTGTGTTGTGATGGACCGAACGTGGTTGTGTTGTGATGGACCGAACGTGGTTGGGTTGTGATGGAACGAGTGTAGTTGTGTTGTGATGGAACGGGCGTGGTTGTGTTGTGATGATCCGACTGCGGTTGTGTTGTGATGGAACGAGCGTGGCTGTGTTATGGTCCGACCGTGGTTGTGTTGTTATGGTCCGACCGTGGTTGTGTTGTGATGGACCGAGCGTTGTTGTATTGTGATGGACCGAGTGTGGTTGTGTTGTGATGGAACGAGCGTGGTTGTGTTTTCCCCATCTCACATGACATGGGGAACCATTGGCGCTCTGTCGGAGTGGAGGGCTGGGGAGGGAAGCTTCGGTGTTCTTTAGTCTTCATGTCAAGTCGCGATCTTCTATTACCCAGTGTGAGAAGGAAGTACCTCTACCCCAACCCCTGCTCTTCTAACTCAGGTTCCCCCTGTAGAAATTGTAACACGAAGCGATTTTACCCGCACACAAAAAAGAACCTCTCACTATCTCTGTCCACTTCAAACTCCAGCTACGGAAAGGGTTCAGAGTCGGAAACGGCAAGCGTTCGTGTCCTCTTCAATGTCTCGGACAAACTGCGGCTGTAAAAAAAAATTTCTGCGCTGGGAATCCCTAGCTGCCCTGTGTGTATGTGCGTGTGTCCTGACGCGAACTGCTGGAGCAGCAGCCAAACACTAATGCAGTCGATCAATATGGCGATGCGAGACGCTGTACCTCCTCGCTATCTATAACGCTAATGGCCACTTGGATATAGACTGACCGGGTCGGGGTGGAAAAGAAACGGCCATGGTTGGCTGGGGCCGGTCAGTCTATGCACTTGGAAGAACTTGTTAAGCACCCATCCATGTTTCAGGCAACCCGGAAATAAAAACTACAACGAAAAAAAAAGAGGATTGTAAACCGCTGCACACCGGTGTGTTTGCAATGTCGCAACCAGAGTTAATTCGACCCCCCCCCCCAAAAAAAAACTGAGAAGATATTAGCAAGATTTTAGTGATCGACCGAATTCAAAATGTTTCCGGAAAAAGATTGCAAATTCATACAAAAAGCTAGTCTCAAATTTAAGTTTTGTACCCCAGGGAGATAAACTCCTACGGACGTGTTCTGAGTTGTATAAAACATGGCGTGATTGTGTGGAGTGCCGAGGAAGAACCAACTTAAATAGAGACTGAATTTTTGAGGAGCATGAATTTTGGTAAAATGGAAGCAAGCATAAGATTCTTCGTGTTGTGGTGAAGATTGGGATCAATAATTTTTGGGCGCAGTCGTCATCAACTTTCCCTAATGCATCCATGGTTCCCCCTTCGACTCCCCAACCCCCTCTAAATTCGATTTTTATTCTTCGATTATAAAATAAATCACTTTGCTCAACTCGCTCCTTTTAAACTTCCGTTTCTTCCTCTTTATAATACATGATATGATATATCATATACATTATAAACATTATATATTCTTCTTTTTTATTATACATCTATATCATATACAAGATAGCAGTCGTAAAAGGGTCAAGAATTGAATTTTAAGGCTTATTTTTTTGTTCGTTCGATTTCTCGTGAGAGGAAATGAACGTAAATGAACGAAGAATTCTGATCAGACTTTGATGTCCAATGGCTTTTCCCCCTATAAGGAGGAGGGGGGGGGGCATCTTGGCGATTACACGCATGGGCATAGGTCGTAAACTTAACAGCCTAGTATTTGGGTTGAATTAAAATAAAACAAAACAACCAAGACCCCCCCAAAAAAAATGCTTCAGAGTAGGACGCCCCTCTCCCCCCCAAAAAATCTCCGTAATGGCGGAGTGCCTCAATGTCGCCTTAATCTAGCGTCTTAAGTTGTCCATCCGTCCTACGCGTCGTGGAGACGAACCCTCGACCAGGTTATAAAGTGCACATAAACATCAGAATGACACACTGTTGTAGGCAGGTAGGTAGGCAACGCCACTCATCCTTCGAATCGTGGACGAGATCCTCCAAACGGATAATAAAATACATATAAAGATCAGAATGACACTTGTGAGACCAAGGGAAGGGGGTAATATTGTGTTTTGACGCCAACTAGCGATCAAAGAAACCCTTTCGGTGCAGCGTCCGGAGCATGTGGGAATGAGTAGGGGACACTAGCACTCCACGTAGATGAGTGCCACCTATGAGGCACAGAAGAGAAACTGGCTATGCTGTGTTGTTAAGGCGGGGAGGAAAATTCTAGGGTATTGTGGTTGGATATGCGTGTGATAGTGCCCGTGGCGTTCCTAAAACCGAGGGCGGGGGGCGTAGGTAGTATCAGCGCATCCGTCAATGTGCAGCCACCTCGTAACGCCGCACGCGTTCACACCGAACCCGCGGCTCGACGCTGGAAGTCCAACGTCCGTTTGGGGTCTGGTCCCTCTTAAGATCGGGGCCGAGGATATTTGCTAAAAAAACAGCAAAAAAAAACCATACAAAACAGAAGCATTACAAAAAAACATAAATGAAAAAAAGAAAACACGAGTAAAAAAGTAGAGAAGGAAAAGAGAAACAACACAGGAGAAAAGCATGATCAGGTGGCGGAAGAGGTGTCTCTCTCCCTCCGGGTCCTGATCATGGGGCCAAAAGGAAGCACAAAAAAACAAAAAACAACCAACCAATTCTAAACAATCGAGGAGGCTCCATACAAAAGTGCACAACAAAGCGATCAACTGGACACCATCAATAATACTGCGACTCCAGATTTCGGTTCTATAAAAACATTCAAAAACAAATGAATTTTCCGTATCTGCCACCCAAAGATACCTACCATTCAGATGACATAAATTTGAACAGAGAAATTTAAAGATACACAAAACCAAGAATGGAGATACACCGAACCTAATTCTTCCACGACCCCTCCCCTCCTTTCCTTCCAAAGTGACCTATCCATTACACTAAAACCCACACTGACTATTCAGTTCAAGGTCATGTATGCGCACTCTGCATACCCAGCAATCCAGCAAAGAGGGGCCGAGGGTTATGGATGACCGGATTGCTTCGCCCAGGAATTATTATGAACAATACATGCGCTATACATCCTATACTCAAGATTCCTGAAAATCATACACTTTAACATGTCGGATACACGCACTGTAAGGATGTTTGGCAGTGGCCACCCACTTTAACGATTACTTGCCCATTTCCTTTAATGCGATGAATCGCTGCAGTTTTCAAAAGGCCACAACGAACTCGCATTGTTGCGCCAATACGCAACTCAGCAGACATGAGAAAAACCCACACACACACACACAGACACGAACCTAACGAAGCGGAGGAAAGGGAGAGGAACCGAGCCAACCCAGATGGCGGTGGCACCGTTCCCTCGCTATGGCGAGGGAACGGTGCCGATGGCAACGACGGGCCATGCAGCTTCGTTTCACTCCCCAACACTTTCTGAGACAAGGATTCGATCGACGGTCCTATACAGCTGCGTCCGGAAGAAAGTACCAACCAGCGGGTTGGGAATCGAGTTCCGGATGATCGATAATGCAACCCCGGTTCTTCCCCTTTGCAGGAAAGAGAAACAGAGGAAATCTCCACTTAAGAGTTCCCTTCCAAGCGATCTGAATCGCACGAGGAGAAATCTGTCCCCTTCGAGTACACGCAAGTGTCTGTGTGAGTGGGGAAATTCACTCGTAAGGGCGGATGAGGAACATAAGTGTGTGTGTGGGGGGGGGGGGAGGGGGGAGTTTTCTAAAGACTTTTCTTTTTCCCCATCTTCAATCACCCTTTTGTGCTATCCCTTTTTATGACGCCAAAAACAGCGATCGGGAAATACTCTTTCGGCATTTCAGTACTTCCCATCCCTAAAGGCGATTAAGCACTTCTTCTACAGCCCCATTCCCCACTCCCCTTTATCATGCGTCACACCGAACTTTCCCGGTCGATGGGACCAAGTAAAACGCAGGAGATTGGACAACTGGATTAGTGCGGACTCTTAGCATCCCCCGCCCTCCGGGAGCGAAACTAAGCCTATCGGCATTAGCCCGTGAAGAGATGGAACAACAAAAGAGAATCTCGAAATGGCGAGAGCGAGCCCGGACGCTTGCGTAGAATGCCGCCGACCCCGGGCCCACCAGGGAGGGGGAGGATCGCTCAACGGGTGTCAACACGAACGCAGCAAAATGGAGACGTGTTTCTTCACGCCAAGCCCTCACCCCACTTCAAACGGACACAACAACAAAACGTGACGGGCAATGATAAGGTGCGCCAACCCCTACTTCACAGCTCCAACTTCTACGAGAGCCAACAAACCTTTGACACTGGCGAAACATTACACCTCGATTTACCTAATTAAAGGGGGGGGGGCGGACTTGGATGCCAACGGTAGGCTTTGGTTGGAAGGTGTGGTGTGACAAAGATGAAGGAATGCAGTGGAAAGGGGAATAACGCCCCCCCCCTCCATTAGGCAATGGTTACACGCGCAAGTTCTGCGGTGAAATGGACGTGGAGTAACCTAGACATCAAGGGAGGCTTTACCACTCCCTGTCAACAAAACACAACACAACTGCAACTGACTCTAGATGCGCGCTCGATTCACCTGGTCGGGTGGTTGCCATGGCTGCACAGTCTGCGAGAACGAGAAAATAATGGGGCAAACCAATACACCCACATCAGCTCTATACAACTCTTTAACGTGGGCAGTAGAAGGGTGGCAAAGGGGTAGCAGCCACTCGAGGAGACTCTACCCTCCCCTTTAACGGACTACCATCGGCAGGAGGAACAACGGAGCGAGGTGAACACCGCACAACCATCCACAGACTGGGTCTCATTCAACACCGAGCGATATTGATTGGCAGCGAGCAACTAACACATACACACACACACTCTCTCTCTCTCTCTTTTTCTCTCTCCACATCGGCTGGTGGGATTTACACTTACCAATCTCAAAAAGCACACGCGCAAAGACAAACCTTGTATGTGAACGCGTGCCTATTTACACAATCATTCCTCTCCTCTCCTCCCCTCCCCTCCTTTGCTTTCTTATTGCCCTAGCCCCGAACGAGGGATGGAAAAAACCCGTCTCCCCTCCTCTTTAGAAAGTCGTTATCCGAAGATTTGCCGCCTCCTTTCCTTCTGAAACGAGACACAAACACCCAAACCTCGAAGACATAAACACCCCCACACTTATACTCGACATGGGAGTCATCAAAGTATCCTTGGCGACCGTGCCGGCTAACGACACACCCGCGAGGACCCTCTAAACTACCCAGCCACGCCCGAAAAGTGATTTTGTTTTTTTAAAAGCTCATCTGGCGACTGCCATATTAAAAACTGCCTAGTACTAGGCTACTTTAAAATAAGATTCAAAAACAAAAAAAGGAAAAGGCAACAAGCAGGAAGCAAGCTCCTGCGTCGGGGGAAGGTTTCCCCGGCGCAGGAACATGAGACCTATAAAGAAACCCCCCCCAAAAAACTAGTTAAATAAAGGGAGAGGTCGGCCTCCCACCAGTCAATGTGCACGCACTCGTCCTGATTAAAATAGACAGGCGGTAGTGATCCCGCCCATCCCGGTACCGGGACAGGGAACGTGCACGCAGATCGCCCAGAATGGGACATTCAGCAAAAATGTGCCGAACAGTCTGGGGGACAACGCAGTCTTCACAGTAGGGCGCTACCGAGCGCCCCAATCAAATGGCGGTGAGTCTCGCCGGTGTGCCCAATTCGGAGACGACAGAAAGCAACCTGAAAACTTCGCAGCATTGGGGGATAGGTCCATGGGAACAGTCGCGGCGCAATGGTACGCAACTTTAAGTTCCCTTCGACTGTCTCCCATCTTGTTTGACCAAGCAGCCGGAGCTGCCCGTATTCCTGTCATGTAGTCGGAGTGAGGAAGAGCGAAACACTGGTCCGGTCGCCCGGTCCTAGAGGACTCTTTAGCGCCCTCACCGGCGCGCTCATTCTCCGCAATTCCAACATGTCCAGGAACCCAGCAGATTTTTGTAATTTTTTTTTTAGGGGTTATCTGGCGATTGCCCACCTGGGCATAAGTCGCCGCAAACAAACAGCCTAGTTTTAGGCTACTTTAAAATAAAAATTTGAAAAGAAAACAACAATAAAAAGATATAACAATTAGGAAGCAAGCTCCGGCGTCGGAGCGTGTGACCTAGAAAGAAAACAATAACAAAAACAACAACCAGACCTAATTAAATAAAAGGGAGAAGGCTAGCCTCCCCCCAAAAGTCAACAAGTCCACCAGTCAATGTGCACGCACTGGTCCCGAGTACAAGGGACAGGCGGTAGCGACCCCGCCCATCCCGTATAGGAACAGGTAACGTGCGCGAAGATCACCCAGACTGGGACATTCGACAAGAATGTGCCTAACAGTCTGGGGGAGGACGCAATCGTCACAATAGGGCGCAGGCGAGACCTCCATCAGATAGAGATGCGTCACACGAGTGTGTCCGATTCGGAGACGACAGAAAGCGACCTGGAGCCGTCGCGGCATTGGGAGATAGGTCCATGGGAAGAGTCGCGGCAACTTTAAGTTCCCTTCGACTGTCTCCCATCTTCTTTGCCAAGCAGTCCGAAGAGCTGCCCGTATTCCTGTCATGTGGTCGGTGTGAGGAAGAGCGAAACGCTGGTCCGGTCGCAGAGTAATTCCGGACTCTTTGGCGCCCGCATTCCCCGCAATTCCTACATGTCCAGGAACCCAGCAGAATATAATATCGACCTCTGCCCGACGCGCCAAAACCGTGGCGTCACGGATATCGCGAACCAGGGGATGCGGAGATTCCAATGCCGCGAGAGCACTCAGGGCGCTTTGTGAGTCGTTATAGATCATAATCCGGTCTCCGAACCGGGCACGTCGTGTAATCTCCCGTACCGAGTGGTGTATTGCCGCTAGCTGGGCCGTGAAGACAGACGCAGCGCCTGGCAGAGCCCCGCTGACTTCAAACAGAGGGGATACGGCGTGGAAGCCGACCCCCTCTTGGGACTTGGAGCCGTCCGTATACACTGGCACGGTTCCAGCGTGACAAGAGGTGTGCTCCGAAAAGGTCAAACGCAATACTCCCGGAGGCGTACAAGCTTTGGGAGCAGAGGCGTAGGGACAAATAGCCAAATGTGGTACCCTCCAAGGTGGCGTCCTGGGAGAACCAGGGGTGCCACCGGCCCGAGAGCTATATCTAGCTCTCGAAGGAGTTTGCTGGCGCAAAACCAAAATGGCTTAAGGTATGACTGGCGTCTCTCGGCAGCATAGGCACCATCGAGATCATCTGCGGATGCAGTGAGAGCTGTTGGCGACTGAGGGAGGCGCCGGGCTCGCGCGTACAGGCGAAAGATGCACTGCACGCGGCGCAGAGCGAGTCGCATCTCCCCAGCAGGCTCTCAATAAGGGAAGTGCGGAAGGCACCGGTTGAAAGGCGAAGGCCAGTGTGGTGGCTAGAATCCACCTTCCGCAATAAACGCTCGGCTGCGAATGCATAAAACTCACATCCGTAGTCGATTTTTTTTTTTCACGGGGCTATCTGGCGACTGCAAACTTGGGCATAAGTCGCCGCAAACAAACAGCCCAGTTCTAGGCTACTTTAAAATAAAAATTTAAACAGAAACAACAATAAAAAGGGGATAACAATCAGGGAGCATGCTCAGGCGTCAGTGGGAGGTATCCCTCCCCCCAGCGCAGGAGCCTGCGACCTATAAAAAAACAAACAAAGAACAATAACAAAAAACAAGTTAAATACAAGGGAGAAGGCCGGCCTTCCCCCCAAATATAAGTCCACCAGTCATGATGCACGCACTCGTCCCGAGTACAAGGGACAGGCGGTAGCGACCCCACCCATCCCGGTACCGGGACAGGTAACGTGCGCGAAGATCACCCAGACTGGGACATTCGACAAGAAGGTGCCGAGCAGTCTAGGGGACGACACAGTGGTCGCAATAGGGCGAAGGCGAGCGCTCCATCAAATAGCGATGCGTCACACGAGTGTGTCCGATTCGGAGACGACAGAAAGCGACCTGAAGCCGTCGCGGCATTGGGAGATAGGTCCATGGGAAGAGTCGCGGCGCAATGGCACGCAACTTTAAGTTCCCTTCGACCGTCTCCCATCTTCTTTGCCAAGAAGTCCGAAAGGGTGCCCGTATTCCTGCCATGTAGTCGGTGTGAGGAAGAGCGAAACGCTGGTCCGGTCGCAGAGTCCTAGCGGAGGCTTTAGCACCCTCATCGGCGCGCTCAGTCCCCGCAATTCCTACATGTCCAGGAACCCAGCAGAAGATAATCTCGACCTCTGCCCGACGCGCCAAAACCGTGGCGTCACGGATATCGCGAACCAGGGGATGCGGAGATTCCAATGCCGCGAGAGCACTCAGGGCGCTTTGTGAGTCGCTATAGATCACAATCCGGTCTCCGAACCGGACACGTCGCGTAAACTCCCGGACCGAGTGGTGTATTGCCACCAGTTCGGCAGTGAAGACAGACGCAGCGCCTGGTAGAGCTCCGCTGACTTCAAACAGGGAAGATACGGCGTGGAAGCCGACCCCCTCTTGGGACTTGGCGCCATCAGTATACACTGGCACGGTTCCAGCGAGACACGATGTGTGCTCCAAAAAAGTCGAACGCAATACACCCGGCGCATACAACTTTGGGAGCAGAGGCGTGGCGACACCGGGGCGCCACCGGCCCGAGGACTATATCTACCTCTCGAAGGAGTTTCCTGCCCCTAAAGCCCAAGGGATTAGGGTATGACTGGCGTCTCTCGGCGGCATAGGCACCATCGAGATCAGCTGCGGATGCAGTGAGAGCTGTTGGTGACTGAGGGAGGCACCGGGCTCGCGCATACAGGCGATTGATCACTGCACGCGGCGCAGAGCGAGTCGCATCTCCCCAGCATCGACCAACAGGCTCTCAATGGGGGAAGTGCGGAAGGCACCGGTAGACGGGAGAATCCCGGTGTGGTGGATCGAGTCCACCTTCCGCAATAAACGCTCGGCTGCGGATGCATAAAACTCGAATCCGTAGTCGAGCTTCGAATGAACAAAATATGAATAAAAAAGAAGGGCAGTAGCCCTATCAGCGCCCCAAGCGCTGAACGTCACGGAACGGAGAATGTCCATGGCGCGGGTACAACAGACCCTAAGGCTGCAAATATGAGCCTCCTAGGTGAGGCGTCGGTCGAATACAAGACCGAGGAAACGGTGCGATTCCACCACATCCAGGCCCACCCCATTAAGAAACAAATCTGGATGGGGGTGAAGCCGTGGATGGCGGCAGAAGTGCACCACCTTAGTCTTGGCCAAAGAAAACCGAAACCTGTGCGCTTCGGCATAGCGAGATACGCGGTTCAATGCCTGTTGGAGTCCACGCTCCAGAGTTGGCATCTGGGCTGCAACAAAAGAGATCGAAAGGTCATCCACGTAGAGCGTAGCGAGAACATCGTCCGACAGCACCGAGGTGATGCCGTTTATGCTCAGGGCAAAGAGTGTGACACTGAGGACACTTCCCTGTGGGACACCCTCTTCCTGCTAATTTGGGCTGGAGAGGTCTCCCCCCACCCGTACGCGGAATCGACGATCTCGCCAAAATTCAGATATAAACATTGGGAGGAGTCCCCTCGCCCCCATCCTGTGGAGAGTCTACATAATACCGTATCGCCATGCGGTATCATATGCCTTCTCCAGATCGAAAAACACCGTGGCGTAGTGCTGTCTACGAAGGAAAGCCTCGCAGACGGCAGTTTCGAGTCGGAGCAGAGCATCCGACGTGGAGTGGAACTTGCGGAAGCCGCACTGTGCAGAAGACAGATGGCGCCGCTGTCCAGGAAAAAAGCTAATCTAACAATTAGAAATTTCTCCATCAACTTGTACACGCAAGAGGTTAACGAAATTGTGCGGAAACCGGTTTGCGAAAGGCGAGCACAGTAGCGATTCGCCAGGAGTCTGGGAGAAGACCCTCCACCCAGATCCTGTTGAACAAATCTAACAGAAATGCCATGCCTCGCTCACCCAGGTGTCGAAGCATGGCGTACGGCACATCGTCCGGACCATATGCGGTGTCTGCGCACGAAGCGAGAACGGAGCGCAACTCACTCACAGTAAACTTGTCGTTGAAGGGTTCTCCGCCTCTGGAGGTAAATTCCAGTCGGCGGACGTCCGCGACATCACGACGTGCATTGAATGCGAAAAAAGCGGTCACGAAGGATTTCGCCACAGACGCGGGGTCCGAGATTGCGGCCCCATTCTCCTGGAGAACGTAGGGGGGTCCTGAGGGAACTTGCCCCGAATCCTTTTGACTCGTTTCCACACCTCTGCTAAAGACGTCTTCTCGTTAAGTGAAGACACGTATACCCGCCAAGAAGAGCGGCGGGCGTGCTTCGAAATATACCGGAACCTAGCCCTAGCCCGACGAAATTCAGCGACAGTGAAATCGTTCGGGCGGCGCTTATAGCGCATGTAGGCATAACGCTTCTGTTTGAGGGCCGTCTCACACTCGGCCGATCACCATGGGAGTGGTTGGCGTGCAAAATCGCAAGACGTTCTAAGAATAGTAGTGAGGCCCACGGCTATGAGGTTGCCGGAGAAGAACTCAACGGCCTCATCTACCGACCTAAACTCCTCGACTGAGATATAGAATTCTGTCATTTCCTGAAAGGCAGGCCACCGCGCCAGGGGCAAGCACCACCGAGGTGAGCTCTCAGGCGGCAGTTGCCCTGAAAATGATATTTGAATGGGAAAGTAATCACTACCATGGATGTCATCGACCCCCCCCCCCCCCAATCAAAATCAGACTGTGCATCCGAAGAGCACAAAGATAGATCAAGGCAAGAAAAGGAAGCGGTTTTCAGACAGTGATGCGTAAACTCATCCACGTTTAGGACACCTATCTCAACCTCTTCGATCAGATCGGCAAGGACTTGTCTCCTGGGATTTATTGAATAATCTCCCCAGAGAGGATGCCTGCCGTTCAGATCTCCAAGCAAGAGATAGAGCCTTGGCAACCATCCCACGACGCGGCGGAAGTCCCCCACGTCGAAGTCAGCTGACGGTGGAATGTACGCAGAAATGATAGTATACCTCCTATCCAGGTGCAGCTGCACAGCCACTGCCTGAAAGGAGGTATCTAAAGAGAAAGGAAGAACGGAGACATCATGCCGGGTGTAAACCGCGCATCCCCCGTGGTGGTGGGATCGAAAGACCCTTATACCCCGGGAGGGAGGGCAAGGGGCACGCGCCTAGCATCGTGTCCTGCAAAAAGATAGCTAACGGGGAACGGGGCGAGACGAGCGTCCCAGCTCCTCCCAGTTGGCCCGGAGTCCACGGCAATTCCATTGAAGGAATATGCCCTCCAGGCCTAGCTCGGAGGAGACGCGGGGACCCTCCTCGAACAGAAGACCCTCACGGGAATGGCCGTACGCTTCGCGGAGGCAGAACCCCGGGTGCTGTTGGCCGGACAAAGCGCTGAAGATGCTGTTGCCTTCGAGGACTTATTGGGGGAGGTTGGGCTCGCCATGCGAGTCTTTTCCTCCCTTTGCATCGAAACCTTAGGCGGGCGTTGCGGCTTCGGGGGGCGGGGAGACCTCTTTTCGACGAACCACCATCTCCGAACCACTCGATCCACCACTAGTCGTGGGCGAAGGAGCCGAAGCTCCTTTGTTGCTGTCCTCCTTTCGGGGAACAACTTTGGGAACCCCGGAAGATGGCCTGGCGACCAACTTCAGGGGTGTTGCCCCCTGTGAGTCTAACGACTCGGTAGAGGCGCGTGGCCGTTTCGACTTGCGGGAAACGGTCACGCTGGGGGAAGAGGGGGGAGCTCTGGTTTTAGCCGGGGCTGGGTAGGAACCCTTTTTGCCGCCAGCTTTACCAGGGGAGCGCCCGGGTTGAGTAGAGCCCACAGAAGGGCTCAGAATAGGCGCGGAAACAACCGTGCTCGTTGGCCTGGATGGGCCAGGAGCAGAGGGTGCCTTTCTAACTATTGAGGCATATGACGTCCCAGGCAGAGCCGGGCGCGCCAGGACCAAGTCCTTAGACTCGCGGAATGAGATTCGATCCTGGGCCTGAACGGCAAGGATTTCTTTCTCGAGGAGATATGCACCACATTGCTTCGAAGAAGCGGGGTCACGCATGATTTAGACTTATCGTGTGCATCCTTGGAGCAATTTACACAGATTTCGGGTGACCCTGACTTTGCACGTCTACAAGATAGATTCGTAGGGCCGAAGTGGTGACAGTAATAGCACCGCCGCGGCAGTGGCACGAATGCTTTCACGCGGTAGAGCTACCAACCAGCAGGCACCGACTCAGGGAGCTTGTCACAGTCGAACGTGACCAAGAGGGTAGGGGTGGGTCTCGGGGCCCCTCCCTGTTTTCTCATCACACGTTTGACCTTGACCGCCCCATGGTCGGCCAGCTCTAAGGTGATGTCCTCAATGGAGTAGTCAACGAGTTCCCTCGCATAAACTACTCCTTTAACAAAGTTCATGGTAGTGTTCGGCGTCACACTCACCGGGGTGCCATGAAGTGTCCGAAGAGCCCTTATCTTGGCCGCATCGGCGGAAGGCTCCCGTCCGAGAAACGGGTCACCTTGGGTTCTCTACCAATTGCACTAGCTAATCCTCTCCTCTGATAGATCATGTTGCCCTTGGTCAACATGGTGCCATCAGTGGAGCGAATAACGAGGAAGCGTTTGAAGACCGGCGGGTTCGAAAACGCCAGGTAACCTCTGAATGAGGGGCCCCGATGTCATCGAGGCTCCACCCTGTGCACTTTTTGTCTTAGTCAGGGGCTCCGCAACCGGGGGGGGGGGGGCAGAGGGGCCGGATGTGCCGATCTTGGCTTGATCGCTTGCCAAAGTGGCAGCAGAGCCAGCCGTCCCCGTAGCCCCCGCGGATGGAGAGGAGCGCCGAGTCATTTTTGTCCTTTTCTTTTTTGGAGAGGAGGGCGGGGAATGAACCCGCTTCTCACCTCCGCCGGCAGAAGCCCCTAGGCCAGATGGACCGGCCTCACCCAGGTCCTTCTCGAAATGGAGAAGGCCCTGGTGGTCGCAGGGGCACCGCCCGGAGGAGATCCCCCCCCCCACCCTCCTTGCACTGCCTCAGAAACCATAGCCGTTTGAGGAGGACCTTGCATAGGGGCGGGTTCGGGTTCGGTGTTTGACGCCGAGCCCGGATTCTCCCCCATGGAAGGCCCTACCGTCTGAGGCTGGGTTTCCTCAAGGACCATGTCTATCACAGGAGGGGCCTACAGTTGCCATCCCCTCCCAGGACATCGCAGGTCCCCTTCGCAGTGTCGTCAGTCTTGTATGGGGAGGAACAGGCCTTGACCCCGGCAAGGTTTAAAATTCTTGCCAGCAGGTCTTTTGAGGGAAGCGACCGAAGGGGCCTGGCTTCCCTCTCCCCCCTAAGGGGATTTGCCCTACCGAGCCGCTTACACGAGGGGCGGTCGGCAATGGGCTGCCTGCTGGCTTTCTTGGCCGTCCCCTTAGAAACAAAAAGAGGGACTGCCGCTGGAAATAGGGAGGTGCCCAAAAGCACCTCCAGAGAAGGGGGTGAGGGGGAGTCCCCTTCACCCGTAGGCGTAGGAGAGAAGTAAGCCTCCTCTCCGGTTAAAGAAATATGCAGTTTCCCCTGCGCAAGCACAGGGGGGGAAGGACCTCCATTTTTTCGGTGGAGCTGCCCGAGGGCGGCTCCATCGGTGTACAAAGGGGGAATGGGGAGAGATTTGTTTTGTTTTTTTATTTGCATACATGGGCATGGTGACCCTCTTTTTTATACGGGACGCAATAGCTCACCACCTCTAGCAGTTGCCCACACTGCAAGAGGTGCTCACAGGCCTGGCAGAGCCAGGCGCCGCCATTTGGGACCACCCCTCCCGCCTGGTGGCCTGGCAGTCCATCCGCATGGCGGCTCCACCTTAGACGCGGCGTAAAACTGAGTGTAAAGAAGAAAGGAAAAGGGATGTGAGGAAGGTATTGGTGGGGATTAAGAAGGTTGTTAAAAAAAAAATGGGTTAGGGAACGTTGTCCCCTCCCACCTCAGCCCCGATCCGGGACGTTTGGCTTGAGAAGAAGGTCAGCATCTACCCTGTGAAATTAGAGGCTGACCATTGAAAGTTGTGGGAGAGGTTTTATGAAAAGCGACAAAGTAGGGGAGAAATACAGGCTATTTGAAGGAAGGAACAGAGACTAAGCTGGGGCCAGACGGAGCGCTGGATTCCGTCAGCACGGCGGCCAGGATGGCAAATCGCCGCGCCCCTTACGGGGGCCCAAAAAGGAAAAGGACGGGACCTCCACAGGATGGGGCCATGAGCAGCAGAGGCGACAAAGGGTTAATGGCGATCTCAACCACTATTCGGCACTATCAACCACTACCTGCCACCAGGAACCAAACGCAGCACAAAACATTCACAACCATGCCCGACACTCGCTCACCCAGTGTTCTACATTTCCGTCAATATGTAGTTCGTTGAGGTTATGCCCTTAGGGATGGACCAGAGCGGGGGGTAAGTAAACACCAACGAACCCAGGCTAGGATCACGGGGATCTGGAGGAACCGGAGACTTCCTTGAACGCCCGAAAAGCAGAAATGGACGGATGAAATAAGCGAGAAACGGGAGCCTTAAAAACAAGAAAAACGATCATTGATTAAGAATGACACGAGCAAAGTTTGAACTTTGACACATGATATAAAAGGAGGAAAAAAGCTACAAGAGCCCCTTTCTATCATGCCCCACCCCAAAAACCAGATATATTTACAAATAACAAATAAAAGAATACACTTTCATATCCTTCCAAGATGAATAAGGTCAAATTAGTCTATACCTTGTCCGGTCTTCTTTTAGAGGAAAAGCCAATGAAGCACAGGAAAGAAACACCCCTCCAAAATTGAATCCTCCTCCACTTAGCCAAGGACCAATAGGAAAAGAGGTGCCCTGGGGCAAAGTCAACCAATACCTGCAGTCGCTCATCGTAACCAAACGATGTTGACACCACGATAATCACCCGGGCAATGGGCAACCTTCAGAATGGCGGATGAGCCCAATAAAAGGGAGGGGCCAGACATGCAAAGACGACAGAAATGTCAAAGATCCGCAAAAGAAAAAAATCCCCGAGAGAATAATAATGGCTGGTGAAAGAATACAACAGCGATTTCACGTTGAGCCTCCCCCCCCTCCCAGCCCACGGATGGGAACCCTAGAAATAATGAAGGCTGGCTAATCCACGACCCAAGCGAACAAAGACCAAAATTGAGATACGATAATAAAAGGCGGATTCTGAAATTACGGATCTTCCCAACTCCTTCGAGTAAAACCTTACTTGAAGGAGCAGCGAATCTCAAGGACAGACTCTGGCCTCCAGGGGCTTTCAACGTTTGTTAGTGATTTCTGTTTATGTTTTAATTTTAAAAACTGAAGAGTTCTTAAAATTAAAACACAAACAACGATGGCATCTTCAGAGCAAAACCACCGATAAGGAAGGCCCAAGGATAAGGTTGTAAGCCGTCCTTGCTAAAGGCGGACTCTCGAGGATCAAAGGATGTTCACTCAAATGCCCCTATAGGGGATAGAGGGGAAAAAGTTTCAAAGGTCGTATTTGGAAGTCGAAGGTTGTATTTGTGAGATCGACCCGAAAAGCCACGGTCCGAGTTCCTGACACAGGGATGTGCATACAAGGACCCCAAGATCAGGGTTCCTTTCTAATTACAACGCTTATCTGTCAGCAACGCCGCCCCTTCCCCCCTGAAAAATTTAATAAGAACACACACCCGCCGACAAATCAGGAAAATGTAATAATAAAAAGCACGAAAATTATATATAAAAAACAACGAAAGAAACAGGAAAATTTAATAATAAAAAAAAACGAAATAAAAAACATTCAATTTAATAATAAAACACGAAACTTTAATATAAAAAACGACAAAAACAGGAAAATTTAATAATATAAACTACGAAGATTTAATAATAAAAGCACGTAACTTAAATATACCCCGCCTGTCGAGGAATAGGTCACTCCCCAGACAATACGTCTATATATACATACGAGAGGCGGTCAATAAGTTTTGCGAATCGGTAGGCCAAAACAGAGGAAGGGGGATGGCTGTGTGCGGGGGTGTTAGGACAATGGAGAAGGTTGAGAACTGCGCAGTGATCAAATTTTTGACCAAGGAAGGCAAAAAATGCAAAAGAGATCCATGAACGCATGGTTGCAGTGTACACCGACACCGCCCCTTCCTATGCAGCCATTGCTCGCTGGAATAGGGACTTCCGCCATGGTCGTGAGTCCCTTGAAGATGAGCCCCGTCCAGGACGCCCGTCAGACGTGACCAACGAGGAAAATGTGGCCCGTGTGGAGAGGATGATCCTCGAAAATCGACGGGTGAAGGTCGAAGAAATCGAGCGACAACTTGGAATATCACATGGAAGTGTTATGAACATCATCCACGACAATTTGGCCATGACCAAGGTCTCTGCCCGTTGGGTGCCTAGAAACCTCACGCACCATGATCGACTTCAACGTCGTCAAAATCCACAAGGCCAGAGTTGCACAAGCTGCCCTGCGCGAGTGCGGATTCGAGGAGCTCAACCATTTCCCCTACAGTCCAGATCTGGCCCCTAGCGACTACTTTTTATTCCACCAGCTGAAGGCTGCACTGCGTGGACGCCGGTTTGGGGACGATGAAGATGTCCAGCTCGCCGTCCAGGAGTGGATTGAACAGCAGTCGGGAGATTTCTGGTTGTCGGGAATTCGAAGCCTCAGGGACAAGTGGCGCAAGTGCCTTGAAGTCGAGGGTAGTTATATTAAAAAATAATAAAACACTTTTCCTCATATCTCGTTTCCTTATATCCGAATTGCAAAGCTTATTGACCGCCCCTCGTATATGTATCTATTGGTTGGGAGGAAAGAGATAAAAGCCACGAGAATATGTATATATAGTTATATATACATATATCCTCTAATGTACGTACGCCTCCTTCGCTACGTACGAGTATGTTCACTTCGTAAGAGTAATTCGTTGATTACGAGGTATAAGAGTGCGATTTAATACAGGGGCCGATAGCGTTTAATGAGTTTACCAAATTGCAATTCAAGGATATATTCAAAGAGTGAAAACCAAATATATTTTTAATAAGTCACTAGTTAACACTAGGGAACTTTCGGCTATCCTTTTCCCGATTAGAGAGATTAGCATTTCATCGGCGAGGTGAAAGCTTTTTGCGCTCAGCTTAACTGATATTCAAATTCTTTCTTCTTTTATTTTTATTTTATTTTTATAACTCCACGTGGAGTTATAGTTAGAAGACATAGGGAGAGAAGGAATTCATGGAAACAAAAGAAGGGGGTATTCTTCTTGTCGTCCCCTTTTCCCTTACAGCCCCCGACAAAAACCAAGAAAAATTAATAATAAACCCCCAGAAAATTTAATAATAATAAAACACGAATATTTAATAAAAACAAAACAAGAGGCATGTTTAAGGTGCACCAAGGGAAGACTTGCCTCCCTGGGCTCCAAGTGTGGAACAAATAATTTAAAAAGAAATACTATGGAAGAGGCCCACCTCCACAAACTCTATCACACCACAATCTGGTGTAGAAGAACCAGCTTTCAACACCAGGGACAAAAGGGTAGAGATCCCGCTCGGGACGGTAACGCACACGAACCTCCCACAGATTAAGACATTCAACCCCAAATGTACCAG
Source organism: Ceratothoa steindachneri (assembly GCA_963969495.1). Classification (NCBI taxonomy): domain Eukaryota; kingdom Metazoa; phylum Arthropoda; class Malacostraca; order Isopoda; family Cymothoidae; genus Ceratothoa; species Ceratothoa steindachneri. The sequence continues at coordinate 71,030,733 of OZ018331.1, read as the reverse complement.
ACAGTATGGAGGAACCAACCAGTCTCCTCGGAAATGTTCAGGATAGCGCCCCAGAGATGGCACTGCGTCCAGCGAATGTGTCAGATTCAGAGACGACAGAAAATGACGATACCATCTAGGCATTGGGGGATATGGTCACGGCGCAAATGCACGGTTTAAAGTTCCCGTGCGCAGTCACCCAATTTCGTTGCCAAGTAGCCCAAAAGGCTGATCTGATCCCTACAATGTAGTAAGTGTGGGTAAGAGCGAAATACTGGTCCGGGTGCTGTATGTGCAAACTGCCTGACGATCTTATCATCAGGCTCATTCCCAGACACCTTTCAGTAACCGTGGCGTCACAGATGCTACGAACGAGAGGATGTGGATATTTCAACCCCTTAAGAGCATTTCCAGATCATAGTGTGAGGAAACAAACGGAGGCAATACTTACTTCCTGCAGAACCTGATCATCCTTCTTGGTGGAGAGGTTCAAGTACCGTTCCTGGGACTGGTAAAACTTCTGTGTCTGTTTCTCGAACTTCTTGCGCCGTTCCTTAGCGCCACCGATCGCGTCTTTGCGAAAGGCCTCTAACGGACCGATTATCTGCTCCTCGGCTCGATCCAGCTGTCAAAATCGAAGACGGGGGATGAATGACAAAGGCCACTATAAAACTATGGGGCCTAGAAGATACCCCCCCCAAGGACTTCCCAAACAATTCTTGAAAATCAACTTGGATTCCCTAGTTCGAAATCCTTCGAACACAAGGGATTTAGTCGAAAGGGAAAATTGTAGCCAAGGTACCTAAATAGTACAGGTTCTAAGTTCCTGCCTAATACATTTTACCTATGAAGGACCCCAAAATGGGTTTTGTGATTACCAGTGAATGAGCAAGTCAAGAAACACTATTAATTGAGCGAAGTGAAAAGAAGAGACCAATAGAGCAGGGTATTTGAACGGAAGCAGCGCCGCTTGTCAAGGACGACTTAATGGAACTTCTTTTGGTGTAAGTTTGGTCCTTGAGATTTAGCCTACCCATGCACTCTTCTCTTAAATTTCTCTTGCATCAAAAAATCTCCCCTCGTGGCCCCGTTTATGCACGGTAACCTAGCCGTGGGATCTATAAGAGAGATCCACCTAAAAAATACTCTGACCGACAGACATGAGAGGAATTCTGGGAACAGCGAAACGTGGCCATCTCACACCGCCTTGAGTGGGAATAGTATTCTTCCTGAATAGCCCTGGTGCCCGCACGAAATACCTCTTCCTTAGAACCCTGGACGCGTGAAACGTTTAATAAAGGCAGCGAGGAGCGACTATTACCATTCTCTGGCGCTCCTCTTCCACCATCTTGATGATTTGAGCGAACGCGTTGAACGACTTGCTTATGACGATCTCGTCCTCGGTCTGGTTGTTTTTATTACTGTCGTGCGCGAAGGATTTGAGACGACACATCAGGTTCATTTGCATCACCGACAAATCTGAAAACGTCAAAATCGTTATTTTAATCAAGAGTCAATGGGGGAAAAGTGTTTTAAGACATAGGAAAAAACTTCAGATAGGGTGCATCATATATAATGCAGTACAAAACTGCATGCCCATCAAGCAGTTGGACACAGTTATTGGTAAAAATTAAATGAGCTTACTAAAGTCCACCACATATTTCCTGAAAAATATAGCAAATCAGATATCAAAACTCCTGAGTGCGCAAGGAATTGCAAGAATTAAAACAACACAGAATTTAATGTAATTCTTTTTAATCCATTCCTTCATAATTTTAGAGTATAAGTTGAGAATCTAAAAAAATGATTACAGGCACGACTGGCCACTTCTCTTTCAGCATGGTCTGCTAATTAAACCTTTAGTGGGGTTTGTCCTGAAATGAAGAAAGAAAATCGTCTCCCTTCAGAGTCAGAGAAAACGAGACATTAAGAGCATAACTATAAAATAGTCTTTTGTGCATTAGAAAAATTAAATAGTAGGCAACAAAATTTGATTAAGACTCCCACGAATATTAAAAAAGACGCAATGCAAAAGTTAAAACAAAAAATAACACTTTTGCTCAACCTTTTTAGGAATTTCCGATTTTTTTTATTAGTTTACAGGATTCAAGCTATCATACAATGAGACGATTCAATATTTAACGATGAGCAAGGGAGGAAAATCTAAATTACTGACTAAAAATTATTAACGAAAAATGATTTGATCCTAAACTGTCATACATTAATCAGATTTTAATTTTGTTATGGCAGATTTCCCTATGCCTTTTGATACATGGAAAATCCTCTGCAAAACAATTTGTATTCGTCTCATTGGCAGCAACCATTCCCAATGTGTGCCTAAAAAACAAAAACAAATTGTGGCTTAGCATTGTGTTTGTTCGTCGGGTTTTTTTTTGGGGGGGGGGGGTGTACAGAAATTTTATAAGAACCAACGACGAGGTGGTGGGCCATTCACAGTCAAACGGAGGGGGGGGGGGAGAGGCAGGCCAATATCTAGCTTAATGCTTTATCTAACCGATTTTTAAACGGTGGTACATCAATGTACACTATATTTTCAGGGCAGAAATTAGGGATTAAAATTACATTGTAGATAAATTTTACTTGTTAGTTTCACAACGCCTTAATTGTGGCTTAAATATATTCTTCCTTGTTTTACACGATTTATTATGTTCACACAAAGAATCAGACTTACCATCGTCAATGCCGTTTAATGACATAAAAACTTGTATCATTTCACTCCTCGATCTACACCTTCTCAAGCCTGTTAACATTTTTTTCCCAGATGACACCAGACTGACACCACATAATTCAATGACATATATTATACATTGGGATAAACGACCCACTGTATTGGAAATATTATGTGAGAACTAAATTAAAACAGCAACAAAACCAAAAACGACCCTCTTGGAACTACTATAGCAATGGTTTTTAAACATTTTACCAGCACCACTCTCAATAGTAAAAAAAAAGGGTATATTTGCTATAAAATTTTGAGTTACCCTAGAGCTAGGCATAAATTATCCTACCCTTCAGAATAGGACTTATAATTAATCCACATAATCCAATAATGTACTTGTTGAGATTCCTTCACTCTTGGGTGAACATCCCGGATATTGGGAACCACTGCAGTAATGGAAGTGGGAGACCAGAGAAAGGGAAATAAAGATGGATAATTAACATATTTCCTTAAGTGACCCCTGTTGCCGGGCGCAGAGTTTAATTCGACTCTTATCTCACGTCGAGACTGAATTCGCATTCGTAGAAAACAAAGAGGACCGCGAGGAAATATAATCCAGGAGTTATAAATATTCAAAGGGATTCGACAAACTGCTATTCACTCGAGACCCATTGGAGCGAGCAAGAAACAAAAGGAGACAAACAGAGAGTCAATACTCGAAATTCACACACAAAATGAATTTATCGAGTTAGTAGTTAATGGTGTGGTCGAAAAGCCATTTTGCAATTAATTTAAGCATAGGCTTAAAAAGAACACCAGGATTACCATTTTAGAAGCCTAAATTACAGTCAAATTGAGAGTGGACTTGTGCCTCTACATTGCCCAGTTAGTTACTATAATTGTAGGGAAACCGTTTCCTTACATCGGCTCTCCCTCAAAACAACCGAAGTAACCACGGCAAATCTTTGATTTGGTCAAAAGCGAACTTGGTGCAAGGCAATTTTGCATTTAAGATATTTTTTTTTACTTATTGAAATAATATCAGCGCAACACCCACAAATTTAGGAACGGAAGTAAATGAATGTGAAGTTAAAAAATGGTGAACAGACCTAAGTCGCGTGCTCTCAATTATTCTGACTTATGACCTTCAAAACGTCCAACAAATGGGGCAATCCGACCCATAGTTAGTTTTATTTTAATAGTTCCCGGACTAAACTTGGGAGGACCTTGACAATTATATTCGAAAGAGAATGTAAAACAACATATAGTTTCAATTTCCGTTAGAATCGGCCGAATAGTTAGAATGTTATTGCCAAAAACCTCATTGAAAAGTAAAATGGTTACCATCTGACGTACCGTCATAGTAACTTATAATCGCGACTAAAAATGAAAAAAAGGTAAAAGATTCTTAACTCTCCTTGGGAAGCAAGAGTTTGGGAGGGGACGCAACTCCGTCTCCCGCCCTTGCAAAGAAAGCAGGTTTTGCTGTGAGGGGAAAAATAAATGTAACTCAATACAACAAACTCTTAAAACCTGATATCGTGTAAACCATAGGTATCCTAAAACAGAAGCAAAGCCAGGGAAAATTAGTCCACAAACACCAATTTCCCTCATAACAAAACAAAATTTGCTAAGAATAAGAAAGGTAGTATCAACATGCTGCAATTATTGCGAGACCTCAACGTCCTATCTTAAGTAAATGCTGAGGTATTGCAACAAGTAGCGCACGGAACAACTGCCACCGTGTGGTCACAATAGCAATCTCTCATCCCATTAACTGCATCGGACACTCTGATGGACGATCCTTATCCACACCAAGAAAGTGTCTGTATCCAATAGATCAATAAGTAATCCCTTAGGAGGAGAATTCAATACAACTGTCCACTGTCCAATGGACGTCGCCTTAACATTTTTGATTTCTCGTTCATGTCCAATGGCCTCACCCTGTACCAAATAGCGGAAGGTCTATAGCCAGAGATGAAACAATCTTCGCTTATTTGTAATTTAATGGTGAAAATGAAAGAAAATCTGCTCTTACTTCCACCTTCCAATTTTGATGGCTCATTGAAACATATATCCATAAAAAAACGAAACTAAAAGGAGTAATTAAGATTGTTCCTATCCATTTTTAATCTGCCCTCCCCGCCTTATTAAAATAACCGTCTAGAGCAGGGGTTCTTAAACTTTTTCGGCCGCGCCCCCCTTAGCAACATTCATCGGATCTCGCGCCCCCTCCTCATCCATTTCCATATCCATAAAAATCAAGTTCGTTTTTTTGAGTGTGTAAAAAGGGCAGGTTATATTTTTATTACAATGTCTCATCATCAAATCACAACCAGCTTCGGCTGAACATTTTTTTATGTGAGTAATCAGAATCAGTAAATTCAATGGGAAGGATGAAGTTTTTTTTTAAGCCAATAATTGAATGCGAGGTTTGGTTGACGACAATGCGCATCGCAAATCTGCCTCACAGTCGAGCCTGTGAGGCAGTTTCACAAAGGTAAGTGGCAGAGAACGGTAATGGTCAGTGCTACATTTCCAACTTTTTGGTATACGCAAACGTATTCGTCTGGAAATCGCTCAGAAAAATCGTTTGGAAATCGTCTTTTGCGGTAGAGTTGAATTTCAATTCCAAAAATTCCTCTTGCAGATCGTCCGGTAGGATGTCTTCGTTGACTCCAAAGGGGTTTCTCGTCAACTTCCACTCTGGGAGTTCCGAGTTTTCCAGGTCTGAGAAGTAGCGCTCGAATTCTCGTTTCAAGAACTCGAGGTGTTCCTCCACTTGCAACTTCAACTCACCTTCCAGAAGAAGCTGCTTTTCATCAAGGGCTGCATCGAGGTTGGGAAAAGAAGCCGCGTTTCCCCTCTGAATTCTCCGAAGCCACAACCCCAGCTTGGCTAAGAAAGAACGTATTTCATCATAATAATCCATGCGACTCGTATTCCTTCCTTGCAAGAGACGGTTGAGAACATTCAACGTTTCGAAAATATCGACAAGGTATGCCAATGTCAGTTGAAAACCCTCTGACGTGAATGACAACAAGAGATCCTGTTTACCCTGAGCTTCAAGAAAGAGCTTCAATTCTTCTCTCAGCTCGTAAACACGAGCCAACATGTTCTACTTCGACAGCCAACGAACAGCCGTGTGAAACAACAGTCTCATGATCAGAACCGAGATATCCTTACACAGCATGGCAAACAGCCTCGAATTAACAGCCCTTTCTTTGACGTAATTGACGACTCGTATAGTAATGACCAGCTTATCATTCATTGCAGCAGGGAGAGTCCTGGAGGCCAGAGCTTCTCTGTGGATCATGCAGTGAGTCCTGACTGCGTTCGGGCTCTTCTGCTTCATCCTGGGGATAAATCCAATCCGTGATCCAATCATTGCAGGAGCACCATCTGTACAGACGACCGGCAGAACATCATCTCTTCCTCAATTGAAGTAGATTCCACAAAACGAACGTAGACCAGCAACTGAGACAGTTGAGCAACATCAGTTGTCTCATACAGTGAATGGCGAAAAAAGGTGATGCACGTATCTTTGTAAGAACTTGAAATTCAATATCCTTTGCCAGTTCATTGATTCACGTTTTCATCGTAGAATCAGAGAGGAAAATCTTCTCTAGCTTTCGGCTGCTGACCTCCCCCAATACAAGACTGCATGCTTTTAGCATGCATGGTTTGATCAGTGTTTCGCCAATGTTGTGTTTTTTTTCGCACGAGCAATCATATGAGCGATTTCGAAAGACGCTTCTCCTTCAGTAGATGATGATTGACGAAAGTTCTCTTCACCCGTAATCTTCATTTTCTTGAAAGATTCATTCTTCATTTGAAAGAACGCCAATGGCTTGTTCTGAAGGCCAGAGTGTTTCGTCTTCAGGTGACGTTTCAAGCGACTCGGCCTCAGGGCGTCATTGCTCACGCATTTTGGTACGCTCTGACCATTCATCGTGGCATAAGTAAACCAGTACTGAAGATGATCATCGAGATATTGTCTTTTCTTACCGCTCATCATATATCAAAATCTGCGAAAGGAAGAGAAAACAATTAGCACAAATTGCTATATAGATTCTTTATTTATTCAGTTTTAGTTACTGATTCGATTCGATTTACTCAGTTGTGAAGAAGTACAGTAGGTATAGGGGATTAATAAGCCATTCTGCTTCTTCCCCCGGTTCATGTTGTCATTGCTTGTGTGCATAGTCTGTGCATTGTGGTGAATACATGATATGATGAAATGATGTTTATTCAAAAATTATCGGGGTTATTCAGCACATCCTATCAAAGACTGCTATTTAAATTCAGCCATGAACTCAATGTAACCTAAATATGCCACTTATTGTTTGAATGAATTTTATGTTGGACATATTCTTCTTAAATAATATTTTATATTGATGTATTGCTTATTATTATTATTGATATATAATCTTTTCAGATTACCCTTACATGTAATAACACTATTCACAGATAGTTTTGATCATATTTGGACTAAATTTTTACTGGACTACCTGCATTCACTGACCCACTGTCCAACTAGGTAAACTTGTTTTCAGCTAAAGAGCATCTGACTATAATCTATCTGATAAAACACTACAAATTATTGTATGGTAAAACAGCAAATAAATCAGATCGTATATTGCACATCAAAACCACAACTAGAACGAAAGATGCATAATATAAAAAGTAATATTACCTAGCTGTTGGGAATGGTGCATAATAAAACTTCTTTAGCTATCAGTGCACAAACACTATGAATCCTCTCCTCTTATTTGTTGTTGAATCACAAACAGCATGTGAATTGAAAGTTCTCCAAAAAGATACACTTATTACTAGGTACCTACACTATTTGATTTTGTGTCATGATCTACTCAGCATACCTAGCTCACACAATATAATTATATTTTCTTCATCTTCCCTTACTCTAGGTACCTTAATTGTTTTCATTTTTCTGTATACTATGTATTATGTCTTCTAAACTGTCAAGGGCATTCAACATACTACCTAATCATATGGTTCTTGGATTGGATTGCAGAAGCAATACACATTATACAACATAACCTTACTGCACCATGCACTTCTAAATGACATATATGAATGAGGCACACAAAATAATACACTTAAATAGCATCACTTTAATGCACCTTGTACTTCAAGATGACACAGTTGATGCACGCTACCATTAACGCTTCGTCTGAATATTATGTCTCACATACTTCCGGAACGTCGTCGGCTTTTCTTATGAAAATTATATATTCAGCAATCGAAGTTAAAATCTGACCTATTAAATATCGTTGATGTTATGGTAATTACATATATTTTCCATAGAAACTTCTACAAAATCATTTTTATACACAGCGTCACGTGATAAAACTCTGGGAACCAAATTATTACAGTTTATTATTCTCTGTATTGGTGAACCACCTGGAAAATCAAAAAAATGAATTGACAAATTGGCATGAAATGTTGCCTAACTTTCAGTCACTTCTCAAGATTTACCAGCAAAAAAGACATCACACGTCTTTCCTGAGAACCCTTCACGCTTCCCCCCAGGAGGGAGGGGGGCAGTTTAAGAAAATCTGGTCTAGAGCATTGGTTCTCAACTGCTGGTCCATTGTGACTTTTTGGGTGGGCCACAGGAGGTCCACTGATATGTTAACAAACTGGAAATGAGTGTACGTAATTTAAAATTTACTGTAAATTCAGTAAAAACAATTTAATAAAATTAAACAAATGGACATCCATTTTATTATATTATTCCTATTTAAGAAATATATTGGCAATCTTTAAGTTATAGCTACTAAGTAGTAATTCAGGTCCCTTTAAGTTTTTAAATTTAATCTATTCTAAAATGAATATGCAAGATTCACGCCGCTATACGTGACCCTAACCTAGTACATATTTGTACTGTACGAGTCGAGGTGATGAACAATCATGTTGATTTCTGTCAGCTGCCGCGCGGCTAATTTTTTTTTTTTTTAGAGCCCATCTGGCGACTGCCCACTTGGGAAAAGTCGCCGGAAATACGACAGTCTAGAACTAGGCTACTTTAAAATAAAATTATGAAAAAATAAATATTGGAAAAACTAAACAATTAGGAAGAAATCTGCGGCATCGGGGAGAGGTCCCCTCACCCCAGTGCAGGAGCGTGGAACCTACAAAGAAAAACAAAAAATAGAACCTATTTGAATAAAGGGGAGAAGCCCCCACCCCCAAAAGTCAACAAGTCAGTGTGCACGAACTCGTCCCAGGTACAAGGGACAGGCGGTAGCGACCCCGCGGATCCCGGTACCGGGACAGGTAACGTGCGCGAAGATCACCCAGACTGGAAAATTCGACAAGAATGTGCCGAACAGTCTGGGGGACGATGCAGTCGTCACAATAGGGCACAGGCGAGCGCTCCATCAGATAGCAATGCGTCACACGAGATTGCGGTCCCATTCTCCTGGAGAACGGGAAGGGGGTCCTGCGAGAACTTGTCCCGAATCCTTTTGACTCGCTTCCACACCTCTGCTAAAGGGGTCTTCCCGTTAGGTGAAGACACGTATGCCCGCCAAGAAGAGCGGCGGGCGTGCTTCGAAATATACCGGAACCTAGCCCTAGCCCGACGAAATTCAGTGAAATCGTTCGGGCGGCGCTTATAGCGCATGTAGGCATAACGCTTCTGTTTGAGGGCCGTCTCACACTCGACCGACCACCATGGGAGTGGTCGGCGTGCAAAACGGCCAGACGTTCTAGGAATAGTAGTCAGGACCACGGCGATGAGGTTGCCGGAGAACTCAACGGCCTCATATACCGACCTAAACTCCTCGACTGAGATAGAGAATTCAGTCATTTCCTGAAATACAGGCCACCGCGCCCGCGCCAAGCACCACCGAGGTGGGCTCTCAGGCGGCAGTTGCCATGAAAATGATATTTGAATGGGAAAGTGATAACTAACATGGAGGTCACCAACCACCCACCAATCAAAATGAGGCTGTGCATCCGAAGAGCACAAATACAGGTCGAGGCAAGAAAATGAAGCGGTTCTCGGACAGTGATGCGTAAACTCATCCACGTTTAGGACACCCATCTCAAGCTCTTCGATCAGATCGGCAAGGACTTGTCCCCTGGGATTTATTGAGTAATCTCCCCAGAGAGGATGCCTGCCGTTCAGATCTCCAAGCAAGAGTAAGGGCCTCGGCAACCGTGCCACGACGCGGCGGAAGTCCCCCGCGTCGAAGTCAGCTGACGGTGGAATGTACGCAGAAATGATAGTATACCTCCTATCCAGGTGCAGCTGTACAGCCACTGAATAAAAGGAGGTATCTAAAGAGAAAGGAAGAACGGAGACATCATGACGGGTGTAAACCGCGCATCCCCCAGCCCGGCCATCCCGTGGTGAAGGGGGCACAAGACCCTTATACCCCGGAAGGGAGGGCAGGGGGCACGCGCCTAGCATGGTCTTCTGCAAAAAGATAGCTAACGGGGAACGGGACGAGACGAGCCTCCGCAGTTCTTCCCAGTTGGCAGGGAGTCCACGGCAATTCCATTGAAGGAATATGCCCGCCAGGCCTAGCTCGGAGGAGACGCGGGGGCCCTCCTCGAACAGAAGACCCTCACGGGAATGGCCGTACGCTTCCCGGAGGCACAACCCCGGGCGCTGTTGGCTGGATAAAGCGCTGAAGGCACTGTCGCATTCGAGGACTTATTGGGGGAGGTTGGGCTCGCCATGCGAGTCTTTTCCTCCCCCCGCCTCGAAACCTTAGGCGTGCGTTCCGGCTTCGGAGGCCCTCCAACACTAGGCGTGGGCGAAGGAGCTGAAGCTCCTTTGTTGCTGTCCTCCTTTCGGGGGATAGCTTTAGGAACCCCGGAAGATAGCCTAACTTCAGGGGTGTTGCCTCCTGTGAGTCTAAGGACTCGCTGCAGGCTCGTGGCTGTTTCGCCTTACGGGAAACGGTCACGCTGGGGGAAGACGGGGGAGCCCTGGTTTTAGCCGGGGCTGGGTGTAAACCCATTTTGCCGCCAGCTTTACGAGGGGAGCGCCCGGGTTGAGTAGAGCCCGCAGAAGGGCTCAGAATAGGCGCGGAAACAACCGTGCTCGTTAGCCTGGATGGGACAGGAGCAGAGGGTGCCTTTCTAACTATTGAGGCATATGACGTCCCAGGCAGAGCCGGGCGCGCTAGGACCAAGTCCTTAGCCTCACGGAATGAGATTCAATCCTGGGCCTGAACAGCCAGGATTTCTTTCTCGAGGAGATATGCACCACATTGCTTCGAAGAAGCGAGGTGCGGCTCTCCGCAATTGACACAGACTTCGGGTGACCCCGACTTTGCACGGCTACAAGATCGATTCGTATGGCCGAAGCGGTGACAGTAATAGCACCGCCGCGGCAGTGCCACGAATGCCTTCACGCGGTAGCGGTACCAACCGGCACGCACTGACTCAGGGAGCTTGTCACAGTCGAACGTGACGAAGAGTGTAGGGGTGGGTCTCAAGGCCCCTCCCCGTTTTCTCATCACACGTTCGACCTTGACCGCCCCATGGTCGGCCAGCTCTAAGGTGATGTCCTTAATGGAGTAGTCAACGAGTTCCCTCGCATAAACTACTCCTTTCACAAAGTTCATGGTAGAGTGCGGCGTCACACTCACCGGGGTGCCATGAAGTGTCCGAAGAGCACTTATCTTGGCCGCCTCAGCGGGATTCGCCGCATTCGCCAGTAGGATCCCGTCCGAGAAACAGGTCACCTTCGGCTGTCTACCAATTGCACTAGCTAATCCTCTCCTTTGATGGATCATGTTGCCCTTGGCCAACATGGTGCCATCAGTGGAGCGAATAAAGAGGAAGCGTTTGAAGCCAGCGGGCTCGAAAACGCCAGGTAACCTCTGAATGAAGGGCCCCGATGTCATCGAGGCTCCGCCCTGTGCACTTTTGGTCTTAGTCAGGGGCTCCGCAACCGGGGGGGTAGAGGGGCCGGATGTGCCGATCTTGGCTTGGTTGCTTGCCAAAGTGGCAAAAAACCCATCCGTCCCCGTAGCCCCCGCGGATGGAGAGGAGCCCCGAGTCTTTTTTTGTTTTTATTCTTTTTCTTTTTTGGAGAGGAGGGCGGGGAATGAACCCGCTTCTCACCTCCGCTGGAAGGAGCCCCCAGGCCAGATGGACCGGCCTTAACCAGGTCCTTCCCCGAAATGGAGAAGGTCCTGGTAGTCGTGGGGGCACCGGTCGGATGAGATCCCTCCCCTCCTTGTACTGCCTCAGAAACCCTAACCGTTTGACGAGGACCTTGCATTGGTTCGGTGCTTGGAACCGAGCCCAGATTCCCCCCCATGGAAGGCCCTACCGTCTGAGGCTGGGTTTCCTCAAGGACCATGTCTATCTCAGGGAAGGCCTTCAGTTGGCCATCCCCCCCTCCCAAGACATCGCAGGTCCCGTTAGCAGTATCGTCACTAGTCTTGTGTGGGGAGGCACATGCCTTGACCCCGGCAAGGTTCAATATTCTTGCCAGCAGGTCTTTTGAGGGAAGCGACCGAAGAGGCCTGGCTTCCCTTTCACCCCCTAAAGGGGTTTGCCCTACCGAGCCGCTTCGATGTGGAGCGGCTGGCTAAGGGCTGCCTGCTGGCTTTCTTGGCAGTCCCCTTGGAAAGAACAGAGGGGACTGCCGCTGGAAGAAGGGAGGTGCCCGAAAGCACCTCCAGTGAAGAGGGTGAGGGGGAGTCCCCTACACCCGTAAGCGAAGGAGAGGAGTAAGCCTCCTCTCCGGTTAGAGAGATATGTAGGGTCCCCTGCGCAAGCACAGGGGGCGGGGACCTCCATTTTTCGGTGGAGCTGCCCGAGGGCGGTTCCGTTGGTGACACAGGGAAAATTAAGGGGAAATTTTTATATTTCTCATCATTGGGCATGGTGACCCTATTTGTTTCACGGGATGCAATCGCTCATCACCTCTCGCAGTTGCCCGCACTGCAAGAAGTGCTTACAGGCCTGGCAGAGCCAGGCGCCGCCGTTTGGGACCACCCCTCCCGCCTGGTGGCCTGGCAGTCTATCGGCATGGCGGCTCCACCTTAGACGCGGCGTTAGACTGAGTGTGAAGAAGAAAGGAAAAGGGATGTGAGGAAGGTATGGGTGGGGATTAAGCAGGTTGTTAAAAAAAACTCATTCCAAACAGGAGCTTAGGGGTTAGGGAACGTTGTCCCCTTCCCCCTTAGCCCCGATCCGGGACGGTTGGCTTGAGAAGAAGGTCAGCATCTACCCTGTGAAATTAGAGGCTGACCATTGAAAGTTGTGGGAGAGGTTGTATGAAAAGCAACGAAGTAGGGGAGAAATACAGGCTATGTGAAGGAGGGAAGAGAGTCTAAGCTGGGGCCGGACCGCGCGGCTACATATAACACTGTCGTAAAGTGCTGTAGCCAGTAGCCACCGAACTGCTGAACTGATTAGTTGCATAATTCGTCCTGTGCTGTTTGGAGTAATTTGATTTTGTTTTCTACTGTAAAATGTAGTAATTTTTACTAGATGAAGAAAGGAGGATGAGTGAAAATAGTGAAATATTTCTGGTCGTTTGTTATGCTGGTTTATGCTGTATTATTGACTTTATCATACATTTTATCATTAGCATTGCCAAACTCAACACGAAACTGATATATTTCGTTGCACTGCCCACTGATCTGAATAAATGACAATGGCGGGAAGGAGTGTCAAGCGCAAGTATTCAGAGGACTACACTAAATTCGGCTTCACTTGTCAAGGAAAAGATGGCATGGAGTTACCTCAGTGTGTTATTTGCTTCAAAGTCTTGGGTAATCAGTCACTGAAGCCAGCTAAGTTTAAGCTTCATCTCGAAAAGTGTCACCCCAATTTGTTGCAAAAAAAATAAAGATTATTTTGATCGGTAGTTATCAGCTCTCAAGCGGCAGCGCCTTGACTCATAAGGTACATTCTATGAAAAGACCTCCAATGAAGTGTGTACATCTTACATTGTATGTAGCATACAAAGTTACACAGGCCAAGAAACCTCATACAATTGTAAAGCAACTTGTGCTACCCTGTGCGAAAGAAATGGTGTGACTTAGCGACGAGGACGCAGCACCGAAGCTAAATGATATATCTGTATCTAATGACACTGCATCGAGGCGGATAGGTGATATCTCACAAAACTATCAGTGAACAAGTTGTGGATGAAATAAAAAAAATCTCCATTGTTTGCCATACAGTTGGATGAATCAACTGTCTCACTGTCCTCTCAGCTATTGGTGTTTACACGATACATGCTTGATGGAGACATCAAAGAAGAATTTATCTTTCGTAAGACTCTTGATACCACCACAAGCGCTCAGGATGTGTTAGAAATTGTTAACAATTTTTTCGAAGCAAATGGTCTCGGTTGGGAAAATTTGGTGGGCTCAAGATGAGGGTTCCAAGCGTTGGTGAAGCAGCGTGCTCCATTGATAACTGGTATTCACTCCTTCATTCACAGAGGGGCATTAGCATCAAAAACAATGCCGGATCACCTGAACACCATTTTCAAAGGATTGGTGAAGGTGGTTAATTACATCAAATCGTCACCAGGTTGTTCAGAAAATTATGTCAGGACATGGGTTCCGACTTTGAGGTGTTGCTGTTCAACATTTATGTACGGTAGTTGTCAGCAGGGAATGTACTCAACATAATTTTTAAAGTGAGAGAAGAACTGACTTTATTTCTCCATCCTCAAGGGAAAGAGGATTTAAAAAAATATTCTAACACAGTCAGAATTAGAACTTGCATACCTTGCTGATATTTTTTAAATCTTCAACAAACTGAATCTTTAGCTACAAGGGAAATGTGTGAATCTGTTTTCTCACCAAGGCATCATCAACACTTTTCTTGAGCTAGAACTCTAGATCGGACGAGTCGCAAGTAACAATTTGGCTCAATTTCCACGTATGGATGCCATGCTCTGGGAAAAGAAGGGCATTCAGATGCAAATTCTCGAGCATTTACGAAAGCTGCGGGATGAATTTCACAAATACTTTCCAGAGGTGGACATGACAAGGGATGAGTTATCTTTCATCAAGAATCCATTCACAACAGATATTCAGTGTTCCAGATGATCTGCATGAGGAATTTTTGGAGCTGAAAAGTGATTTGGTGGCTCAAGATATGTACCAGCGGTCTACCATGGAAAGAATTTTGGCCAGTATGATACTTACCAAAATCTGTCATCATATGCAGTCAGATATCTTTTGCCATTTGTATCAACTTACATGTGCGAGAGTGGATTTTCATGTCTGCTGCGCATTAAGTCGAAATAGAGGAATAGGCTTGCAGTGGAATGCGATATTCGTTGTGCTTTAACATTGAAAAGCTTGTGAGTAAGAAGAGAATTCAAAAGTCTGGTTGCAAGGAAAGATGAATTAAGCAAATTTGAAGGGAAAGTGTTTGTTAGTTGTATACTCTTGCATAATTCCAAATTTCCGTTTGTTAGAAAGAAATTTCACGGCAAAATGTTAGATAAGTATTCAATTTCCAGGAAATTATGTTAGCTGGCTATATTATTTTATAGAACTTTTAGAAATTATTATCTCGCTCCAAGATCAAGAATAATCACCATTTCACAGGCTAAGTATATATTTAGCTGTGATTTATTAATAATAACTACCTATTAGGATCCTTTAAGCATATTATACTTAGACACTGTGAATGCGATATTTAATAACCACCTAATATAAGAGCAAGTAAGTGGAGATTTTTATTCTTTTACTAAGTTTATATTACAGCCATTATTTTTCATTTAAAATTCAATTTAACTATTCTTCTCGCAGTTTCTTGTTCAAATTGTTGCCAGTGACCAAGTTCATAATTAAAAATTAAACAGGAAATTCGCGATAGGGGTATTGGGCCCTCTTGGACTTGCCGATGTGTAACGCAGTACTCTGCAGGTTGGAGACCCCTGATCTAGAGAAATATAAGCCATCTCTATAGCAAAAGCTGCCCCAGCCCTTTCCTAAACACGGGGGAAGAATCGGGTCCTTATTCGCTGCTCATTTGGCACCACAAACACGATTATTAGATCTGACAATTAGCGGCGCCATTCCAAGGTCATTTTGTTGCACTTCAAACCAGGTTTAATGACTTTAGTGCTGTGAAAGATTTTCGCCATGATATGCACCTGGTTAGCCAAATATTTACGGTCTAGGAGGAGGGGGAGACATGTCATGCGACGCTACTATCGGACGGAGGGAATTTCATAATTTCCCCCCCCGCCCAAGTTATCACTGATCCTCCATTCTTAACTGCCTGAAGAGGACGACTTCTTTAGATGTAAACTCGGACCTAACATGAAAATATTGTCAAAGAAGAATCGCCCAAATATAACAAATTCTTATATGGTCTAAACACCACTTTTTACGACGCTCGTTCTTAATTTGGGTAAACAAAAGTTAGTCAATCGCATAATACCCGGCTTCGTGAACCTCTCGACGAGCAGTCTACCTCAAAACATGAGTAGTGGTTGTTATAGCAACGAGTAGCAGCCACCTTCACACTGCATCGAGCACACCGGTGTGCGGTGTGTTACCAGATAATAATATTTTTCATTCCAGGCTAAAAAAATAATTATTCGGGTAAAATAAAAAAAATAGCCAAAATGAAAATGCGAATATTATTTTTGTGATATCGATAAGTAAATAAAGTTAAATAAGCTGAAAAAAATTAAAGATGTGAACATTTGGCAGCCCCGTTTTGAAACAAGAATGTTTCGACAATCTTGCTTGAAATACACAAATAAAATCTAACTAAATTTAATATATATTTTTCTAGTACATTTCTAACTAAATAACCCACACCCCAAACACTCCATCTCTCATCAAATAATATATTGACACTGAAGGAAAGTCAGCGTAAAGTGTGACGACTAATTTGAGAAATTTTACATTGCAACGAGGATATGGACACACACAAAAAGCGATAGAGAAACGGTGTGCGAGATACATGTAATGTCTAGTGGTGGAGATAAAGACACAGGCGATGAATTAAAGTTTTAATTCAAGTTTTGTTAAATCCATCGTAAAAGTGTAGTTCGCCAACCTGCCTTTATCCAGGCGGATCCCAGCCGGATAATGAAATAGACATAAAGGTCAGTATGACCGGTGTCAAGAAGCATTATGTTTGACTCCAAACAGTGTTCAGGTGGAAGCTTCGTCGCCCGAGGCGAGAGGGACTTGTTCCGCATCAGAGGTATATAGATATCCATCGGCAGGATTCCTTGGAACAGAGACTGTATGTGTTGTGTTGCGAAGACGGGAGAGGAAAGAAAGCAGTGTTGTAATTGGCTGTGTGTGATAAGAAGTGCAAGATCTACCCACCCCAGTACAGGGGGGTGGGCACAGCGCCTCCACCAATTCGTAGCCAGATCTCTCGGTGCGCTGACGTTTTGTGTCCACTCTTGCCGGGATCGAACCCGGTACCGCGACGTTGGCAGACCAACGCCGTATCCACTCAGCTAGAAAAAGCGCTACCGTAAAAGTGTCAAGTGATTAAATCAATTATAACGCAAGAGGCAAAGACAACCTCCTTCTGCACCACATCAGAACAAGATACTCGTCTAAGGATTCCATCATAAAGATCAGTAAGACGGCACAAACTTTTCCGATGTCTGATAGAAACGCCAAATTATATCTATGCTTGGTCCATCATTTCTTCCCTCCACCCCATCCACACAAAGACGCTTATTCATGACAGCACACTGGCAAACAAATCACCGGAATTCATTGTTGGGGGAGAACAATTGGATGTTGGTGACATTCATCTTTGTCGATGAAATCTAGGGTTTTCACCGTGACCAGAAACAGAAAAAAAACCCTCTTCTTGTTAGATCTTAACAATTCACAAACTTTAATAGGAGCAATTGCCTGGTGGAACGTGAAGATAAATAGTTGCGGTCCACAAAATGCCGTTTGTTATTTGAATGGGATCGTAGAAAGTTAACATCCTAAAAAATTTTCAAGCGAAAAATACCACTTGACGTGTCTCGCTTCAACTCCGAAATCGCCATCTCATGGGTTTACGAGAAAAGGGCCACACATTACGGGAGTTCGCAAAAGTTGTCTTGTGAATTTCTCCCCCCCCCCCCCCGCTTAAAGCATCATACAAACATGACCCAATTTTGGTTGATACAAATTCCGTGCCAAGAACACCCGAATAAACAATTAATGGTACGAAAATCTTCCCTAAGAACGACCCATAACCTTCTCGGTGGTGGTCTCTGGTCTATGCTTCGCCCCCCTCCCCAACACATCCAGACCTTAATTCGATAGAGAACCGGTGTGTGATCATTAAAAAAACGAGAAGCGGAAAGCCGCGAATTAAGATAAAACACCGACCATTACTGGGGGGCCATCACTAGGGAGTTTTTGCTACTGACGTTGATGTCGGACCAGAACGAAACAAAGGTTGTTCACTTTTTTCCCGAGAGGAATCCTAAAACCTATGGAACTTATAGTTATCGCTCCCCCAAATTATAGAACTTAGAGCTACCATTGATAAAACATGGGGAACATATAGCTACCAGTTCTAGAACATATGGAAATTATTAGCCATGTCCTAAAACCTATGGAACATAGCTATCAAACTAAAACGTACGGAATTTATAGCTGTCACTCCTAAAAATGATGGAACTGATAGCTCGCAGGCTTAAAAACTATGGAACTTATAGCTATGTCATAAAACCTATGGAACTTATAGATGTACTAAAACTTACGCACCTTATAGCTATGGGACCTATAGCTATGTCCTAAAACCCTAAGAAACGTATATCCATCAGTCTTAAAACCCTATAAAACCTATAGTTATATCCTAAAACATATGGAACTTATAACTACACCCTAAAACATATAAACTTATAGATGTACTAAAACCCAGGCGCCTTATAACTTGTCCTAAAATCCTATGGAACTTATAGCTATCAGTCCTAAAACCCTATGAAATCTATAGCTATGAACTAAAAACCTATAGCTATCAGTCTTAAAACATAATGAACTTATAACTATCAGTTTGAATCACCTGTTAGATGCCTCAGGGACATGAGAATGACATATTTCTTTGCTTCCACTGAAGGGCGAGTTTGAATCACCTGTTAGATACCTCAGGGACATGAGAATGACATATTTCTTTGCTTCCACTGAAGGGCGAGAAAGAACTAAGGAGAACTGTACACCCCTAAATAGGGAATAAGTGATCACGCACGGCCCCAGGCAAAGTCAAACCAAGTCGGTGGTAGGGCGGGGCAACCGGTGACTAACCACACTGAGGTGAGGTTTAAATTCAGTGATCCGGCAAGGGCGTTCTCTCTTTAACTAGGCCGTCGTCGTAGCTACATGATCAGTGAGCGGGACCAGTTGGTCAAATGAATTGATCCCTTGCGATATATAGCGACTCACTGATTGCTCTCGGGGCATTGTACTCTCCACACCTTCTGGTTCGCGGTGGCCGCGAGCCGGGTGGATGTCGAGATTATCTTCTTTGGGCTTCCTGGGCATGTGGAAATTGCGGGGAATGAGCGCGCCGATGAGGGCACAAGATTTTGGCTCTTCCTCACACCGACTACTTAGCAGGAATCAGGGCAGCCCTCCTGGCTGCTTGGCCAAGAAAATGGGAGACAGCCGAGGGGAACCTAAAGTTGCGTGCCATTGCGCAGCGACTGTTCCAATTGACCTATCCCTAATACCGGGATGGTTTCATGTCGCTTTCTGTCTTCAAATTAGGTACAATCGCGGGACACTCCGCTGTTTGATGGAGCGCTCGACTGCACTTTCTTGCGACGGCTGCGTTGTCCCACAGACTGTTTGGCACATGCTTGTTGAATGTCCAAGTCTGGGCGATCTTCAAGCACGTTATCTGTCCCAGTAACGGGCCGAGCGGGGTCGCTACCGATTGTCCCTTGCTCCTCTCGGGACGGGTTCGTGTATACATACTTGTGGATTGTTACTTTTTGGAAGAGGTTGGCCTCCTCCTTTTTTATTTGACTTTGTTGTAGGTGGCATGTACCTTCGCGGTGCGAACACCACCGACCCGGATGCGCTTCGTTCTTTTTGGTTGTTTTTTTGTCGTTTTTGTCTTTTTTTGCGGATTTTAGAATAGCCTAGTACTAGACTAGAATTTTAATTAGTGACTTATGCCATTGGAGTCAGTGGCCAGATGGGCGAATTGAGAGAAAAAAAGAAAAGAATACGAGTTCCATGAGGACTAGACGTACCATTAGAATGCGAGCTACCTGCCGACCAACCCTCCCATTAGGATGCGAGCTCCGAGGGCACACGCACGGACCTATTCAATTAACACCGGGTTACATAACCCCCTCCGTATATTAACGCGTGACCGAGAAAACGTACGAGGGAGATGGGGCAGAATTGAGGGTGAAAATACTCGCGCACAAAAGCACAAGTGAAGTAGACATAATTAAAGCAACACAAATAAACGCGGTCCGGCTGACCCTCCTCTCAGGTTTCGTTAGAGGGGCGCCCGAGGACAAGGTCATAACTGGGTCAAATTATTATCATCACGTTCTCTCTTCGACTGCAACCGATTCTCCACAAAACGTGGTCAGCGCGCATCAACGCCGGACACCCTCTCCACTGTTTACCCCATTACACAACCACCTAGACACTCTCTCTCTCTCTCTCTGGGGAGGGGGGGAGCTAGAGGGAGAGGTGACGCCCCCTTGTCGCGGGAAGAGAGCTTGTGTGTACCTTTGACTTTTCGAGCTATGTCGGCGGGGGTACCTCTTCTGGGTATCCCTGTTAGGGCTTCCATTGTCGATTTGGTCGGAAACGAGGTTCCAGACAAAGCGCGTCCTTCCTTCCTTTTTCTATTCTATCATCCTTTTTCACCTTTATCTTATCTTTTCCACTTATTATACAAAATGGAAAAAAAACCTACGCCTATCATGACACTCTTACCCTTTTTTTCCTCTATCTACATATAAGGACCTGGCAGCTACCTCATGCGTCAAAAGAGAGGCTTTGGAACCTCTATAAACAACGCCAATCGACGCTCACTGGATGCGAGAAACTAGGACTAGAGGTGTCCTAGGCGTTGGGGCACGATGAATGGGATGAGGGTAGTGCCCCGTTAACCCCTTCTCTGGCGCGTAATTATTGACCATTCCCAGTGACCGTTGACGGGTGCCTCTAGTAGCATCGGTCCGAAGTGACGGCCCTTTGTTTCCAGGTTGGTTGCCAGGCCAATAAAAAGCCTTGGGGTGAGTCTCTTGGTGTGGCGGGATATCCATTGAACACTGCTCCGAGATCTTGGCCGTTGTGACGGGAACTAGTAGGAGTTTAGTACGGGGCGTGCTCCGTTGTTCACCTGGTGAGAAATCGATGGCCCCTTCGGGGGCCGTCAGTGTTGCTTGGTTGGGAGCCACGGCACGCCGAGGTTTGACGACTCGGTGGGACGAACAGCAGCACATAGAGCGTGCCTTCTGAAAGATCCGAAACGTCTCCGATCGATAGGCGGGAGAGACTCACCAGCCTCCCTTTTTTCTTATTGATTAGTCGTAAAGTGATTAAGTATAAAGCTTTCAGAATGACAGGAAAGAGAGGACCAGGTGTTCTAAAATATACATGCGCAACGTGCCAGAAGTATAAGTGGTGTGTGGATTTCCCAGAGTGGTGTTT
The DNA here is from genome assembly GCA_963969495.1 of Ceratothoa steindachneri. NCBI lineage: Eukaryota > Metazoa > Arthropoda > Malacostraca > Isopoda > Cymothoidae > Ceratothoa > Ceratothoa steindachneri. Next base: position 71,009,445 of record OZ018331.1, on the reverse strand, counting down.
ACTGAAATGCCATCTGGGCAGTGTCTGCACCGCTTGCATCCTGAAGGGTGAGGTCCAAGAAGCAGTGGTCTATTGTAGCGAGATAAAAGATCTCTACAGGGCTTAAGAGGAGAGAGCTCGATCACTCGAGATGAAAATAGAAACCATGGAATCAGAGCACGCGCGCAATCTTAGCCGTCTCGAGGATAGGGTCGCAGAATTAGCCGCAAGATTAGCGACCCAGTCAACTCCAACTGACGGTGCTTCTGCCGCCGATCCTCTCAATCAAAATGGCAACACTGCATCACAGTACCCGGAGAGACGAGTGGCCAAGTGAAGAAGAAAAAGAATTGTAATCGTTTACTTCCCCCGAATAATGATGGTTCCGGCGTAGCCGTTGCCGAAGGAGTAAGTCATGATGGCTTCACTCCTATCAGAAGCGAAGCCCATAGACCGAGGGAGGTTTTGATACCGACGCCAGTCTCAACATCTAATAGATTTGCTCCCCTGGATTCGGGCCGGGAGTCTTCAATCGTTATCCGAGACTCTCAAGTGAGGGGCTGGCCGAATCGGCCAAACGGGATGTGCAAGGAAATGTGGCGCTTACGTAGCCTACCAGGTAAGAAGACGCGAGAAATCATAAAAGAAGTTAAAAAGATTAGACTAGGACAGGAAAATACGCCGGCAGTGGCCCAAGCCAGTGGAAACGATCTGTTCCTACGGGGAGGCTCTGCAGGCTTTACTGAGCGCATCATCGAAGATGTCAGAAGTTTAGCAGCCTCGTTGAAAGAAAAAACATCTATACAGAACTGTCCCAGAGCATGAAGTGCAAGGAGTCGACATCAAGGTCGACAATACAATGTACAGGTTCATAGTGGCCTATCGACCTCCTCATCGGACGGTAGAGGTTGATATAGACCTGTACCAAAAACTGTCCAGTCTCTTAGACGGCCCTCCCTCGCTGCTGGTAGGGGACTTCAATTGCGAGTCGACTGGAGTGACCGAACGGGCGACGGAGAGGCATCTCGGCTTGTAGACTTTGCTGACAGCAACTTCTGACTCAGTGAGTCGGCGAGCCTACCCGAGGGGGCAACGTTCTAGATCTACCATTTACCACTGAAGATGACCTCGCCTCTGACCTGTCAGTGGATGAATGCCTAGGTGGTAGTGACCATAACATAGTAAGGTTTGGAGTACGTGCTCCCTGTATGCAAGGTACTAATGAAAAAGCACGTAAATTGGATATCAGACATGCAGATTTCGATGGGCTTCGGGGGGCACTTGGCCAGATGCAACCAACTAACGAAGGCGGGACGAATTCCAAATCGAACGACTTCAAGAATCGTTTTATGGAGCGTCAGGCCGAGATCGTTCCCGCGAAGGCTGTTAGACTAGCGAGCATTCAGCCTAGGTGGTTTTCTCAAGAAATCCCTAGTGCTATTAAAGCTAGAAAGACAGCGCACAAAGCATGGAAAAGGAATAGTAGTGCGTTGCACCATGAAGCATATGTGACCCATAGTAGAACGGATAAGGCACTAGTGCGCACGGTTAAGCGTAACGAAGAAATTCGTGTAGCCTCTCTCTCCAAATAGAGCCCCAAGGAGTTCTTCGCGTACGTGAACAGCCGAAAACCAGTACGCCAACGCATCGGACAGCTGAGGGAAACGGACAGCGTTCTCCAAGATTCAGATGAGGAAATAGCTGGCATACTCAACGACTACTACTCCTCGGTTTTCACGAGGGAAAGGGGCGGAGATATACCGAGACCGCCGATAATGATAGATCGTGAGTTAGAATCACTAGAAGCAATAAGTACAACTTGCCAAGAGGTTGCTAGGGGGCTAGGTCAGTTAAATGCGCATAAATCTCCAGGTTATGATGGCTTCCTGCCAAGAGTGCTGCGTGAGGTGAAAGATCAGTTGAGCACTCTCTTTCTGAGATTTTCAACTCATCGCTCGACAGTGGCGAAGTACCTGCAGACTGGCATATGGCCAATGTCACCCCAATCCACAAAAAGGGGGACCGTGGCACCGCAGGGAACTAACGACCAATAAGTCTCACTTCAATCGTGGGCAAAGTACTGGAAGGCATCATAGGGGATAGGATAATGAATCATTTAATCTCACGACCTGTTGAGAGACACCCAACATGGGTTCCGAAGAAAGCAAACGTGCCTCACGAACTTGCTTGAATTCTTCCACGGGATAATGAGTGAGTTTGACAGAAGTCGAGCGGTGGACATACTTTATTTGGATTTCCAAAAGGCTTTCGATAAAGTCCCCCACCGCCGACTGATGACAAAAGTACGTGCCCTGGGAATAAGAGGAAAGGTCGCAAAATGGTTAGAAAGTTGGTTGTCGGACAGGCAACAGAGGGTTACCATCGGAGGCCACACCTCTCGGTGGTCGTCAGTAACGAGCGGAGTCCCTCAGGGTTCCGTGCTAGGCCCTCTATTATTCATCATCTACATCAACGATATAGATGTAGGACTGGTAAGTCGTCTAGTGAAATTTGCCGACGACACAAAACTAGAAGCTAACGTAGAGAATCCCGAAAACATGGAGATGTTGAGGGGTAACTTACGCATGATCGGCGAGTGGGCTGACAAGTGGCAGATGCCTTTCAACTTAGACAAGTGTAAGGTGATGGACATCGGGTATGCGAACCTCCGGTCAGGCTACGAGCTACAAGGTATGCGTCTTGAGTCTACTGATGTTGAGAAGGACTTAGGTGTGCTGATTAGCAGCGATCTCAAATTCTCGAAGCAGTGCTTACAGGTGGAGAAAAAGGCTCATCGCCTGTTTGGTTACATCAAGAGGCAATTCAGCTTTCGAACAAAAGAGGTTGTTTTGCCTTTGTACAACTCGCTGGTGAGAACTCACCTAGAGTACGCTGTTCAGTTTCCTGTCTCCTCATTATCGAAAAGACATCGATCGTCTGGAAAAGGTGCAAGCCAGGGCCACGAAACTGATCCCATCGCTAAGGAACAAGACATACCAAGAAAGACTGCAAGAGCTCGATCTCTATTCGTTAGAGACTCGAAGACTGCGCGGTCGTCTAATAGAGACTTTTAAAATCTTGAAAGGATTTGAAAATGTCGACTCCACCAAGTTCTTTACCCTCAAGCGGAATACGACTCGAAATCACGGATGGTATGTGTAGCTGCCCAGATTCAATACCATTCCGATGGGTAAGTCATTCACATATGACATTTGTGACACATGGAATAGATTACCAGCGGGAGTTGTTGAGAGTAGCAGTGTCGAACAGTTCAAGAGTAGACTTGACAAATTGTATTTGAAAACTTGATGATCTCATAGCAAGTAATTAGTAAGTGCTAAGAATCGAAACCGCAAAAAGTGCCTCCTCAACATGGGCCGCAAGGCCTTTGAGGTACTTCTTTTCCTTGTAACTCCCCTCTGTTTACCCAATTACGCATAAAGCCCCCTTGTGTTTACATTATTATTATTATTCCGATCTATTAACCCCCTTTTGAATAGAATGTATGTATATATATATATATATATATATATATATATATATATATATATATATATATATATATATATACATATATGAATCCAACAAACCAGAAGAAACAGAAAACGAGAAAAGTTTTCTTTGGAAATAATAAAAAATATATATATATATAAACCCTTAAATCAATATATATTAAGAGTCAAAGTGGCTTGAAATTATGGTTCCCCATGACAACATAGGCCGTTAAAGGGTTTATATTTATAACAAAACAACGAGAACATCAACACCGAAATAGGACCATTGCCGAAAACTATTGTTTTGGGCTCAGGCGCTTAAAACCATTGGCAAAGTTGCATTAGAAACAACCACACATACATAAAGAACAATCATAAGTGCTAGACTTCAGGAGGGGGGGGGGCACACAACCCTCCCTCAGTGCAGGGTGGTTTCACCTACCCCAGAATACACCCTTGCAAAATAAAACCGGTGAAAATCAAGGCACAATCGCCCTGTCGAATGGAGACAAGGTTAACAGACCTACCAAAGTCGCGTGCTCTCAATTATTTGACTTACGACCTTCAAAACTTTCAATACTTCCCGGCCTAACCTTGGGGGGACCTTGGCAATTATATCAACCGAAAGAGAATGTACAACAACATAAGGTTTTCAGATTGCGTTAGAATCGGCCGAATAGTTATGATGTCATTGCCCCCAAAAACTCATTGGAAAGTAAATTGGCTACCATCCGACCGACGATCTACGAACCGACATAGTAAATTATAGAGTCGCGTAGAAGCTACCCCCCCCCCTTCGGTTACCCCATCATCTGCAATTCCGAGGGGAGAGGATGAAAGCTGACATTGAGATGACTCGTTGAGTAAACGACCCAATGCGAATATAAACTCGTCTTACATACGGGTGACAAAAGCCAATGGGGCTTGTCAAAGGTCCCCCCCCCCCAAGTCTATCAACTAGCCAACTATTAACTAATCGGGTCTAGAATAGCACTAAGGGGTCATTTACTGGGGGAGAACGAGTGAAGACCTGCGACTGATGGATGCTTTCGGACGCAACCTTCGGGAGGAGGGTTTAGAACGCAGAGCGATTGGTTTTCGTTTTGTTGTTGTTGCTTTTGTTTTTAACGCAACAAACAAATGGTATATTTTTGTTAACTTCAAGAGCCTATCTGGAGAATGCCTACTAGGTCAAAAGTCGCCATAATTCACGCAAAACCTACCTAATGCTAGGCTAGATTAAAAAACAAGTAAAAACAAAGATAAAAAGGAGCAAAGGCAATATAAGTTTAAAAAAACAAATAAACCTAAAGAGAAATAACAAAACCTACAAAGACCTAAGAAAACAAAGGATAATTAATGCATGCGTCGTCGGCATCGGAGGGAGGCGGGACGCCGAACACAGGAAAACTTATTCTGTAAAACCCTGCCCTTTTTGGGGGGGGGGGGGGGTCCATTATTCTAAAAGTCTCTATTTTCTGAGGAAAGGGGGGTAAATATGCCTAAATAAGAACAAGGAGGTCCATTAACGGAAAAGAAATTTAAGATTTTAGGGGAAGGGGGAGGGGTATGGGATTTATTCGAACAGGCCTGAAAGGGATAAAAGCGACCTCTCTCCATTTGCCGTGCACCCCCCCCCCCCCTCCTGAAGTGGGTCAATGCTGAAAGGAGTCGGAAAATTCCAGTGTCGAAACTCGCTGGCATTCAACGGAGGGTCAGCTGGAATATGACCCCTCGGATGCGTTATTCCACGGAGCCAGGTCAGCCCCGCGAAGCGCGACTCGTTAAAGCACCAAGGACACCTTCTGCCCCCCCCCGCACCCCCACCACTAATACATACTATAACGGGGGAGTAGCAAGCAAGTTCACCCCGTTCCCATACAACCCCTCTCCAGAGAAAGATTCGAGACAAGATAAATTTAGGGAATCGGGGAGACGGAGATCCCCTTCGATAAAAAGATGGGGGGGAAAGGAATATAAAACAAGCATCACAAACGTAATATTGCTTGTAATACTATTTTTAATAGTAGTAGTAGTGGTAGTTCATCAACCTGTTTTTATCCAGGCGGATTTTGACCGGATAATGAAATGCACTTAAAGGTCAGTATGACAATCGCTGGTTGGTGAGCCCGAGGGCACCATGGCCCGTTTATGTATCTATTGATAAACATATCGAGTAATTTTATAGGAAAAAAAGGTCTGCCTCGTGGTAATGTTAAATCCTGCGTCAATGTTAATTTCTCCCCAGGAGCAAATCACCTCTGCTCCCCCCCCGACCCCCGGGAGATTAAGGGAGAAATCCTTTGATCCTACAGCCTGTGTTGTAAGACCCCCGTCAAAGTTATCCCCAATTAAGTGGGGGCCCAGCCTTCTGTGAAGCTGTCCTCTGATGGACCAAGTTAGAGCGGAGGTTCGGCCTTTGCATGCTTTGGGGATTTTAAAGCCTCCCACTCCCCCCATTGTACTAGCTCTCCATGAAACATCTACGAAGCGGGAGTTCGTTTGTAACTTAATCTCACGCAAATCGCCTTCAAGGGAGGCGGTACCATTTTCGAGGATTGCATCCAGGTGGGGTGGCGGTATCATATCCACCGGGAAATGACCTGACCTGACCACTCCTTGCCCAACCGGGTGTGCGACGCCGGGTAACTCGGCCACTAATAAATAATTACACCCATGCGACACAGGAAAACTCGATCGGTAATTAATAATTACATCCTTGCGACGACGGGAAACTCAGCTAGAGGGAAAAGAAAAGGTGGGGGCAGGAATTGAAAAATCCAGGATGCGCAACAAAAAAGAAGGACAATATCATCCATGATGTATGGAAACCTTTTGCTGCACCTTGTTGACATCAACAAGAATTGGTAACCATGAATACTGTACCGGAGGCAGAATGGTACAAAGGTCACGAACTCTGAGATCTAGAGAAGTTCGTAATGGAAGGGGGGGTAGTAAATACATGCGACAGGTACCTTTCCCGACTACCCTAAAGAGGAGATTACTTGGCGCACTTCTGAACTTACCGAAGCATTGCCATAGCTCGGCAGCCCGATACCAAGTGTCCATACGACAGACACTGCAGAGATCGGGGGCTTGGGGGGAAAGGATGGCAGAGGATGGGTAACACGTGAGGTTGAGTGCTTATGTTAAATTGCCTTAATTAAGAGGCCTTCAGCACAGCTCATCCTCAAGGTCGTCGGAGGAGGCTGGTTCTCAAGTAGGTGGCAGACTCGGGTGCCCCCCCCCCTCCTCAACCCCGTCCACACACCGCCTCCCGCGGAGTGCGCGGGACGGGAGGAAGGTTGGTTGGTTTGGCCACACGAGAACGAGGCTACTTTCAAAACAAACAAGAAGCGAGCACGCTCCGGCGTCGGTGGGACCGCCTGCCCCCGGCACAGGATCATGCGCCCAACACCAAAGAGGGTCAAATAAAATGGAGACCAGCTTCCTCGCGCGAGGATCACCCATACTATCAGGAACGGGAGGAAGTGCCGTTGTAAGCATTAGTTCCCAAACCGACATGTGCGGAGCTATCAGAAGGGAGGCGATGATGAGGGAATCCCTAATTTACCAACTTTTCCGTCGTGCGGTTCTACATAAAGGTAGTATAATTTTTCAAGAATCTAACCTGGCGACTACCTAGACGGGAATAAGTATTATTTTCATTGTGGAAGCCCATCAGGCGACTGCCTGCATGGGCATATGTCGCCGTACACAACAAGGCCTAGTACTAAGCTATATTAAAAAACAAAGAACAAAAGATAACAATATTTAACTAACAAATAACAACGATAAAAAAGAACATGGGTTAAAAAAATAACGAGGAAAAACAAAAGGGCAAGAAGGAAGCATGCTCCGGCATCGGGGGTAGGCTAGCCTCCCGTCAGCGCAGGAATATGCGGCCTACAAAAAGAAACACAAAGAAAGGTCAAATAAAGTTGAGGCCAGCCTCCTCCAAAAAAAGTCGTAAAGTGCACGAACCCGTCCCGAGTACAAGGAACAAGCGGTAGCGACCACACTCACCAGGTACCGGGACAGGTAACGTGCGCAAAGGTCACCCAGACTGGGACATTTAACGAGAATGTGCCAAGCAGTCTGGGGAACAATGCAGTAGTGGCAATAAGGCGCAGGCGAGGGCTCCATCAAATGGCGGTGCGTCGCGCGGGTGTGTTCAATTCGGAGACAACAGAAAGTAACCTCATGGCGGCGCGGCATTGGGGGGTAGGTCGATGGGAACAGTCACTGCGCAATGGCTCTAAGTTCCCTTAGAGCGTCTCTTATCTTCTTTGCCAAGCAGCCCGAAGAGCTGCCCGTATTCCTGCCATGTAGTCGGTATGAGGAAAAGCGAAACGCTGGTCTGGTCGCCGACTCCTCTCTGACTCTTTGGCGCCCTCATTCCCCGCAATTCCTACATGTCCAGGAACCCAGCAGAAGATTATCTCAACGTCCGCCCACCCGCGAAAACCGTAGAGTCACGGATATCACGAACCAGGGATGAGGAGATTCTAATGCCCCGAGAACACTCAGGGCGCTGTGAGTCGCTATAGAAGACAGACGCAACGCGTGGCAGAACCCCTCTGACTTCAAACAAGATGAGATACGGCGTGAAAACCGACCCCTTCCTGGAACTTGGAACCATCCGTATACACTGGCACGGTTCCAGCGTGACACGAAGTGTGTTTCAAAAAGGCCGAACGCAATACTCCGGGCGCTGTACAAGCTTTGGGAGCAGAGCCGTGGCGACAAATGGTCAAAGGTAGTACCCTCTAGGATAGTGTCCTGGGAAGAACCAGGGTCGCCACTGGCGCGGGAGCTATGACTAGCTCTCGAAGAGTTTCCTGGCGCTAAAACCGAAGGGCTTAGGGTATGACTTGCGTCTTTCGGCGGTATAGGAAACGTCGACGTTAGCTGATAATGTAGTGAGAGCTGTTGGCGGCTGAGAGAGGCACCGGGCTTGCGCGTACAGGCGAGTAATTCACTGCACGCGGCGCAGAGCGAGTCGCATCTCCCCAGCATCGACCAACAGGCTCTCAATGGGGGAAGTGCGGAAGGCACCGGTCGCAAGGCGAAGGCCGGTGTGGTGGATCGAATCCACCTTCCGCAATAAACGCTCGGCTGCGGATGCATAAAAATCGCATCCGTAGTCGAGCTTCGAACGAACAAAGAATCGATAAAAAAGTAAGGCAGTAGCCCTATCAGCGCCCCAAGCGCTGAACGCCACGGAACGGAGAATATCCATGGCGCGGGTACAAGAGACCCTAAGGCTGCGAATATGAGCATCCCAGGTGAGGCGTCAGTCGAATACAAGACCAAGGAAACGGTGCGATTTCACCACATCCAGGCGCACCCCATTAAGAAACAAATCTGGGTCGGGGTGGAGCCGTGGATGGCGGCAGAAGTGCACCACCTTAGTCTTGGCCAAAGAAAACCGCAACCTGTGCGCTTCGGCATAGCGAGATACGCGGTTCAATGCCTGTTGGAGTCGACGCTCCAGAGTTGGCATCTGGGCCGCGCCAAAAGAGATCGAAAGGTCGTCTACGTAGAGCGTAGCGAGAACATCTTCCGGCAGCACCGAGGTGATGCCTTTGATGCTCAGGGCAAAGAGTGTGACACTGAGGACACTTCCCTGCGGGACACCCTCTTCCTGCACCTTTGGGTCGGAGACGGCTTTCCCCACCCGTGCGCGGAATCGACGATCTCGCAAAAATTCAGATATAAACATTGGGAGGCGTCCCCCTCGCCCCCATCGTGTGGAGAATTTCCATGATACCGTATCGTCATGCGGTATCATAAGCCTTCTCCAGATCGAAAAACACCGTGGCGTAGTGCTGTCTACGAAGGAATGCCTCGCAGACGGCATTTTCCAGTCGGAGCAGAGCATCCGACGTGGAGTGGAACTTGCGGAAGTCGCACTGTGCACAAGACAGATGGCCTCCACTGTCTAGGAAAAAGGTGAATCTAGTTTGCTAAAGGCGAGCACAGTAGACATTCGCCAGGAATATGAGAAGACCCTCCACCCAGATTCTGTTGAACAAATCTAACAGAAAGGCCATGCCTCGCTCACCCAGGTGTCGACGCATGGCGAATGGGACATCGTCCGGACCATGGGCGGTGTCCGCGCACGAAGCAAGAGCGGAGCGCAACTCACTCACAGTAAACCTGTCGTTGAAGGGTTCTCCGCCTCTCGAGGTAAAGTCCAGCCGGCGGCCTTCCGCGACATCACGACGTGCATTGAATGCTGGCGGAGCAGCATCCCGCCTAGAGAATGCGGAAAAAGCGGTCGCTAAGGATTCCGCCACGGACGCGGGGTCCGAAATTGCGGTCCCATTCTCCTGGAGAACGGGAGGGGGGTCCTGCGAGAACTTGCCCCGAATCCTTTTGACTCGCTTCCACACCTCTGCTAAAGGGGTCTTCCCGTTAACTGAAGACACATATGCCCGCCAAGAAGAGCGGCGGGCGCGCTTCGAAATATACCGGAACCTAGCCCTATCCCGACAGTGAAATCGTTCGGGCGGCGCATATAGCGCATGTAGGCATAACACTTCTGTTTGAGGGCCGTTTCACACTCGGCGGGCCACCACGGAAGTGGTCGGCGTGCAAAACGGTCAGAGGTTCTGGTAATAGTAGTCAGGCCCGCGGCGATGAGGGTGCCGCACAAGAACTCAACGGCCTCATCTACCGACCTAAATTCTTCGATTGATATAGAGAATTCAGTCATTTCCTGAAATGCAGGCCACCGCGCCAAGCACCACCGGGGTGAGCTCTCAGGCGGCAGTTGCCCTGAAAATGATATTTGAAAGATAAAGTGATCATTACCATGGAGGTCATCGACCACCCCCCAATCAAAATCAGGCTGTGCATCGGAAGAGCACAAAGATAGATCGAGGCAGGAAAATGAAGCGGTTCTCGGGTAGTGATGCGTAAACTCATCCACATTTAGGACACCTATCTCAAGCTCTTCAATCAGATCGGCAAAGACTTGTCCCTTGGGATTTATTGAGTAATCTCAATAAAGTTCATGGTAGAGTGCGGCGTCACACTCACCGGGGCGTCATCAAGTGTCCGAAGGGCACTTATCTTGGCCGCCTCGGAGGGATCCGCCGATTTCGGGTCACCTTCGGCTCTCTACCAATTACATTAGCTAATGCTCTCCTCTGATGGATCATATTACCGCCCTTAGCCAACACAGGGCCATCAGTGGAGCGAATAACGAGGAAGCGTTTGAAGCCAGCGGGCTCGAAAACGCCGGGTAATCTCTTAATGAGGGGCCCCGATGTACCGAGACTCCGCCATGCGCACCTTTGGTCAGATTCAGGAGCTACGCACCCGGGGGAGGGGTAGAGCGGCCGGATGTGCCGATCTTGGCTCGGTCGCTTACCAAAATGGCAGCAGAACAATCCGTCCCCGCAGCCCCCGCAGATGGAGAGGAGCCCGAGTCTTTTTTTTACTTTTTAGGAGAGGATGGCAGGGAATTAACCCTCTTCTCCCCTCCGAGATGGAGAAGGTCCTGGCGATTGTAGGAGGAGATCCCTCCCCTCCTTGTACTGCCTTGGAAACCGTACCCGTTTGAGGAGGACCTTGCATAGGAGCGGACTCGAGTTTGGTGGTCGGGGACGTTTGGCTGAGAAGAAGGGTCAGCATCTACCGTGTGAAATTAGAGGCTGACCAGAGAAAGTTGTGGGAGAGGTTGTTTGAAAAGCGACGAAGTAGGGGAGAAATACAGGCTGTCTGAAAGAAGCAGAAGAGACTAAGCTGGAGTCGGACTAGGTGCCGAGTCCCGTCAGCACGGCGGCCAGGATTTCAAATCACCGCGCCCCTTACGGGGTTAAAAAACACAATGGATGAACAAATTGGATATAAAGTTCTGTGCAAACCTTGCTAAAAATGTTAATGAAACGTACGCTTAAATACATATGAAGAAAATGCGTTAGCACGTACATGCCATTTTTAGAGCGACAAACATTTTTGTGAAGAGAAACAATAGAAGATACCTAAAGATCAGGTCATCCTTCAACCACTCGAATTACTCAAAATATTAAACAAAGAAAAAATGATTTGCAAAATAATCGCAAAGTCATTGTCAAGAAGAGCTGGATTTCATCAAAACGTGGTGTGATGAAATTTCGAAAAGGAAAAATGAGCCAGCCAGCATCCCCGCTTTGTTACAGAACGGCGAACAGAATTCGTTTGGCCACCTTTGATGATAGTCTTGAAAAGGAGACGAAAAACTCTACATTGGTGCTGAAACAGCGGTTATATCATAATTCACAAAGAAAGCTACAGTGTAGAGAGAGGCACCTATAAAGCACCACCGATAAAACCTCTCTAACCACCCAAAACTAATGTTGATCGCAATTTTTACCAATTTCCACGAGCAATTTGTTCCCCAACCTTCCTTTATCCAAGCGGATCCCGACTGGGTAATGAAATAGACATAAAGGTCAGTGACAATCGCTGGTGAGCCCGAGGGTACCAGGGGCCGGTCCTCTTTGAGGAGAGGTGCCATGGAGTATTATGTTGTTTCGACACCAAACAGCGATCAGGTGGAACCTTCGTCATGCCGGGGCGGAGGGACCTGTTCCGTGTCAGAGGTATGTGGATATAGATACCCATTGGTAGGATGACTTGGAACAGAGAGTGTGTATGTGTGCGTCGTGCTGCGAAGAGGGAAGAGGAAAGAAAGCATTGTTGTAGTTGGTTTTCTGTGTGATGAGAAACAAGTGTAAGAAGATCTATCCACCCCTGTTGCCCAAAGTAAAACAGGAATTGTACTTAAATGTCCCCAACGTGTACAAAAACACTCGTCTAAAACGAGCCGAGTTAAGGAAAAGGGAAAATGACTTCTTAAATGACTTTTTCTTGTTTCCACAACTCAAAAAGGTAAACGGAATTCTGTTATTAGGAAAATGAGACGCAGTTGAATGGGCGAATTCCAATATAAATGTAGATAAAGCGTCATATTTTTTTAAGCCAAACGGAACTTCATAAATATTATTTTCCTCATCATTTAATGACACATTAAATTTCATAAATGATATCTACTCGATTTGGGGGCGCATCGCCAAAAGGGTTCTCCACCCTTAACCTCTTCCCCCTATTGGAGGAAGGTAGGGAGACCCTTCATCACGCTCCCTTATCCCCCCAAAGGATCCAAGTGAACCCGTATGGGGCAGGGTCGGCGGGAGCAGATGAACGTGGAGATTAGTAATAGGAGACTTGAAAGAAGAAAATAGGAGAATATAAGTTAATCTGAGTTGACCCTATGTTAGTGGAGGGATGGGATGGAATAATTCCATTTAGTGGACCTCCCGTTTATCGTGGAATCGGAACCACGCTTACTTCAATTTCCTCCGCCGCATTTCGCTCTTTGATTCCTAATATAATCGCTAAAACTTCATAAAGATAACGGCAGAGCGGCCTAATACCTCTCCACTTTTGTAATTCCTCTTTAATTCGTGTTTATTGCGGTTTTATGCCGCCAAGAGTATTATTTAAGGTTTGAGCTTATGTTTATTTTTGTTAGTTTCGTTATGTTTTGTCTGTTGCTTGTTTGTTTGCGTACTTTAAATGATGATCGGTGATCCAAAGCTACTATATTACTCTTGTTTTACCTTTATACAATTCGCAATTGTTTATTTTACATTATATCACTGAAACTTTGAGTTTAGTATTTAACACTTTTACATTTTGCACTTATATCAATTTCGGGTAGATTAGGTCATTTCCGGTTGGGTTATTCTGACATCGTATTGGTAGTCTTATTTTGATACAATGTCGATGATTTTGGTATTAATCGGGGTATTTTGTCCTTATCGGTTTTAATTTAAATTTGGTTTAATGCTCCAATTGAAGCTTAGTAGTGGTATCGCATTTACTATAATTAAACAACGGCGCTTCCTCAACTCTCAGCTACTCTTCCGCTGGGGACACGAACGTTTTAAAGTTCTTCTGCCCCACTGGTAGTTAGATCTGCAAATATTGGGGGAAGAGTGTCTACATCCATATTATTAAGAGGACCCCTTTGGGCAGACAAGGTATCAATAGGAATTCTTGGGGCCGATAGGCTATCAATAGGAAACCTTCGAGCAGACAGGGCATCAAGAATGAACTCTTTCGACAGACAGGGTACCAAAAGAAACCACTTGGAAGCTCATTTAAAACCATAAGAAACCACCAACATAAGTTATGGCTTTACCCCAAAGAAAATATTACCTCCCCACCCCTCGCTAACGCTAAGAACATTTGTAAATTCTCAGTATGCAATTCACAAGGTCTGCTGACCAAAGACGCGTGCTCTCACTTATTCTGATTTATGACCTTACAACCTTCAAAACTTTAAATAATTCCTGGACTAACCTTGGGAGGATCTTGGCAATTATACCATTCGAAAGAATGTAAAACAACACAAGGGTTTCAGGTTTCGTTAGAATCGGCCGAATAGTTACAATGCTATTACCAAAACAAACAAAAATAGGCAAAACGGGGACCGACGGCTTGACCGAGCGACATAGTGAAATATAGAGTCGCACGCGACTAAGCATTCAGACTAAAAATAAGAGTTGGCAACTCAATGACGATTCGAAATACGTCATTGAGGTGACCAAAATTACTCACCTTGGCGTACGGGCGAAATTTGATCAAATACCCAACACGAGACCTGTGAAATCAGGTGGCCGAAAAAGTAAACTGGGCGACGGAGGTCTAAGGCAGAGATGTCTTTCACTTCAATGAAACTCATCACGAGCGTTTAATCAAATCGTTCGAATGATACCTGGGAACCGACCATCACCCTTTAGGTGATAATCTGATGAACGGTGGTAGCGTGTGGTAGGAGGGGGGGATTTGGGTGGGGAGGGTAGCGAGAAAGGTCACTACCGGAGGGAAGAGACAGTTCAACGTGGAATGCGAAGCTAGGATCGCCTTAGCATCTGGTAACAGCGACATGGACAGACGGACACCCTTATCGACCCCCCCCCCTTTAACCTTTAAGTTGTGAGATGGTGTGGAGTCGCAATAATGTGTGGCAAAGTCGTAATTTGCAGTAAGACAATCCTCGCAAGAATCTCTATCGACTCTTCTCGACGAAGTCTACCGAACCCCTCCCCTGTCGCCCCTCTCGCACCCGAACTACTCTTGTGTATAGTGAACCAAAGATAAAAACCAGATGCTAAGAAAAGCGGATTTGGCCTTTATGGTTGCCCGAACAGCGAGAGTGGACGTAGTCGAGCGAGGCGTTCGTTATCGGCGTGTTATCGCCGCGTCACTGCCATCCATCCTTACGATTACCTTATCCTAGCCACAGAAACCAAGTTCAGACAACCCTCCCCAAAGTTTCCCATCTGAGACGATTCGCAGAGGGCGAACGCGTATTCAAATAAATGTCATCAATAACATCTGAAGCACTTGGAGGGGGTAGAGCGAATTAACACAGCGCGTTCGTGATCGTTCGAGTAAACCGCCGATGGAGGATGGTGACGTTTCTCAAAGAGGGAAAACGGGAGATCTTGTGTAAATCTCCCAGGAAACAAATTACTGCGCAAGGAGCCAATTCGACAAAGGTAAACGAGGTTTGATTTGAGGAGGGCAATATTAGCTGATTTTTTGTTATCTGCCGGTGGGCGTAGCCTTGATGGTTGAGTCAAAGATGTCATTAATTTATCATTAAGGGGAAATAAGTCAAGAACACAGCTACGCCCCCTAGCGCATGAGCTCACAAAGCCCCCGAGAGTGGAATGTACACACGTTTTATACATAGATGATTCATTAAAGGACAAAGTGGGACCCATTAACGCAGACCCCTTAGAACTCGAAATTTTCCACAACATTCATTGGGTTAACCCATTTTGCCCGCCCAGTTGAGCAACGAGGGTACTGACCTTTCCAAACGAGTGCCATCAAAGCTACAATTGGCACCTATCCCTCGAATTCAGCCCTTTATTAAGAGGGCGAGGGTATCTTACAGGGATAGGCAAGCAGGATTTTGAGGGTCATCGGCACCCCTTTGCGACCGGAGCGGGGATTCGAATGGGGGACGACCGTGGAGCCACCGGCCGATCACCCAGCACTAGCCCAAGGGAAGATAATGTCGAGGCCACCAATTTATTAATCCTTCAAAAGGACGGGGAAGTTGATGTAATCCAACGGAGATGAATTAACCTAACTCGCACATACACGAAAAAAATGAATATTATTACTCGAAAGTAAATATCAACGAGGGCATCTGCGCTAATCGGTGAGGAGAGATCCGCAAAAGTGTTAAAGTAAGGGAAGGCAAAAATCAGTGGCGAGTTTATAGACCTATTCTAAAGAAGAGTACTTGGTGCTCTCGGGGTTGAAGAAGGAAGAACTCTCCAGAAACGTACACAATGAAAGGTGTCGGGGTCAGTAGGACACGCAAACATATCTATGTCAGCTATAGCATGGTTGCCCAGGCAGCACCTAACAACCCCTTTGCGGAAGGACAAGTATAGAAACAAACGACCCCTTTCTCCCTGATGACCCTTGTCAAAATGGCTAATATAAAGTGCGGGCGGGTTTCTTCTCCTCACCAATAGAAACATCGCGGTTCGATGAAGAACAAAAAAAATGCAATGAAAGAGAAAAGGCTGTAGATCGAAGATGTCAAGGATAATTACTATTGGTACGTGGAAAAACATTGATTAATTTGCAGGTGTGAGTGAACATGCCCATTCGCGAAACGATGGAATATCCCGCCACTCTGGAGGGTCTTCGCCTCTATATACCATGAAACGTAAAGAACGCTGCACTGGTTGTGCATCTAGTACCTCTTGCATTGAATGTGGATGTGATTTGAACCAGTGTTACTAGTCTGTTATCATGGACAATTCTAGCCAGATGCCGCTGGTAACGATCATTCAACTCGTGTTCGGCTACTGTTGCCCGCAGCGGGCGGTGATGCCTTCCAAGAGACATTCTTGGTACACACAGACTTGTAGTTCGAGGCATGTTGAATGTCTACATAGTCTCATAAATGGAATGTCCCATCGGTCTGGCACCGTCTATTATGCCCCGTTCGAACTAAGATAATAATTCACGTCGCCTTGTCATAAGGAGCCTAGCCGGTGTTCACTGACCTACGATACCGGTCTAATGGATCGAAAACCCCCTGACGCAATATATCGATATGCTGATCTACTCGTGGCCGTAAGTTCTTGTTCTAAGATACATTGCAATTACGCCACTCTTAGCATCCAAAATAAAACTTGGAGTGTGAAGAAGAATCATTCAATCAGTTCCGATGGTTTTAAATAGGCGACAAAAGGATTCGACTGAATATAACCAATAGTTTACAACTAATGCCGCACAAACTACAGTGGAATTTGGTAATGGAGAGGGTTTCCACAATCATTGTCGTAGAATGACCCTTGGCTTTGATCACTCTACGCTTTGACACCCTTTTAGTAGCGGTATGCTTTAAGGGGCGTGAGTTACTTCTATGATGAAGTAGGCTTTGTTCTAAGAGTGCTATTTTAGTGGTTTAGTCCTTAAGGAAGAGCTATTTTTAAACACATAAGGATAAGAGGAAACACCAGAATCTACCAAAAATAAACATGTATTTTAAATTAAATATTACAAACCAACAGTAAAAGCATTTCTATATTTGGCCTCAAAGATTTTTAAATGACAAAACATAAACAAGTAGGCTTCCAATAAACAAACCAATTGCCAATTAGTATTTTTATCACGACCCTATTTGTTTAGCATAAAACATTAAATTAAGGTACTGTCATCTACAAACACATATGACCTAGGTTCAAGAATAATGGTTTCTACTCTCCTTTAAAACGTGGGACGTACTAAACTTCTACTATCGCAATAGAGATATAAATGTTATTGTTAACTTACAGGTAGGTATTAGGGATTGCCGGATGTCGCTGGAGGACTTATCTCTCGCTTTGAAGTAAGTGGTGTGGCCGCTGGTTGAAATTTTCGAGGATGGATTGCTTGTAGCCTGTGCTGGGGCTGATTCTGCAACGTAATTAAAGAACGGGAGCTCGTTGGGGCAGGGTTCTTCTCCTCTCACTCTTACGGTGCTTGAGATGTGAGAATCACTCGAGTGTGAGCGGCTTTGCTTTTCTTCAGTCGGGCTTCTTTGCAGACGGAAAAGGCTTCTTCGGTATGGCACCGATATAAAACTTGACTAATTAGGTTAATACGGCCCTGAAAGGGGGGATCGATTTTCTCAATCTGATCCTATCGTTTCTCACGGAAATAGTCTTGTATGGCTGAAGGATCGATCTTTACGAACTAATCTTTCTTCTGGCGAATCGACTTCTAATAATCTTCTTGTCTAGCCGATGGATCGATCTTCACGAACTAATCCACCTCTAGCGTATCGACTTCTGATAATCTCCTTGTCTTTCTTTGCGGGGCTTATATATAGGCGGATTGCCGCCCCATCTAAAGGGGGAAGTGACCAGGCCACAGATGCAAAGGAGGGGGGGAGCGAATGGTGAGTTAGCATCTGGGGAGAGCGAGAATTCCTGAGGTGGCACTGGGGTGCCCAAGTCAGCTCGCAAATTATAGGCTCGCAACCGCACCGCTACTTGGCGTGCCTTCTGACTCGCACCGTTTTTTTTTCCTAACCACGGGTTTATGGGTCTCGTAGGTAATACGATCGTTAGAGCGTCGTTTAAGGACCTTAGGTGGTCGCCTTCAAACATATGTTAGCTCCAACTGCCCACAGCGGCGAGGAGATCACACATGGTAAGCATTTTCGCCGGCTACCTTTCCCACGCTTCTCCTCATGAAGGAAGGGGGCTTGAATGTACCTATACTCCTCCAGGAGGCTTAAAGTAGCCATTTCTCCACAATCATATTCACCCCTTCCCCTTCTTTCAATTAGCTAAGGGCGGTGGTGGATTAATAATAGGAATTTGTGAAAGATTGTAACATTTAAACTTCTAACCGAATGCGGAAATTGTCTGTCTATCGGGCGTCGTATGTTGACAAAAGATCACCCAAACGGAGTCTAGGGCGAGAGTAAATGACCTCCAACATACGATGTGAATATGTTCTTTTAAAAAAAGAAGTGACTCAAAAGATACTTGGGTTTTTGTAAAGGAAACTTAGATTGAATAAGTGGCAAGGGTGAAACCTTTTCCCGTGGGAGAGCTCAGAAAAGAAACATGACAAAGGAGCACTTACGACACAAGAAAATTTTGTTTAATTCTAAAGTCTTGCTAACATTGACGATGTAGAGGGCGGTCGTTAACGGAAATTAGGTTTTGTTTTTTGTTTTTTTAGAGCCCATCTGAAGACTGCCCACTTGGGCATAAGTCGCCGGAAACACGACAGCCTAGAACTAGGCTACTTTAAAATAAAAATATGAAAACATAACAATGATAAAAATGTGAAAAACTTAACAGTCAGGAAGCAATCTCCGGCAGCGGGGGGAGGTCCCCCTCACCCCGGTGCAGGAGCGTGCAACCTACAAAGAAAATAACAACAAACAAAAAACAAAACAAAAAAAATAGAACCTTCTTAAATAAAGGGGAGAAGCACGGCCTCCCCCCAAAAGTCAACAAGTCAACGTGCACGAACTCGTTCCGAGTAAAAGGGACAGGCGGTAGCGACCCCGCCCATCCCGGCATCGGGACAGGTATCATGCGCGAAGATCACCCAGACTGGGACATTCGACAAGAATGTGCCGAACAGTTTCGGGGACGACGCAGTCGTCGCAATGGGGCGCTGACGAGCGCTCCATCAGATAGCGATGCGTCACACGAGTGTGCCCGAATCGGAGACGACAGAAAGCGACCTGAAGCCGTCGCGGCATTGGGGGATAGGTCCATGGGAATTTCTTTTTAGGAGAGGAGGGCGGGGAATGAATCCGCTTCTCACCTCCGCCGGCAGAAGCCCCTAGGCCAGATGGACCAGCCTCAGCCAGGTCCTTCTCCGAAACAGAGAAGGTCCTGGTTGTCGCAAGGGCACCGGTTGGAGGAGATCCCTCCCCTCCTTGTACTGCCTCGGAGACCACAGCCGTTTGAGGAGGGCCTTTCATAGGGGCAGATTCGGGTTCGGTGCTTGGCGCCGAGCCCGGATTCCCCCCCCCCACATGTAAGGCCCTACCGCCTGAGGCTGGGTTTCCTCAAGGACCATGTCTATCACAGGAGGGGCCTCCAGTTGGCCATCCCCTCCCAGGACATCACAGGTCCCCTTGGCAGTGTCACCAGTCTTGTGTGGGGAGGCACAGGCCTTGATCCCGGCAAGGTTTAATATTTTTGCCAGCAGGTCTTTTGAGGGAAGCGACCGAAGGGGCCTGGCTTCCCTCTCCACCCCTAAGGGGGTTTGCCCTACCGAGCCGCTTCGATGGGGAGCGGTGGGCCATGGGCTGCCTGCTGGCTTTCTTGGCAGTCCCCTTGGAAAGAAATTGAGGGACTGCCGCTGGAAGCATGGAGGTGCCCGAAAGCACATCCAGAGAAGGGGGCGAGGGGGAGTCTCCTACACCCGTAGGCGTAGGAGAGGCGTAGGAGAGGAGTACGCGTCCTCTCCGGTTAAAGAAATATGGAGGGTCACCTGCGCAAGCACAGGGGGGGGGGGAACCTCCATTTTCCTCGTGGAGCTGCCCGATGGCGGCTCCGTCGATGGAACAGGGAAAGTTGATGGTTGGGGGTTTTTTTTTATTGTTCATACATGGGCATGGTGACCCTATTTTTTTCACGGGAAGCAATAGCTCATCACTTCTCGAGTTGCCCGCACTGCAAGAGGTGCTTACAGGCCTGGCAGACCCAGGTACCGCCATTCAGGAACACCCCTCCCACCTGGTGGCCTAGCAGTCCATCGCCTTTAAAATTTTAATAGTTTGCGTTCCACAACAAACGAACAGTAAGGCCCTATATATATATATATATATATATATATATATATATATATATATATATATATATATATATATATATATATATATATATATATAGTATTTATGTTTGGTGTACATATAGATATTTATTTATTTTTTGTGTGTGATTTATGTATATTTCTGCGCTGGCCGATATTTATATGTTGTAAGGCTATATATATATATTTTGGTTTTGTATTTATACATATATTATTCGCGATTGTTTGGGGTTTGCCGTTTTGTTCTGCTCTCTGTAGAATAAAATAATTATTAGATTACCCCCATTATCTTTCCCTCCAGGCGGATCTACTAGAACGGCACGCAGGTCCCCAGGAACCTGCAGCCACAACCTTAAACTCGAATTCTGTCAAATTTTGGAATGGCTTTGAAATTTTAATGATTTGCGTCCCCCAACAAACTAACTCCATGTAAGCCTAGTTTTTATATTTTCGCTCATTATTTAAGTTTGGCAATATTGCGTCAGTAATGTTTTGCTAAAAGCTTGGGTGGGGTTCTGGTAGGCATTTTACCACTGCTATATTTGAATAATAACTGATTTTCTCATTTTGTTTTGTTTTTTTTTTGTTTTTTTTGGCAGTACGAAATTAAGGCTAATATTAATTACATTTTTATTCTACCAAAGTTAGTTTGTAATTCAAAAGTGACAAAATTTTGTTGGCGAATATAGTATATAAATGAGCGAAAAAATGTAGGTAAAGAAAAATACAAGATGAATGTCGTATTTTTAAGACTGGAAACAGAAAAATCTTTTTACTGATCTTAAAGGTAAAGCAGTATGCACATTATATCAACAAGAAATTGCAATTATTAAAGAATCCAATTTGAAGCGTCACTTTGATACGAAACATGCCAAGCAATATGGTAGTTTTCCTGATGAGGCAAGAAAAAAAGAAATGCGAAGAATTGTCTAGTAATGACCATCTCACCAAAGTTAGCTATCTTATTTCCCACAAAATTACCCCAAATAACAAGCCCTTTTCAGAAGAAGAATTTATAAAGGAATGCATGATAGATTCTGCTGTTGTCCTTAACCCAGAAAATATTGAGCAACATAAAAATTTAGTTATCTTGTCGAGCTGTTTCGAGGCAGGTAGAAGCTATCGCCGCAAACATCTAATCGCAGCTGAAAAATAATTTCCCAAATTTTCATTATTTTTCAATGGCACTTGAGGAGAGCTGTGAAATCAGAGATACAGCACAACTGCTAATTTTTATTTGCGTAATAAGCAGCAAGTTTGAAGTGACCGAGGAATTAGCATCGATGCAATCGACGAAAGATACAACAAAAGACCCTAGATGTGTTTCTTGAAGTCAACAAATATTTAATGGAATTAAATTTAAGCTGGAAAAAACCCCCGTTAACGTAACAACAGATGATGTCGCAGTCTAACTGGTAAACATAAAGGGCTTCTTAAAAACCGATAATACAAGTTCATAAAAAAAGTTGGAACTTATATTAGAAAACATGGATTAAATCATAGACAGTTAATAATTTTTTTAGAAACTATTCAAGCAGAATACACTGATCTTCCATACCATTCTAAAGTGCGTTGGCTAAGTCTAGGAAAAGTATTAAACAGAGTGTGGGGTTTAAGAATGGAAATTAAACTCTCTTTTTTAGAGCTGAAAGAAAAGTCTAATGATTTTCCACAGCGGTCTGACGAACATTAGATATCAGATTTTGCCTTTGCTCTGGATTTACTCCGCCTTTGAATCAATGAATACAGACCTGGACATCAAAGGAAAATTTGCACATGACATGTTCAACTCTGTAAATACTTCCATGATCAAATTATTATTTTTTCTCAAAAATTGGAAAGGAAGCAATTTGCTCAATTTAGCTCCTTGAATGATGTTTTGACGACTGATGATAAATTAAATGCCTTCATTTCACAATTAAACGATCTTCATGCGAATTTCCCCCGTAAGTTCGATGATTTTATAATCATTGAAAATGGTCTAACTTTACTGATCTCCATAGCGACAGGCGTCTTTCTAAGTTGTTTAATTCATTTTCAACTTTGAAATTTTTCTGAATCATTAAGTGAAGAAAAATTTCTTGACCTAAGGATTTTGCCCCAAATATTTAGTTTTCTTTGGTCTCACCAACCTTTGCGAACTGACGTTTTCAATAATGAAACAAAAATCAAAATTAAGGAGTAGGCCGAGCGATGAATATTTTCCGTGCAAAATTAACAATTTCTACGTCTGAGCTGACTCCCGACTTCGATGCACTTGTTAATGCCCCAAAGCGTACCTATCCATCTCATTATTTTTTTTTTTTTTAGGTAAGTGCTAGATTCTTATATCAGTCATTTTCATATAAATTTCATTCGTAGATAAAATGTTCTTCTTAAAAATAAGATACTTTATAAATACTTATTTGCATTACCCTTAGAGACACACTCTTTCGCTCGCGGAAGTTAAGCTACATTGACTGTGGTTAGTACTTGGATGGGAGACGCCTGGAATAATCAAATGATGATAAGGTGTAGGTCCCCACTCTGATATAAGTTTGGAAACAGTTTAAAGAGGGCGGCAAAAACTATGCAAAAAAAGGCACCTTTAGTAATTAATGTGTAGCTATATCTCTGACTATGAGGTATATGCAAAGAAAGGTACAAAAATAATTGCAATTAACTTATATGTATTCGAAATTTGCATCTAAGCATTTAAGTGGGAGCGGCAAAGCTTGACATAAGCTTCAATGTTGCTGCTTAAAATTATCCCTGAATTGTACCCAATTACGGACCAGGAAGAAAGACCCTAAAATCCACTCGAAGTCAATTCAAGAAAAGAAAAGGAGGCTGATGGAAGTCACTATTGATACATTTTATACATAAATTATTTCCTCCTCTAAGATTTGTCGGGAGGGGGCGAGGGCATTTTACTTAAAAAAAATATTCTTGTATCTTATTAGGAAGGCGAATTAATAAAATTTCTCGACACAGACCAAGAGTATTATTGTTATTATTATTACACGAGATGAGACAGGTAGACCGGGAAGAGTGCAAGCACTATAGATTGCAATTAGCAATCCCTGCACACCTGCAACGTCGAAGAGGCAACAATGGTAAAAAGAAAATGAAGTGGGATAGAAGAACAAACTGGGAAAAGATAGGTAAAGAAAACCTCGAGGCTTCCAGTCATCTATGGATTCAGTTAAATTAAATTGAGTAATAAAATTAAATAAAAAATTTGAAAAACAGTATATAGCAACATTCAAACAAAACAAGTTATACTGTATATAGAATATTCAAACAAGAAAAAACAACAAATAACAAAATAACAGAATAATGGCTCATGATGAACAAAAGATCTTATTAGCTTTCTTTTTGAAGGCATCTAAACTATTCGATGCACAAGCCTCTTCGTCCAAGGAATTCCAAAGATGGACAACACGGCAGAAAGCAACGCTGAAACTGGCTAGTACGGCATCTGATAGACTGAAAACAAAGAGGCTGACGAGTGTTTCTCCTTGCTACAAAGCGATTTGGCAAGGAAATATACAGCGAGTGATGCGGATTAGATTGTATCTTATAGATCATGCACACATTGCTGATCTTCCGGCGATGTGCAAGGTTCCATTGGACATTACCACCGCAAAGAAAGCTGAGAGTATAAGAGACTCTGTCAATAAGATGCAAGTGTGAGGTAGCAACAGACGACCAGGCAGGGGCACAATATTCCAAAGCTGGAAGAATAAAGCTTCGGAAGCAAGTGGCGGACATGGAAGCATCATTGAAGGTGGAATAGGCCTTTCTCATGATTCCCAATTTCTGCGAAGCAGTAATCACAAGAGATCTGAATGTGACACTCAAAAGTTAATTTGGAATCAAATTTAATGCCCAAAATGTCCAGTTCGTCCACATCGTTCAATGCTAAACCATCAACATGCAGAGGTTCATGTTGAGGAAAAGGGCTACGAGATCGTGAGATACACATACATTTAGATTTAGCGATGTTAAGCTTCATGTTCCATGTATGGTACCATATAGAAATGCATCGAAGATCTTCATTGAGGGAATTAGATGCAATGCTGCGAGAGTGAGGTGAGTCAATAGTCGCGAGCAGAGTTACATCGTCTGCATAACCATACATAATATTTTTTTGTGATGCTAAAGAGTTCAGCAGTGTAAATATTGAAGAGCAGAGGTCCGAGAACACTGCCCTGCGGAACGCCCGAGTGGACAGGATGCCAGTCACTGAAGTTGGCATCAACACAAACCCTGTGGGTGCGACCCACCAGGAATTACTCTAAAATAGATAAAATCCGTCCACCAACACCAATATCTCTTAGCTTCTTCAGCAAGCCATTATGATTTACTCTATCAAAGGCAGCTGATAAATCCAGTTGAACTATGCGGGCCTCATGCCCCTGGTCTAGTGCTAACTGGATCTTGTGAGAAATCGTAAGAAGTGCATCCGTTGTACCAAGTTTTTTTCGATAAGCAAATTGATTACAAGGGAGAAAACCTGATCTCTCAAGAAAGCGGCAAAGGCGAGCTGCAACGAGGTGCTCAAAAACTTTAGATACTTCATGGCAGCCACAAACATAGTTAGTTTTTCGATGAGCGGAGAAACCATCACGAATATAAACGGACATTCAGTTAACTAGATAGTCCGCGTAATCGCCACGTATTATCAACCCTACCAACTTCACCAATTACACCCGCGGCTTCTGCGTAGGCTAGATGGATGTTTGCGCTCTATCCCGTTACAGAGGGAGTTATCATGGTCAGTCAATAAAGATCCACCCAAGGTCAGCCATATTGATGCAATAAATGACCTTGTGAACTCGTCGGCTGTATTTTTTTTACCCATTCGAGAAAACTGCGCCCAAAGTAGTCCAGGAATAAGGGACCAGACCTGATTTTTCCTTTATCTTAAACAGCACTCGTTCGACGGCACGGACCAATGTCCACATTAAAGCTTGGGCCAAGGTGAAATGTGGATAGAATTAGGAAACGGAAAAGATAGGAGAGAAAGAGAAAAAGATAGAAAGAGAAAGAAAAAGAGAAAGAGAAAAAGAGAGAGAAAAGGAGAGAGAAAGAGAGCTACAAGGAGCTACAAGGAAAATAAGTACCCATGAAGACATTACGGTCCATTCAATGAGGGTACCTTTGGACTAGCTGTCGAGCGGGCACATCCGCGCTCAATTGCCTTACGTCTTCCTTAAACGGCCACTTTTCAAGACTTTGTCTAGTCTTGTCTTGAACTGATCAACAGAATTACAGTTGACAACCTCCATCGGAAGTGCGTTCCAGCTACCGCAGATACTGTACGTGAACAATTTTCCACACAATTTTCCTCGAAGTATTTTGAAAACTTCGATGAGCTGACCACGCAGTCTACGGGTTTCCAACGAGAACAGATCTAATTCCCTTAATCTATCTTCAAAACTTTTATGTCTGATAGAAGGAATCAGTTTGGTTGCCCTGGCTTGCACGCGTTCCAATCTCGCGATGTCCTTTCGAAATGAAGGACTCCAAAATTGTACGGCATACTCCAGGTGCGGTCGGACACAAGTGAATTGTACAGACAGAGTACTATCTCCTTGTTATGGTATCCAAACTGTCGCTTTATAAAACCTAGCATCCTTTGGGCTTTCTTCTCCGCCTCAATACACTGCCTCGAGAACTTGAGATCACTAGTTATAGTTACACCCAAGTCCTTCTCAGTGTCGGTGGATTCAAGAGCAGTGCCCTTAAGGATATAATGAGATTGGAGGTTTCGGTGGCCGATATGCATCACTTTGCATTTGTGCACGTTAAATGGCATTTGCCACGTGTCCGACCACTCCCCAATCTTCCCAAGATCATCTTGAAGGCGGGCAGTATTGCCATCCTTTGCGACGTTCATACCAAGCTTGGTATCATCGGCAAATTTAGAAATCTTGGCAACCATGTCGTTGACGTAGATGATGAACAGTAATGGTCCCAGGACAGAACCTTGAGACACCCCGCTAATAACGGGCACCAACTCAGAAGCCTGTCCATTCAACACTACCCGTTGCCGTCTGCCGTTTAGCCAGTTTTCTATCCAACTTGCTACATTTCCGTCTACGCCCAGCGCACGCACTTTCCGAAGGAGGCGGTGGTGTGGTACCTTATCGAAGGCTTTTTGAAAGTCTAAGTAGATAACATCCACCGCCCTATCCCGGTCGTGCTCAGTGAAAACGAAGTGGAAGAATTCCACAAGATTCGTTAGGCATAACCGGTACCTTCGGAACCCACGCTGGGAACTCCTCAATCGCAAGTTGGACTCTAAATATGACGTCATTTTGGCCACCAAGATGCTTTCCATGAGTTTACCGACTATTGAGGTTAAGCTAATAGGTCGGTAGTTCGACGGATGGCTAGGGACTCCTTTCTTGAAGATAGGAGTAACCGCTTGACGCCTGTCTCTAGGAACGCATCCGGTCCGGATTGACATGTTGAAGATTGTGCTCAGATGTCGTGACACTTCATCGCACACTTCTTTCAAAACTTTAGGTAGAAACCTGTCCGGACCAGGGAACTTATTCGTCCTTAGATCAGTGATCTTTTTTTCTATTTTTCCTTGGGTGAAGTCCATTTCCTCCAGCTTTTTCCCCAAGTAAGAATCCGTAGGCTGGGGGATGGGACCACATTCTTCAGTAAACACTGAAGAGAAGTAGTCGTTGAGGAGGTTAGCATTTACTGCATCTGAGTGCTTTAATGCCCCTTCCTCATTCACTAAAGGGCCAATTGTGCGATGGATTGGTTTACGGCTATTTACATAACCAAAGAACTCTTTGGGATTCTCCTTGCAGAATCTCGCCACTCGGAGCTCCTCGGCACGCTTTGCCGCCCTTATGCTGGACTTTACCCTCCTAGCTAACCTACGGTACTCCTCAAAGTCTCCAGAAATCTTTGACTGCTGGTACACCGTTCTCTTCTCGATTAAACCACTTTGGTTGAACGGAAGACCGACAAAGGCTTTTCAAAGGGATGAAAAGTGATTGAAGACTCATGAGCGTAGTTTTGAATCTATTCCACGAATCTTCAACAGCCTCGCACACTTCTAGCCTCGCATCAGTCAAGCCAGCACGAAGACCTGCAAAATCTGCTCTTCTTAAATCAAGTTTCCTCGATTTACTAGTGGCAGACTCTACCTTGGGGACCTTGAATATAAATCTGACTAGTCTTTGATCACTGCCACCGAGCTCTTCGCCTACCGAGAGATCCTTAACGATGTCATCCTCAGAGGTGATAACCAAGTGGAGGGTATTATTGCTTCTCGTCGGCTCTCTCACCAATTGAGTCAGGAACTCGTTGTTCGCGAACTCCAGGAGGAGTGCGTTCTCGCCACAGGGTTCTCTCGTTTCCCAGACAACTAGGGTTTGAAATCACCCATGGCGATACACACACTGTCTTGTACAAGTTTACACAGCAGCTGGTACAAACCCCTGTCCATTTCAACGAGTTGGGTAGGGGGTCTGTAAAGCACCAGGGTCCTGTATTTGGCAGGACCTATCTCTAGGTCAACACCTAGTTGCTCGTGGTCGGATACAATGTTGCAGTTCGTCGATTTGAGCCTATCCTTGACATACAACATCACACCGCCACCCTCTCTGTCTGGCCTATCTTTTTGGAAGAGTTGGTAACCTGGAATCGTGAATTCACCTTCAAAATCTCGGTTTGAGGTTTTTACCCAAGACTCTGTTATGGCCACCATTTCAGGTTCTTCCCTTGCTACTAGGCCACGAAGTTCAAGAAACTTGTTTCTCATTGGCCTCGCATTAAACAGAAGAACTTTCAGGGAGTCCCAAAATGTAGGACTCCCTACGCTCTTCCGTTTCCCGTCTTACTTGTCTCTCTGTTCTCTTTTGGTGGTGTGGTGGCACCCTTTCGAGCGACCTCCGCGAAGGTCGTTCCAGGGGTGACTTTGGCGTACTGGCGCACGTCCGCCCTCACACTGGGCCGGACCGTCCTTTGAGTCCGCTCAACGACATCTTGTATCAGGTTTGAGAGTACAGCCTTTCCTTTAAAGGAAAGGTGCACCCCATCCCTATGGTAGATATCGTTCCTACCATAAAAGATGCGGTAGGGGTCGACAAAAAAACACCCCTTCTGACGTACATAAATCTGCTAGTCGTTGGTTCAATGCGACGTTCCTCGAGGGAGCGATCCGGCTTGGACCTCTTCTCGGGAGCATCCCGACCACGACACGTCTACGGGTTTTCAACCCACAGTTATCCATAGCCCCCATGATCGTCTGAAGGATCTCGCCTGTAGGGCCTACCCTACCTCCTCTGAGGTAGAGGTCGTTGCCACTGACCATCAGGGCAATGAATGAACTCTCAGTAATCCGAGATTTCTCAGCCTCTACTCTTATCTGGTGGTTCCCACGTCCTGGGAGGCAGCTTACCCTCACACTGGTGCGAAGGCGGGCCGCTAGCATGGGTTGCAGATCCCTTGATTGGGAATCACCGATAAGGACAACCCTCGCACATTTGGGTGCAGAGGACAGTCTTCCCTTTCGGAAGCGACTTCTCTGTTTCCTCTTTGTCGTAGAATTGCTCATAGGCTGGTCCAATAATTATTCTAGTCCTTGATCTGGACACACCGCTTTTGTTTAAGTCGATGGTATTGAGACCCTATGACTCAATCTACGATCATTATATATATATATATATATATATATATATATATATATATATAGGCTTTAATTCCTACTGAACGTGCGAAAGCTGGTTAGAGGCGGGTTGCGCCGCGGCCAGGATTCTCACTATAAAAATCCCACTTGTTACTGGGGGGAGGTTTGTCATTGTTAAATTCTAAGAGTGCATAATACAGGTTGAATAAATTAGCCGAAGGGATTCTTAATTAAAGTCTTGCCACGGGTACGTCAAAAAGGAGGAGCTACAAATAAACACACGTACAAAAATAAACTTTACTTTACACCAAAAGAATAATTAGTAACAATAGTTAAACGGGCATTTAGGTAAATAAGGATTAAATATTAAACCGGATTAGTCCGGGTTGACAGCAATTATAAATAATAATAAAAAAAGGAGAGGAGGATAACACTGACGTTAAGCGTCTAGATTTATAATGACTCAATGGGAGTATCAATCACGGTTAATTAAATAGGTAATTTAAGATTAGAGGGACACTGGGTTTACAGATTACCATTAATTGTGATGGATTGGAGAGACGACTACTCAGGTCCGGACGGGGTGGTTCGGTTGGCGTTAACACGAGTTCTCGGGGAGGAGGGGGATAGGACGACAGGTTCGAGGCTGCTGACTGCAGTTCCGGTTAGTTCACTCCTAACTGGATGTGACACTAACAAATAGTAACTTCCAGTAACTATTTGGATGTTCCTTTTTCTTTCTCAAGTTACGTTGAGCAACAGAGCGTATTCTTCTAGTCACAGACTTTGTGGGGCGGGATTTGCCTCAGGAACACTTTGAGACAGCAACCAAGTTAACTCAGCGGCGCGTTGGCAGTCGATACGTTACGGCAACGACTCTCGTTCAGCGTGAGGGTTACGCGAGTAGGTTTGGAACACTTCACTAGAGGGATGAACGGCGTTGTCATTTATACCGCGGATTGTGTGAAATCGAGAGATAGATTCCATTTACGACAATTCGCTTATCGCAGCGCCTTCTGGACAATCTCCATGACATCATAAAGAAGGCAAATAGAATTTAGGCTTCTCTGTGAGATAGGCCATCTTTCGTCAGACTTCCTGTCGCCTGTTGGGGAAGTTTGGCACGGATAACGACTTAGGTCCAGGGGAAGGCGGAGGAGGAAGGTAGAATGTCCGGGGAGGGTGGGGGGAAGAGAGAGGAGACGAAGGTCAACTCAAACGACAAATTTCTTTCGTTCGCACGATTGTCTAGCGGCATGCGAGTATGTACGTTCAATACCCTCACACTCTTTCTTCATATTTTTCTTTCTTTTTTCCTATCTTGCTCTGGTTTAACTTCTGTTTCTACCTTCTCTTCCTTTTTCTTTCTTTCTTCCTATTTCTCTTTTTTTTGGCCTGTTGAGCCAGTCCCGCGGCAGCTGACTCCAGCTCTGGGACGTTGGGAGGCTCGCTTCTTGGGAGAGGGTCTCGTCGGCGGATAGCCCTCGTCGGTGGGAGATACATCGATAGCCAACTGGACCTCTAGTCTTGAGAACTCGACGATCCTGTCCTCGAGACGGCGAAGCTGACGCGCGTGTTCAGACTGTTCTGCAGCTTCCTCTCCATTTATTTGGATTTTTCCTCAGATGATCTATATAGAGCCTTGAGCTCTTGCATTTCTCCTTTAAGGACACAGTCAGTGCAGATACTTGCCGGGTGGCATTTGGAGTAACACCCCTCCGGGAAGTCCACGCACCACTTATCCTTTTTGCACACTGAACATGTGTATTTAAGAGCAGCCGGTCCTTTCTTTCCAGTCATGCTGAACACTTTATATCTCTGAATACTTTGTGATCACTCAATAAAAAAGAAGGCGGGTGGTGAGTTCGCCCCGCGTGAGTCGCTCTCGCCTATCCATCGGAGACGTTTCGGATCTTTCCGAAGGCACGCTCCATGTGCTGCTGCTCGTCCCACCGTGTCGTCAAACCTCGGCGTGCCGTGGCTACCAACCAAGCAGCACTGACGGCCCCCAAAGGGGCCATCGATTTCTCACCAGGTGAACAACGGAGCACGCTCCATACTAAACTCCTACTAGTTCCCTTCACGACGGCCAGGATCTCGGAGTAGCGTTTAATGGATATCCCGCCACACCACGAGAATCGACCCAAGGCTTTTTATTGGCCTGGCAACCAACCTGGGAACAAAGGGCCGTCACCTAGAACCGATGCTACCAGAGGCACCCGTTAACGGGCACTGGGAATGGTCAATAATTACGCGGCAAGGAAAGGGGTTAACGGGGCACTACCCTCATCATATTCATCGTGCCCCAACGCCTAGGACACCTCTAGTCCTAGTCTCTCGCAACCAGTGAGCGTCGATTGGCGTTGTTTATAGAGGTTCCAAAGCCTCTCTTCTGACGCATGAGGTAGCCGCCAGGTTTTTATATGTAGATAGAAGGGAAAAAGGGTAAGAGTGACATGATAGGAGTAGGTTTTTTTTCTTTTTGTATGAGTGCAAGATATAAGATAGAAGTAAAAAAAGAAGAAGGGTAGAGTAGAAAAAGGGAGGACGCACATAGTCTGGAACCTCCTTTCCGACCAAATCGATAAGGAAAGCCATACCAGGGGTACCCAGAAGAGGTGCCCCCGCCGACATAGCTCGAAAAGTCAAAGATACACGCAAGCTCTTACCGCGACAAGGGGGCGTCACCTCTCCCCCTACTTTCCCGAGAGAGAAAGAGAGGGAGAAAGAGAGAGAGAGAGAGAGAGAGAGAGAGAGAAAGAGAAAAAGAGAAAGAGGGAGAGAGCGAGGGAGAGAGAGAAAAAGAGAGAGAAAGAGAAAGAGAGAGAGAGAAAGCGCGCGCGCGCGCTGGACGAGTATTTGGGGATTTTTGAGAAAGTGAAACTTGTTTGAAACGTGACAGATCGTAGTTCTGGGGGCAAGCATGAGAAGTTCCAACGATTTGATGTGTGAGGAAAGAAGGTAGCATCAAAGCGCCCCCAACCACCCTTGAATTCCTGGTCCCCACGCGCGATTCAGAAGCCTGCCCGAGGATTGCGTGGTAGAGCTAGTGGTGTGGGCGTACAGGCAGCGAGTGCACGGGGGCAGTGACGAAATTGATACCTGTAGAAGAGGGAAAGTGAACCGACATCATGGCGAAGAGCAATGAAGTTCGTACTTTAAGGACCTGAGCTCCATTTACAAACTTCAACCGGCTTTAGGTTCGTATGAGGAAAACTCCATATGGCTGAAAAAACGTGGATGGGATGAAAACAATGCAATTAAGTGGCGAAAAAGTTTCCTTCGGTTTGGAAGGAAATGTGAGAATGCTTGAGAAGAAGAGAGGGAATAAGTGTCAACATTGAGATATAGCAAATATGAAAAAAATTAAAACAAGTAATCGTGGGTAGTGCAAAGGCTGTATGTTACGTGTGCCAGAAGTGTATTTTTTTTTTTTTTTAGCTCATCTGGCGACTGCCTCAATGGGCATTAGTCGCCGTATTAAAACTGGCCTAGTTCGAGGCTACTTTAAAATAAAATTAAACGAAAAAAAACACCCCAAATGGGGGAAAGGAAGCAAGCTCCTGCGTCGGGGGAAAGCCCCCCGGCGCAGGAGCGTGCAGCCTAAAGTAAAAAAACAAAAAAAAACAAAAACAAATGCAAAAAACAAAACAAAACAAAAAAAACAAACCCTGCTTGAATAATAGGGAGAAGGCCGGCCTCCCCCAAAAGTCAATAAGTCCACCAGTCGATGTGCACGCACTCATCCCGAGTACAAGGGACAGGCGGAAGATCACCCAGACTGGTACATTCGACAAGAATGTGGCGAACAGTCTGGGGGACGACGCAGTCGTCGCAATTGGGCGCTGGCGAGGGCTCCATCAGATAGCGATGCGTCACACGAGTATGTCCGATTCGGAGACGACAGAAAGCGACCCGAAGCCGTCGCGGCATTGGGGGATAGGTCCATGGGAACAGTCGCGGAGCAATGGCACGCAACTTTAAGTTCCCTTCGACCGTCTCCCATCTTCTTTGTCAAGCAGTCCGAAGAGCTGCCCGTATTCCTGCCATGTAGTCGGTGTGAGGAAGAGCGAAACGCTGGTCCGGTCGCAGAGTCCTCGCGGACTCTTTGGCGCCCTCATTCCCCGCAATTCCTACATGTCCATGAACCCAGCAGAAGATAATCTCGACATCTGCCCGGCTCGCCAAAACCGTGGCGTCACGGATATCGCGAACCAGGGGATGCGGAGATTCCAATGCCCCGAGAGCACTCAGGGCGCTTTGTGAGTCGCTATAGATCACAATCCGGTCTCCGAACCGGGCACGTCGCGTAATCTCCCGTACCGAGTGGTGTATTGCCACCAGCTCGGCCGTGAAGACAGACGCAGCGCCTGGTAGAGCCCCGCTGACTTCAAACAGAGGGGATACGGCGTGGAAGTCGACCCCCTCTTGGGACTTGGAGCCATCCGTATACACTGGCACGGTACCAGCGTGACACGATGTGTGCTCCAAAAAGGTCGAACGCAATATTCCCGGCGCAGTACAAGCTTTTAGGGCAGAGGCGTGGCGACAAATAGCCAAATGTGGTACCCTCCAGGGTGGCGTCCTGGGCAGAACCAGGGGCGCCACCGGCCCGAGAGCTATATCTACCTCTCGAAGGAGTTTCCTGGCCCTAAACCCAAAGGGCTTAGGGTATGACTGGCGTCTCTCGGCGGCATAGGCACCATCGAGATCAGCTGCGGATGCAGTGAGAGCTGTTGGCGACTGAGGGAGGCGCCGGGCTCGCGTGTACAGGCGAGTGATGCACTGCACGCGGCGCAGAGCGAGTGGCATCTCCCCAGGATCGACCAACAGGCTCTCAATGGGGGAAGTGCGGAAGGCACCGGTCGCAAGGCGAAGGCCGGTGTGGTGGATTGAATCCACCTTCCGCAATAAACGCTCGGCTGCGGATGCATAAAACTCGCATCCGTAGTCGAGCTTCGAGCGAACAAAGGATCGATAAAAAAGTAAGGCGGTAGCCCTATCAGCGCCCCAAGCGCTGAACGTCACGGAACGGAGAATGTCCATGGCGCGGGTACAAGAGACCCTAAGGCTGCGAATATGAGCCTCCCAGGTGAGGCGTCGGTCGAATACAAGACCAAGGAAACGGTGCGACTCAACCACATCCAGGCGCACCCCATTAAGAAACAAATCTGGGTCGGGATGAAGCCGTGGATGGCGGCAGAAGTGCACCACCTTAGTCTTGGCAAAAGAAAACCGAAACCTGTGCGCTTCGGCATAGCGAGAGACGCGGTTCAATGCCTGTTGGAGTCCACGCTCCAGAGTTGGCATCTGGGCTGCGCCAAAAGAGATCGAAAGGTCGTCCACGTAGAGCGTAGCGAGAACATCTTCCGGCAGCACCGAGGTGATGCCGTTGATGCTCAGGGCAAAGAGTGTGACACTGAGGACACTTCCCTGCGGGACACCCTCTTCCTGCACATTTGCGGCAGAGAGGGCTCCCCCCACCCGTACGCGGAATCGACGATCTCGCAAAAATTCAGATATAAACATTGGGAGGCGTCCCCTCGCCCCCATCGTGTGGAGTCTCCATGATACCGTATCGCCATGCGGTATCATAGGCCTTCTCCAGATCAAAAAACACCGTGGCGTAGTGCTGTCTACGAAGGAAAGCCTCGCAGACGGCATTTTCCAGTCGGAGCAGAGCATCCGACGTGGAGTGGAACTTACGGAAGCCGCACTGTGCAGAAGACAGATGGCCTCCGCTGAGCACAGTAGCGATTCGCCACGAGTCTGGGAGAAGACCTTCCACCCAGATCCTGTTGAACAAATCTAACAGAAAGGCCATGCCTCGCTCACCCAGGTGTCGAAGCATGGCGTACGGGACATCGTCCGGACCATGGGCGGTGTCCGCGCACGAAGCGAGAGCGGAACGCAACTCACTCACAGTAAACTTGTCGTTGAAGGGTTCTCCGCCTCTCGAGGTAAAGTCCAGCCGGCGGCCTTCGGCGACATCACGACATGCTTTGAATGCTGGCGGAGCAGCATCACGGCTAGAGAATGCGGAGAAAGCGGTCGCGAAGGATTCCGCCACGGACGCGGGGTCCGAGATTGCGGTCCCATTCTCCTGGAGAACGGGAGGGGGGTCCTGCGAGAACTTGCCCCGAATCCTTTTGACTCGCCTCCACACCTCAGCTAAAGGGGTCTTCCCGTTAAGTGAAGACACGTGTGCCCGCCAAGAAGAGCGGCGGGCGTGCTTCGAAATATACCGGAACCTAGCCCTAGCCCAACGAAATTCAGCGACAGTGAAATCGTTCGGGCGGCGCTTATAGCGCATGTAGGCATAACGCTTCTGTTTGAGGGCCGTCTCACACTCGGCCGACCACCATAGGAGTGGTCGGCGTGCAAAACGGCCAGACGTCCGAGGAATAGTAGTCAGGCCCACGGCAATGAGGTTGCCGGAGAAGAACTCAACGGCCTCATCTACCGACCTAAACTCCTCGACTGAGATAGAGAATTCAGTCATTTCCTGAAATGCAGGCCACCGCGCCCGCGCCAAGCACCACCGAGGTGGTCTCTCAGGCGGCAGTTGCCCTGAAAATGATATTTGAATGGGAAAGTGATCACTACCATGGAGGTCATCGACCACCCCCCAATCAAAATCAGGCTGTCCATCCGAAGAGCACAAAGATAGGTCAAGGCAAGAAAATGAAGCGGTTCTCGGAAAGTGATGCGTAAACTCATCCACGTTTAGGACACCCATCTCAAGCTCTTCGATCAGATCGGCAAGGACTTGTCCCCTGGGATTTATGGAGTAATCTCCCCAGAGAGAATGCCTGCCGTTCAGATCTCCAAGCAAGAGATAGGGCCTCGGCAACCGTGCCACGACGCGGTGGAAGTCCCCCGCGTCGAAGTCAGCTGACGGTGGAATGTACGCAGAAATGATAGTATACCTCCTATCCAGGTGTAGCTGCACAGCCACTGCCTGAAAGGAGGTATCTAAAGAGAAAGGAAGAACGGAGACATCATGCCGGGTGTAAAGCGCGCATCCACCAGCCCGGCCATCCCGCGGTGGTGGGGTCGCAAGACCCTTATACCCCGGGAGGGCAGGCAGGGAACACGCGCCTAGCATGGTCTCCTGCAAAAAAATAGCTAACGGGGAACGGGACGAGGCGAGCCTCCGCAGCTCCTCCCAGTTGGCCCGGAGTCCACGGCAATTCCATTGAAGGAATATGCCCTCCAGGCCTAGCTCGGAGGAGACGCGGGGGCCCTCCTCGAATTGAAGACCCTCACGGGAATGGCCGTACGCTTCCCGGGGGCAGAACCCCGGGCGCTGTTGGCCGGACAAAGCGCTGGAGGCGCTGTCGCCTTCGAGGACTTATTGGGGGAGGTTGGGCTCGCCATGCGAGTCTTTTGCTCCCTCCGCCTCGAAACCTTAGGCGGGCGCTGCGGCTTCGGAGGCGGGGGGGCCTCTTTTCGAGGAACCACCGTCTCCGAGCCACTCGCTCCACCTCGGGGCGTGGGCGAAGGAGCCGAAGCTCCTTTGTTGCTGTCCTCCTTTCGGGGGACAGCTTTAGGAACCCCTGAAGATGGCCTAGCGACCATCTTCAGGGGTGTTGCCTCCTGTGAGTCTAACGACTCGGTGGAGGCGCGTGGCCGTTTCGCCTTGCGGGAAACGGTCACGCTGGGGGAAGAGGGGGGAGCCCTGGTTTTAGCCGGGGCTGGGTATGAACCCTTTTTGCCGCCAGCTTTACCAGGGGAGCGCCCGGGTTGGGTAGAGCCGGCAGAAGGGCTCCGAATGGGCGCGGAAACAACCGTGCTCGTTGGCCTGGATGGGCCAGGAGCAGAGGGTGCCTTTCGAACTACTGAGGCATATGACGTCCCAGGCAGAGCCGGGCGCGCCAGGACCAAGTCCTTAGCCTCGCGGAATGAGAGTCTATCCTGGGCCTGAACGGCCAGGATTTCTTTCTCCAGGAGATATGCACCACATTGCTTCGAAGAAGCAGGGTGCGGCTCTCCGCAATTGACACACTTGGCCACACACGATTTGGACTTATCGTGTGCGACCTTGGAGCAATTTACACACACTTCGGGTGACCCCGACTTTGCACGTCTACATGAGCGATTCGTATGGCCGAAGCGGTGACAGTAATAGCACCGCCGCGGCAGTGGCACGAATGCCTTCACGCGGTAGCGGTACCAACCGGCACGACCGACTCAGGGAGCCTGTCACAGTCGAACGTGACGAAGAGTGTAGGGGTGGGTCTCGAGGCCCCTCCATGTTTTCTCATCACACGTTCGACCTTGACCGCCCCATGGTGGGCCAGCTCTAGGGTGATGTCCTCAATGGAGTACTCAAATAGATCCCTCGCATAAACTACTCCTTTCACAAAGTTCATGGTAGAGTGCGGGGTCACACTCACCGGGCTGCCATGACGTGTCCGAAGAGCACTTATCTTGGCCGCCTCGGCGGGATTCGCCGCATTCGCCAGAAGGCTCCCGTCCGAGAAACGGGTCACCTTCGGCTCTCTACCAATTGCACTAGCTAATCCTCTCCTCTGATGGATCATGTTGCCCTTGGACAACATGGTGCCATCAGTGGAGCGAATAACGAGGAAGCGTTTGAAGCCAGCGGGCTCAAAACGCCAGGTAACCTCTGAATGAGGGGCCCCGATATCATCGAGGCTCCGCCCTGTGCACTTTTGGTGTTAGTCTTGGTCAGGGGCTCTGCACACGAGGGGGTAGAGGGGCCGGATGTGCCGATCTTGGCTTGGTCGCCTACCAAAGTGGCAGCAGACCCATCCGTCCCCGCAGCCCCCGCGGATGGAGAGGAGCCCCGAGTCTTTTTCGTCTTTTTCTTTTTTGGAGAGGAGGGCGGGGAATGAACCCGCTTTTCACCTCCGCCGGCAGAAGCCCCCAGGCCAGATGGACCGGCCTCAGCCAGGTCCCTCTCCGAAATGGAGAAGGTCCTGGTTGTCGTGGGGGCACCTGTCGGAGGATATCCCTCCCCTCCTTTTACTGCCTCGGAGCCCTCAGCCATTTGAGGAGGACCTTGCATAGGGGCGGATTCGGGTTCGGTGCTTGGCGCCGAGCCCGAATTCCCCACCATGGAAGGCCCTACCGTCTGAGGCTGGGTCTCCTCAAGGACCATGTTTATCACAGGAGGGGCCTCCAGTTGGCCATCCCCTCCCAGGACATCGCAGGTCCCCTTGGCAGTGTCGCCAGTCTTGTGTGGGGAGGCACAGGCCTTGACCCCAGCAAGGTTTAAAATTCTTGCCAGCAGGTCTTTTGAGGGAAGCGACCGAAGGGGCCTGGCTTCCCTCTCCCCCCTAAGGGGGTTTGCCCTACCGAGCCGCTTTGATGGGGAGCGGCTGGCTAAGGGCTGCCTGCTGGCTTTCTTGGCAGTCCCCTTGGAAAGAAAAGAGGGGACTGCCGCTGGGAAAAGGGAGGTGCCCGAAAGCACCTCCAGAGAAGGGGGTGAGGGGGAGTCCCCTGCACCCGTAGGCGAAGGAGAGGAGTAAGCCTCCTCTCCGGTTAGAGAAATATGGAGGGTCCCCTGTGCAAGCACAGGGGGGGGGGAACCTCCATTTTTTTGCTGGAGCTGCCCGAGGGCGGCTCCGTCGATGGAACAGGGGAAGTTGAGGGTTGGGTTTGTTTTTTTTTATCATCATTGGGCATGGTGACCCTTTTTTAAACACGGGATGCAATCGCGCACACCTCTCGCAGTAGCCCGCACTGCGAGAGGTGCTTACAAGCCCGGCAGAGCCAGGCGCCGCCATTTGGGACCACCCCTCCCGCCTGGTGGCCTGGCAGTCCATCAGCATGGCGGCTCCACCTTGGACACGGCGTAAAAATTAATAGATTGTGAAGAGGAGAGGAAAAGGGATGTGAGGAAGGTATGGGTGGGCATCTACCCTGTGAAATTAGAGGCTGACCAGAGAAAGTTGTGGGAGAGGTTGTGTGAAAAGAGAGGAAACAAGTGTTTTGAAGGAAGGAAGAGAGGCTAAGCTGGGGCCGGACGGAGCGCTGGATCCCGTCAGCACGGCGGCCAGAGTGGCAAATCGCCGCGCCCCTTACGCGGTTAGGAGAGGAGGGCGGGGAATGAACCCGCTTCTCTCCTCCGCCGGCAGAAGCCCCCATGCCAGATGGACCGGCCTCAGCTAGGTACCTCTCCGAAATGGAGAAGGTCCCGGTAGTCGTAGGGGCACCTGTCGGAGGAGATCCCTCCCCTCCTTGTACTGCCTCGGATCCCTCAGCCGTTTGAGAAGGACCTTGCATAGGGGCGGATTCGGGTTCGGTGCTTGGCGCCGAGCCCGGATTCCGCCCCATGGAAGGCCCTACCGTCTGAGGCTGGGGTTCCTCAAGGACCATGTGTCACAGGAGGGGCCTCCAGTTAGCCATCCCCTCCCAAGACATCGCAGGTCCCGTTGGCTGTATTTTCACTAGTCTTGTGTGGGGAGGCACAGGCCTTGACCCCGGCAAGGTTCAATATTCTTGCCAGCACGTCTTCTGAGGGAAGCGACCGAAGGGGCCTGGCTTCTCTCTCCCCCCTATGGGGTTTGCCCTACCGAGCGGCTTACACGAGGGGCGGTCGGCAGTGGGCTGCCTGCTGGCTTTCTTGGCAGTCCCCTTGGAAAGAAAAGAGGGGACTGCCGCTGGAAAAGGGGAGGTGCCCGAAAGCGCCTCCAGAGAAGATGGTGAGGGGGAGTCCCCTGCACCCATAAGCGAAGGAGAGGTTAGAGAAATATGGAGGGTCCCCTGCGCAAGCACAGGGGGGGGGGACCTCCATCTTTTCTGTGGAGCTGCACGAGGGCGGCTCCGAATTAAGGGGAGATGATTTTTGTTGCATCATTGGGCATGGTGACCCTCTTTGTTTTACGGGACGCAATCGCTCACCACCTCTTGTAGTAGCCCGCACTGCAAGAGGTGCTTACAGGCCCGGCAGAGCCAGGCGCCGCCATTTGGGACCACCCTTCCCGCCTGGTGGCCTGGTAGTCCTTCGGCATGGCGGCTCCACCCTGAACACGGCGTAAAAAAGATAGATTTTGAAGACGAGAGGAAAATGGATGTGAGGAAGGTATGGGTGGGGATGAAGTAGGTTGTTAAGAACCAACCACCCCAGACCGGAGCTCAGGGCTTAGGGAACATTGTCCCCTTCCCCCTCAGCCCCGATCCGGGACGGTTAGCTGAGAAGAAGGTCAGCTTCTACCCTGCGAAATTAGAGGCTGACCAGAGAAAGCTGCGGGAGAGGTTGTATGAAAAGCAACGAGGTAGGATAGGAATACAGGCTATCTGAAGCAAGGAAGAGAGGCTAAGCTGGGGCCGGACGGGGCACTGGATCCCGTCAGCACGGCGGCCAGGATGGCAACTCGCCGCGCCCCTTACGGGGTGCCAGAAGTGGAAAGAGAAAGCAAAAGGTTGAGTAGTGAAACCTGATGTAGTGATGGGTGGGGTGTGTTCTGCAAATGCTTAATAGTACAGATGAGAATGTCAGAGATGGGGATGAATGCATACAAGGGGCGGTAAAGAAAGGCGAAACGAATAATTAACCGGAGGTAAGAAAGAAGAATTTGGAACGGAAATGAATGAAGATCTGGATAGGAACATGAAGTTATTTTGGAAGGATGTGAGAAAGATTAAAAAAGAAAGGGATGACTGAAGAGCAAGCGGATGAGGCAACATTTGCATGGAAGATCTGGATGGAACCAAGAAGTTATTCGGAAAGGGAGTGAGAAACCAAGGGAAGTGTGTGAACATCAAGGATGAGAATGGAAGGATACTTGTGAACAAAGAGGTCAAAAGTAGATGGGGATAGATAGCACTGTGGGATGGAAAATGAGGCGAATCTTAATAGATTCGTGTGGAGAAAATCGGGGGTTGCACCAAGGTATGAAAGAACTATGTACGATTATTCCTGCTGTGAGAGAACTGAACAGTAGGAAGGCATCTGGAGTAGATGATCTAGTCGCTGAAATGCTCTAAAAAGATGCTGATTGCTTTGCAATGGGTATGGTGGCTCTGTTGCACAATTACGAACCAGTAAACACCCTAAAATCCAGTCGGGGTTAGTTCAAAAAAGGAGAGAAAGGCGGAAGTCAGAAGTGAAGGTTAAGAAGAGAGAATGGGATAAAGAATTCGTTCCATGTCGTATTTTAAACTAATATTTATCGAGGCCATTCTTAAGAATATTTACTGTAGCGTCTTCGAGGACATTCCGAGGAGGCAAGCCATTGCAAGTCTGTAGTATTTTGTAAAATAAATTTTGTGTTCTCGGGATGTTGAATCTTTTGTTAAAGGATGTCTGGTGGATTTAGTGGGGGTAGGGATCAGATGTAAAGCTGGGTTCATCGATATTTTAGGGTTTTTTGATCACTATTGGCAACCTGCAACAGGACGACAGTCGTCGCCATTGCCAAGAAAAATCTATATTTTGTCTATTCTAAAATAAAAAAAAACAATAGTAAAACCCATAAACTAGCACAATAACAAAATAAGCCCCGGTGCCCCAGGTGGATTCCTGTTTCCCTCAAAGACCCTAACATGAGGGACAGTACCGGGGCAGGTAACGCGTACGAAGCTCCTTTAGACGAGGACCTGCTCGCGGTCTTCGCGAGCAGGTCCAGGGGAGCGCTCTAACCCTTTATGCCTATAGCGAGAAAAATTACATGCGAGTGTGACGAGTACGACACACGTTCTGTTTAGGTTCACACAAGGGTTGCATCAGACTTGCGCGCCGTTTGCCACTAACTATTTACTACTTAATAGACACGATAAAAGCAATTGATATGTTTTTAATTTTTAAACATTAATTCACGGCCTACGAGGCTAATCAGATGGCGCTGCATCTCGCGAGTGTGTCCGGTTCGCAGGCGACAGAAAATGACGTCATAGCCTCGATGGAACTAAGCGAAGGAGTCAAAGCGTAATGCCACGTAACTTATAATTCCCGTGCGCCGTCTCCCATCTTCCTCGACATGCTTCCATAAAGGATGACCTGATCCATGTCATGTAGGCAATGTGGGGAAGAGAGACTCTCCAGTTGCTGAGTCTGTGCTGACAGCCTGGAACCTTTAT
This sequence comes from Ceratothoa steindachneri, assembly GCA_963969495.1. NCBI lineage: Eukaryota > Metazoa > Arthropoda > Malacostraca > Isopoda > Cymothoidae > Ceratothoa > Ceratothoa steindachneri. The sequence continues at coordinate 70,967,418 of OZ018331.1, read as the reverse complement.
CAGCACGCTGTTCTAGACAACCCTTACATGTCCATGAACACAACATAAGATAATATAGACATCCGCCTGATCCGCAGTAGCCGTGGCGTCACGGAAATTTCGAACAAATAGCGACTGAAATTCCAAATGTCTCATGAGAACTCGGCGTGGTCTGAGAATAGCTATGGATTACATATAAAACGCCCTCCAACCCGGGCACAACACGCAATCTATCACGCAGGAGGGGTATATTGTAACGAGCTCCCCGTGAAAACGAACCCAGCCACCGGGATGGCTCTGCCGACCTTAAACAGGGGAAGGAGGTCACAGCAAGGTGACAAACATTCAAAGAGGTTTTACTCCAGGGTGACGGCCAATGCAGAACCATGGTCGCTACCAGCCTGCGTTAAACCGAAATGCTTAAGGCAGCATGATTGGCGTCTCTCGTTGGCATAGGAACAATCGAAATCAGGGGCGAAACCGATGAGACCCGTTGGCGACCAAAGGAGAGTGTGAACACGCGCGTACAAGCGCATGGTGAAATGTGTAAGGCGCAAAGCGAGTGTTATCTCCTCTGCGTCGACAATAACGCTCTATATAAGGGACGTGCGGAAACCACGAGTCACCGACCGGAGACCAGCGTGCTGGATCGAATCCATCTTCCGAAATAGATCCTAGCAAACAAAAGGGCGGTAAATATGGAGGGCAGCGCTCTCAGCACCCCAAGTACTGAACACCACAGAGCGTACAACGTCCGTGTCGCGAGCACAAGAGCTCAGATTATGTCGGCAATGCACTCGGTGGTTGCAGCCAGAGATGGTGAGTGACAAAAAAAAATTCCCCCCACTGAGAATGCATCCGTTGATTAGTTACATTCGGTTAAGTTTTCTAGGGGAATAATGTTAAGATAAAAATGTAATGAGGTTCCGAGACAGACGCGTGGCGCACTTGGCCTTCAATTCTGCTATGTCTTCTGCGGGATTCCTCTCAAATGCAATCCCTAAAGGCCGAAAACAATTGATTCAAATCCCAGAAAGGTATATACCCGATTGCAATTCTCCAGAAAGTGAAAATCCACTGATTACATTCAACCAGAGATAGATACCCACGGATTCCAAATACACAGAAATAAAGGCCCATGGAATGCTATCTTACAGACACAAATACCCTTGATTTCAATCAAACAGAAGCATAAAGTCAATGAGCAATCCCACAGATGCAGAAAGACCATGGGATTGAAGTCATCAAACACACTCGTGGATTGCAATCATCAAAAGGCAGAAATTCCACGGATACAATCCAACATAGGTAGATACCGGAGGTCACAACTCTCCAGAGGGTAAAATCCCATAATTACAATCACACAGAAGTGATCCACCGAAAGATTTTAATCCGAGAGAAACTGAACGGCCTCATCTACCGACCTAAACTCTTCGACTGAGATGGTCAGTCATTTCCTTAAATGCGGACCTCCATCCCTGACCCAATCCTCTCAAGCAGCACAGAGAGAGCGATTTGAAAGGGGAAGTGATCGCTCCCACGAAGGTCGTCAATCATCTCCCACCCAAAGTCAGCTAGAGTGTTCGGAGATCGCTCTCCACACTAAAAATCTTATCTCCAATAACTATCAATGGAACTGTTCACACTCCCCTTTCTTGGTAGCTTGGCTACAGAAGTGGGGATAAAAAATAAAGATGACACAGACAAGAATAGCAAACATTAACCCAGGATACTAGGACCGGGATGGAGCCCAATAAACCAACAAATACGTTCATATAAAGAGCAAAGGCACCCATAAATGCAAACATGAGCCACCTGCATGGCACATGCCGAAAAAATCCGCGATTCATTGTTCCGTTCAAAACAATCGCGCAAATATCTTCCTACCATCTCCTTTTCACGCTTCTTGCGATTCTTTTCCCTTTATTACAGCCATTATTACACCACTATTAAAACGGCTTCAACGTGATAAGGAGTGAAACATGTATGCAAACAGGCGGAACTTGTTTCGTCATAGCGATGACTTGGGCGGTTGTCATGGCGAGATCTCGCGTATCCTCATAGAGATGCCATGGTTAAGGCCCACCCCCTAAACTATGAAACAATCTACCCCTTAGGGAAATAAGATATATAGGAACCACTTTACCCTTTTAGGAAATACAATATTTTTTAAATAACACTATTATTTTGTCCTTTAACTTTTAAAACAAAAAAACATAGTCTGAGAAAAAGACTGCCATTATAAATATTTGCCCTCGACAGATTGTTTTGTTTTACGATATAGCGTGATGAGTTTTTACCATTAATTATAAGTAATAAAGGGACAAAACAGTAAAAAACTGGATGAATAATTCACGCGACTCTTGTTCAATATAAAAGATATTTCCGGACCAGTTTTATTCGTTTATACGTTTCCATGGAGACGCCGGGAAGGAATCGTAAGGGTGTGAGGCCGGGTGTAGCGGAGGCAGCCCTGTGCTTGAGGATTGCGTGACGTCTCAGCTTCAAATGCCGCGGGCGAGCCTACCCAATTGTGGGCATTGGACAAGTTCGGGAGGGTTAGACCCCATTCAAATCCAGAGCGCCTGGGGTAGTACCCTCAGAGTACGTCTTAACCTCTTTCTACAAAGCTAATACTCGCACACTGACAGATATTGACCTCGTTGGTTTTCGCTTCTTAGTTCTAATAACACATCGTCCAAGGCATTCATGGGTGCAATGTAAAGTGTGTGAACTGAGAGAATGATTTAGGGAGGAGCGATTGTAAAAGTGAGGTATAATGAAGAGAAACAACTCGTATAAGAAGCATAGCGCGTGTTTCGTGATGGCAGAACAAATATCCAGACCTTATCGTGTTTCGTGATGACAAAACTCAGATCACAACCTTATCGTGTTTCGTGATGGCAAAACTCAGATCGAGACCTATTCGTGTTTCGTGATCACAGAACACAAATCCCCGACCTTATCGTGTTTCGCAATGGCAGAACGCACATACCGACCTTATCGTGTTTCGTGATGGCAGAACATACATAGATCCAAACCTTATCGTGTTTCGTGATGGCCGAAGACGCATGCAACCGTACCATGTTTCGTGATGACAGAACACACATCCCAACCTTATCGTGTTTCGTGATGACAGAACACACATCCCAACCTTATCGTGTTTCGTGATGACAGAACACACATCCCAACCTTATCGTGTTTCGTGATGACAGAACACACCTCCCGACCTTATCGTGGTTCGTGATGGCAGAACACATATCCAGACCTTAGCGTTTTTCGTGATGGCAGAACACACATCCAAACCTTATCGTGTTTCATGATGGCAGAACACACATGCAGACCTTATCGTGTTTTATGATGGCATAACACACATCCCAACTTTATCATGATGGCAGAACACACATGCAGATAATACCGTGTTTCGTGATGGCAGAACACACATCGCGACCTTATAGGGTTTCGTGATGACAGAACACACATCACGACCTTATCGTTTCGTGATGGCAGAACATACATCCAAACCTTATCGCGTTTCGTAATGGCAGAAGACACATGCAAACATTACCGTGTTTCGTGATGGCAGAAGGCACATCCCAACCTTATCGTGATGGCAGAACACACATGCAGACCTTATCGTATTTCGTAGTGGCAAAACACGCATCGAGACCTTGTGTTTCGTGATGGCAGAACACACATACCGACCTTATCGTGTTTCGTGGTGGCAGAACACACATCCAAACCTTATCGTGTTTCATGATGGCAGAACACACATGCAGACCTTATCGTGTTTTGTGATGACATAACACACATCCCGACCTTATCATGATGGCAGAACACACATGCAGATAATACCATGTTTCGTGATGGCAGAACACACATCACGACCTTATAGGGTTTCGTGATGGCAGAACACACATCACGATCTTATCGTTTCGTGATGGCAGAACATACATCCAAACCTTATCGCGTTTCGTAATGGCAGAAGACACATGCAAACATTACCGTGTTTCATGATGGCAGAAGGCACATCCCAACCTTATCGTGATGGCAGAACACACATGCAGACCTTATCGTATTTCGTAGTGGCAAAACACGCATTGAGATCTTGTGTTTCGTGATGGCAGAACACACATCCCGACCTTATCGTGTTTTGTGATGGCAGAACACACATCCAAACCTTAGCGTGCTTCGTGATGGCAGAACACACATCCAGACCTTAGCGTGTTTTGTAATGGCAGAACACATCCTAGCCTGCTCACCCACCCTAAATTGAAACGCCCTTCCGTCACCGATGAGTTATAGATGACATGATCATCATTACCAAACAATCCGCAATAACCCTAAAATGTCTCCATCCAAACCGGAATCAGAAATCCCCCCCCCCCTTCTAATGTCTCTGGTCGGGAGGAATAGAGCTTCGAGGAAGGATCTCCCCCCAACCCCACCCACTCTCCCGATCAATGGAGGTGACATTAGTCAGTTGCGAAGGCGAACTGGCCAATTTCTCTGTAATTTCCTCTGATTAAATAAAAGGCAGGCGTAAGTAGATCGATCACCGACTAAGGTCGGAAACACGCTCAACATTACTCTAGTTTCGCCTGATAGAAAGTTAACTTAAAACTAAAAAGCGAAAACCAAGGAGAGCACGCCGGGGAAGTGAAAACACTGTGCAGGTACATAGCTGTCTAGTTTAAACTGGAGCGGAAACTACTAGGAGCAGTCAACTTCCCAACCCCTCCCAATTAAAGCAGATTCCCCATGCGGACATTAAAAACAAGAATGTACGCAATCTTACAGACGTCAGATGCAAACGCGGTTGCCCAGACAACCTCCTCCCACCGTAAGGGGATCTGAAGTGGGGAAGCGGGACTTAAAAAGATAAAGAATGGGAAAAACTGGTAAGTAGGATAGGGTGAGGGTGTAACCCTACGGTCAGGAGAGGATACCCCTTCCTAAAACTTAACCTCCATTAAAATCAAATGAGGAACTGCTAGTTATCCCCTTGGGAGGGGGGTTGCATATTAAGAGGTGGGGGCTGAAATGGGGCTCTTCCCACCCTAGGACTTGATCCTTGGCGCGGACTTTTCGGCCCAGGAGGGATCAGAGACAAATCGGCCTTCCTAAAAAATCAAATTTCGGCCACCAACGTTGCAGTTATAAATTACTAAGTAGCACCGTGCCAACAAAAGCGACGGCATTTCTTTTAAGGCAGAAAAATGACAAAATATTTTTCTATTCATTATTGTAAATGTCCATCAGATAAATGTTTACAATGGTTAAAGCATTTCTAGAGTAGAGCGCGCCAAAAGTGGCCACAATTTTTAACCACACTCTACATATAGAAAAAGAAATTAAAACACTGGATAACCTAAAACAACTAGCTTCAATTTCTAGAATATATTTTTTAGTCGCAAGCACACGACTCTGAGTTACTAGGTCGGCCAGATGGTAACCGTTTTACTTTTAAATGGGTTTTCTGAAAATAACATCGTAACTTTTCGGCCGATTCTAACGAAATTTAAACCCCTTATTTACTAATTTATTTATTCCTATAAATAAGAAACATTTTGATTTTCAGTAAGATCCGAACCACGGCTATCTACAGGGGCTAGTAGCCGCTGTTGAAACGACAGGAATCGGGCTCCATCCAACAATTAACAACACCCAATGGGCCAATGTGGCTTAACATCGCTGAAATCGGGAGCGGGCTTCCACTCGGCTAAGCCGGAGACAGGCAGCTGTCAAATTAATTATTATTATTATTGTAGGGTCTTTTTCGGAACAGGCCTGACAGCGAATTGGGCGTTAGAGACTAAGGTTTAGGCTTAAGTTGTTAGGCTAAGGTTAGATTTAAGTTAGGTTAGGTTTTGGATCAAGAAACTGGCGCGATTTCTCGCAGGAGGTTTTTCCAATCAATATGGCTTTTGTTGACATTTTAAGTTCTTTACCACAAAAAAAATAGTTTCCACCATGCATGAATGAAGTAAACAAGTCTCCAAAGATAACTTGACTGCTTCTAACCACCAAGTAAATGTCTTTTCGCAACCCAACACTGAAATTGCATTCACGCTTATTAGAGCGCCAACGGCTACGCCCATATTCCAAAGTCGCTCTCCTAACCTCACGATAGCCTCGAACGCCTAATTTGCTGCCGGGCCTGTTCCGAAAAAGACCCGTATTGTGAAATTAAGTGTAATCCAACGAGGGCATCCCTACACGCCAGTGGGAGGATGGGGCGATTAATTGGAGGGCTTTTATATTTTGAGGGCAAAAGGAGAAACCCAACGAGGCCCAGAATGTTTGAGAAAAATAAAGGGTTGTACCGGAGAGAAGTGGTGCTGTTAGGTAAAGTGAACATGTGATGGAGGGACACACGGAGGGCAATGCGAATTCCAGGAGGGGGGGGAGGCCCCTCCCAGACATATTTCGAAACTTCGTCGGCTCCAAAATGAGGAAGGAAAACATCATCGAACACACGACCCCTACACATCATCTTCACCCGCACCATCGCCCACATCTATATCCTCACTAACCCTACACAATCATCATCGTCACCATTGCTCTATCATCAAACGTCACTGTGACCTTAATCAACACCCGTCACCTCCCCCATCAACGTCGTCGTCACCGCCTCGACTCCCAAAACATCGTCACCACCCTTATCATCGTCGTCGTCACCGCCTCGACTCCAAAAACATCGTCACCACACCCATCGTCGTCGTCAACCCCAACATCGTGACCCACATAACAAGCGTTACCTCCACCGTCATCACCATTATGACCATCACCCATCGCCACATCATACCCATCAAACGTCACTTATCACCTCAATCATCATTGTCACCATCACGGCAATCATCGTCGTCACCGCCTCCACTACATAAACTTGGTCACCCTTAATTACCATCGTGACCCACATAACAATCGGCAGTTTCTGCCCTCATCCTTATCGACCCCCCCCCCCATCAACATCAAGTGACTATCACCTCAATCATCCTCGTCACCATCACCCGGACCCCTCTTCGTCGACAGCAAGACAAAAACTATATTTTCGGCCAGAGGCGTAAAAATTAGTCTCCAAGACGCGATTCCTTCAACGAAAATAGACACACACATACGAATGGGCGAGGGGGAGGGGGAAAGAGGAGAAAACAGGGTGTAAAAGCAAATAAAGAATAACAAAGACTCTGACATCATCAATCTTAAGATCTGGCTGGGGCCGGAAAGGTACGTTATAAACCCTAACGAACAAATGCGCACATATAACATTCATACGTCCCCCACCCCAGGTGGTACCCAAAGTCCGCTCAAAACCCGAAGCTACCCTGCATTAAGGGGCAGAGCCATCCTTGGGAGGGAGGGAGGGCAACGAGGACATCAGCGGCCACTTAAGGGTATTGTGGTCCCTCGATGGTAGCCAATAACGTCACTGCTTAGTCACGAGGACGAGTCAGAAAAGGGCAGGGGATGCCCCCTCCCATCCTTCAACGCCATAAAAAAGAGGGAGTGGTCAACATCAAGGGGAGCCAGCAGCGAGATGACAAAATGCCCCCCGCCTCAACACTCCACAGCAACGGGAACTGGGTCAAGACTCGTTTACCGCTACACTCATCCACTGGAAGATTCTGCCACGAATTTCACGTCACTAATTTCCGCCAGTACTAAAAACACGCCTTCATTGCTTCTCCACTGCAAGTGGACCGAGGTCAAATGAATGAATGTAATCATATGAGTTACCCCCCGCAGGAAAAGAAAAGATTCCGAGTACTTTGGCTTGTATGAAACAAACCTCATTCAGGGAACGTATTTTTATTCCCCCTCCCTCGTCTAAAAAAAAAAACGTGTTTGTCTTAGAATTAAATGAGTGACAATCAGTGGTAAACGTAATTTACCACTCGTATGTTTACTTCGTTGTCGTGATTGTACCGTAGATCAGATCAATTAGTTGCAATCTGAATGGTAAAAATACTTTACCACTCGAGGCGTGAGTAGGGGGAGAAAAGACAAGGTCCATCTCGCCTAAGAGAAAGACATTCTTCGGTGTGCATCAACGCCGTATTTACCTTTCCCATCCCTTACATTATATTTATCCCTGCTTAGAAACTTCATTTAGTACTAAGTTGCGATCCGTCCCTCGCATCATGGACGAGATCCCACGATCGGATAAAATATACACAAAGATCAGCATGACATTCGCTGGCAAACTCAAAAGCACCAGAGGCTGGTCCTCGTTGTGAATATGGGAAGATAGTAAGTTTTGGCACTAACCAGCACCCTTCGTGGTTTCACCCCAAGTGCTGACCTGATTCGTGCCATAGAGTGGCAGTGGGGGAGCACGAAACCTTCAGACTGTTTGGCTCTCATTCCCCGCAATCCCAATCCCAACATCTTCAGAAACACAATCGAATAAAGACCCTCTCGACGTCCTCCTCCTCTTCGTTCGTAGCAAGCGTGTCATCACGAACGCTGCGACCGAGGGCATGCAGAGATTTCAATGCCTCGAAGCTCTGTGAGTCAAGATAACTCACAATTATGGCTCCGAAAGGAGCCAGAAGAGCCCCGCCGGCTTCAAAAAACAAGAATGCACACACAATTATGGCTCCGAAAGGGGCCAAAAGAGCCCCGCCGGCTTCAAACAACAAGAATGCACACACAATTATGGCTCCGAAAGGGGCCAAAAGAGCCCCGCGGGCTTCAAACAACAAGAATGCACACACAATTATGGCTCCGAAAGGGGCCAAAAGAGCCCCACCGGCTTCAAACAACAAGAATGCATGAGAGCCGAGTTCCTCTGGGTGAGTATTGCATTGACAGGGATCTGGAGCAGAGGAGAGAGCGGGCATGTTGTGCTGCGAAAGTGGGAAAGGAAATAATAACGGTGCTGGGATTCGCTATGTGACGTGTGAAGCTACTTACTTCCACTTAGGTGGAAGTAAGTAGCCGCCCAAGGGGCGGCCAGTTCAGGACACCGCTGAATTTTGTGCCCGCGCTCGTTGGGATCGAACCCGTTCCTCGACTTCAAAAATCCCACACCGCAATCCACACTACTAGCCACAGCTCCGAGCTCTTATAATTTTCATTCTTAATAAGACAAGCAACTGTTGGAATCAACAGATACGAATTCTATTCGGCGGGGGGGGGGAGGGGCAAGAGAGAACAAACGAGTTAACAGAAAAGTGATTAATAAGATCATTAGAACTCTGGCGGAGCAAAGAAAGTGTAGGAACCAAGCCCCGTTTAAGGCGAAGGTTTGGGGCTTGAATAAAAAGAATAGAATGCGCTGAATCACTAGGCACGGCGTGGCCTGTTGTTGTTCTAAGCGGAATTCGGCAGACGCAAGATCATTTTCCGGAGGAGGCGGGATTTAGGTTGATTCGAGTGGAGAGGGGCGTTTTTATCGATCGAAGACGCAAAACGCCCCCCCCCCAACTCGGCATCTTCTCTTGCACAGCGTCACAACCTCATATTTCTCTTGATTTTCTTATGCGGCCGAGATTTCGAAGGAAGTCTTTGCCGGTAGCGCCCTTGCGGGCGTACAATTTCTTTGTCGCTCTCGACTTTTTAGTTTAATTCCTCCTTATGGAACAGGTCTTGTCACTTTGATAATCCTCTTCTACAGAGGTTTGGGTTCGAACTTTGAGTATATCACTACAAGAACTTAGTTTATTCCTCATTGCCCTATTATTTCCCCTCTTCATCTGTCTTCGTCTATTGAGGAAAAATGCCCGCGCCGGTTACGATAATTTAATTTCATAATAAACACCGAGAAAATTCCCATTAGCCCCCCCCCCCCCCACACACACATGCAAACCGTTTCACCCCCTGTAGTGTTCTTAGCTATGGGATATTTCAAGCCTTCCAACGAAGCTCCGAGGCGAGCGTTGCTAGGAGACGCAATCCGTGACGTCACAACTCTCTTTCTAATTGACAGCATCTTTTAAAAAAAAACTTATATCAAATTCATATTGTTGGGCATTTGAATATTTCCTAAGCCAAGATCTATGTAACCTACACGAGTGTACATAAAAGAACAAGGATAATAAACATCGCCATGCCGCAAAGCGGGGACGGGACGCATCCACGCAACTAAATATCCCTTCCGTTTTTTCCTCATTTATTTGACCCCACCCACCCATAAACTACATTATCCACTTACCCCGTAATAAAAACCCAACTTCCCCAAGGAGGGGAGGACGACCAAACCCTAAAACCATAAGGACCCTGGATTTGAGCTTCCTCCGAACCCCGAATTCCTCCTTTAAAGAAACCCCCGAGAAAAAAAGCCTTGAAACCACCGTCGTCAATCAGACTTGCTCCTGACGCCAAAGAGCCGACAGACGATAGTCGCATGACACGACGCCGGGGCCTTCAAGTCTCTGACTTCGGGAATAAACTTTTGGGCCGAGAGTCGGGCGTGACGTGATGCTGCGATCTCGTCCCCCCCCCCCTCCTCAGTGGGCAGTCACCATTGGTTGGTAATTGGCCCATCGCTTCATTGTTTATTTTCTGGCCAGGTGTCGTCGGGTTTCAGAATTAAGAGGCGTCAGGAAACAACAGAATCGCTGCCCTCGGCAAACACTTGTGAATTGATTTAGTACGGGGGGGAGGGGATGAGCGAACCATCGGATGAGGTGATTAGAAGGCAACCATAATTATTTGGACGGGGAAGGAGGATATATATATATATATATATATATATATATATATATATATATATATATATATAAAAGGTTTTATTTTATATTAAATAAAAGGCGAAAACCGAAGAGGGAATCTATCCAAGCGTATGAGAATGTGTGGAACTCGGACCAACGGTGAGCGAGGGACGTGGAATTCCTCCTGAACTTACACTCTCATTTGCAACAAAGATCCTTGTATGAGCAAACCACATCAGCCCTAACTCTCCAACCTAGGACTATTATAAACAAGCTGGTACAAATACCACAAACGAGGAACTTCAATGCCCTTGTGAAAACATAAAATAATAAATGGCAGAACAATACCAAAATGACTTAACAACTGCTCAAAGGTGGAAATAGCCACTACCGGAGGCACTTCCATATATACTCATAAAAAAACCGACACAAGAAACCGAGACCTTCTCCCAGTCTCTTTAGAGTCGCTAACGCGCTAAAAAAAGTACCGCCTGCTTCGCTTAGCGTCTGCTCCTCTTTTTCCGCTTTTTTTTAACCCAAACCTAAAAGAGAAATTACCGCCTCGACCTAAGCGTCGAAAAAACGAAAGTGGAGAGAGAAGGGAAGAGTAGCGCCAAGTGAATGCGTCCCGTGGGGTTGGATGAGCCCCCCCCCCCTCGGGACGGAGTGAGTCCGCGTCTTATCTAGCGCGGTGTCTCGGGGCCGAATCAAGGGAAGCGCCCCGTAAAATCCACGTCAGGGCGAAGAGGGGTGGGTCCCCACCGCGTCGACGCAAATAACGCAAACGGCTCTTGTTGAACGTCCCACCCCCCCACCCCCCCTTGCACCTCTTCGGCCATTTTGGTCATGAAGTGAAAGATGGGGTGTGCGGGCACGACGCCCCATAGCATACGAGGTTTGTACTTTTCAGTATTCGGACTTGACGAAGGATGTTATTGTAGACGAGGTGGGATGCCCCCAAACCACGAGATCGTATTAAAGTCCCTATAATGACACACTTATTCGTAAGGTTTGAAAATGTAGCTGTCGAGGTTTAGTGAGTGGGTAATCCCAGTCCCGCTTCCTGGACATATAGTTTATTACCGCACCGAGGTGAAGTGGAGGTGAAGCGTATCCAATACACCTACCTTAGCCACTTCCGGTGAATAAGAATAACCCCTGTGTGTACCTTTTGATCAAAACTAAGATGATGATCCCCTGAGTAAAAGCCAATCATGGATAGATCGGTGTAATATTGAGATTTAAGCCGAGTGGATTGCTTAATAATTGCTAAAGGATCGTCCAAAATAGTTAAACACACAGATGCAAAAATAATCTTTAATGCACATGAATTTGAAATACGAGGGGAGGTCAATAAGTTTTGCGAATCTTGCACTGAATAAATAAGTCTACAAAAATGTCGTGGGGATTACTTGAAAATTACTCACTAGGATGCTTGCGTCTTAATGGCACCCGACAGAACGAATGGAATATTATTATTATTGAGTTAAACACTGATTTAAGCACTTCTAATATTCGAGGTTATGGGCTCGGGATGGGATGTCTAGTTCACAACAAACTGGTGAAGTTAGGGGAGGGAATAGTTCACTTTAACGATACCTTTAAGTTCGTAAGTAATTTTGAGAATGACGTTGAAGTTCTTCTTCTGGTGACGATGATCGCACTTAGTCCAGCCGTCCGAGGTTACCGAAAGAGAGGGTAATCCTACACCAGTGATATATTGATCCTATGCTGGATCACGAAGGTGAGCCAGAGGGAGGTCCTGTGTAACCTCTGACTCTGCGAGAAGTTTGGCACCTACAACCAATTCCCCGATAAGTTCCTTTCTTGCAACGGGCGAACTGTTTCTTATGTGGATCAAGCTCCACCTTACAACGTAGGTCCAAGGTCTTCTGCCCGAATCCAGGGAGAAATTTTCCTTTTATTTCCCTAGCGAGCAGAAATCGAGAGAGAGCACCGAATTCTCATAAAATCCGTATCGCCGCGCGAAAGACCTTTTTTCATCTGTGGGCAGACAGTATGTCTTTCACACCTTCGAGCCACCTCGGAGTTTACGATGGCGCGAAAAAGGGGCGATAGAGAATTCGAGGTCGGTGCATTTGGAAATACGGGAGGGACACGTAGCTTGTGTCGGAGTATTTCTGCGTACACTTATGTACGCGGTATTTAGACTTCTACTGTAGCCCTTCCGGCACCAACTGTATTCATAGGAACAATCCTCTTAATAATGGGTCATCAGCAAAATTAGTGACGCATTGTTGAGGAAAAAAACCTTCAATAAGCTTTAACTACTTAATTCTTCACGCCTATTTTTGACCTTTTCTTTCCTGTCAAAATTAGCTATTAACCATCTTCGGACACTCCCGTCTCTCACACGCATGCACAGACACAGACACACCCAAACTTTCAGAAAACCGAAAAAATCACTGGAAAAAGTGACAATAATATGAATGACATAAAACATTCAATTGTTTTTTCCAACAATAAGCAAAAAAATACCACGGTTTCGAGATGTCTAAACAGTATAAAGTTTATTGCAGCTCAGCTCAATAAACTATGAATATTGGAACCCTTATTCATAACATTTCGCAAGGTGAAAAAAGTATGATAAGAAAAATAGAGAAGCAAAGAAGAAAGTTAATCAAATCTCAGCTGGACCTGGTCTATATCGAGTGAGAAAAATAATAATAAACCACAATATTCGAATCTAATTTACTTATAACAACAGAACTAGTTTGGCTAATTAATACCATTTTCAACTGAGTAATGAAATGCAAGGCAGGCGACTTCAGTATATAAAGGCCAACAAAATACTAAACAAAATGAAGGCAGAGGAAACAAACTGGAAAAACATGAATTTTTCCACAACCTGAATTCTTTACACCAATCGATAAAATTCAAAGTATGTAGAATAGAAAATAGAAAAAAAATATCATTTTCCATCTCCCCCCCCCCCACGAGCTTCGAGCCCCGCCCCAAAGGGTCTTCACTCCATCATAGTCCTGCATAATTTATTTGGGAAAATATTTAAAAATACCTACCAAAAAGAAGATTGTATTATTTACTAGGTAGGAAAACAAATGAGATTGTGATGGTCCATTTTTACGAATTTTAAGACATCTTAATGGCGACAGCAAAAAAGGGAATAACCGCCGTAATACTTATGGAGCTACCCAAACATTTGACAATATAAAGAATAAAGGCCAACAAAATGTAGGGGCAAATGACATCAATAAGGCGAATCTCAATCCTCTTAAAGTTATTATACAAAGACGTGAAACTGAAAGAAGCACCTTAACATTCAGAGGTGTATGTAATTACGCGTGAAAACGACGACGACGCAATATTTAACCTGGAAAGAGCAATTAAATGTCCCAATTACCCGTGAGAACGACGCAACATTTTACTTGAAAAGTGCAACTCGTTTTAATTACACGTGAGAACGACGCAATATTTCACCTGGAAAGAGCAATTAAATGTCTGAATTATGCATGGAAAGAGCAACTCAATATCACAATTATCCCCCGAGAAGCACACGCAATATTTCACTTGGAATGTGCAACTTTATGTTATTTTACCCGTGAGAACGACGACGGCGCAAAATTTCACCTGGAAAGAGTTACTCAATGTCATAATTACCGGTGAGAATGACGCAATATTTGACCTGAAAAACGCAAATTTTCATGTTGGGAAGATTTTCTAGAATAAAGTTTTATAGATAGTTTTTATTAAAGTAATCCGTCTTGTTATCCTTTAGGAATTTTAAAATGAGTAATTTATACCTTTTTCTTTCAGATTATAAAAATATTGTTCATAATCTTCTTAAGTATTCACCCTAATTTTCGTCCCATACAAAGATCCCATTAGACATGTTTTATTATACAAGATTCATAAAGGTGTCAATGCAAGTACAGCAGGAAAGAAGTTGCAGGTGGTGGGGTTTTTTCCCTTTTCCCAAGTGGGGATTTCAGTCTAAAAGAGGGGCCAAAAGAAGGTGATCCCAAAACGCTAGATTCTGAAGAGTTGGAAGCTGTTGTAACAACAAATCCTGCTACAACTTTTAGGGAATTCGCAGAACAATTTAATGTAGCCCAAATGACTGTGCTATGCTAACTGAAAAGGATTTGATAGGTTCCCAGTGATTGCAAAATGGGACCTGCACAAACTGTCTTAAGACGAATCTGCAACAGCGTGTTGTTGCTTGCTATGAATCATTACTTTCACGACACCTTCAGGCACTATTTGGGGACAGGCTCGTTACTGGTGATGAAAAGTGGATCATTTCTCATAGCATTAAACGCTGCCGTTTGTGGATCAGTGGAAGAAGCAGAATTTCAACAACCGAGAGGAGGACTTCATCCAAAAAAGATCGTGTTAAGTGTATGGTGAGATATTGAAGGAAGTGTCCATTACGAACTGTTGATAAAAATTAACGCTAATCTCTATTGCAATCAACTTCGTTGTTTGAAAGCCCCTTTAGGCCAAATGTGAACCTCCTTAGTGAAGAGAAGGGTGTTATCGTCTATATCACGATAATGCTCGTCCTCACGCAGCTCGAATAACCAAAGATCTGGCGGAGACGGTCGGTTGGCAAATATCGCTTCATCCTCCATATTCTCCTAACCTTGTTCATTACTTGTTTAGGGAAGTACAAAACCATTTGGATGGTCTTAGGTTGAAATCAAGAGAAAAGGTTGAAAACGACCTGTATTCATAGTTTGCATCAAAACATAAAGAATTTTACAAGTGTGGCATTTATGAGGATGTTGATAAATCAAGTGAGGCTCTAGAAAACAATGGAGGTTATGTTTAGGATTAAATATTTCCACAGTCAGTAAAGCATCGTCTTCTATTTTTTAACAACCTAATATTTGGTTCCAATTCTTCAGTACGGACTCGCATCTTCAATCATGGATGAGTCCTTCACCAGATAGTGAAATTCACATAAAGATCAAAATGATAACCACTGACCCATTGTGGTGGACTATTCCCGCACACCCCTTATTTGCCCCATCAGATTACTACCTAATCCTGAGTCAACCGAATGGACTGGACCAGCACCCAGATCTCGCTTGCTCCATCTGATTACCACCTAATTCGGAGACATTTTGAGGGGCATCCCACAATCTCTTATTTCCCCAAACCTTTAGCCCATCCTATTACCGCTTAATTCTTAGCGATCTTGATGGACTAGTACCACACCCAGCTGATTTCCCCCGGACGTTGTTACCCCTGATTACCACCACCTTACCGGAGTTTACAAATCCATCTTGAGCTAATCCTCGGGTTTCTCTTAACCAAAGAGGTAATTGGGCTCCCCAGATTAGCAGGCTCAAACCAGTTGAAATAAAAAAAAAGGGTGGGGGGGTGTCAGCGTTAATCTGGCGACAGCCTTCGAGGGCATAAGTCGCCGTAATCATCCATAGCACAATGCTTGACATATTTAGATTTCTCTACAAATATATAAAATTACTGAATACAAAATCATCGGATGTTATTTGGAATGTACCTTTTGAGCCAGATCTTGAAAACCCGGGAATGGAGAAACAGGGTGAAAACGAGATGTGGTACCAATAAGGTAAGGTTAAGAATCACTGGACTAATTCTAACCTACGAGGTGGAAATTGCTCGCTTACTTCTTTTACTTCTACACAATAGGCATTAAGAAACTTGCAGATCGTTGTAAGTTCATTGATTGTAATTATGTTGTATTCTAAATCACCCTCAACTTCTTCCCTACATAAAGCGACGTCTTTACACATCAGCTCCACGTAAACCAATATAAACATGAAATTTAGTAATATTTGTCGCCATAAATTCGAACATTACCTATGGCGTGACCTGGTATTATTTATTTAACACACGCCATAAGGAACTCATAAAAGTAGCATTTGAAGGATGCGACGAATGCAAAACTCCCCAGCAACAAAGAAACAACAAGGAAATACAATTACGAATTACCCGGTGAAACTGATAAAATACCAGAGATGAAAACGGATTCCAAGTTCGTCTTAATTCACAAAGATCTCATATTTATGCTGCTATTCGAGGAATGGAGCGACGTGGTTAAAAAAAGAAGAGGAATAAGAAGTCGCGAACTGGTTTACGTAGTTAAGAAACGCGAGCTTGGCCAAATTGGTCATCATACGCGAAGCGTCGTTATTTTCGTAGCCAAAGCGACAGATTCGAGCTCTCCCACGATGGTCCACGCGACAGGGAGAGAAACCGAAACTTCGTTTTCCCGTCGGATAACCACACCTCTTTATCCATTCACGCAAACATGAATTATTCTAGCCCCCCCACCCCCACCTTCCCTTATATTTTGGTAACTGACGGTTGCTCAACATCCCCCTCCCCCTTTCCCACTAAAAAAAAATCTGAAACAAACCCCAAATCATCCCCATCACGGGAACACACAAAAAAAGGAGGGTGACGCACAAAGCCTGAGAAAGGGAATTTTTCATTTCGATTTGATCCGAGTCTGGTATAATGGGGAGCTCTGCCTCCCTTCCGGATCAGAAATCCGACGTCTTCCTCCTCACCGGGAGTGGATAATCAAAACCCGGGAATAAGCACCGAAATTAGATTCGAGTCAAGAATAGAGACCCTAATACATTTAGGGGTTGGCTATTGTAGGCATGGTAACTTCTGGTTCGCTATTCTTAACCTGGATGCTGAACACAACAGTGGTTTAGAGCAGTGGTTCCTAAATTACACAGTAAGCTGGTAACATGCAAAATATTTTACACAAATTAAAATTCTAATATAAAATATCTGCGAAACTAAAAATATATGTATTAATATATTTTTAGCATGTGATTCAAATGGGCTATGGTCCTCGGTTGGGAAACGATGGTTTTGAGGAATATTAAGTGTTTCCTTAGCCCTCAAAATAGATGATCTACATTTTCAGGTGAGGATGCAAACGTGAATTTCTACCAGGTTATTTAAGAATTCATGCGGTTGGAAAGAAATAGCGCAAACAGTAATTAATGTGGCCAATTGCCTTTTTATTTTTAGTATTGCTCATATTTCAGGAAAATGAATGATTCATGCACCAATAAAATGAACATTGCATATGGTTACCTTTTGGGGATGATAGGAGTGGTTATATAAACCTGGACATTGGGTTTGCTGTTATTGACATTTGACGAATCTTTTCCATTTCCATAATATTTACATTGGGTTGAGTATTCTTAAAATGGTAAAATTTGGGTTTCGTTATTTTTGACATGGTAAAAGTTTGGGTTTGGTTATTTTTGGCATGGTAAAAAAAAATTGGGTTTCGTTATTTTTGACATGGCAAAAGAATTGTTTCGTTATTTTTGGCATGGTAAAAAAATTGGGTTTCGTTATTTTTGACATGGCAAAATAAAATTGGGTTTTCGTCATTTTTGGCATAGTAAAAAAAAATTAGGTTTCGTTATTTTTGCCTTTTTTTTTTTATTTTTTAAATTTTAGGAGCCTATCGGGCGAGTACCAACTTAGGCATAAGTCGCCGCAATCACGAGAGCCTAGCACTAGGCTACTTTAAAATGGAAATATGAAAAAACAACAACAATAAAAGGAAAAATGGCAACAATTAGGAAGCAAGCTCCGGCGTCGGGGAGAAGTCAGCCTCCCCCCCGTCGCAGGAGCGTGTGACCTACAAAGAAAACAACCAAAAAAACTAGTTAAATAAAGGGGAGAAGGACAGCCTCCCCCCCCAAATCTATAAGTCCACCAGTCAATGTGCACGAACTCGTCCCAAGTACAAGGGACAGGCGGTAGCGACCCGCCCATCCCGGACCGGGACAGGTAACGTGCGCGGAGATCGCCCAGAATGGGACATTTAACAAGAATGTGTAGAACAATAAAGGAGACAACGTAGACTTCACAGTAGGGCACTGGCGAGCGCTGAACCAAATGGAAGGGCGTCCTGCGAGTGTGTGTCCGATTCGGAGACGACAGAGAGATACCTGGGGAGTAGGTCCATGGGAACAGTCGCGGCGCAATGGCACGCAACTTTAAGTTCCCTTCGACAGTCTCCCATCTTCTTTACCAAGCAGCCCGAAGAGCTGCCCGTATTCCTGCCATGTAGTCGGTGTGAGGAAGAGCGAAACGCTGGTCCGGTCGCAGAGTCCTGGCGGACTCTTTGGCGCCCTCATCAGAACGCTCATTCCCCGCAATTTCTACATGTCCAGGAACCCAGTACAAGAGAATCTCGACATCCGGCTAACTTGCCAAAACCGTGGCGTCACCGATATCGCGAACCAGGGAATGGGGAGATTCCCATGCCCCGAGAGCACTCGGGGCTCTTTGTGAGTCGCTATAGATCACAATCCGGTCTCCGAACCGGGCACGTCGCGTAATCTGGTGTATTGCCACCAGCTCGGCCGTGAAGACAGACGCAGCGCCTGGCAGAGCCCAGCTGATTTCAAACAGAGGGGATAAGGCGTGGAAGCCATCTGTATACACTAGGTCAAAAACAATACTCCGGCGCTGTACAAGCTCTGGGAATAGAGGCGTGGCGACAAATAGCCAACGGTGGTACCCTCTAGGGGGGCGTCCTGGGCAGAAACACGGGCGGCACCGACCCGAGAGCTATGTCTAGCTCTCAAAGCGGTTTCCTAGCCCTAAATCCAAAGGGCTTAGGGTATGACTTGAGTCTCTAGGCGGCATAGGCACCGTCGAGATCAGCTGCGGATGCTTTGAGAGCCGTTGGAGACAAAGTATGACGCTGCGCTCGTGCGTACAGGGGAGTAATGCACTGTGCACGGCGCATAGATAATGGCAGCTCTCAAGCATCGACAAGCAGGCTCTCAATAGGGGAAGTGCGGAAGGCACCGGTCGCCAAGCGAAGCCCGGTGTGGTGGGTCGAGTCTACCGTCCGCAATAAACGTTCGGCTGTGGATGCATAAAACTCATATCCGTAGTCGAGCTTAGAACGGACAAAAGATCGATAAATAAGCACCCCGAGAGCTGAACGTCACGGAACGAAGAATATCCATGGCGCGGGTAGGCGTCGGTCAAATACAAGACCAAGGAAACGGTGCAATTAGACCACTTACAGGCGTACCCCATTAAGAAAGAAATATGGGTCTGGGTCGTGGATGGAGGCAGAAATGAACCACCTTAGTCTTGACCAAAGAGAACCGAAACCTGTGCGCTTCGGCCAGGCGAGAGAGGCGGGGCAATGCCTGTTGGAGTCGACGCTCCAGAGTTGGCATCTGGGCCGCACCTAAAAAGATCGAAAGGTCGTCCACGTAGAGCGTAGCGAGAACATCTTCCGGCAGCACCGAGGTGATGCATTTGATGCTGAGGGCAAAGAGTGAGACACTGAGGACACTTCCCTGCGGGACACCCTCTTCCTGCTCCTTTGGGCCGGAGAGGGCTCCTCCCACCCGTACTCGGAATCGACGATCTCGCAAAAATTCAGATATAAACATTGGGAAGCGTCCCCTCGCCCCCATCGTGTGGAGTCACCATGATACCGTATCGCCATGCGGTATCATAGGCCTTCTCCAGATCGAAAAACACCGTGGCGTAGTGCTGTCTACTAAGAAAGGCCTCGCAGACGGCATTTTCCAGTCGGAAATTGAGGAAGCCGCACTGTGCAGAAGACAGATGGCCTCCGCTGTCCAGGAAAAAGGCTAATCTAACATTTACCAATTTCTCCATCAACTTGCACACGCAAGAGGTTAGAGAGGTTGGGCGGAAACCGGCAGGAGTAGAGTGAGCTCTCCCCGGTTTGCGAAAGGCGAGCACAGTAGCGAATGGCCAGGAATTCGGGAGGAGACCCTCCACCCAGATCCTGTTGAACAAATCTAACAGAAATGCCATGCCTCGCTAACCCAGGTGTCGAAGCATGGCGTACGGGACATCGTCCGGACTATGGGCGGTGTCCGCGCACGAAGGAGAGCAGAGCGCAACTCACTCACAGTAAACATGTCGTTGAAGGGTTCTCCACATCTGGAAGTAAAGTCCAGACAGCGGCATTCCGCGACATCACGACGTGCATTGAATGCTGGCGGAGCAGCATCACGGCTAGAGAATGCGGAAAAAGCGGTCGCGAAGGATTCCGCCACGGACGGGGGGTCCGAGATTGCGGTCCCATTCTCCTGGAGAACGGGAGGGGAGTCCTGCGAGAACTTGCCCCGAATCCTTTTGACTCGCTTCCACACCTCAGCTAAAGGGGTCTTCCCGTTAAGTGAAGACACGTATGCCCGCAAAGAAGAGCGGCGGGCGTGCTTCGAAATATAACGGAACCTAGCCCTAGCCCGACGAAATTCAGCGACAGTGAAATCGTTCGGGCGGCGCTTATAGCGCATGTAGGCATAACGCTTCTGTTTGAGGGCCGTCTCACACTCGGCCGACCACCATGGGAGTGGTCGGCGTGCAAAACGGCCAGACGTCCTAGGAATAGTAGTCAGGCCCACGGCGATGAGGTTGCCGGAGAAGAACTCAACGGCCTCATCTACCGACCTAAACTCCTAGGTCAAGTAAAAAAAATGAGGCGGTTCTAGGGCAGTGATGCGTAAACTCATCCACATTTATGACACCTATCTCAACCTCTTCGATCAGATCGGCAAGGACTTGTCCCCTGGGATTTATTGAGTAATCTCCCCAGATAGGATGCCTGCCGTTCAGATCTCCAAGCAAGAGAAAGGGCCTCGGGACCGTGCCACGACGCGGCGAAAGACCCCCGCGTCGAAGTCAGCTGACGGTGGAATGTACGCAAAAATTATAGTATACCACCTATCCAGGTGAAGCTGCACAGCCACTGCCTGAAAGGAGGTATCTAAAGTGAAATGAAGAACGGAGACATCATGCCGGGTGTAAAAGAGCATCCACCAGCACGGCCATCTCGCGGTGGTGGGATCGCAAGACCCTTATACCCCGGGGGGGCAGGCAGAAGACACGCGCCTAGCATGGTCACCTGCAGAAAAATAGCTAACGGAGAACGGAACGATACGAGCCTCCGCAGCTCCTGCCAGTTGGCCCGGAGTCCACGGCAATTCCAATGAAGGAATATGCCCTCCAGGACTAGCTCGGAGGAGACACGGGTTTTTTTTTTTTTTTTTTTTAATTAAGCGGCTATCTGGCGACTGCCGACTTAGGCATTAGTCGCCGTAAACAAACAGCCTAGTTCTAGGCCCTCTTCGAACAAAAGACCCTCACGGAAATGTCCGTACGCTTCCCGGAGGCAGAACCCCGGGCGCTGTTGGCCGGACAAAGCGCTGAAGGCGCTGTAGCCTTCGAGGACTTATTAGGGAAGGTTCGGCTCGCCATGCGAGTCTTTTCCTTAATCGGCCTCGAAACCTTAGGCGGCCTTTGCGGCTTCAGAGGCGGGAGGCCCTCTTTTCGAGGAACCACCGTCTCCGAGCCACTCGTTCCACCACTAGGCGTGGGCGAAGGAGCCGAAGCTCCTTTGTTGCTGTCCTCATTTCGGTGGATAGCTTTAAGAACCCGGGAAGTTGGCCTGGCGACCAACTTCAGGGGTGTTGCCTACTGTGAAACGGTCACGCTGGGGTAAGAGGGGGAGCCCTAGTTTCCCCGGGGCTGGGTATGAACCCTCTTTGCCGCCAGCTTTACCAGGGGAGCGCCCGGGTTGAGTAGAGCCCGCAGAAGGGCTCCGAATGAGCGCAGAAACAACCGTGATCGTCGGCCTGGATGGGCCAGGAGCAGAGGGTGCCTTTCTATCTATTGAGGCATATGACGTCCTAGGCAGAGCCGGGCGCGCCAGGACCAAGTCCTTAGCCTCGCGGAATGAGAATCGATCCTGGGCCTGAACGGCCAGGATTTCTTTCTCAAGGAGATATGCACCACATTGCTTCGAAGAAGCGGGGTGCGGCTCACCGCAATTGACACACTTGGCCACACACGATTTAGACTTATCGTGTGCGGCCTTGGAGCAATTTACACAGACTTCGGGTGAGTCCCGACTTTGCACGTCTAAAAGAACGATTCGTATGGCCGAAGCGGTGACGGTAATAGCACCGCCGCAGCAGTGGCACGAATGCCTCACGCGGTAGCGGTACCCACCGGCACGCACCGACTCAGGAAGCTTGTCAAAATCGAGCGTTACGAAGAGGTTAGGCGTGGGTGTCGATGCCCCTCCCTGTTTTCTCATCACACGTTCGACCTTCACCGCTCCATGGTCGGCCAGCTTTAAGGTGATGTCTTCAATAGAGTAGTCAACGAGTTCCGTCACATAAACTACTCCTTTCACAAAGTTCATGTTAGAGTGCGGCGTCACACTCACCGGGGTGCCATCAAGTGTCCGAAGAGCACTTAACTTAGCCGCCTCGGCGGGTTTCGCCGCATTCGCCAGAAGGCTCCCGTTCGAGGACCGGTTCACCTTCGGATCTCTACCAATTGCACTAGCTAATCCTCTCCTCTGATGGATCATGTTGCCCGTGGCCAACATGCTGCCATCAGTGGAGCGAATAACGAGGAAGCGTTTGAACCCAGTGGGCTCGAAAACGCCAGGTAACCTCCGAATGAGGGGCCCCGATGTCATCGAGGCTCCTCCCTGTGAGTTTTTGGTCTTAGTCAGGGGCTCCACAGCCGGGGGGGGGCAGAGGGGCCGGATGTGCCGATCTTGGCTTGGTCACATGCCAGAGTGGCAGCAGACCCATCCGTCCCCGCAGCCCCCGCGGATGGAGAGGAGCCCCGAGTCTTCTTTGTCTTTTTGGTATTAGTCTTTTTCTTTTTTGGAGAGGAGGGCGGGGAATGAACCCGCTTCTCACCTCCGCCGGCAGAATCCCCTAGGCCAGATGGACCAGCCTCAGCCAGGTCATTCTCCGAAATGGAGAAGGTCTTGGTGGTCGCAGGGGCACCAGTCGGAGGAGATCCATCCCCTCCATGTACTGCGTCAGACACCCTAACCGTTTGAGCAGGACCTTTCATAGGGGGAGGTTTGGGTTCGGTGTTTGCCGCCGAGCCCGGATTCCCCCCCATGGAAGGCCCTACCGTCTGAGGCTGGGTTTCCTCAAGGACTATGTTTATCACAGGAGGGGCCTCCAGTTGGCCATCCCCTACCAGGACATCGCAGGTTCCCTTGGCAGTGTCGCCAGTCTTGTGTGGGGAGGCACAGGCCTTGACCCCAGCAAGGTTTAAAATTCTTGCCAGAAGGCCTTTTGAGGGAAGCGACCGAAGGGGCCTGGCTTCCCTCTCCCCCCCCTAAGGAGGTTTGCCCTACCGAGCCGCTTACACGAGGGGCGGTCGGCAATGGGCTGCCTGCTGGCCTTCTTGGCAGTCCCCTTGGAAAGAACAGAGGGGACTGCCGCTGGTAAAAGGGAGGCACCTGAAAGCACCTCCAGAGAAGGGGGTGAGGGGGAGTCCCCTACACCCGTAAGCGAAGGAGAGGAGTAAGCCTCCTCTCCGGTTAGAGATATATGGAGGGTCCCCTGAGCAAGCACATGGGGAGGGACCTCCATTTTTTCGGTGGAGCTGCCCAATGACGGCTCCGTCGATGGAACAGGGGAAGTTGAGGGTTGGGTATTTTTTGGTTGTTCATCTATGGGCATGGTGACCCTATTTGTTTCACGAGATGTAAGCGCTCATCACCTCTCGCAGTTGCCCGCACTGCAAGAGGTGCTTACAGGCCTGGCAGAGCCAGACGCCGCCGTTTGGGACCACCCGTCCCGCCTGGTAGCCTGGCAGTCCATCGGCATGGCGGCTCCACCTTAGACGCGGCGTAAAAAGATAGATTGTGAAGAGGAGAGGAAAAGGGATGTGAGGAAGGTATGGGTGGGGATGAAGCAAGTTGTTAAAAAAAAACATCCCGAACCGGAGCTCAGGGGTTAGGGAACGTTGTCCCCTCCCCCCTCAGCCCCGATCCGGGACGTTTGGCTTGAGAAGGTCAGCATCTACCTTGTGAAATTAGAGGCTGACCATAGAAAGTTGTGGGAGAGGTTGTATGAATAGCGACGAAGTAGGGGAGAAATACAGGCTATCTCAAAGAAGGAGAAGAGGCTAAGCTGGGGTCGGACGGGGTGCTGAGTCCCGTCAGCACGGCGGCCAGGATGGCAAATCGCCGCGCCCGTTACGGGGTTATTAGAAGCAAATATACCATACATCATCAGAAAGCAATCGATTAAAACTTGATAGAATACAATTTAAGTGTATTAGACTAGCTATAGGTGCATTAAATTGTACTAGAGTTGATTTTTTAGAGGCAGAAGCTAATATAATGCCTCTTAAATTTTGTAGAATATTACTAGGGCTAAGATATGGTATCAAAGTACTCAGTATTGCAAATCACCCCACACGTATATGTATTTTACAATTCTTTTGGTATAATTTCTAGGACCTTCAGCCTCACCCAAAACCTTTTTGCGCTTAGATTAAAAAATATATAATGAACTTAGGATAACACCCCATTGATTTAAACACCATAAAAATATCTAAGTGCTATATAACACTAACTAAAGTTCACTTTAATTTCTCATTAACTGCATACCCTAAAAACAAAACTCCTTCGTGCATTTATCAAACATTGTCCTTAGAATTAATTGAGTTGTATAAATCCTCAGGTTTTAATGTAACCTTCACAGATGGTTCCAAAAGTAATGAAGGAGTTGCATGTGCTTTTCGCTGGAGAGAAACCATAAAGACCTTCAAACTGCCCCATCACTGCTCTATATTTACTGCTGAGTTATATGCAATATTGAGTTCACTCAAGTACATAAATGAAAAGCTAGACAACTGTAAACTACTCAGACTCCCTATCAGGTTTGCTAGCTGTGAAAGAACAAAAAAAGTCACTACTTAATCTACCGTATAATTAACTATATACATAAAATCAACCTGGAAGCTGTTTTTTTATGGGTTCCTAGTCATGCAGGTATTGTACTAACTAGACTAAGATTAGGGTGCAGTAGACTATCCCATGGCTACTTCTTTGATCCATCACTTTTCCACTCTTGTGGAAAATATCAATACACAATTTACCCCAGAACATGCTATAACTCAATGCCCTGAATATGCGTTAAGTCGTAACCCCTTATTAAATTTCTTCTTGGAAAACAACTTAAGATTTTCATATGCTACTGTCCTAAATTCCTCAGTCCCATTTGAACTAGTACTAAAGTTTCTAAGAGATACATCATTATATAGACACATTTAATTTATTCATTTATTTATTTTTTGTCCAGTTTGTATATCCATTTATGTATATATATAGATATGAGTATTTGTATACATAATTGTGTAACTGTTGGCACTGTCTAGTTTAGCTTATCTTCTCATACTAACAGACTCCACCTTTCTCTTTATTTTTGAGTGTCTAGGAGTGGAGTCCCTTGACTGAAGATGTGATGGTGACTATCTTGACTGTAATTTCACGGTGCCAATAATCCTTATAGGGTTTCAGCACCCATAAAACAGATTAAATCAATCAATCATTGTCTGAGAGCTGCATGAGAAGGAGGTCATCGTTCAACACACTAATTCTAATATGGCAAAGACTAAAGAATTGCCAAAAAGGAACAGATAACTAATTGTTCAGTTACATAAAAGTGGTTTGGGCTATAAAACAATTTCATCTATGCTAAAAATACCAATCTCGGCTATTGGTGACACGATTCGCCGATTCACGTCATATCAGTCCACTGAAAGTCTACCATGTTCAGGGCGTCCATCTAAAATTTCAAACTGCGCGGCTAAACATATAATCCATAAAGTAAAGAAGAATTCTCGAGTGACTCGATCTGAACTTCAAAAATATTTGGAAGCAGCTGGGACAAATGTATGCAAAAATACAATTAGAGCAGTTCTTAGGAACGAGGGATTCCATTCTCGCACACCAAGAAAGACACCTTTATTGAAACCAATTCATGTCAGAAATCGTCTGAAGTTTTTGGGACGCTGTACTATGATCTGACGAGACGAAGATTGAGTTATTTGGGCGGAATAGTGATTCACGTTTGGAGGCAGAACAACTCAGCGCATGATCCTAAAAATACAATCCCAACAGTGAAGTTTGGAGGAGGCAGCATAATGGTATGGGGCTGCTTTTCCTTTGCAGGTCCTGGAAGACTCCATATTATTTAAGGGAAAATGAATGCTCAGATGTATCGCAGGATTCTGGATGATAATCTCTTACAGTCTGCAGACGATTTGAAGTTGCCAAGAGGATGGGCATTTCAGCTGTATAGCCAAGGGCAGTGCAGCGTGGTTTCAGTAGAAGAAAATAAAGGTTATGGGATGGCCAAGTCAGTCGCCAGACCTAAATCCTATCGTGAACCTGTGGCGAGAATTAAAACTAACGATTCAGAAAAGGGACCCAAGAAATCGAACAGATTTAAAAAGAATATGTCAAGAAGAATGGGCCAAGATACCTACAAATATTTGTAAGAGCCTCATAAGTAAATATCCCAAACGGTTGAAAGCTGGACTAGCGAAGAAAGGTCATATCACCAAATACCAACTGGTTTTCATAGATGTATCGGATACTTTTTGAAACGTTCGTTTGATATTTTTGCCGTAATCATAGTAATGTTTTACTATTTTTGCAATATGATACCAATTTGTATTCGACGTACAAAATACATAAGATGTTTAACTTGTGTGTATATATATATATATATATATATATATATATATATATATATATATATATATATATATATATATATATATATATGAGAGAGAGATAAAAAATAAAATGAAAAAGGGCTATAAAATTAAAAGTGTTGCGCAAGAAATACAGAGCTTGTTTGTAAAGTGTTCTAAGTAACAAAGGCAATTTAGACTACAAAGTACGATATATACTCCTACGTTGCTAGCTAGACCCCTACCCCGAAAGTGAGCGAGGGATTCCGGGAACTTTCGTCTTTTCAAGAGTCCCTCCCGCCTCATATTCCACTTTCGAATATCGACCAAATTTGTGGTTCCGCCCCAGAAACATTCGGTCAGCCTCGACCCGACAAACTTTCTCCCTCAATTTGTTTTTGTTGTTTTGTTTTTTAAGGCTGATTTTTTCTTACAACTCCGCCAACATAATGCGAACACCAGCCATCGCCCTCCACTCACATTTGTCTAGCTTGCTTTATTGCAAGAGAGAACTCGTTCAGGAGAGTTACGTGCTCTTTAGGTTCCATGTTATATCCGTCCTATGATTTTTTAATTTTTTTTTTTACCTCACCATTACTTGGCCAATTCCTTACGAATCTCAATTTTAAAAACTTTATAGAGATGTCATTTTCGCATTAAAATATCTCTTTAATCTATCTTAGCTCTACTCGTCTTTTCAAACATTTCAAATTCACCTTCTGCCCTATCTGTCCCTTCAAACATCCCCTCTAATTCCCATTCGCCCCACCACTCTCTTCAAATACCCCCCTTCCGCCCAATCCACTTCTCATTCAGCCCTACCCATCTCTTCGATCCACCTTCACCTTGCCTCTTCAAACTCTTCCAAGTCCATCATTGCATCAAAGTTGTGGCCTACCACGTCTACCTCGAACTAGCTCCGAAACATAAATCATCTGAGACCTGATTTATATCCTTATTTTCCATTCCCTCCACCCTGTTCCTTTCTCCTCCCGTTTATTTCTTTCTTGAACTGACCCCGAGGGGTTCTTCGGGTCCTGCCTAACTCGGAATTCTGTCATTCAATTAACTGACAAAGAAGGGACGTTACCAACACATCGTCCTTCGCGATCTCCCGACGCCAAGCATCATAATAACTTGGTAACGGTCATAACATTAGCTTCACTACCGGATCGTTTCACCATTCTCTTCTACCCAATTCGCTAACTTTTTCCTTCTTCCTCACTAGTGCAAGGGCCGTGAAAATCTACCTGTATCCTCAACTAGCAAGAGTAGATAATCTACAGTTGACTCGGGTGGCGTTCAAACGAGCGCCACTTCTCATAGAAGACGACATCCTTGCCTGGCTCTAGGAATATCAAACATCGATGGATTAAACCCAAGATGGTTGCCTTTAGATGTAAGCACTTCCCGCAACGTTCACCTTTTTTTCTTTAGTTCATTAATGACACTCGTTCTGATTATGGAAGTTAAGAAACGCAAATTTTCGGAAAAATTTGGAAAATTCATCAAACTTTTGATTCAAAGTAAGGCATTAGATTCCCACTGAGTGGAGATATGAAATGACGCGTTGCCAAGGCGACCATCGTGACGTCAAAGAGTTTACAAGTTTAAGATATCGGGGAATTTTCCAAAATACATCAATTTTTTTATGTACACGTACATACTCTGATAAAAGAGAGTCGCGTATTCGACTCTCCGAGTATATTCGGGCAAAGTCGTTAAGGGAGGGGGTTCACAATTCTCTGGAACCTACCGTCCCCAACCCCCATTACGAGGACAAGTCACTACTTGCAATTACTACAGGCAAATCATAAGAAACGCAGACCCCGGCAGAAAAAAAGAAGCGGGGGACACAATGAAAAAGAAAGTCAAAAGTTCCAAGTTAAATCACCTTGGGGGAGATTCAAGGTTAGGATCCTCTCCTCCCCACTCATAAATCCACCGCAGTTGTGGCGCAAATAATTAAATAAGAGAAAAAAAAAACGTCCAAAAAGGACTAATCACTTCCTCCACGACAAGTTCTTCCCAACTCCAACCCCAATTAGTATCTTGAAGACTCGGCCTGATTACCTAACATACATTTAACCTTCCCTAACGTCCTACAAGGAGGGAGACACTCCTGAAATAGACAATTAACCGAAGCAGGACGAGGTTAAGCTCGGATTGTGGACATTGGTTCTGCTTTAACACAACCTGACGAGAAATACGCTATTTTTTTGCTTCCCGACTGCTTCTCGGGGGTTCGTATTGCTTTTACATAGTTCTCCATCTTGCGACTGCTTTTAAGGGCATAAGTCACTGTGAATAAAATCTTAGCCTAGTACGAGGCTATTTTAAAAGTCTACACAAAAAAACAAGAAAGCACGTTCCAGCATCAGGGGAGGGGGGGGGGGTGAACGCCTCCACATGGCGCAAGAACATGCGAACTAACACATTCTCCGCAATTCCTACAGGTCCAGGAACCCAGCAGAAGATAATTTCGATATCCAACCGATTCGCCAAAACCGTGGCGCCACGGATATCGTAAACCAGGGGATGTTGAAATTCCAATGCCCGGAGAGCACTCAGGGCGCTTTGTGAATCAGTATAAATCACAATCCGGTCTCTGTACCAGGCACGTCACGTTATTTCCCGTAACGAGCAGTGTATTGTAACCAGCTCGGCGAAGACAGGCACAGGCCCTGGCAGAGGGGGGTTTTTTCCAGGAGGTTATCTGGCGACTGCCCCCTCGGGCACAAGTCGCCGCAATCACACAACTTAGCTCTAGGCTACTTTAAAATAAGAATATGAAAACAAAACGATAAAAAGGGAAAACGACAACAATCAGGAAGCAAGCTCCGGGGTCGGGGGGAGGTCCCCATCCTCCCAGCGAAGGAGCGTGCGACCTACACAGAAAACAACAAAACGTAGTAAAAAAACGGAGAAGGCCGGCCTCCCCCCAAAAGTCTACAAATCCACCAGTCAATGTGCACCCACACGTCCCGAGTACAAGGGACAGGCGGTAGCAACCCCGCCCATCCCGATACCGGGAAAGGTAACGTGCGCGAAGATCGCTCAGACTGGGAGATTCAACAAAAATGTGCCTAACAGTCTGGGGGACAACGCAATCTTCACAGAAGGGCGCTGGCGAGCGCTCCATCAAATGGCGGTGCGTCCCGCGAGTGTGCCAAATTCGGAGACGACAGAGAACAACCTGAAGCCTTCGCCGCATTGAAGGGTAGGTCCATGGGAACAGTCGCGGCGCAATGGCACGAAACTTTAAGTTCCCTTCGACCGTCTCCCATCTTATTTGCCAAGTAACCCGAAGAGCTGCCCGTATTCCTGCTATGTAGTCGGTGTGAGGAAGAACGAAACGCTGGTCCGGTCTCGAAGTCCTCTCAGACTCCTTGGCGCCCTCATCGGCACGCTCATTCCCCGCAATTCCTACATGTCCAGGAACCCAGCAGAAGATAATCTCGACATCCGCCCGGCTCGCCAAAACCGTGGCCTCACGGATGTCGCAAACCAGGGGATGCGGAGATTCCAATGCCCCGAGAGCACTCAGGGCGCTTTGTGAGTCGCTATAGATCACAATCCGGTCTCCGAACCGGGCACGTCACGTCATCTCCCGTACCGAGTGATGTATTGCCACCATCTCGGCCGTGAAGACAGACGCAGCGCCTGGCAGAGCCCCGCTGACTTCAAACAGAGGGGATACGGCGTGGATGCCAACCCCGCATCCAAAACTCGCATCCGTAGTCGAGCTTCGAACAAACAAAGGATCGATAGAAAGGTAAGGCAGTAGCCCTATCAGCGCCCCAAGCGCTGAACGTCACAGAACGGAGAATATCCATGGCGCGGGTGGAAGAGACCCTAAGGATGCGAATATGAGCCTCCCAGGTGAGACGTTGGTTAAATACAAGACGAAGGAAATGGTAGGAATCAACCACTTCCAGGCGTACCCCATTAAGAAACAAGCCTAGGTCTGGGTGGAGCCGTGGATGGCGGCAGAAGTGCACCACCTTAGTCTTGGCGAATGAAAACCGAAACCTGTGCGCTTCGGCATAGCGAGAGACGCGGTTCAATGCCTGTTGGAATCCACGCTCCAGAGTTAGCATCTGGGCCGCACCAAAAGAGAACGAAAGGTCGTCCACGTAGAGCGTAGCGAGAACATCGTCCGGCAGCACCGAGGTGATGCCGTTGATGATCAGGGCAAAGAGTGTGCCACTGAAGACACTTCCCTGCGGGACGCCCTCTTACTGCTCCATTGGGCCGTACCCGGAATCGACAATCTCGCAAAAATTCAGATAGAAACATTGGAAGGCGTCCCATCTCCCCCATCGTGTGGAGAGTCTCCATGATACCGTATCGCCATGCGGTATCATAGGCTTTCTCCAGATCGAAAAACACCGTAGCGTAGTGCTGTCTACGAAGGAAGGCCTTGCAGACGGCATTTTCCAGTTGGAGCAGAGCATCCGACGTGGAGTGGAACTTGCGGAAGCCGCGCTGTGCAGAAGGTATATGGCCTCCGCTGCCCAGAAAAAGGCTAGTCTAACATTTACCAATATCTACATCAACTTGCACACGTAGGAGGTTAGAGAGAATAAGCTGGAAAAGGGGCGCGAGCACAGTAGCCAATAGTCATGAATTTGGGAGGATACCCTCTACCCAGCTCCTGTTGAACAAATCTAAGAGAAAGACCAAGCATACGGGACATCGTCCGGACCAGGCGCGATGTCCGAGGCATGAAGCGAGAGCGGAACACAACTAACCAAATGTAAACATGTCGTTGAAGGGTTCTCCGCCTAAGAAGGTAAGAGTCCAATAGGCGGCCATCTGCAATATCACGAAATACACTGAATATTGGCAGAGCAGCATCTTGGGTGAATAATACGGAGAAAAACTCAACAGCCTAATCCACCGACCTAAACTCCGAGACTGGGACAGTTAAATTAGTCATTTCCTGAAAGGCGGGTAACCCTCTTTGGAGGATCCACCGTACGAGACGAAGCTCCTTTACTGATGTCCTCCTTTAGAAGAGGGAGCATTAGGAAACCCGGAATACGGCTTCACGACCACCTCCAGTGGTGAATCCTCCTGCGAGTCTAACGACTCGGTGGAGGTGCGCATCCTTTTCAACTTAAAGGAAGCGGTCACGCTGGATGCGGGGGTGGGGAAGACCTAGTTTTAGCTGAGACAGAGTGTGAGCCATTTGTTTCGTCAGCTCTACCAGGTGAGAGCAGGAATGAGTAGAACGCGCAAAAAGTTCTGTATGGGCACCGAAACGACCGTGCTCGTAGGCCTAAAAGGCTAGTAGCTGAGGGTGTTTTTTTTATAATTGAGGCATAAAGTCTCCCAGGCAGCGCCGGGAGAGCCATGACCAAGTCATTAGCCTCGCGAAATGAGACGATCCGTAGATCTCCTACTCCACGAGAAGATACGCGCCACATTGCTTCGAAGAAGCGGAGTGCGGCTCTCCGCAATTGGTAAACTTGAACTTACACGATTTGGACTTTTCGTGTGCGGCCTTGGAGCAACTTACACAGACTTTGGGTAAAAGCGACTTTATACGTATACAGGAGAGATTCCTTATGGCCAAATGTGTGGCAGTAGTACCACCTCCGCCGCAGTGGCACGACTGCCTTTACACTGTAGCGATACCAACCGGCACCGACTCAGGAGCCTGTTACGGTCGAACGTGATAAAGTGTAGGGGTGGGTTTCGAATCCCTTCCCTGTTTTCTCATCACACGTTTGACCTTGACCGCTCTATGGTCGGCCGGCTCTTAGGTGATGTTATCTATGGAGTAGTCCACGAGTTCCGTCGCGTAGGCCACTCTTTTAACACAGTTCATGGTACAGTGCGGCGTCACACTCACCCGAGTGCCACTTCGGAGGGATGTGAAGAATTCGCCAGAAGGCACACCTCGGGAAACGGGACACCTTCGGCTCTCTACCAATAAAGCTATGTAATGATCTCTGGTGGATCATGTTGCCATTGACCAACATGTTGCCATCAGTGATGCGAATACTAGAAAGAGTTTGAAGCCAGGAAGGTCGAAAACGCCAGGTGCTCTCTCAATGCGGGGCCCCAACGTAATCGAGACTCCGTTCGGCACACTTGACACCGGGGGCGCCTAGAGCCCGGACGTGCCGATCTTAGGCTGGTCACTTGCCGGAACGGCAGCATACGCGTCCGTCCATGGGACCCCACAGAGCGAAAGGAACATTTATTCCTCCGCTTGCTTCTTTTCTTTTCAGGAGAGGAAGGTGGGGGGAAGTGAACCTGCTTCTCTCCACCACCGGGTAGAGCCCCTAGGCCGGATGGAGCGGCTTCAGCAAAATCATTCTCCAAAATGGAGGTTTTAGCCAGGGAATGAGGTCCCTCCTCTCCTTGTGAGTCCGCAGGAGGCCGAGCAGTCTGAGAAGCTTGCACAGGGGCGGAGCTGGGTTCGATGCCAGGCACCGGATCCGGGTTGACCTTATGAAATATCCTGCCGTCTGGGGATGGGTCATCTCCGGGAGGCCTTCGTGAGCTCCCCCCCCCCCCCAAGACATCACAGATCCCATTCACGGTACTCTCCATCACGGTCAATTCTTTGGTCAAAGGGTGCCTCAATTCCCCCATCTTGCCAACCACTAGGGAGGAGGCAGATCTCCGTCTTACAGTTGTCACCAAGATTAGATTGAAAGTAAAAAAGCAGCCTCGTAGAAAGTAGATACTATAACCTCCTTAGGGATGGGGAGGTTGAGAGAAAAGTCTCCATAGGATCATCAATTTCAGATTTGATCATTTACATATAATAGACCCGGTCCGACGTTGATGGGCCTTGTCTACCCGGCCCGCCATTTATGTTATATTGTCCTGGAGCTCTGACGATAGAGGATGGTGATGGTGTAACCACTTTATATGTGTACTAGAGGAAGGTGAGGAGAGCCGACGGCCCAACACACCCTGTACATAATACTTGCCCTAGTTAGCGGGCTTTCGGCTCTCGCAGCAGGTAAGGACCTCACAGTATACACTGCCACTCCACTAAGGCTCCTAAGAGAGCGAAGGCACGCCAGGCAGCCCCAACCTACTTGTGTACCCCACTCCACCAAAGATCTCTTTTAAGATAGGAATACGAGTCTTGAAGGAGAAGCTCTGGAAGAGCGGGTTATCCTCGCGTGTAGCCATCGAATCCTACCGATGAAGACGCAGAGGGAGTATGTTTACGGATCGCCCCCTCGAACACACTTGGCTGGTATTCTAGTGGTTCCGCTCCGGCCCTAAGCATTTTTCTTACCCGTCCAAATAGAGCGTCGCTAGTAAAGTAAAGTGCAATGCACGCAGTGATTTTATGTAATTACTCTAACAATGAGTACACACCACACTGCATCTAGCACGCTCTTCATCCAGGCCAAAGAAGTGACAATCTAATAGACCAAAATAACAGCACTAAAAAGAATTATACTAAATGGGTATTGGATACATACAGTCACTTGCGATACTAATCCGCACAGCATCACTATTATATCGAAGAATCAAATATACCCAAGTCTAAGGTTGTCAGTCAAGTTCTAAACATGCTTTTTTATACAACTCTATTCAACGTTGTACAGAGTGTCCAAAAGGTCGCGACATACAGGAAAAAATGTCGGTCCCCATGTCCTCTAATAATGCCCTGCACGTACAAATGAACTGGTCCCAGCAATTTACGAATATCACGGCCATTCCTTGAAACCAGTGACGCATCCACATCTCGGAAAACTGTTTCTTTAGTTAAAACTATTAGCGATGTATCGTAATTTGCCACTCATAACTCATTGAATTTGACCAATACTTCCTTGCGCTATAGGCAACGACCGATTCTCCTAATAAAATTATTTTTATTCAAGGATTACTTTATATCACTTCGTGTGATATTTTGACCACCACGGTTTATATTTATCTTATTAACTTCAAAAGAGAAACGAATATCGAAATTAATAGAGCGAGATGTGGCAATAGCAACAAATGGGATAAATTTTTGTTTAGAGGAGTTAATCAGTGGCTCGTATGTATACATACTTTCCCCAAAGAAAACAAAGGGGCAAATGACTGCGAGGCATTCCTTGAGAAAGCATTAAGCTACATTTCAGTGATCCTTAAACAACGTGCGTCCGCGAAAAATTAAACACTCTGCCCTGGGGCAGGCGCCCGCTTCCAAATGCTATAAATACCCACATTCTTTGGATTGTATTATTGGGGGGGGGGGGGGTTAGAGCCTACAGCCTACTACTAGGCTAGATTAAATGGATTGTATTAAAGGAAAGAATGGTTCTGGAATACGGGTGTATTCACAATAGTATGAAATACTAGGGGTTTATTGCGAGATGATAATATTTCCTCATTCCGATTATAATCTTACCCGATTAAAGAGTTTTCCCTACAGTCCGAGCCGAGTATTTGAGAACCTACCTTTATGTTATCGAGTCCCTTGACACACAGCCCCAACGCGGAGGGTCACCGACAGCATACCCCTCCCATAGTAAGGGAGATAGTGCATTGGGGAAACAAGAAGTGTTAATTGCGGTGACAGCTCTCTTTCGCTATCCCCTGTGGGCGAACGCTCCGCTAGAACAGCTCAGGGTGAGGCGAGTTGGCGCGCTTTTGTTTCAGGGCGGAGAAAATCGACGGCTAGAACAGCTGCACCTTTTTACCTGGGAATCTTCGCGCGAGAAGATTGAAAGAAGATCGCCCGTGAATTCGGACACACCAAAATTTTACTCCTTTGGTATTATAGACAAAAACCGGGATATAACATATCAAAATAACGGATGAAAAAAAAAAACACTAGGCTCTATTAAAGCCATGCCACTCAGAGCAACTGAAAAAAAGATTTAAAAAAACAACAATGAATTCATGGATGAAAACTGTAAAACCAAAATCCGGAAGCGCAAATACCCGAATGGACCGGGCTGGGTGGGGCAAGGGAAGAGAAACAAAAATGACGGACACGAAATTCCCGTTCTTACCAATGACGACCTAAGGGGGTGACCCTCTAAAATGGCATTTCCCAGACGTTGACCGAAGGAAGAACGAAGTCTCTTCTTTTTTTCCTCCATAGCGCCCAACCAGTGACTGTCACCAATTAATTAATTTTTTAAGTTATTTGGGAGCCTATCTGGCGAATGACTACTTGGGCATAAGTCGCCGGAATCAAGACCCCCGATCACTAGGCTACTTGAAAATACAAATATGAAAACGATAAAAAAGGAAGATCACAACAATCAAGAAGCAATCTCCGGCGTCGGGGGAAGGTCCCTCTCCCACCCAGAGCATGAGCGTGCGACCTACAAAAAAAACACAACAATAATAAACAAAAAATATAAAAACAAAAAAAAAACTAGTTACATACAAGGGAGAAGGCCGGACTCCCCCCGCCCCAAAAGTCAACAAGTACATCAGTCAATGTGCACGCACTCGTCACGAGTACAAAGGCTGGCGGTAGCGACCCCGCCCATCCCGGTACCGGGACAGGTAACGTGCGGTAGCAGTTGTAGCAATAGGGCACAGGCAAGCGCTCCATCAAATAGCGAGGCGTCAAACGAGTGTGTCCGATTCGGAGACAAAAGAAAGCGACCTGAACCCGTCGAGGCATTGGGGGGATTTTTTAAATTTTTTTAAGGGGCTATCTGGCGACTGCCCGCTTAGGTATAAGGCGCGTAAAAAAACAGCCTAGTGCTAGGCTACTTTAAAAAAATTGAAAAGAAAACAACAATAAAAAGAAATAACAATTAGGAAGCAATAAGAATAACAAAACAATAACTAAACCTAGTTAAATGAAAGGGAGAAGGCCGGCCTCTGCCAAAAAGTCAACAAGTCCACCAGTCAATGTGCACGCAATCGTCCCGAGTACAAAGGACAGGCGGTAGCGACTCCGCCCATCCCGGTACCGGGACGGGTAACGTGCGCGGAGATCACCCAGACTGGGATATTCGACAAAAATATGCCGAACAGTCTGGGGGACGACGCGGTGGTCGCAATAGGGCACAGGCGAGCGATCCATCAAGTAGCGATGCGTCACACGAGTATGTCCGATTCGGAGACGACAGAAAATGACCTAAGGCCGTCGAGGCATTGGGGGATAGGTCCATGGGAAGAGTCACGGCGCAATGGCACGCAACTTTAAGTTCCCTTGAACCATCTCCCATCTTCTTTGCCAAGCAGTCCGAAGAGCTGCCCGTATTCCTGCCATGTAGTCGGTGTGAGGAAGAGCGAAACGCTGGTCCGGTCGCAGAGTCCTCGCGGACTCTTTGGCACCCACATTCCCCGCAATACCTACATGTCCAGGAACCCAGCAGAAAATAATCTCGACATCTGCCCGGCTCGCCAAAACCGTGGCGTCACGGATTTCGCGAACCAGGGGATGCGGAGATTCCAATGCCCCGAGAGCACTGTGGGCGCTTTGTGAGTCGATATAGATCACAATCCGGTCTCCGAACCGGGCACGTCGCGTAATCTCCCGTACCGAGTGGTGTATTGCCACCAGCTCGGCCGTGAAGACAGACGCAGCGCATGGTAGAGCCCCGCTGACTTCAAACAGAGGGGATACGGCGTGGATTTTTTTTTTTTTAATTAAGGGGCTATCTGGCGACTGCCGACTTAGGCATTAGTCGCCGTAAACAAACAGCCTAGTTCTAGGCTACTTTAAAAATTAAATAGGAAACAATAAAAAGAGATAACAATAACAATAAAAAAGCAATAACAAAAACAACAACAACAATTAAACTGGGTTAAATGAAAGGGAGAAGGCCAGCCTCCCCCAAAAAGTCAATAAGTCCACTAGTCATGGTGCACGCACTCGTCCCGAGTAAGGGACAGGCGGTAGCGACCCCGCCCATCCCGGTACCGGGACAGGTATCGTGCGCGAAGATCACCCAGACTGGGACATTCGACAAGAATATGCCGAACAGTCTGGGGGACGACGCAGTCGTTGCAATAGGGCGCAGGCGAGCGCTCCATCAAGTAGCGATGCGTCACACGAGTGTGTCCGATTCGAAGACGACAGAAAGCAACCTGAAGCCGCCGCGGCATTGGGGGATAGATCCATGGGAACAGTCGCGGCGCAATGGCACGCAACTTTAAGTTCCCCTCGACCGTCTCCCATCTTCTTTGCCAAGCAGTCCGAAGAGCTGCCCGTATTCCTGCCATGTAGTCAGTGTGAGGAAGAGCGAAACGCTGGTCGGCGTGGAAGCCGACCCCCTCTTGGGACTTGGAGCCATCCGTATACACTGGCACGGTACCAGCATGACACGATGTGTGCTACAAAAGGGTCGAACGCAATACTCCCGGCGCAGTAAGAGCTTTGGGAGCAGAGGCGTGGCGACAAATAGCCAAATGTGGTACCCTCCAGGGTAGCGTCCTGGGCAGAACCAGGAGCGCCACCGGCCCGAGAGCTATATCTACCTCTCGAAGGAGTTTCCTGGCCCTAAACCCAAAGGGCTTAGGGTATGACTGGCGTCTCTCGGCGGGAAGCACCATCGAGATCAGCTGCGGATGCAGTGGGAGCTGTTGGCGACTGAGGGAGGAACCGGGTTCGCGCGTACAGGCGAGTGATGCACTGCACGCGGCGCAGAGCGAGTCGCATCTCCCCAGCATCGACCAACAGGCTCTCAATGGGGAAAGTGCGGAAGGCACCGGTCGCAAGGCGAAGGCCGGTGTGGTGGATCGAATCCACCTTCCGCAATAAACGCTCGGCTGCGGATGCATAAAACTCGCATCCTTAGTCGAGCTTCGAGCGAACAAAGGATCGATAAAAAAGTAAGGCAGTAGCCCTATCAGCGCCCCAAGCGCTGAACGTCACGGAACAAGGAATGTCCATGGCGCGGGTACAAGAGACCCTAAGGCTGCGAATATGAGCCTCCCAGGTGAGGCATCGGTCGAATACAAGACCAAGGAAACGGTGCGACTCAACCACATCCAGGCGCACCCCATTAAGAAACAAATCTGGGTCGGGGTGAAGCCGTGGATGGCGGCAGAAGTGCACCACCTTAGTCTTAGCCAAAGAAAACCGAAACCTGTGCGCTTCGGCATAGCGAGAGACGCGGTTCAATGCCTGTTGGAGTCGACGCTCCAGAGTTGGAATCTGGGCCGCGCCAAAAGAGATCGAAAGGGCGTCCACGTAGAGCGTAGCGAGAACATCTCCTGGCAGCACCGAGGTGATGCCGTTGATGCTCAGGGCAAAGAGTGTGACACTGAGGACACTTCCCTGCGGGACACCCTCTTCCTGCTCCTTTGGGCCGGAGAGGGCTCCCCCCCACCCGTACGCGGAATCGACGAACTCGCAAAAAATCAGATATAAACATTGGGAGGCGTCCCCTCGCCCCCATCGTGTGGAGAGTCTCCATGATACAGTATCGCCATGCGGTATCATAGGCCTTCTCCAGATCAAAAAACACCGTGGCGTAGTGCTGTCTACGAAGGAAAGCCTCGCAGACGGCATTTTCCAGTCGGAGCAGAGCATCCGACGTGGAGAGGAACTTACGGAAGCCGCACTGTGCAGAAGACAGATGGCCTCCGCTGTCCAGGAAATAGGCTAATCTAACATTTACCAATTTCTGCATCAACTTGCACACGCAAGAGGTTAGAGAGATCGGGCGGAAACCGGTCGGAGTAGAGTGATCCCTCCCCGGCTTGCGAGCACAGTAGCGATTCGCCCGGAGTCTGGGAGAAGACCTTCCACCCAGATCCTGTTGAACAAATCTAACAGAAAGGCCATGCCTCGCTCACCCAGGTGTCGAAGCATGGCGTACGGAACATCGTCCAGACCATGGGCGGTGTCCGCGCACGAAGCGAGAACGGAACGCAACTCAATCACAGTAAACTTATCGTTGAAGGGTTCTCCGCCTCTGGAGGCAAAGTCCAGCCGGCGGCCTTCCGCGACATGACGACGTGCATTGAATGCTGGTGGAGCAGCATCACGGCTAGAGAATATGGAAAAAGCGGTCGCTAAGGATTCCGCCACGGACGCGGGGTCCGAGATTGCAGTCCCATTCTCCAGGAGAATGGGAGGGGGGGTCCTGCGAGAACTTGCCCCGAATCCTTTTGACTCGCTTCCACACCTCAGCTAAAGGGGTCTTCCCGTTAAGTGAAGACACGTATGCCCGCAAAGAAGAGCGGCAGGCGTGCTTCGAAATATACCGGAACCTAGCCCTAGCCCGACGAAATTCAGCGACAATGAAATCGTTCGGGCGGCGCTTATAGCGCATGTAGGCATAAAGCTTCTGTTTGAGGGCCGTCTCACACTCGGCCGACCACCATGGGAGTGGTCGGCGTGCAAAACGGCCAGACGTCCTAGGAATAGTAGTCAGGCCCACGGCGATGAGGTTGCCGGAGAAGAACTCAACGGCCTCATCTACCGAACTAAACTCCTGGACTGAGATAGAATACTCAGTCATTTCCTGAAATGCAGGCCACCGCGCCCGCGCCAAGCACCACCCAGGTGGTCTCTCAGGCGGCAGTTGCCCTGAAAATGATATTTGAATGGGAAAGTGATCACTACCATGGAGGTCATCGACCACCTCCCAATCAAAATCAAGCTATGTATCCCAAGAGCACAAAGATAGGTCGAGGCAAGAAAATGAAGCGGTTCTCGGACAGTGATGCGTAAACTCATCCACGTTTAGGACACCCATCTCAAGCTCTTCGATCAGATCGGCAAGGACTTATCCCCTGGGATTAATGGAGTAATCTCCCAAGAGAGGATGCCTGCCGTTCAGACCTCCAAGCAAGAGATAGGGCCTCGGCAAACGTGCCACGACGCGGCGGAAGTCCCCCGCGTCGAAGTCAGCTGACGGTGGAATGTACGCAGAAATGATAGTATACCTCCTATCCAGCTGCAGCTGCACAACCACTGCCTGAAAGGAGGTATCTAAAGAGAAAGGAAGAACGGAGACATCATGCAGGGTGTAAACCGCGCATCCCCCACCCCGGCCATCCCGCGGTGGTGGGGTCGCAAGACCCTTATACCCCGGGAGAGCAGGCAAGTGGCACGCGCCTAGCATGGTCTCCTGCAAAAAGATAGCTAAAAGAAAATGGGACGAAACGTGCCTCCGCAGCTCCCCCCAGTTGGCCCGGAGTCCACGGCAATTCCATTGAAGGAATATGCCCTCCAGGCCTAGCTCGGAGGAGACGCGGGGGCCCTCCTCGAACTGAAGACCCTCACGGGGATGGCAATAAGCTTCCCGGTGGCAGAACCCCAGGCGCTGTTGGCCGGACAAAGCGCTGAAGGCGTGTGTCGCCTTGGAGGACTTATTGGGGGAGGTGGGCTCGCCATGCGAGTCTTTTCCTCCCTCCACCTCGAAACCTTAGGCGGGCGTCTCGGCTTCGGAGGCGATGGGCCCTCTATTCGAGGAACCGCCGTCTCCGAGCCACTCGCTCCACCTCGGAGCGTGAGCGAAGGAGCCGAAGCTCCTTTGTTGCTATCCTCCTTTCGGGCACGAGCCTTGCATGGTATCCTGCAAAAAGATAGCTAACAGGGAATGAGACGAGACGAGCCTCCGAAACTCCTCCCAGTTATCCCGGAGTCCACGGCAATTCCATTGAAGGAATATGCCCTTCAGACCTAGCTCGGAAGAAAAGAGGGGGCCCTCCTCGAACTGAAGACCCTCACGGGAATGGCCGTACGCTTCCCGGGGCAGAATCCCGGGCGCTGTTGGCCTGACAAAGCGCTGAAGGTGCTGTCGCCTTCGAGGACTTATTGGGGGAGGTGGGCTCGCCATGCGAGTCTTTTCCTCCCTCCGCCTGGAAACCTTAGGCAGGCGTTTCGGCTTCGGAGGCAGGGGGCTCTCTTTTCGAGGAACCGCCGTCTCCGAGCAACTCGCTCCAACTCGGGGCGTGAGCGAAGGAGCCGAAGCTCCTTTGTTGCTGTCCTCCTTTTGGGCACGCGCCTTGCATGGTCTCCTGCAAAAAGATAGCTAACGGGGAATGGGACGAGACGAGCCTCCGCAGCTCCTCCCAGTTAGCCCGGAGTCCACAGCAATTACATTGAAGGAATATACCCTTCAGGTCTAGCTCGGAGGAGAGGCGGGGGCCCTCCTCGAACTGAAGACCCTCACGGGAATGGCCGTACGCTTCCCGGGGCAGAATCCCGGGCGCTGTTGGCCGGACAAAGCGCTGAAGGCGCTGTCGCCTTCGAGGAATTATTGTTGGAGGTGGGCTCGCCATGCGAGTCTTTTCCTCCCTCCACCTCGAAACCTTAGGCGGGCGTTGCGGCTTTGGAGGCGGGGGGGGGGGCCTCTTTTCGAGGAACCGCCGTCTCCGAGCCACCCGGTCCACCTCGGGTCGTGGGAGAAGGAGCCGAAGCTCCTTTGTTCCTGTCCTCCTTTCGGGGGACAGCTTTAGGAACCCTCGAAGATGGCCTAGAGACCATCTTCAGGGGTGTTTCCTCCTGTGAGTCTAACGACTCGGTGGAGGCGCGTGGCCGTTTCGCGTTACGGGAAACGGTCACGCTAGGGGAAGAGGGGGGGAGCCCTGGTTTTAGCCGGGGCTCGGTATGAACCCTTTTTGCCGACAGCTTTACCAGGGGAGCGCCAGGGTTGGGTAGAGCCCGCAGAAGGGCTCCGCATGGGCGCGGAAACAACCGTGCTCGTTGGCCTGGATGGGCCAGGAGCACAGGGCTGCCTTTCTAACTAGAGGCATATGACGTCCCAGGCAAAGCCGGGCGCGCCAGGACCAAGTCCTTAGCCTCGCCGAATGAGAGTCGATCCTGGGCCTGAACGGCCAGGATTTCCTTCTCAAGTAGATGTGCACCACATTGCCTAGAAGAAGCGGGGTGCGGCTCTCCGCAATTGACACACTTGGCCACACAAGATTTGGACTTATCGTGTGCGGCCTTGGAGCAATTTACACAAATTACGGGTGACCCCGACTTTACACGTCTACAAGAACGATTCGTATGGCCGAAGCGGTGACAGTAATAGCACCGCCGCGGAAGAGGCACAAATGACTTCACGCAGTAGAGGTACCAACCGGCACGCACCGACTCAGGAAGCTTGTCACAGTCGAACGTGACGAAGAGTGTAGGGGTAGGTCTCGAGGCCCCTCCCTGTTTTCTCATCACACGTTCGACCTTGACCGCACCATGGTCGGCCAGCTCTAGGGTGATGTCGTAAATGGAGTAGTCAACGAGTTCCCTCGCATAAACTACTCCTTTCACAAAGTTCATGGTAGAGTGCGGCGTCACACTCACCGAGGTGCCATGAAGTGTCCGAAGAGCACTTATCTTGGCCGCCTCGGCGG
Organism: Ceratothoa steindachneri; assembly: GCA_963969495.1. Lineage (NCBI taxonomy): Eukaryota > Metazoa > Arthropoda > Malacostraca > Isopoda > Cymothoidae > Ceratothoa > Ceratothoa steindachneri. The sequence continues at coordinate 70,923,994 of OZ018331.1, read as the reverse complement.
GATTCGCCGAATTCGCCAGAAGGCTCCCGTCCGAGAAAAGGGTCACCTTCAGCTCTCTTCCAATTGCACTAGCTAATGCTTACCTCTGATGGATGATGTTGCCCTTGGCCAAAATAGTGCCATCAGTGGAGCGAATAACGAGGAAGCGTTTGAAACCAGCGGGCTCGAAAACGCCAGGTAACCTCTGAATAAGGGGCCCCGAGGTCATCGAGGCTCCGCCCTGTTCACTTTTAGTTTTAGTAAGTGGCTCCGCAACCGGAGGGGCAGAGGGGCCGGATGTGCCGATCTTGGCTTGGTCGCATGCCAAAGTGGCAGCAGACCCATCCGTCCAAGTAGCCCCTTCTGGTGGAGAGGAGCCTCGAGTCTTTCTAGTCTTTCTTTTTTGGAGAGGAGGGCGGTGAATGAACCCCCTTCTCACCTCCGCCGGAAGGAGCCCCCAGGCCAGATGAACCGGCCTCAGCCAGGTCATTCTCCGAAATGGAGAAGGTCCTGGTAGTCGTGGGGGCACCGGTCGGAGGAGATCCCTTCCCTCCTTGTACTGCTTCGGAAACCCAAGCCGTTTGAGGGGGATCTTACATATAGGCGGATTTGAGTTCGGTGTTTGGAACCGAGCCCGGATTCCTCTCCATGGAAGGCCCTACCGTCTGAGGTTGGGTTTCCTCAAGGACCATGTCTATCTCTGTGGGGGGCTCCAGTTGCCCCCCCCCCCAAGACATCGCAGGTCCCGTTGGCCGTATCGTCAGTAGTCATGTATGGGAAGGCACAGGCCTTGACCCCGGCAAGGTTCAATATTCTTGCCAGCAGGTCTTTTGAGGGAAGCAACCGAAGGGGCCTGGCTTCCCTCTCCCCCCTAAGAGGGTTTGCCCTACCGAGCCGCTTCGATGTGGAGCGGCTGGCTAAGGGCTGCCTGCTGGCTTTCTTGGCAGTCCTCTTGGAAAGAATAGAGGGGACTGCCCCTGGAAAAAGGGAGGTGCCCGAAAGCACCTCCAGAGAAGGGGGTGAGGGGGAGTCCCCTATACCCGTAAGCGAAGAAGAGGAGTAAGCCTCCTCTCCGGTTAGAGAGATATGGAGGGTCCCCTGAGCTGCCCGAGGGCGGCTCCGTTGGTGACACAGGGAGAATTAAGGGGAGATTTTTCTGTTTCTCATCATTGGGCATGGTGACCCTCTTATTTCACGGGATGCAATCGCTCATAACCTCTTGCAGTTGTCCGCACTGCAAGAGGTGCTTACAGGCCTGGCAGAGCCAGGCGCCGCCATTTGGGACCACCCCCTCCTGCCTGGTGGCCTGGCAGTCCATCGGCATGGCGGCTACACCTTAGACGCGGCGTTAAAATATAGATTGTGAATAGGAGAGGAAAAGGGATGTGAAGAAGGTATGGGTGGGGATGAAGCAGGTTGTTAAAAACCCCCATCCCGAACCGGAGCTCAGGGGTTAGGGAACGTTGTCCCCTCCCCTCTCAGCCCCGATCCGGGACGGTTGGCTTGAGAAGAAGGTCAGCATCTACACTGTGAAATTAGAGGCTGACCAGAGAAAGTTGTGGGAGAGGTTGTATGAAAAGCAAAGAAACAAGTGTTTTGAAAGAAGGAGAAGAGGCTAAGCTGGGATCGGACGGGGTGCTGACTCCCGTCAGCACGGCGGCCAGGATGGCAAATCGCCGCGCCCCTTACGGGGTATACAAGATTGAACACAAACTTATGAGTCACATATATATAACATTATATAGGGTCATCAAACACACAAGGAAGTAAATTAGTTACAATAATGTCATTGGACAGGATGAATCTCAGTGATAGGTTGTCCTTGTTGCGGCAGGACCCGTGCAAGTCTTGCATAACTTTGACCACACGTTCACAGCACTGGTTGCTTCGGGCAATATTGATTGGAGATTCATCTGTTTTCCAGTGGGTCTTCAAGCATTTGAGACCTGTCGGTTAATGATTCAGCGCTGCAGATAGTTCATAAAAATCTTCAGCGCGGAACAAGTGGGTGCTGAACCAATGGTCAGCCCATGAGTAAGAAATGAATGAACAGATTTTATTTAGCCTGCTCCGGGTTTTAGGCATCAGAATGAACGCAAGAAGGGCTAGAATGGCACGAGAGTTCCAACGTGCATTGCTGATGTTTGGGATCTTTGGAAACTTTACTAAGGGAACCTCATTCATCTCAGTGAAGTGACGGAAGATACGCGTTATGTGATAGAGAAACTTCATGTCGTCTCTCCAGCCGCCTGTTTCCTTAATCTCAGTTTTACCGTTGCTGAAGGCTGCTTTCAATTTATCATAATTGCTCATCAAATCCTGCACAAAGAAGTACTCTATGTTTGGTGATTTAGTCGACCCATGTGGCTCATCGTCCATGACAACGCGAAGAATCCGATCCAAGACATGGTGCTGGCAACTGATGAACTTGGGTTCGGGGTGACCTTTATCTTCGAACATTTGCTGCAGTCGAACAACAACGCCTGTCTTTTTGCCGGTAATCACGCTTGTTGTGTCGGCGACAAGCATATCAATTGATCCCCACAGATTGAACTCCTCTAACACACCCTGTAGCCCTTTTGCAATTATTACAGCTTTCCCATCCTTCAATTTGAGCGCAGCCAACTTTATTTATTTCACTTCATTCTTGAGGACCACGACCTGATATTCAATTTCCTCAATGCATTTGCCGTAAAAGTGTAAGCTTCAATTTTCCAGATGAAGCGTGCTCACCAAATGCTTCTTCACCTGAGCAGCTCTCGTGTAGATAGCCTTGTGGATTGCTGACTGACATAGGGTTGGGATTTCAATGCCCTCACTAGAAAGCTGGTGACATACCTTTGCTGCTCTGTGGGATGACAGCTTTGAGCTTGTAGGAAGGAGTCTTGCTAAGCCTGTTGGGTTATGCTTCCTTTTCCTCGTTGATGCTGCATTATCATCCTCCCAAGAACTGTCTTCGCTGTTATTGGATGAGTCCGTGCTAGTTTCGGAACAATCAGGTGGTGCTGAGCTGGAAAGTGGGGACACAGTCGCTTCCATTGCCTTCTTTCGCTTGGATGGGTGCCTGGCCTTTGGTCAAAATTTGTTGTTTATAGAGGTTTTTATCTTCTTTGCACAACCAGTTGCCTTTCACCTTGATCACGTCAAACAGTTCATTCAAAGAATTAAAGTTTTGTTTCTTTCTGCAGTACTCATAGTCTTTCAGAAGGTTTTCTAGTTTTGCACAAATGGCTTGATCAGATACATGCGGGAAGTTCAATGTTTTGCTCCATAGGACTTTTAGCTCCACAACAATTAGGCCGATCCTCTCCCTCCGTTCTTTGGCGGTGGATTCAAGAAATTTGAAGCGTCCAACAACGTGGATTTTCAGGGGCATGCGACTCCGTTCACTTAAGGGTGCTTCATAAACTGCCACATTGCCTCTTCTTGATGGTGCTTGAAACTGGACTAAGTTATTTGTCCAGGTTTTCTTGTTCTTCTCCGTGTTAAAAAAGCTCTTCTTGAACATGTTTTGTACTCAGCAACTGAAATAGAAAATAAACCTAAATATTAAATAGGTAACAAATTAAAGAAACTGTTATTGAGCTTTTATATATTTTATTAAAAAACAAGCAAATTACGAGTACAATTATAAAAAATAAGAGAGAAGGCCGACACAATAAAATATTATATGCTATTATATTATATAATTAGTGAGAGAGTTAAATGTAGCTTACCAAATAATACCAGGATCTCTTTACAATAAACGCTGGAGAATACACAACAATTATAATAAGGCAATAATAATATCAACGCCGTTAAAACTGAATTAGTAACTACCCGCTTTAAACATCTCGCTTATATACCGGTAGCACGCGAAATGGCTGAAGAAAATTCTGGAACTCTACAGAAATCGCACAAGCGATGACGTGATGATTTCCTGGAAAATTCTATACAATTCTATGGTACATAAATTATTGCACAAGTCTGTTTGACGAGTTATATATTTAATATAAATATTTTTAACACATATAAAATGGCCTATATTACATTTCAAAGTGGTTTGTGCGTGACCTTTTTCAATATTTCAATGGAATAAAAGTAATTTTTGTCATTAATAGGCAAAAGTACATTCATTCGTGCTACAGGAAATAATTTTAATAAAAAGAGTCAAAAAGTCATCACCCTAGTATACACCACGCCGTTAGTGCCAGGGAAGAGGGGCTTTTTAGGAGAAAAGCTTATTTTTTTTTTCAAGACTAACGGGGGATTATGAACTCCCATGGTTTAGTGGGAAAGGCGTTGAATTTCCTCGTCTGAACTAGATTGAGTCTACCTTGATTTATTCCGCCTAGACATTTCCATCTTCATTCTCACCGACCCTCTTGGCCGTCGACCAACATCGGAGGCTCGGAGCCGACCAGCTTTCAACGTTTATCCCTGGGAAGAGGGGGACACTCCTCCCCCTCAGCTCTGGCTGGGGGGGGGGGTTAACATGTATGCATTCGTCCCACCCAACCTTTTACCCCCACCCCCATCTGGCGCTTAAAAAGAATCAGCTAGGTACTTCAAGAAAGAAGCGGACTCCGGCGTCGGGGAGAGCCCTCCACCCCCCAGCACCGGAACATGCGACCAACAACAAAGAGTGCAATAAAATGTCAATCCGAAACTAGGTTCTTCCTTCAATGTCTGTACCAATCTCATCACATAGGACCATTCACCCTCAGATGACCTTAATTGATCCCGCGGGGTTTTCAAAATGAGCTCTTGAATGTCTATTACCTCGCGATCACGGAAGATCTATTATTCTATTCTACGTTGATCTAAAAACAAAGTCAACAGACATAGTCGCGTGCTCTCAAATATTCTGACTGATGACCTTTAAAACTTTCAACAAGTGGGGCAATCCGACCTATAGTTAGTTTTCTTCTAATAATTCCCGGACTACCCTTGGGGAGGGGGGGGGGCATGGCAATTATAGCATTCAGAAGAAAATGTAAAACAACATGAAGGTTTCAAATTTTGTTAGAATCGGCCGAATAGTTACGATTTTATTGCCAAAAAAACTCATTGAAAAGTAAAATGTTCGACTAAAAACGAGCCGTCAGAGCTCACATAGGAATTTCTCAAAATAACGTCCTTGACCGACCTTGCAGGGGGCTCAACGCCCTAAACAACCCAGGCCGAGTTGACATGGTCGAGCTGAGACGACGACTATGCGACCGGAATAATCCGACGCTGGTCCATCACACGCTTGAAACTTGTCTGGGATCTACGAAATCGAGAATTCGAACGCCACGAAAGCAGAGAAAAACGGTAGAGCAGCGAGCAAAATTCGCAGGTGCTCTTTTCGATGCTACTCTGGGTACACATGTACACATTTCGTTACTGACTGGCTTTAATGTGTATTCGTCGTTCCCACATTTGGCAAAATACGGGGTTAAGGTCGTAAAAAAAATTACAAAGGAAGTATCTGATGCTCATCTGATTATAGGAGACAGAATTAATAAAGAAAGTATCAACATCTGATTTTTTCCTCGCTTACAGCTTCTATGGAGGAAAAGGCAAATACCGTACTAATTAATGCATACGATAATAGAGAATAAGGGACCTAAGGCAAAGCGACCAAATGTATATAAAAATACGTAGAATTACTCTCGAAGACAAACATAATTGAAAGGTTACCTGGAAAATTTGGTAGCACTTTACGCTCACCATTCTCCGTAGATCTAAGGAAAAAAAGTTTTCCCAAGTCAAGCGAGACTTCTTCATCGAGCCTACAAAGATTCGGATGTAGGGCAACTGCGAGCGCCATGATCTTCATAACAGTTGCATCCAATCCATGTGGAGAGCAGGCAGGCCCAATTACACGGCTTTTCTAGCTGGTAACAATCGAATTAGCGCAGAAACCTGACTCACTCTTTTCAACCTCACACAAATGTGCAACGGTCTCGTTCTGCTCCGCATATAACCGCGTGCGCCGAAGGGAAGTGAACGCGCAAAGCCCAGTTCACACAAGAGCTAACCGCAAAAAAATGTGGGTGGATTAAGGGCTGCAGAAGAGCGAAAAGTGTGACTTTATGCGAAAGTATGAAATGACGTCAGGAATGTAGTTGATGGCACGTCATTGGGAGCGAAGTTCGGCTCTCATTGATGCGTTTACGGAGAAAAGACCTCTGTTGGGAAGCTAATACTAACCGAAGGGTTTAGTGTAGGCAAAAAATGTCCTTTCTAGCGTGTTACAGGGATGATAACTCAATGTTACCACTCTCTCTTTCGATAACTTGACAAATAGGAGAGGGAACAAACGGAACATGCGAATTCATTTCATACGAAACCATGGGTGGGGCAAAACGAGCTAACACTTGGAATTGCACCCTTGGCATATAGAGAAGAACCAAAATAAAGACCCATCCATTTCAACAACCGCCTGCCAATTCTGTCTACTGAAGACGTAACGATTACAGCCAAGAACATCAGCAACGAATACGTCTAGAGCTTAACGAACTTAAAATTCCAAGTCTTCTCGCGTGTGATTAAGTAATAGGACAAAGGTCCCAAAATAAAGGAAACGAAGACTAAAAAATCAACAATGATAACCAAAAGGTAGAGAAAAATGATTCGCCTCAAAATAGGCGCGAAAAAAAAACAACAACAACGAATACTCTTGCCCTAAACTCCTGTTCTCCAAGAACACTAACCAGTACTGACCAAAAGATCATTCGCTAGTTGTTTTTTTTAAGAGCTCATCTGGCGAATGCCTACTTGGGCATTAGTCGACGTATTAAAAGCCTGCATAGTACTAGGCTACTTTAAAATCAAATTTAAAAAGACACAAAAAACAACTCAAACCAACACAAAAATTTAAAAAAAGAGAAAAGGAAGCGAGCAGGAGCGTGCAACATATAAGGGAAAACAACAAAAACAACAACAAAACCTGGTCAAATAATAAGGAGAAGGTCGGCCTCCCCCCAAAAGTCAACAAGCCCACTAGTCAATGTGCACGCACTCGTCCCGAGTACAAGGGACAGGCAGTAGCGACCACGCCCATCCGGGTACCGGGACAAGTAACGTGCGCGAAGAGCACTCAGACTGGGAAATTCGACAAGAATGTGACGAACAGTCTGGGGAACAACGCAGTCGTCACAATAGGGCGCAGGCGAGGGCTCCATCAGATAGCGATGCGTCACACAAGTGTGTGCAATTCGGAGATGACCGAAAGCGACCCGAAGCCGTCGCGGCATTGGGGGATAGATCTATGGGAACAGTCGCGGCACAATGGCACGCCACTTTAAGTTCCCTTCGACCGTCTGCCATCTTCTTTGACAAGCAGTCCGAAGAGCTGCCCGTATTCTTGCCATGTAGTCGGTGTGAGGAAGAGCGAAACGCTGGTTCGGTCGCAGAGTCGTCGCGGACTCTTTGGCGCCCTTATCGGCGCGCTCATTCCCCACAATTCCTACATGTCCAGGAACCCAGCACAATCTCGACATCCGACAGAAAGCCAAAACCGTGGCGTCACGGATATCGTGAACCAGGGGAGGCGGAGATTCCAATGCCCTGAGAGCACTCAGGGCGCTTTGTGAGTCGCTATAGATCACAATCCGGTCGCGTAATCTCCCGTACCGAGTGGTGTATTGCCACCAGCTCAGCCGTGAAGACAGACGCAACGCATGGAAGATCCCAGCTGATTTCAAACACAGGGGATACAGCGTGGAAGCCGACCCCCTCTTGGGACTTAGAGCCATCCGTATACACTGGCACGGTTTCAGCGTGACACGAGGTGTGCTCCAAGAAGGTCGAACGCAATACTCCCGGCGCTGTACAGGCATTGGGAGCAGAGGCGTGGCGACAAATAGCCGAATGTGGTACCCTTCAGGGTGGCGTCCTGGTCAGAACCAGAAGCGCCACCGGCCAGAGAGCTATACGTAGCTCTGGAAGGAGTTTTCTGGCACGACAACTCAGACGGCTTAGGGTATGACTGGCGTCTCGTGGCGGCATAGGCACCGTCGAAATCAGCTGGGAATGCAGTGAGAGCAGTTGGCGACTGAGGGAGGCGCAGGGCTCGCGCGTACAGGCAAATGATTCACTATACACGGAGTAGAGCGTGTGGCATCTCCCCAGCATCGACTAGTAGGCTCTCAATGGGGGAAGTGAAGAAGGAACCGGTCGCAAGGCGAAGACCAGTGTGGTGGATCGAGTCCACATTCCGCAATACACGCTTAGCTGCGGATGCATAAAACTCGCATCCGTAGTCGAGCTTCGAACGAACAAATGAGAATATCCAAGGCGCCGGTACAACAGACCCTAAGGCTGCAAATATGAGCCTCCCAGGTGAGGCGTCGGTCAAATATAAGAACAAGGAAAAGATGGAATTCAACCACTTCGAGGCGCACCCCATTAAGAAATAAACCTGGTTCGGGATAGAGCTGTGGATGGCGGCAGAAGTGAACCAACTTAGTCTTGGCCAAAGAAAACCGAAACCTGTACACTTCAGGACAGCGAGAGACGCGGTTCAATGCCAGTTGGAGTCGACACTCCAGAGTTGGCATCTGAGCCGCGCCAAAAGAGATCGAAAGGTCGTCCACGTAGAGCGTAGCGAGAAAATCTTCGGCAACACCGAGGTGATGCCGTTGATGCTCAGGGCAAAGAGTGTGACACTGAGGACACTGCCCTGCGTAATACCCTCTTCCTACTCCATTGGGCCGGAAAGGGCTCTCCCTACCCGTACGCGGAATCGATGATCTCTCAAAAAATTCAGATATAAACATTGGGAGGAGTCCCCTCGCCCCTAAAGTGTGGAGAGTCTCCATGATACCGTATCGCCATGCGGTATCATAGGCCTTCTCCAGATCGAAAAACACAGTGACGTAGTGCTGTCCTTCGAAGAAAGGCCTCGCAGACAGCATTTTCCAGTCGGAGCAGAGCATCCGACGTGGAGTGAAACTTGCGGAAGCCGCACTGTGCAGAAGACAGATGGCCTCCGCTGTCCAGGAAAAAGGCTAATCTACCATTTACCAATTTCTCCATCAACTTGCAAACGCAAGAGGTTAGAGAGATTGGGCGGAAATCGGCAGGAGTAGAGTGATCTCTCGCCGGTTTGCGAAAGGCGAGCACAGTAGCGATTCGCCACGAATCTGGGAGGAAACCCTCCACCCAGATCCTGTTTTAACAAATCTAAGAGAAAGGCTATGCCTCGCTCACCCAGGTGTCAAAGCATGGCGTATGGCAAAAAGGCCAGACCATGGGCGGTATCCGCGCACGAAGGAAGAGCGGAACGCAACTCACTCACAGTAAACCTGTCGTTCAAGGGGGATCCGTATCTGGAGGAAAAGTCCAGCCGGCGGCCTTCCACGACACTACACTGAATGCTGGCGGAGCAGCATCCCGGCTAGAGATGCACAGAATGCGGTCGCAAAGGATTCCGCCACGGACGCGGGGACCGAGATTGCGGCCTCTTTCTCCTGGAGAACGGGAGGGGGGTCCTGAAAGAACTTGCCCAGAGTCCTTTTGACTCGCCTCCACACCTCTGCCAGGGGGTCTTCCCGTTAAGTGAAGACGCGTATGCCCGCCAAGAAGAGCGGCAGGCGTTATTCGAAATATACCGGAACTTAGCCCCAGCCCGACGAAATTCAGCGACAGTGAAATCGTTCAGGCGGCGCTTATAGCGAATGTAGGCATAACGCTTCTGTTTGAGGGCCGTCTCACACTCGGCCGACCACCACGGGAATGGTCGGCGTGCAAAGCGGCCAGACGTTCTGGGAATAGTAGTCAGGACCGCGGCGATGAGATTACCGGAGAAGAAATAGACGGCCTCATCTACCGACCTAAACTCCTCGACTGAGATAGAGAATTCAGTCATTTCCTGAAATGCAGGCCACCGCGCCCACGCCAAGCAACACCGAGGTGGGCTCTCATGCAGCAGTTGCCATAAAAATGATATTTGAAGGGGAAAGTGATCACTACTATGGAGTTCATCGACCACCGCCCAATCAAAATCAGGCTGTGCATCCGAAGAGCACAAAGATAGATCAAGGCAAGAAAATGAAGCGATTCTCGGGCAGTGATGCGTTAACTCATCCACATTTAAGACACTTATCTTAAGCTCTTCGATCAGATCGGCAAAGACTTGTCCCCTGGGATTTATTGAGTAATCGCCCCAGAGAGGATGCCTGCCGTTCAGGTCTCGAAGCAAGAGAAAGGGCCTCGGCAACCGTGCCACGACGCGGCGGAAGTCCCCCGCGTCGAAGTCAGTTGACGGTGGAATGCACGTAGAAATGATAGTATACCTCCTATCCAGGTGAAGCTACACAGCCACTGCCTGAAAGGAGGTATTTAAAGTGAAAGGAAGAACGCAGACATCATGCCGGGAGTAAAACGCGCATCCCCCAACCCGGTCATCTCGTGGTGGTGGGTTCCCAAGACCCTTATACCCCGGGAGGGTAGTCAGGGGGCACGCGCATAACATGCTCTTCTGCAGAAAAATAGCCAACGAGGAATGGGACGAGACGAGCCTCCGAACAACTCCTAGTTGGTCCGGAGTCCACGGCAATTCCATTGAAGGAATATTCACTCCAGGCCTAGCTTGGAGGAGACGCGGGGGCCCTCTTCGAACAGAAGACCCTCACGGGAATGGCCGTACGCTTCCCGGAGGCAGAACCCCGGGCGTTGTTGGCCGAACAAAGCACTGAAGGCGCTGTCGCCTTCGAGGACTTTAGGCGGCGTTGCGGCTTCGGAGGCGGGGGGCCCTCTATTCGAGGAACCACCGTCTCCGAGCCACTCAGCTCACCACTAGGCGTGGGTGAAGGAGCCGAAGCTCCTTTCTTGCTGTCCTCCAATTGAAGGACAGCTTTAGGAACCCCAGAAAATGGCCTGGCGACCAACTTCAGGGGTGTTGCTTCCTGTGAGTCTAACGACTCGGTGGAGGCGCGTGGCCGTTTCGCCTTACTGGAAACGGTCACGCTGGGGAACGTGGGGGGAGCCCTGGTTTTAGCCGGGGTTAGGTGTGAACCCTTTGTGCCGCCAGGTTTACCAGGTGAGCGCCCGGGTTGAGTAGAACCCGCAGAAGGGCTCCGAAACAACCGTGCTCGTTGGCCTGGATGGGCCAGGAGCAGAAGGTGCCTTTCTAACCATTCAGGTCCCCTGCGCAAGCACAGGGGAGGGGGGACCTCCATTTTTTTCTGTTGAGCTGCTCGAGGGAGGGCGGCTCCGTTGATGAACAAGGGAAAATGGAGAGAGATTTTATATTTTTTATATTTTCATTCATGGGCATGTTGACCCCATTTGTTCAACGGGAAGCAATCGCTCATCACCCCTCGCAGTAACTCGCTCTGCAAGGGGTGCGTAAAGGACCTGGCAGAGCCAGGTGCCGCCATTTCGGACCAACCCTCCCGCCTGGTGGCCTGGCAGTTCCTCAGCCTGGCGGCTCCACCTTGGAAACGGCGTAAAAAATTAATAGATTGTGAAGTGAGAAGGAAAGGGGATGTGAGGAAGGTATGGGTGAGAATAAAGCAGGTTGTTAAAAACCCACCATCCCAAACCGTAGCTCAGGGGTTAGGGAACATTGTCCCCTCCCCCCTCAGCCCAGATCAGGGATAGTTGGCTGAGAAGGTCAGCATCTATCCTGTGAAATTAGAGGCTGACCTGAGAAAATTGTGGGAGAGGTTGTATTTAAAGCAAGGAAACAGGGAAGAAACACAAGTGTTTTGAAGGAAGGAGAAGAGGCTAAGCTGGGGTCGGATGGGGTACTGAGTCCCGTCAGCACGGCGGCCAGGATGGCAAATCGCCGCGCCCCTTACGGGGATCATTACGCTAGAAAGTTCAGGCAAAAAAGACCATGTGATATTCTGCTTTGGAAAAGCCCTAAGTATTTAATCACAAACGCTCACCCAGTTCATATTGAGGGTGCGGGAAGGCTGCTATCAAATGCCATACAAAGTTTGGGGGAAGGGGACGGCGTTGGGGGTTATTGTAAAAGCCATCATTTCACCCGAGTAAAAGAGGAATGAACTACGCTCTCCGCTTTATCGCAAGAACCCGTAAAAGCCATAATCCAGCAACACAGAGAGATCGATTACATTTACTGGTGAATCTTCTTGCAGAAGCCACGAACCAGCAAGTAAATAACGATCGGAGAAAGCGAGGCGGAGTGGAATGGTACGGGAGAAACAATGCAGTAGAAAGTGAAAAATGATCCAAGGTTGACAATCGAAGACAATACAAAACGATGACTCGACAGGAGCAACAGAAGAAATCATTTGAGAAAGAACGTAAGAGCGCGGAACCTCGCATATACAAACACCTTTCGAAACCTCGAGTGGGAAAGTATAACTATATATCCCTCGTATATCATTTGACCCAATACGAGGAACCGAAATAACGGCGAGGGGACTGTTAACCTCCCCTCACCCTTTCACAGTATAAGGACACCCTCCCCACTCCCCCCAAAAGCCTAATCATGTACCTGCACAAGAAAATAGTGCACAATGCGCCATTGTTATCCACGTTACGAACCTTTGAAACGTTTGCGATTCTTTATTACAAGACCACAATCCTGTTATTGTCCACCACCATTTCCTGTAGTTTCTATCTAAATGGAATATACACACAAATGTTTTATATGTTGCCTGTATGAATACAGCATTTTACCGAAAACCTGCACACAAATTGTGTATATGTTGCTTGTATTAATACAGCATTCTTCTACCTAAATAGAACCTGCACACGTATATATGTTACCTGTATGAATACAGCCCCGACTTTCGCTATGATGGGACTAATTGGGGGTCGAACAATTATGGTTTAGTGTTCGAAAGAGCATAGAGGGGTGGGGAAGGTAGTTTTAGTGGTTGATTTCGGCCGACCACACTGTTCTTTGAGGGAAAGCGGTAGAGAGGCATGCCCGGAGGAAAGGTAAGAAGCGATCCTAGCCACATTCGCTTTTATAAACGCTTCATTTAGGGATAAATACCGCGTGGAATGACACTTTTTTTTCCTATCCTGTGTTTTTTTTATCATTTTATGCCCCACGATTTATGTGACTTTCGCTCCAAAGGCATACCCGTATCTTCACAGAAGCCCAAGAGAGACCCACGGGTTTTAGTGTCGCCCCGTACCCAAATACTGGTGATGGTTCTGACGCTGGTGTGGAAAACTGCCCGGGAGCTTTGTGGGGTCTCCATCCCTCAGGAAACGGTAGAAATATAGGCTCCTATTACACCTCACATTCACACCCATTGATTTAGGTGGGGAATTAAGATTGCCCAACCCTTTAAGTTGGAATTTTAGTTAACTCTTACAAATTTAATCTTCAGCCAACGGGACAAAAATTTATGCCATTATAATACATACTGAATACAGAGAGGCATCTTCGTATATCCCGCATAGGTATATACAAATAAATAATTCATGGCCATTAAACACTAAATTGTCAATATAAAGTTAAAACCTTGAAATTGACGAAGCATTTACAGCTTATCCCAATGGTTCACATCACGGTTTGAAAAGAAACCTCTTACTCTGAGGTTTATGTGACCTTTTCAATTTGTAATCATCACCCTTGTTTGGGACTCTTAGAATTAAAAAAATACATTAATTTATCAATTTTTTCGTATGTATCTAAGATTTTATGAGTATTAGGTCACCTCTCAGTCGTCTATCCTCCAAGATAAAGATATTTAGCCTCCTGCACCTTTCTTCATAATTTAAATTCAGATCAATTGCTAATTTAGTCGTGCGTATTTGAACTTTCTCTAATGATATATATCCTAATTCAAATATGGGCTCCAAGACTCTCCAATATATTCTAAAACAGGTTTAACCAGTAGCGGATCCAGAGTAAAAAAAATGAAGTGGGAGGGGGCTAACCTGAAGGGCATTGCTCATTAATAATGGTTATCTTACAAAGCATTGATAATAACTATCTCATACAGGAGTGGGCACGAACTCTATCAGATCCGAATTTTTTTCCACACATCAGAAAATTATGAATTCTTGTTGTTTTGGATCGTCAGCTACGCTATATGATACCGAATTTTAAAATTTACAATTTTACCTGTATTTTAGACATGTATCATATAAGGTACATTCGATCGCAACGGTTTAAAAACTTTATATATATATATATATATATATATATATATATATATATATATATATATATATATATATATATATATATTATATATATATATATATATATATATATATATATATATATATATATATATATATATATATATATATATATATATTCTATATTACTACATAACTTTGAATAGCAGAATACAAGTATGGCTTAAAAACAAAAAATCATAACGTGTCTGCAATTTATGGGGCTTCAGCCCCCTAGCCCCCCCCCTGGATCTGAGCCTGTGTTTAACCATGGCACACAACAAAGTATTACACATGGGTATGTCAACATAAGCAAAGTATCGTTTAATTAGTCCTACCATACTGTTTGTTTATGCCACCAGCTTCTAAACATGATTATTTGGTTTTATTTAGGTCCTGAGATATGACCTAAATTACGAGTACCTTTTCCCAATGACATTATTAATTGTATAATCCAAGTTTTTCTTCCAATATGAAGTCTTCCACTTTTGTTGATATTAAAGCTAATTTCTGACAAGTGGCTCGAAGGAGCTAAATTTAGGGGAAGTGACCCTTTTTATGTTGATGGCGCCTAGCACGGACCAATGTCTACATCAAAGCCTGGCCCAAGTTGAAATGTTTGTGTTTGAAACGTTACAGATCGTAGTTGTGGGGATGAAACGTGAGAAGTTGCAAAGTTTTGATGTGTGAGGAAAGGGAGCATCAAAGCGCCCCCAACAACCCTTGAATTCCTGGACGCCACAAGCGATTCAGAAGCCTGCCCGAGGATGGCATGGGGGCGTAGAGGCGGCGAGTTCACGGGGGCAGTAAGAAGAGGGGAAGCGAACCCCGAGATGAGGGACGGCAAAGGGAGTCAAGTTTCGAGGTTAGTCTCCGGGACCTAGGAATGATGCGCCACTTTCCAGAACCTGGAGTGTTGGGGCCGAGAGGGCACTCAAGGCCTTATAAAGGCGTGTTAGGGGCTGTAGGACACGCAATACTTTATAAAGGAGGGTTGGGGGCCGAGAGTGCACGCGATGCCTTATAAAGGTGTTTTCGGGGCCTGTAGGGCACGCAATACCTTATAAAGGCGTGTCTGGGCATGGAAGGCAATGACGGGGAGAGGGGGGGGGGGGCAACAACCTCAAAAGGGTTTTTTTCGACACTGCCGCGAGGCGGCGGCATCAAATGCCCCAATGAAATACAATCGATTTACACCACAATTTAGGACGTTAACATTAATATAAATGTCGTCGTGACAATATTAAAAACTATTAATTTGCAACTTAAAATTTCATTGGGTTGTCAATATATTAATGTCTTCTTTGAAGCAAATTAATTGTTGATATGAATACAAAAAAAGGTCAACAGACCTTCCAAACTTTCAACAAGCGGGGCTATCTGACCCATAGTTAGTTTTCTTCTAATAATTTGGGGACTTTTTTTTTGGGGGGGGGGGGGGAAATGTCAATATACCAATTGAAAGAGAATGTAAAACAACATAAGGGTTTCAAAGTTCGTTAGAATCGGACGAATAGTTACGATGTTATTGCCAAGACATTCAGTGAAAAGTAAAATGGTTACCATCCGACGGACCGACATGGTAACATATAAGAGTGATGTGCACGAGACTAAAACTCCCCTCTACTCTTGCTGATGGTCGTTCTCCCATCATTTAGCTTGGCACTGAATCCTTTTCTTGAAGAGTTCATTCGGTTTCGATGAATCTCATATCCACTTCAAGATGAAGCCACAATCACTTAACTAAATCACAGCTCCACCAAATGCAAAACATAGGCTTCTGCTGTGGGAAACTACTTCTAGGAGTGGGAATGGGGTTTTATTGGCGATCAAGCCATTGTTTTTTGCACTTAATATTGTACTAAAGAACCAAGTTTTTATCTTCCGCAGCAATTCTGTGCGTAGAAGGTTCGAGGGTATTTCAAGGGCATTCACACGTTTGTAAACAATGTCCTTCATACAGGTCATGCAGCGCCGGGGCTGCCACCAGATTTTTTTTTGTGCCAAACGGAAGAAATTTTCCGCGACAAAGTAACAACATATTTCTTAATTTCATATTTTAATTATTCAATGCTTTGAAAAAGTAAAAAAAAATCAAATATTCATAGTTTCAAAACCCAAATGTTAAAAAGGTTACGAAAATAACAAAATTGGTAGACTTGTTTAGCACACAAACAATATTTCTTGCTTATAAAAGTTCTGGGCATAATTAATGCCCTTTTATGGTTCAGAGTCATTACTACAATTAACTTTAAACCATTTAAACTCTGAGGCTTTTGTTTTATACATTTTCTAAAAAAGCCATTAATTTTTTGACAATCTAATATAAAATTTTAATGCAGTAATTCCCAACCTTTTAGGGTTGCAGAGATTCTAATGCACCAAGAGCAATCAGGGCGCTCTGTGAGTCGCTATAAATCACGATCCGGTCTCCGAACCAGGCACGTCGCGTAATCTCCAGTACCGAGTGGTGTATTGCCATCAACACAGCCATGAAGACAGACGCAGCGCCTGGCGAGCCCCGCTGACTTCAAACAGAGAGGATACGGCGTGGAAAACGACTCCCTCTTCGGACTTGGAGCCATCCGTATACACTAGCACGATACGAGCGTGACGTGAGATGTGCTCCAAAAAGGCCGAATGCAATAATCCCGGCGCTGTACAAGCTTTGGGAGCAGAGGCGTGGCTACAAATAGCCAACGGTGGAACCCTCCAGGGTGGCGTTCTGGGCAGAAACAGGGGCGCCACCGGCCCGAGAGCGATATCTAGCGCTCGAAGGAGTTTCCTAGCCCTAAACCAAAAGGGCTTAGGGTATGACTTGCATCTCTTGGCGGCATTGGCACCGGCGAGATCAGCTACAGATGCTTTGAGAGCCGTTAGCGACAAAGGAAGACGCTGCGCTCGTGCGTACAGGAGAGTAATGCACTATGCACGGCGTATAGATAATGTCAATTTCCAGTCGAAGAAAAGCATCCGACGTGGAATAGAACTTGGGGAAGCCGGACTGCGGAGAACACAAATGGCCTCCGCAGCCCAGAAAAACGGATAATCTAACATTTACCAATTTCTCCATCAACTTGCAGACGCAGGAGGTTAGAGAAATTGGGCGGAAACCGGCCGGGATAGAATGATCTCTTCCCGGTTTCTAAAAGCTAGCACAGTAGGCATTCGCCAGGAGTCTGGGAGGTTACCCTCTACCAAGATCCTGTTGAACAAATCTAAGAGAAAGGCCATGCCTCGCTCACCCAATTGTCAAAGTATGGCGTACGGGACATCGTCCGGACCATGGGCGGTATCGGCGCACGAAGCAAGAGCGGAACACAACTCACTCAGAGTAACCTGTCGGTGAAGGGTTATCCGCCTCTGGAGGTAAAGTCCAATCGGCGGCCTACCGCGACATCACGACGTGCATTAAATGCTAGCAGAGCAGCATCCTGGCTTAAGAATGCGGAGAAAGCGGTCGCGAAGGATTCAGCCAAGGACGCGGGGCCCGAGATTGCGGTCCCATTCTCCTGGGGAACAGGAGGAATTTTTTTGTTTAGGGGGGGGGTTAAGAGCCAATCTGGTGACTGCCCAGTTGGGCATAAGTCGCCGGAATCATGACAGCCTAGCAATAGGCTACTTTAAAATAAGAACACGAAAACACAACAACGAAAAAAAGGAAAGATAGTACCAATTAGGAACCAATCTCCGGCGTCGGGGAGCGGTACCCATCCACTCGGCGCAGGAGCGTGCGACCTAAAATAAAACAACAATAACACAAAAAAACCAAAAAAAAACCCAACAAAACCTAGTTAAATAAAAGGGAGAAGGCCGGCCTTCCCCCAAAAGTCTACCAGTCAAGGAGCACGCACTTGTCCCGAGTTCAAGGGACAGGCGGTAGCGACCCCGCCCATCCCGGTACCGGAAAAAACGTGCGCGAAGATCGCCCAGACTGAGACATTCAACAAGAATGTGCCGAACAGTCTGGGGGACAACGCAGTCGTCAAAGTAGGGCGCTGGCGACCGCTCCATCAAATGGCGGTGCGTCCAGCGAGAATGCCCAATTCGGAGAAGACAGAAAGCAACCTAAAGCCTTCGCGGCATTAGGGGCTGGGCCATGGGAACAGTCTCGGCGCAATAGCACGCAACTTTAAGTTCCCTTCAACCGTCTCCCATCTTCTGTGCCAAGCAGCCCGTATTCCTGCCATGTAGTCGGTGTGAAGAAGAGCGAAACGCTGGTACAGTCACAGAGTCCTCTCGGCTCTTTGGCGCGCTCATTCCCGCAAATTCCTACATGTCCAGGAACCCAGCAGAATATAATCTCGACATACGCCCGACTCGGCAAAACCGTGGCGTCACGGATATCGCGAAGCAGGGGATAAGGAGAATCCAATGCACCGAGAGCATTTAGGGAGCTTTGTATGTCGCTTTAGATCACAATCCGGGCTCTGAACCGGGAACGTCGCGTAATCTCCAGTACCGAGTGGTGTATTTGCACCAGCTCGGCCGTGAAGACAGACGCAGCGCCTGGCAGAGCCCCGCTGACTTCAAACAGAGGGGATACGGCGTGGAAGCCGACCACCTCTTGGGACTTGGAGCCATCCGTATACACTAGCACGGTTCCAGCGTGACACGAGGTGTGCTCCCGAAATGTCGAACGCAATACTACGGGCGCTGTACAAGCTTTGGGAGTAGAGGCGTGGCAAAGAATAGCCATATGTGGTACCATCCAGGGTGGCGTCCTGGGCAGAACTAGGGAGGCAACCGGAACGAGAGCTATACCTAGCTCTAAACCCAAAGGGCTTAGGGTATGAGTGGCGTCTCTCGGCGGCATAGGCACCGTCGAAATCAGCTGCGAATGCAGTGAGAGCTGTTGGCAGGTGAGGGAGATGCCGGGCTCACGCGTACAGGCGAGTGATGCAATATACATGGCGTAGAGCGAGTGGCATCTCCCCAACATCGACAATAGGGTCTCAATGGGGAAAGCGTGGAAGGCACCAGTCGCAAGGCGAAAGCCGGTGTGGTTGATCGAGTCCACCTTCCGCAATAAACGCTCAGCTGCGGATGCATAAAACTTGCATCCCGCCCCCCGCATTGCCCGCCCCTCCCAAGTGAGGGGCGGGCAAGTACAAGACCAAGGAAACGGTGCGATTCAACAACTTCCAGGTGCACCCCATTAAGAAATAAATCTGGTTCGGGGTGAGCCGTGGATGGCGGCAGAAGTGCACCACCTTAGTTTTGGCCAAAGAAAACCGAAACCTGTGCGTTTCGGCATAGCGAGAGACGCGGTTAAATGCCTATTGGAGCCCACGCTCAAGAGTTGCCATCTGGACCACGCCAAAAGAGATCGAAAGTTCCTCCACGTAGTACGTAGCGAGAACATATTCCGAGAGCACCGAGGTGATGCCGTTAATGCTCAGAGCAAAGAGTGTGACACTGAGGACATTTCCCTGCGGGAAAACCCTCTTCCTGTTCCATTGGGCCGGTGAGGGCTCCTCCCACCCGTACGCGGAATCGACGATCTCGTCCCCTCGCCCCCACGTGTGGAGTCTCCATGATACCGTATCCCCATTCGGTATCATAGGCCTTCTCCATATCGAAAAACACAGTGGCGTAGTGCTGTCCTTCGAAGAAAGGCCTCGCAGACAGCATTTTCCAGTCGGAGAAGAGCATAGGACGTGGAGTCTAACTTGCGGAAGCCGCACTGCGAAGAACACAAATGGCCTCCGCTGCCCAGAAAAAAGGCTATTCTAACATTTACCAATTTCTCCATCAACTTGCAGACGCAGGAGGTTAGAGAAATTGGGCGGAAATAGAATGACCGGGATAGAATAATCTCTTCCCGGTTTGCTAAAAGCTAGCACAGTAGGCCAGGAGTCTGGGAGGTTATCCTCTACCAAGATCCTGTTGAACAAATCTAACAGAAAGGCCATGCCTGGCTCCCCCAGGTATCGAAGCATGGCGTACGGGACATCGTCCGGACCATGGGCGGTGTCCGCGCACGAAGCAAGAGCGGAATGCAACTCAACCACAGTAAACATGTCGTTGAAGGGTTCTCCGCCTCTGGAGGTAAAGTCCAGTCGGCGACCTTCCGGGACAACACGACGTGCATTGAATGCTGGCAGGGTAACATCCCGGCGACAGAATGCGGAGAAAGCCGTCGCGAAGGATTCCGCCACGGACGCGGGGTCCGAGATTGCGGTCACATTCTTCTGGAGAACGGGAGGAGGATCCTGCGAGAACTTGCCCCGAATCCTTTTGATTCGCTTACACACCTCTGCTAGAGGTGTCTTCAGTTAAGTACAGACATGAATGCCCGCCAAGAAGAGCGGTGGGCGTGCTTCGAAATATACTGGAACCTAGCCCTAGCCCGAGACAAAATACACCGACAGTGAAAGCGTTCGGACGGCAATTACAGCGCCTCTGCTTGAGGGCCGTCTCACACTCGGCTGAGCACCACGGGAGCGGTCGGCGTGCAAAACGGCCAGACGTTCTGGGAATAGTAGTCAGGCCCGCCGCGATAAGGTTACCGGAGAACTCAACGGCCTCATCTACCGACCTAAACTCCTCGACTGAGATATCGAATTCAGTCATTTCCTGAAATGCAGGCCACTGCGCCCGCGCCAAGAACCACCGAGGTGGGCTCTCAGGCGGCAGTTGCCCTGAAAATGATATTTGAATGAGAAAGTGATCACTACCATGGAGGTCATCGACCACCCGGATTCAAAATCAGGCTGTGAATCCGAAGAGTATAAGGATAGATCAAGGCAAGTAAATGAGCGGTTGTAGTGCAGTGATGCGTAAACTCATCCACATTTGGGACACCCATCAGGACACTCACATTTAGGACATCATTGACGATCAGATCGGCCAGGAAGTCCCCTGGGATTTATTGAGTAATCCCCCCAGAGAGGATGTCTATCATTCAGATGTCCAAGCAAGAGAAAGGGCCTCAGCAACAGTGCCACGACGCGGCGGAAGTCCCCACGTAGAAGTCAGCTGAGGGTGGAATGTACGCAGAAATAATAGTATACCTCCTATCCAGTTGAAGCTGCACAACCATAGCCTGAAAGGAGGTATCTGAAGTGAAAAGAAGAACGGAGACATCATGCCAGGTGTAAACCGCGCATCTCTCAGCCCGGCCCCCATCTCATGGTGGTGGGGTCGAAAAACCCTTATACCACGGGAGGGCGGGCAGGAGGCACGCGCCAAGAATGGTCGCCTGCAGGAAAATAGCTAACGAGGAATGGGACGAGATGAGCCTCCGCAGTTCCTCCCAGTTGGCTCGGAGTCCACGGCAATTCCATTGAAGCAATATGTCCTCCAGGCCTAGCTCGGAGGAGACGCGGGGGCCCTCTTCGATCAGAACACCCTTACGGGAATGGCCGTACGCTTCCGGGAGGCCGAACCCCGTCGCTGTCACCTTTGAAGACTTATTGGGAAAGGTTAGGCTCGCCATGTGAGTCTTTTCCTCACTCCGACTTGGAACTTAGCCAACGACTAGGCGTGGGCGAAGGAGCCGAAGCATCTTTCTTGCTGTCCTCCTATCGGGGGACAGCTTTAGGAACCCCAGAAGATTGCCTGGCGACTCACTTCAGGGGTGTTGCCTCTTGTGAATCTGACGACTCGGTGGAGGTGCGGAGCCGTTTCGCCTTACGGGAAACGGTCACGCTGGGGTGGGGGGAGCCCTGGTTTTAGCCGAGGCTGAGTGTGAAACCTTTGTGCTGCCAGCTTCATCAGGGTTGAGTAGACTTCCCAGGCAGAGCCGGGCGCGCCAGGACCAAGTCCTTAGCCTCGCGGAATGAGAGTCGATCCTGGGCCTTAACGGCCAGGATTTCCTTCTCAAGGAGATATGCACCACATTGCTTCGAAGAAGCGGGGTGCGTCTCTCCGCAATTGACACACTTGGCTACACACGATTTAGACTCATCGTGTGCGGCCTTGGAGCAATTTACACAGACTTCGGGTTAGCTCGATTCGTATGGACGAAGCGGTGACAGTAATAGCACCTCTGCGGCAGTGCAACGAATGCCTTCACACGGTAGCGGTACCCACCGGCACACACCGACTCAGCGAGCTTGCCACCGACTCTGCGAGCTTGCCACAGTCGAACATGACGAAGAGTGTAGGGATGGGTCTCGAGGCCTTGACCGCCCCATTGTCGGCCAGCTGTAAGGTGATGTCCTCTATGGAGTAGTCAACGAGTTCCCTAGCATAAAGTACTCCCTTCACAAAGTTCATGGTAGAATGCGGCGTCACACTCACCGGGGTACCATCAAGCTTCGGAAGAGCACTTATCTTGGCCGACTCGGAGGGATTCGCCTCATTCGCCAGAAGGCTCCCGTCCGAGAAACGGGTCACCTTCGGCTCTCTAACAATTACACAAGCTAATGCTCTCTTCTGATGGATCATGGTGCCATTGGCCAACAGGCTGCTATCAGTGGAGCGAATAACGAGGAAGCGTTTGAAGCTAGCGGGCTCGAAAACGCCAGGTAACATCTGAATGAGGGGCCCCGATGTTATCGAGGCTCTGCCCTGTGCCCTTTTGGTCTTAGTCATAGTCAGGGGTTCCGCACCCGAGGGAGCATTTTTTTTTTTTTTATTAAGGGGCTATCTGGCGACTGCCGACTTAGGCATAAGTTGCCGTAAACAAACAGCCTAGTTCTAGGCTACTTCAAAATAATTCAACAGGAAACAACAATAAAAAGAAATAACAATAACAAAGCAATAACAAAAAACGATAACAAAAACAACAACAACAATAAAACCGGGTTAAATGAAAGGGAGAAGGCCGGCCTCCCCCAAAAAGTCAATAAGTTCACCAGTCATGGTGCACGCACTCGTCCCGAGTACAAGGGACAGGCGGTAGCGACCCCGCCCATCCCTCTCCCCCTAAGGAGATTTACCCTAGCGAGCCGCTTCAAAGGGACGCGGTCGGCTATGGGCTCCCTGCTGGCTTTCTTGGCACTCTCTTGGAAATAAAAGGGGGGACTGCAGCTGGGAAGAGGGAGGTGCCCGTAAGCACCTCCAGAGAAGGGGGTGAGGGGAAGTCCGCTACACCCGTAGGCGAACGAGAGAAGTAAGCCTCCTCTCGGGTTAGAGAAATTTGGAGGGTCCCCTGCGCAAGCATTGGGGGGTGGGGGGAGGGACCTCCATTTTTTGCTGTGGAGCTGCCCGAGGGCGGATCCGACGATTGACCAGGGAAAATTACGGCGAGCTTTTTTATTTGTTCATCATTGGGTATGGTTACCCTAAATTTTTCACGGGATGCATACGCTCATCACCCCTAGCACTAGCCCGCCCTGCAAGGGGTGCGTATAAGCCTGGCAGAGCCCCGTGCCGACATTCAGGACCACCCCTCCCGCCTGGTGGCGTGGCAGTCCCTCGGCATGGCGGCTCCACCTTGGACACGGCGTAAAAAAATAGATGGTGAAGTGAGAAGGAAAGAGGGTGTGAAGAAGGTATGAGTGGGGATGAAGCAGGTTGTTAAAAACCCACCATCCCAGATCGGAACTCAGGGTTAGGGAACATTGCCCCCTCCCCCCTCAGTCCCGATCCGGGATAGGTGGCTGAGAAGAAGGTCAGCATTTACCCTGTGAAATTAGAGGCTGACCAGAGAAAGTTGTGGAAGAGGTTGTATTATAATCGAGGAAACCGTGGGGAAAACACAAGTGTTTTGAAGGAAGGAGAAGAGGCTAAGCTGAGGTTGCACGAGGTGTTGAATCCCGTCAGCACGGCAGCCATGATGGCAAATGCCGCGCCCCTTACGGGGTTTACGGGAATCAATCGCTCATCACCCCTCGCAGTAACCCGCCCTGCAAGGGCTGCGTACGGGGCTGGCAGAACCAGGTGCCGCTAGTCAAGGCCACCCCTCACGCCGGGTGGCCTGGCCGTCCCTCAGCATGGCGGCTCCACTTTGGACACTTTGTAAAATGTAGAGTGTGGTAAAATAGAAAGAAAGAGGAGGTGAGGAAGATGTGGGTGGAGATAAAGCAGGTTATTTAAAAACTCACCATTCTAAACCGGAGCTCAGGGTGATGGATGATTGTGCTCTCCCCACAAAGACCCGATCCGAGATAGTTGGTTGAGAAGAAGGTCGGTGGCAACTACCCTGAGAAAATAGAGGACGACCAGAGAAAGTTGTGGGAGAGGTTGTAGGGGAGAAATACAGGCTGTCTGAAAGAAGCAGAAGAGGCTAAGCTGGGGCCGGACGAGTCGCTGAGTCCCGTCAGCACGGCGGCCAGGAAGGTAAATCGCCACGCCTCTGCAAGGTCCTTCGCTGAGATGGTGAAGGTCCCAGCAGTCGTGGGGGCACAGGCCGGAGGAGATCCCTCCCCTCTTTGCTGTCTTAGCAGCCCGACCCTTCAGGCGAGGGTCCCGTACAGAAGCAAACTCGGGCTCGGTGTTTGATGCCCAGCCCGAATCTGTCCCCAAGGAAGGCGCAATCTACTGAGACTGGGCTGCATCAGAGAGAATGTCTATCTCATGGGGCCCTCCATTTGCCCCCCCCCCATGAAATCACAGGTCATGTCAGTCTCGTCCATGTTCTTTTGGGGAGCATATGCCTTCACCCCCGATAGATTGAATATTCGGGCCAGCAGGTCTTTAGAGGGAAGCGGCGGATGGGTCCTTTTTCCCTCTCCCCCCCTAAGGGGGTTTGCCTTACCGAGCCGCTTTAACGGGAAGCGGCTGGTTATGGGCTGCCTGCTGGCTTTCCTGGCAGTCCCCTGTGAAAGCAAAGACGGGACTGCCAGATTTGAGCTAGAGTCACATGGTGACTACAAGGAAGGGGGGACCTCCATTTTTTCTGTGGAGTTGCCTGACGGCGGCTCCGTCCTTCTTAAAGGGGAAATGGGGAGATTTTGTTTTTTGTAAGTTATCATCATTGGGCATGATAACGCTTTTTTGAACGGGATGCAAACGCTAATCCCCCCCCCCGCAGTAGCCCACTCTGCGAAGGGTGCGTACAGGCCTGGCAGAGCTAGGTGCCGGCATTTTAGACCACCACTCCCACCTGGTGGCCTAGCAGTCCCTCGGGATGGCGGCTCCACCTTGGACGCGGCGTAAAATTGATAATTGTGAAGAGAGAAGGAAAAGGGATGTGAGGAAGGTATGGGTGTGGATGAAACAGTCTGTTAAAAACCCACCATCCCAAACTGGAGCTCAGGGGTTATGGAACATTGTCCCCTCCTCCCTCAGCCCCGATCCGGGATAGTTGGCTCAGAAGGAGGTCAGCATCTAGCCTGTGAAATTAGAGGCTGACCAGAGAAAGTTGTGGGAGAGGTTGTATGAAGTGCTGAGTCCCGTTAGCACGGCGGCCAGGATGGCAAATCACCACGCCCCTTACGCGACCGGAACCGGAAAAGGTAAGGGGTATGAAGATCACCCAACTAGACCGGGACATTCAACAAGAATGTGCCGAACAGCCTGGGGGACAACGCAGTCGTCGCAATAAGGTGCGGACGAGCAGCCCCTAACATGGCGGTGCGTTCAGAGAGTGTAGCCAATTCGGAGACGACAGAAAGCACCCGAATACGTCGAAGCAGTGTACAGAAGGCTAATCAATAGCCTTCTGTACAATAATACCCCACCCACCTCCATGCCACATTGTGACTTCAGCTTGTTAGTTCAGCTGCGCCGAATCATCATATAACGACGACTCGGAAGCGTCGTTTCAGATGAGTCGATATCACAAGATCGAAACGAATCGCTGAGTAATCAGATATTTTGTAAACGAAAGACAAATCAGATTTTTGCCATAACATAATTTACAAAATAAGATTTCAAAATTATGCCTACCCAGAAATACATCACTTCCTCCTCAGCTAAGTTCGGAAAGCTACCTGCATTCCGAAGCCGGTGGGGGGGGGGGGAGCGAGAGTTAGGCACCCCTTGTCCCCTAACAACTTAAATATCTTTTCAGACTCCTTCCCCAACTTCCCCAATTTATGAATTTTTTTTTTAAGAGCTCATCTGGCGACTGCCTACTTGGGCATTAGTCGCCGTATTAAAACTAGCCTAGTTCTAAGCTACTTTAAAATAAAATTAGAGAGAAAAAGAAACACCCGAAAAAGGGGGAAAGGAAGCAAGCTGGTGCGTCAGGGAGAGGTCCCCCCGGAGCAGGAGCGTGAAACCAAAGGGAAAAAAACAAAACAAAAAAACAAACCTTGCTTAGATAATAGGGAGAAGGCCGGCCTCCCCCAAGAAGTCAACAAGTCCACAAGTCAATGTGCACGAATCTGTCCCGAGTACAAGGGACAGGCGGTAGCGACCCCGCCCATCCCGACACCGGGACAGTTATCGTGCGCGAAGATCACCCAGACTGGGACATTGGACAAGAATGTGCCGAACAGTCGGGGGGACGACGCAGTCGTTGCAATAGGGCGCAGGCGAGCACTCCATCAAATAGCGATGCGTCACACGAGTGTGTCCGATTCGAGGACGACAGAAAGCAACCTGAAGCCGCCGCGGCATTGGGGTAGGGCCATGGGAACAGTCGCGGC
Organism: Ceratothoa steindachneri; assembly: GCA_963969495.1. Taxonomy (NCBI): domain Eukaryota; kingdom Metazoa; phylum Arthropoda; class Malacostraca; order Isopoda; family Cymothoidae; genus Ceratothoa; species Ceratothoa steindachneri. The sequence continues at coordinate 70,897,442 of OZ018331.1, read as the reverse complement.
GCAATGGCACGCAACTTTAAGTTCCCTTCGACCGCCTCCCATCTTCTTTGCCAAGCAGTCCGAAGAGCTGCCCGTATTCCTGCCATGTAGTCGGTGTGAGGAAGAGCAAAACGCTGGTCCGGTCGCAGAGTCCTCGCGGACTCTTTGGCGCCCTCATCGGCGCGCTCAGTCCCCGCAATTCCTACATGTCCAGGAACCCAGCAGAAGATAATCTCGACATCTGCCTGGCTCGCCAAAACCGTGGCGTCACGGATATCGGGAACCAGGGGATGCGGAGATTCCAATGCCCCGAGAGCACTCAGAGCGCTTTGTGAGTCGCTATAGATCACAATCCGGTCTCCGAACCGGGCACGTCACGTAATCTGCCGTACCGAGTGGTGTATTGCCACCAGCTCGGCCGTGAAGACAGACGCAGCGCCTGGTAGAGCCCCGCTGACTTCAAACAGAGGGGATACGGCGTGGAAGGAGGTCCCCTCTTGGGACTTGGAGCCATCCGTATACACTGGCACGGTTCCAGCGTGACACGATGTGTGCTCCAAAAAGGTCGAACGCAATACTCCCGGCACAGTAAAAGCTTTGGGAGCAGAGGCGTGGCGACAAATAGCCAAATGTGGTACGCTCCAGGGTGGCGTCCTGGGCAGAACCAGGGGCGCCAACGGCCCGAGACCTATATCTAGCTCTCGAAGGAGTTTCCTGGCCCTAAATCCAAGGGGCTTAGGGTATGACTGGCGTCCCTCGGAGGCATAGGCACCATCGAGATCAGCAGCGGATGAGGTGAGAGCTGTTGGCGACTGAGGGAGACGCCGGGCTCGCGTTTACAGGCGAGCGATGCACTGCACGCGTCGCAGAGCGAATGGCATCTCCCCAGCATCGACCAACAGGCTCTCAATGAGGAAAGTACGGAAGGCACCGGTAGCAAGGCGAAGGCCGGTGTGGTGGATCGAATCCACCTTCCGCAATAAACGCTCGGCTGCGGATGCATAAAACTCGCCTCCGTAGTCGAGCTTCGAACGAACAAAGTATCGATAAAAAAGTAGAGCAGTAGACCTATCAGCGCCCCAAGCGCTGAACGTCACGGAACGGAGAATGTCCATGGCGCGGGTACAAGAGACCCTAAGGCTGCGAATATGAGCCTCCCAGGTGAGGCGTCGGTCGAATACAAGACTAAGGAAACGGTGCGACTCAACCACATCCAGGCGCACCCCATTAAGAAATAAATCTGGGTCAGGGTGAAGCCGTGGATGGCGGCAGAAGTGCACCACCTTAGTCTTGTCAAAGAAAACCGAAACCTGTGCGCTTCGGCATAGCGAGAGACGCGGATCAATGCCTGTTGGAGTCAACGCTCCAGAGTTGGCATCTGGGCCGCGCCAAAAGAGATCGAAAGGTCGTCCACGTAGAGCATAGCGAAAACATCTTCCGGCAGCACCGAGGTGATGCCGTTGATGCTCAGGGCAAAGAGTGTGACACTGAGGACACTTTCCTGCGGGATACCATCTTCCTGCTCCTTTGGGCCGGAGAGGGCTCCCCCCACCCGTACGCGGAATCGACGATCTCGCAAAAATACAGATATAAACATTGAGAGGCGTCTCCTCGCCTCCATCGTGTGGAGAGTCTCCATGATACCGTATCGCCATGCGGTATTATAGGCCTTCTCCAGATCGAAAAACACCGTGGCGTAGTGCTGTCTACGAAGGAAAGCCTCGCAGACGGCATTTTCCAGTCGGAGAAGAGCATCCTTGTCGTTGAAGGGTTCTCTGCCTCTCGAGGTAAAGTCCAGCCGGCGGCCTTCCGCGACATCACGACGTGCATTGAATGCTGGCGGAGCAGCATCCCGGCTTGAGAATGCGGAAAAAGCGGTCGCTAAGGATTCAGCCACGGACGCGGGGTCCGAGATTGCGGTCCCATTCTCCTGGAGAACGGGAGGGGGTCCTGCAAGAACTTGCCCCGAATCCTTTTGACTCGCTTCCACACCTCAGCTAAAGGGGTCTTCCCGTTAAGTGAAGACACGTATGCCCGCCAAGAAGAGCGGCGGGTAGGCTTCGAAATATACCGGAACCTAGCCCTAGCCCGACGAAATTCAGCGACAGTGAAATCGTTCGGGCGGTGCTTATAGCGCATGTAGACATAACGCTTCTGTTTGAGGGCCGTCTCACACTCGGCAGACCACCATGGGAGTGGTCGGCGTGCAAAACGGCCAGACGTCCTAGGAATAGTAGTCAGGCCCACGACGATGAGGTTGCCGGAGAAGAACTCAACGGCCTCATCTACCGACCTAAACTTCTCAACAGAGATAGAGAATTCAGTTATTTCCTGAAATGCAGGCCACCGAACCCGCGCCAAGCACCACCGAGGTGGTCTCTCAGGCGGCAGTTGCCCTGAAAATGATAGTTGAATGGGAAAGTTATCACTACCATGGAGGTCATCGACCACCCCCCAATCAAAATCAAGCTGTGCATCCGAAGAGCACAAAGATAGGTCAAGGCAAGAAAATGAAGCGGTTCTCGGACAGTGATGCGTAAACTCATCCACGTTTAGGACACCCATCTCAAGCTCTTCGATCAGATCGGCAAGGACTTGTCCCCTGGGATTTATGGAGTAATCTCCCCAGAGAGGATGCCTGCCGTTTAGATCTCCAAGCAAGAGAAAGGGCCTCGGCAACCGTGCCACGACGCGGCGGAAGTCCCCCGCGTCGAAGTCAGCTGACGGTGGAATGCACGCAGAAATGATAGTATACCTCCTATCCAGGTGCAGCTGCACAGCCACTGCCTGAAAGGAGGTATCTAAAGAGAAAGGAAGAACGGAGACATCATGCCGGGTGTAAACAACGCATCCCCCAGCCCGACCATCCCGCGGTGGTGGGGTCGCAAGACCCTTATAGCCCAGGAGGGCAGGCAGGGGGCACGCGCCTAGCATGGTCTCCTGCAAAAAGATAGCTAACGGGGAATGGGACGAGACGAGCCTCCGCAGCTCCTCCCAGTTGGCCCGGAGTCCACAGCATTTCCATTGAAGGAATATGCCCTCCAGGCCTAGCTCGGAGGAGACGCGGGGGCCCTCCTCGAACTTAAGACCCTCACGGGAATGGCCGTACGCTTCCCGGGGGCAGAACCCCAAGAGCTGTTAGCCGGACAAAGCGCTGGAGGCGCTGTCGCCTTCGAGGACTTATTGGGGGAGGTTGGGCTCGCCATGCAAGTCTTTTCCTCCCTCCGCCTCGAAACCTTAGGCGGGCGTTGCGGCTTCGGAGGCAAGAGGCCCTCTTTTCGAGGAACCACCGTCTCCGAGCCACTCGATCCACCTCGGCGCTTGGGCGAAGGAGTCGAAGCTCCTTTGTTGCTGTCCTCCTTCCGTGGGACAGCTTTAGGAACCCCGGAAGATGGCCTAGCGACCATCTTCAGGGGTGGGTCCTCCTGTGAGTCTAACGACTCGGTGGAGGCGCGTGGCCGTTTCGCCTTACAGGAAACGGTCACGCTTGGGGAAGAGGGGGGAGCCCTGGTTTTAGCCGGGGCTGGGTAGGAACCCTTTTTGCCGCCAGCTTTACCAGGGGAGCGCCCGGGTTGGGTAGAGCCCGCAGAAGGGCTCCGAATGGGCGCGGAAACAACCGTGCTCGTTGGCCTGGATGGGCCAGGAGCAGAGGCTGCCTTTCTAACTATTGAGGCATATGACGTCCCAGGCAGAGCCGGGTGCGCCAGGACCAAGTCCTTAGCCTCGCGGAATGAGAGTCGATCCTGGGCCTGAACGGCCAGGATTTCTTTCTCAAGGAGATATGCACCACATTGCTTCGAAGAAGCAGGGTGCGGCTCTCCGCAATTGACACACTTGGCCACACACGATTTGGACTTATCGTGTGCGACCTTGGAGAAATTTACACAAATTACGGGTGACCCCGACTTTGCACGTCTACATGAGCGATTCGTAATAGCACCGCCGCGGCAGTGGCACGAATGCCTTCACGCGGTAGAGGTAACAACCGGCAAGCACCGACTCAGGGAGCATGACACAGTCGATCGTGACGAAGAGTGTAAGGGTGGGTCTCGAGGCCCCTCCATGTTTTCTCATCACACGTTCGACCTTGACCGCCCCATGGTGGGCCAGCTCTAGGGTGATGTCCTCAATGGAGTACTCAAATAGATCCCTCGCATAAACTAATCCTTTCACAAAGTTCATGGTAGAGTGCGGGGTCACACTCACCGGGCTGCCATGACGTGTCCGAAGAGCACTTATCTTGGCCGCCTCGGCGGGATTCGCCGCATTCGCCAGAAGGCTCCCGTCCGAGAAACGGGTCACCTTCGGCTCTCTACCAATTGCACTAGCTAATGCTCTCCTCTGATGGATCATGTTGCCCTTGGACAACATGGTGCTATCAGTGGAGCGAATAACGAGGAAGCGTCTGAAGCCAGCGGGCTCGAAAACGCCAGGTAACCTCTGAATGAGGGGCCCCGATGTCATCGAGGCTCCGCCCTGTGCACTCTTGGTATTAGTCTTAGTCAGGGGCTCCACAACCAGGGGGGCAGAGGGGGAGGATGTGTCGATCTTGACTTGGTCGCTTGCCAGACTGGCAGCAGACCCATCCGTCCCCGCAGCCCCTGCGGATGGAGAGAACCCCCGAGTCTTTTTTGTCTTTTTAGTCTTTTTTTTATTTCTTTTTTTGGAGAAGAGGGCGGGGAATGAACCCGCTTCTCACCTCCACCGGAAGAAGCCCCCAGGTCAGATGGACCAGCCTCAGCCAGGTCCTTCTCCGAAATGGAGAAGGTCCTGGTAGTGGTGGATGCACCGGTCGGAGGAGATCCCTCCCCTCCTCTTACTGCTTCGGAAACCACAGCCGTTTGAGGAGGACATTGCATCGGGGCGGATTCGGGTTCGGTGCTTGGCGCCGAGCCAGGATTTCCCCCCATGGAAGGCCCTACCGTCTGAGGCTGGGTTTCCTCAAGGACCAAGTCTATCTCAGGGGGGAGCCTCCAGTTGGCCATCCCCCCCCCCCAAGACATCGCAGGTCCCGTTGGCAGTATCGTCACTAGTCTTCTTTGGGGAGGCATGGGCCTTGAACCCGGTAAGGTTCAATATTCTTGACAGCAGGTCTTTTGAGCGAAGTGAACGAAGGGGCCTGGCTTCCCTCTCCCCCATAAGGGGGTTTGCCATACCGAGCCGCTTCGTTTTGGAGCGGCTGGCTAAGGGCTGCCTGCTGGCCTTCTTGGCAGTCCCCTTGGAAAGAACAGAGGGGACTGCCGCTGGTAAAAGGGAGGCACCTGAAAGCACCTCCAGAGAAGGGGGTGAGGGGGAGTCCCCTACACCCGTAAGCGAAGGAGAGGAGTAAGCCTCCTCTCCGGTTAGAGATATATGGAGGGTCCCCTGAGCAAGCACAGGAGGAGGGACCTCCATTTTTTTGCTGGAGCTGCCCAAGGGCGGCTCCGTCGATGTTATAGGGGAAGTTGGGGGTTGTTTTTTTTTATACTCATCATTGGGCATGGTGACCCTCTTTTTAACACGGGATGCAATCGCGCATCACGTCTCGCAGTAGCCCGCACATGGAGAGGTGCTTACAAGCCCGGCAGAGCCAGGCGCCGCTATTTAAGACCACCCCTCCCGCCTGGTGGCCTGGCAGTCCATCGGCATGGCGGCTCCACCTTGGACACGGCGTAAAATTGATAGAATGTGAAGAGGAGAGGAAAAGGGAGGTGAGGAAGGTATGGGTGGGGATGAAGCAGATTGTTTAAAAAAAATATCCCGAACCGGAGCTCAGGGGTTAGGGAACGTTGTTCCCTCCCCCCCTCAGCCCCGATCCGGGACGGTTGGCTTGAGAAGAAGGTCAGCATCTACCCTGTAAAATTAGAGGCTGACCAGAGAAAGTTGTGGGAGAGGTTGTATGAAAAGCAACGAGGCAGGAGAGAAATACAGGCTATCTGAAGGAAGGAAGAGAGGCTAAGCTGGGGCCGGACGGAGCGCTGGATCCCGTCAGCACGGCGGCCAGGATGGCAAATCGCCGTGCCCCTTACGGGGCCCCAATTTATGAAGATCTCTCTATCAATCACGTTCTATATGAACCAAAGCCTCATACGACAGTACATTCATGGTCGAAAATAAGGCTGGGGAGATACGAAGATAATCAAAACAAGACATTAAATCATCACCATTCGGTCAGCATTCGATCGTCGACATGGAGGCAGATAAGCCTTCGAACCGGAAGGCGTTTCCGCTGCTATGCAGAATACAAGGCATCAGAAAAATTACACACACACTTGTGATTGTGCGAGAGGAGAATACGAGAAACGGATGCAACAACAGAACATGAATAATATATATATATATATATATATATATATATATATATATATATATATATATATATATATATATATATATATATATATATTTATATAGGGGCTGGAAAAAATAATTGGAACAGTGGAAATTTAACACCAATATTTGATTGCTGAGGTTTTTATTGTAGATAGATAGTTTTATTTATCAACTTTAATGATTATTTGTATTTCTTTGTCAGATCGTGGTATATATATATATATTTTTTTAAGAGCTCATCTGGCGACAGCCTACTTGGGCATTAGGCGCCGTATTAAAAACTTGCCTAGTACTAGGCTACTTTAAAATCAGATTCAAAAAACAAAAATAAACCCAAACACCAAAAAAAAAAATTTAAAGAGGGAAAAGGGAAGGAGCAGGGAGAAAGCTCCTGTGTCGGAGGAGGTCCCCCCGGCGCAAGAAGGTGCGATCTACAAAGAAAACAGAAAAGAAAAACTGGTTAAATAAAAGGGAAAAGGCCGGCTTCCCCCCAAATGTCTAGAAGTCCATCAATCAGGGTACACGCACTAGTCCTGAGTACAAGGGACAAGTGGTAGCGACCCCGCCCACCCCAGTACCGGGAGAGGTAACGTGCGCGAAGATCACCCAGACTGGGACATTCGACAAGAATGTGCCGAACAGTCAAGGGGACTACTGCCCCCAACAGGGCACAGGCGAGCGATCCATTAAATGGCGATTGGTCACACGAGTGTGACCGATTCGGAGACGAGAGAAAGCGAACTGAAGCCGTCGCGGCATTGGGAGGTACGAGGGGCGCTCAATATGTTTGGCGAATCGGTAAGGCAAAACAGAGGAAGGGGGATGGCTGTATGTGGGGGTGTTAGTACAAGTTATGACAAGTAAGGACCTGCAGCCGCACGCTCCAGCCTCGTCTATTTAAGAAGCAGTAGCTGATCGCAGATCGTCAGTCACAAATTTTTCCACAATGGAGAAGTTTGAGCACCGCGTATTGATCAAATCTTTGACCAAGGAAGGCAAGAATGCAAAAGAGATCCATGAACGCATGGTTGCAGTGTACACCAACACCGCACCTTCCTATGCACCCATTGCTCGCTGGAATAGGGAGTTCCACCATGGTGGTAAGTCCCTTGAAGATGACCCCCATCCAATGACGCCCGTTAGACGTGACCAACGAGGACAATGTGGCCCGTGTGGAGAGGATAATCCTCGAAAATCGACGGGTGAAGGTCGAAGAAATCGAGCGAGAACTTGGAATATCACATCGAAGTGTTATGACAATCATCCACGACAATTCGACCATGACCAAGGTATCTGCTCGTTGTGCCCCTAGAAACCTCACGCCCCATGATCAACTTCAACGTCGTCAAAGTTCGGAGGAGCTACTGCTCCTGTACAACCAAGACCCGGCGGGATTCGAGTCACACATAGTGACAGGTGATGAAACGTGAGTCCATCACTGGGATCTCGAGACCAAGCTCGAAAGCATGGGCTATAGAAGCACAGGGGATCTACGCCCCAAATCAAGTTCCGGACCCAACCCTCAGCCGGGACGATCATGGTCACCATCTTTTGGGATTCTGAGGGAGTGTTGATGGTGGACTATGCGCCTCGTGGAACGACCAGCACAGGTCAATAATACGCCGAGGAAGTGGATGGGTTGAAAAAGTGCATCCGTCAGAAGCGGCGCGGCAAGTTGACACGCGGTGTCCTGCTCCTCCAGAGTTGCACAAGCTGTCCTGCGCACCCCCTCCTACTGTCGAGATCTGGCCACTAGCGACTACTTTTTATTCCGCCGGCTTGGGGACGATGAAGATGTCCAGCTCGCCGTCGAGGAGTGGATTGAACAGCAGTCCGGAGATTTCTGGTGGTCGGGAATTCGAAGCTTCAGGGACAAGTGGCGCAAGTGCATTAAAGTCGAGGGTAGTTATATTGAAAAATAATAAAACACTTTTCCTCAAATCTCTTTCCGTATATCCGAATTGCAAAACTTATTGACCGCACCTCGTATGTCCATGGGAACAGTCGCGGCGCAACGCAACAAAACTTTAAGTTCCCTTCGACAGTCTCCCAGCTTCCTTGCCAAGCAGTTCGAAAGCTGCCTGTATTCCTGCCATGTAGTCGGTGTGAGGAAGAGCGAAACGCTAGTCAAGTCGCCGAGTTCTCGCGGACTCTTTGGCCCCCTCATTCCCCGCAATTCCTACATGTCCGGGAATCCAGCAGAAGATAATCTTGACATCCACCCGGCTCGCCAAAACTGTATCGTCACGGATATCGCGAACCAGGGGATGCGGAAATTCCAATGCCCCGAGAGCATTCAGGGCGCTTTGTGAGTCGCTATAGATCACAATCCAGGCTCCGAACCGAGCACGTCGCGTATTCTCCCGTACCGAGTGGTGTATTACCAACAGTTCGGCCGTGAAGACAGACACAGCGCTTGGCAGAGCTCCGCTGACTTCAAACAGAAGGGACACGGCGTGGAAGCTAACCCCCTCTTGGGAATTGGAGCCATTCCTATACTCTAGCACGGTTCCAGCGTGACACGAGGTGTGCTCCAAAAATGCCAAATGCAATACTCCCGGCGTTGTACAAGCCTTGGGAGCAGAAGCGTGGCAACAAATAGCCCTAAACCCAAAGGGCTTAGGGTATGTCTGGCATATCTCGGCGGCATAGGCACCGTCGAGATCAGCTGCAGATGCAGTGAGAGCTGTTGGCGACTGAGGGGGGCGCCGGGCTGGCGCGTACAGGCGCATGATGCGCTGTACACGGCGTAGAGAGAGTGGCATCTCCCCAGCATCGAGTAGTAGGCTCTCTAAGGGGGAAGTGCGGAAGGCCGGTGTGGTGGAGCGAGTCCACCTTCCGCAATACGTACGCTCGTCTGCGGATGCAAGAAACTCGCATCCGTAGTCGAGCTTCGAAAGAACAAAGGATCGATAAAAAAATAAGGCAGTAGCCCTATCAGCGCCCTAAGCACTGAACCTCACGGAACGGAGTATATCCATGACGCGGGTACAAGAGACCCTAAGGCTACGAATATTAGCCTGCTAGGAGAGGTGTCGATGAAATACAAGACGAAGGAAATAGTAGGATTCAACCACTTTCAGGCGTACCCCATTAAGAAACAAATCTGGGTCGGGAAGGAGCCGTGGATAGCGGCAGAAGTGACCACCTTAGTCTTGGCTAAAGAAAACCGAAACCTGTGAGCTTCGGCATAGCGAGAGACGCGGTTCAATGCCTGATGGACTCGACGCTCGAGAGTTGGAATCTAGGCCGCGCCAAAAGAGATCGAAAGGTCGTCCACGTAGAGCGTAGCGAGAACATCTTCCGGCAGCACCGAGGTGATGCCGTTGCAGCTCAGGGCAAAGAGTGTGACACTGAGAACACTTCCCTGCGAGACACGCAGGGACTGTTCCATTGGGCCGATGACAGCTCCCCCTACCGTTACGCGGAATCGACGATCTCGCAAAAAGTCAGATAGAAACATTATGAGGCGTCCCCTCGCCCCCATCGTGTGGAGTCTCTATGATACCGTATCGCCATGCGGTATCATAGGACTTCTCAAGATCGAGAAAGACCGTGGCGTAGTGCTGTCTACGAAGGAAGGCCTCGCAGACGGAATTTCCAGTCGGAGCAGAGCATCCGACATGGAGTGGAACTTGCGGAAGCTGCACTGTGCAGAAGACAGATGACCTCCGGTTTGCGAAAGCCGAGCACAGTAGCGATTGACCAGGATTGATCTGGGAGGAAGCCCTCCACCAAGATCCTGTTGAACAAATCTAACAGAAAGGCCATGCTTCGCTCACCCAGGTGTCGAAGCATGGCGTGGGGGACTTCGTCCGGACCATGGGCGGTGTCCACGCACGAAGCAAGAGCGGAATGCAACTCACTCATAATAAACCTGTCGGTGAAGCGAGTTATCCGCCACGGGATGTAAAGTCCAGCCTGCGGCCTTCCGAGAAATCACGACGTGCATTGCATGCGGAAAAAGGGGGCGCCAATCATTCCGCCACGGTCCCATTCTCCTGGAGAACTGGAGCGTGGTCTTGAAAGAACTTTCCCAGAATCCTTTTGACTAGCTTCCCCCCTTACCAGAGGCGTTTTCCCGTTAAGTAAAGACATGTATGCCCGCCAAGAAAAGCGGCGGGCGTGCTTCGAAATATACCGGAACCTAGGCCTAGCCCGACGAAATTAACCGACAGTGAAATGTTCGGGCGGCGCTTATAGCACATATAGGCATAACGCTTCTGTTTGAGTGCCGTCTCACACTCAGCCGACCACCTTCAAGGGCCAGATGTTCTCGGAATAGAAGTCAGGCACGCGGCGATGAGGTTGCCGGAGAAGAACACAACGGCCTCATCTAACGACCTAAACTCCTGAACTGAGATAGAAAATTCAGTTATTTCCTGAAAAGCAGGCGGCAGTTGCACTGAAAATGATATTTGAATGGGTAAGTGATCACTACCATGGAGGTCATCGACCACCCCCCAATCAAAATCAGGCTGTGCATCTGAAGAGCACAAAGATCGATCAAGGCAAGAAAATGAAGCGGTTTTCGGGCAGTGATCTGTAAACTCATGCACATTTAGGACACCTATTTCAACCTCTTCGATCAAATCGGCAAGGACTTGTCCCCTGGGATTTATTGAGTAATGTCCCCAAAGAGGATGCCTGCCGTTCAGATCTCCAAGCAAGAGAAAGGGCCTCGGCAACCGTGCCACGACGCGGCGGAAGTCCCCCGCGTCGAAGTCAGTTGACGGTGGAATACACGTAGAAATGATAGTATACCTCCTATCCAGATGAAGCTGCACAGCCACTGCCTGAAAGGAGGTATCTAAAGTGAAAGGAAGAACGGAGACATCATGCCGGGTGTAAACCGCGCATCCCCCAGCCCAGCCCACATCTCGTGGTAGTGGGGTCGCAAAACCCTAACACCCCGGGAGGGCGGGCAGGGGGCAGGCTTCAGCATAGTCGCCTGCAAAAAAAAAGCTAACGGGGAACAGGACGAGACGAGCCTCCGCAGCTCTTCCCATTCCACGGCAATTCCATTGAAGGAATATGCCCTCCAGGTCTAGCTCGGAGTCGCGGGGGCCCTCTTCGAACAGAAGACCCTCACGGGAATGGCCGTACGTTTCCCGGATGCAGAACCCCGGGCTGAAGGCGCTGTCGCCTTCGAGGACTTATTGGGGTAGGTTGGGCTCGCCATGCGAGTCTGCTCTTCCCTCCGACTCGAAACCTTAGGTGGGCGTTGCGGCTTCGGAGGCGGGAGGCTCTCTTTTCGAGGATCCACCGTTTCCGGGCCACTCAGCCCACTACTAGGCGTAGGCGAAGGAGTCGAAGCTCCTTTGTTGCTCTCCTCCTTTCGTTCGACAGCTTTAGGGACCCGGGAAGTTGGCCTGGCGACCAATTTCAAGACAGTTGCCTCCTGTGAGTCTAACGACTCGGTGGAGGCGCGTGGCCGATTCGCCTTACGGGAAGCGGTCACGCTGGGGAAAGGGGGGGAGCCCTGGTTTTAGCCGGAGCTGGGTGTGAACCATTTGTGCCGCCAGTTTTACCAGGGGAGAGCCCGGGATGAGTAGAACCGACAGGAGGGCTCGGAATGGGCACGGAAACAACCGTGCTCGTTGGCCTGGATGGACCAGGAGCAGAGGGTGTCTTTCTATACATTGAGACATAAGACGTCCCAGCCAAAGCCGGGCGCGCCTGAAACAAGTCGTTAGCCTCGAGGAATGAGAGTCGATACAGGTCCTGAACGGTCAGGATTTCTTTCTTAAGGAGATATGCACCACATTGCTTCGAACAAGCGAGATGCGGCTCTCCGAAATTGACACACTTGGCCCACCCACGATTTGGACTTATCGTGTACGGCTTTGGAGCAATTTACACATACTTCGGACGACCTCGACTTTGCACGTCTACATGAGCGATTCGTATGGCGGAAGGGGTGACAGTAATAGCATCGCCGCGGCGGTTGAACAAATGCCTTCACGCGGTAGCGGTACCAAACGGCAAGCACCGACTTAGAGAGCTTGTCACAGTCAAACGTGACGAAGGGTGCAGGGATATGTGTCGAGGCCCGTCCCCCTTTACTCATCACACGAACGACCTTGAACGCCCCATGGTGGGCCAGCTCTAGAGTGATATCTTATATGGCATAAACTACTCCTTTCACAAAGTTCATGGTAGAGTGCGGCGTCAGACTCACCGGGGTACCATCAGGGGTCCGAAGAGCACTAATCTTGGCCGCCTCAGAAGGATTCACGCCTTTTTTTTTTAAGAGCTCATCTGGCGACTGCCTACATGGGCAATTAGTCGCCGTATTAAAACTGGCCTAGTTCTAGGCTAGTTTAAAATAAAATTAAAGAGACGAAAAAAACACCCCAAATGGGGGAAAGGAAGCAAGCTCCTGCGTCGGGGGGAAGATCCCCCCGGCGCCGGAGCGTGCAACCTAAAGGAAAAAAAAAGCAAAAAACAAAACAAATCCTGCTTAAATAATAGGGAGAAGGCCGGCCTCCCCCAAAAAGTCGACAAGTCCACCAGTCGATGTGCACGCACTCATCCCGAGTACAAGGGACAGGCGGTAGCGACCACGCCCATCCCGGTGCCGGGACAGGTGTAGTGCGCGGAGATCCCCCAGACTGGGACATTCGACAAGAATGTTTCGAACAGTCTGGGGTCTCGACGCAGTCGTTGCAATAGGGCGCAGGAGAGCGCTCCATTTTTTTTTATTTTTTTTTAAAGGGGCTATCTGGCGACTGCCGACTTAGGCATAAGTCGCCGTAAAAAACAGCCTAGTTCTAGGCTACTTTAAAAAATTAAACAGAAAACAATAAAAAGAAATAACAATAACAATTACAAAAACAACAACAATTAAATCGGGTTAAATAAAAGGGAGAAGGCCGGCCTCCCCCAAAAAGTCAATAAGTCCACCAGTCAAAGTACACGGACTCGTCCCGAGCACAAGGGACAGGCGGTAGCGACCCCGCCCATCCCGGTACCGGGACAGGTGTCGTGCGCGAAGATCACCCAGACTGGGACATTCGACAAGAATGTGCCGAACAGTCTGGGGGACGACGCAGTCGTTGCAATAGGGCGCAGGCGAGCGCTCCATCAGATAGCGATGCGTCACACGAGTGTGTCCGATTCGGAGACGACAGAAAGCAACCTGAAGCCGCCGCGGCATTGGGGGATAGGTCCATGGGAACAGTCGCGGCGCAATGGCACGCAACTTTATGTTCCCTTCAACCGTCTCCCATCTTCTTTGCCAAGCAGTCCGAAGAGCTGCCCGTATTCCTGCCAAGTAGTCGGTGTGAGGAAGAGCGAAACGCTGGTCCGGTCGCAGAGTCCTCGCGGACTCTTTGGCGCGCTCATTCCCCGCAATTCCTACATGTCCAGGAACCCAGCAGAAGATAATCTCGACATCTGCCCGGCTCGCCAAAACCGTGGCGTCACGGATTTCGCGAACCAGGGGATGCGGAGATTCCAATGTCCCGAGAGCACTCAGGGCGCTTTGTGAGTCGCTATAGATCACAATCCGGTCTCCGAACCGGGCACGTCGCGTAATCTCCCGTACCGAGTGGTGTATTGCCACCAGCTCGGCCGTGAAGACAGACGCAGCGCCTGGTAGAGCCCCGCTGACTTCAAACAGAGGGGAAACGGCGTGGAAGCCGACCCCCTCTTGGGACTTGGAGCCATCTGTATACACTGGCACGGTACCAGCGTGACGCGATGTGTGCTCCAAAAAGGTCGAACGCAATACTCCCGGCGCAGTACAAGCTTTGGGAGCAGAGGCGTGGCGACAAATAGCCAAATGTGGTACCCTCCAGGGTGGCGTCCTGGGCAGAACCAGGGGCGCCACCGGCCCGAGAGCTATATCTACCTCTCGAAGGAGTTTCCTGGCCCTAAACCCAAAGGGCTTAGGGTATGACTGGCGTCTCTCGGCGACATAGGCACCATCGAGATCAGCTGCGGATGCAGTGAGAGCTGTTAGCGACTGAGGGAGGCGCCGGGCTCGCGCGTACAGGCGAGTGATGCACTGCACGCGGCGCAGAGCGAGTCGCATCTCCCCAGCATCGACCAACAGGCTCTCAATGGGGGAAGTGCGGAAGGCACCGGTCGTAAGGCAAAGGCCGGTGTGGTGGATCGAATCCACCTTCCGCAATAAACGCTCGGCTGCGGATGCATAAAACTCGCATCCGTAGTCGAGCTTCGAGCGAACAAAGGATCGATAAAAAAGTAAGGCAGTATCCCTATCAGCGCCCCAAGCGCTAAACGTCACGGAACGGAGAATGTCCATGGCGCGGGTACAAGAGATCCTAAGGCTGCGAATATGAGCCTCCCAGGTGAAGCGTCGGTCGAATACGAGACCAAGCAAACGGTTCGACTCAACCACATCCAGGCGCACCCCATTAAGAAACAAATCTGGGTCGGGGTGAAGCCGTGGATCGCGGTAGAAGTGCACCACCTTAGTCTTGGCCAAAGAAAACCGAAACCTGTGCGAATCGGCATAGCGAGAGACGCGGTTCAATGCCTGTTGGAGTCGACGCTCGAGAGTTGGCATCTGAGGCCGCGCCAAAAGAGATCGAAAGGTCGTCCCCGTAGAGCGTAGCGAGAACATCTTCCGGCAGCACTGAGGTGATGCTCAGGGCAAACAAAGAGTGTGACACTGAGGACACTTCCCTGCGGGACACCCTCTTCCTGCTCCTTTGGGCCGGAGAGGGCTCCCCCCACCCGTACGCGGAATCGACGAACTCGCAAAAAATCAGATATAAACATTGGGAAGCGTCCCCTCGCCCCCATCGTGTGGAGAGTCTCCATGATACCGTATCGCCATGCGGTATCATAGGCCTTCTCCAGAACGAAAAAGACCGTGTCGTACTACTGTCTACGAAAGAAAGCCTCGCAGACGGCATTTGCCAGTCGGAGCAGAGACCGACGTGGAGTGGAACTTGCGGAAGCCGCACTGTGCGGAAGACAGATGGCCTCCACTGTCCATGAAAAAGGCTAATCTAACATTTACCAATTTCTCCATCAACTTGCACACGCAAGAGGTTAGATAGATTGGGCGGAAACCGGTCGGAGTAGAGTGATCTCTTCCCGGTTTGCGAAAGGCGAACACAGTAGCGATTCGCCAGGAGTCTGGGAAAGGACCTTCCACCGAGATCCTGTTGAACAAATCTAACAGAAAGGCCATGCCTCGCTCACCCAGGTTTCGAAGCATGGCGTACGGGACATCGTCTGGACCATGGACGGTGTCCGCGCACGAAGCGAGAGCGGAAAGCAACTCACTCACAGTAAACTTGTCGTTGAAGGGTTCTCCGCATCTCGAGGGAAAGTCCAGTCGGCAGTCTTCCGCAACATCACGACGTGCATTGAATGCTGGCGGAGCAGCATCACGGCTAGAGAATGCGGAAAAAGCGGTCGCTAAGGATTCCGCCACGGACGCGGGGTCCGAGATTGCGGTCCCATTCTCCTGGAGAACGGGAGGGGGGTCCTGCGAGAACTTGCCCCGAATCCTTTTGACTCGCTTCCACACCTCAGCTAAAGGGGTATTCCCGTTAAGTGAAGACACGTATGCCCGCCAAGAAGAGCGGCGGGCGTGCTACGAAATATACCGGAACCTAGCCCTAGCCCGACGAAATTCAGCGACAGTGAAATCGTTCGGGCGGTGCTTATAGCGCATGTAGGCATAACGCTTCTGTTTGAGGGCCGTCTCACACTCGGCCGACCACCATGGGAGTGGTCGGCGTGCAAAACGGCCAGACGTCCTAGGAATAGTAGTCAGGCCCACGGCGATGAGGTTGCCGGAGAAGAACTCAACGGCCTCATCTACCGACGTAAACTCCTCGACTGAGATAGATAATTCAGTCATTTCCTGAAATGCAGGCCACCAAGCCCACGCCAAGCACCACCGAGGTGGCTTCTCAGGCGGCAGTTGCCCTGAAAATGATATTTGAATGGGAAAGTGATCACTACCATTGAGGTCATCGACTCCCCCCCCCCCCACAATCAAAATCAGGCTGTGCATCCGAAGAGCACAAAGATAGGTCAAGGCAAGAAAATGAGGCAGTTCTCGGACAGTGATGCGTAAACTCATCCACGTTTAGGACACCAATCTCAAGCTCTTCGATCAGATCGGCAAGGACTTGTCCCCTGGGATTTATGGAGTAATCTCCCCAGAGAGGATGCCTGCCGTTCAGATCTCCAAGCAAGAGATATGGCCTCGGCAACCGTGCCACAACGCGGCGGAAGTCCCCCGCGTCGAGGTCAGCTGACGGTGGAATGTACGCAGGAATGGTGGTATACCTCCTATCCAGGTGCAGCTGCATAGCCACTGCCTGAAAGGAGGTATCTAAAGAGAAAGGAAGAACGGAGACATCATGTCGGGTGTAAACCGCGCATCCCCCACCTCGGCCATCCCGAGGGCGGGCAGTAGACACGCACCTAGGATGGTCTCTTGCAAAAAGATAGCTAACGGGGAATGGGACGAGACGAGCCTCCGCAGCTCCTCCCAGTTGGCCCGGAGTCCACGGCAATTCCATTGAAGGAATATGCCCTCTAGGCCTAGCTCGGAGGAGACGCGGGGGCCCTCCTCGAACTGAAGACCTTCACGGGAATGGCCGTACGCTGCTCGGGGGCAGAACCCCGGGCGCTGTTGGCCGGACAAAGCGCTGAAGGCGCTGTCGCCTTGAGGATTTATTGGGGGAGGTTGGGCTCACCATGCGAGTCTTTTCCTCCATCCGCCTCGAAACCTTAAGCGGGCGTGTCGGCTTCAGAGGCGGGGGGCCCACTTTTCGAGGAACCACCGTCTCCAACCCACTCGCTCCACCTCGGAGCGTGGGCGAAGGAGCCGAAGCTCCTTTGTTGCTGTCCTCCTTTCGGGGGACAGCTTTAGGAACCCCGAAAGATGGCCTAGCGACCATCTTCAGGGGTATCTGCTCCTGTGAGTCTAACAGATCGGTGGAGGCGCGTGGCCGTTTCGCCTTACGGGAAACGGTCACGCAGGGGAAAGAGGTGGGAGCCGAGGCTGCCTTTCTAACTATTGAGGCATATGACGTCCCAGGCAGAGCCGGGCGCGCCAGGCCCGACTCCTTAGCCTCGCAGAATGAGAGTCGATCCTGGGCCTGAACGGCCAGGATTTTCTTCTCAAGGAGATATGCACCACATTGCTTCGAAGAAGCGTGGTGCGGCTCTCCACAATTGACACACTTGGCCACACACGATTTGGACTTATCGTGTGCGACCTTGGAGCAATTTACACATACTTCAGGTGACCCCGACTTTGCACGTCTACATGAGCGATTCGTATGGCCGAAGCGGTGACAGTAATAGCATCGACGCGGAAGTGGTAGGAATGCCTTCACGCGGTAGCGGTACCAACCGGCACGCACCGACTCAGGGAGCTTGTCACAGTCGAACGTGACGAAGAGTGTAGGGGTGGGTCTCGAGGCCCCTCCCTTTTTTCTCATCACACGTTCGACCTTCACCGCCCCATGGTCGGCCAGCTCTAGGGTGATGTCCTCAATGGAGTACTCAACGATTTCCCTCGCATAAACTACTCCTTTCACAAAGTTCATGGTAGAGTGCGGCGTCACACTCACCGGGGTGCCATGAAGTGTCCGAAAAGCACTTATCTTGGCCGCCTCGGCGGGATTCGCCGCATTTGCTAGAAGGCTCCCGTCCGAGAAACGGGTCACCTTCGGCTCTCTACCAATTGCACTAGCTAATCCTCTCCTCTGATGGATCATGTTGCGCTTGGACAACATGGTGCCATCAGTGGAACGAATAACGAGAAAGCGCTTGAAGCCAGCGGGCTCGAAAACGCCAGGTAACCTCTGAATGGAGGGCCCCGAAGTCATCGAGGCTCGGCCCTATGCACTCTTGGTCTTAGTCTTAGTCAGGGGCTCCGCACACAGGGGGGTAGAGGGGCTGCATGTGCCGATCTTGGCTTGGTCGCCTACAAAAGTGGCAGCAGACCCATCCGTCCCCGCAGCCCCCGCGGATGGAGAGGAGCCCGAGTCTTCTTTATCTTTTTAGTCTTTTTCTTTTTTGAAGAGAAGGGCGGACAATGAACCCGCTTCTCGCCTCTGCGGGCAGAAGCCCCCCTGCCAGATTGGCTGGCCTCAGCCAGGTCCCTCTCCAAAATGGAGAAGGTCCTGGTAGTCGGAGGAGATCCCTCCCCTCCTTGTACTGACTCGGGGCGGATTCGGGTTCGGTGCTTGGCGCCGAACCCGGATTCCCCCCCCCCTGGAAGGCCCTACCGTCTGAGGCTGGGGTTCCTCAAGGACCATGTCTATCACAGGAGGGGCCTCCAGTTGGCCATCCCCTTCCAGGACATCGCAGGTCCCCTTGGCAGCGTCAAGAGTCTTTTGTGGGGAGGCACAGGCCTTAACCCCAGCAAGGTTTAATATCCTTGCCAGCAGGTCTTTTGAGGAAAGCAACCGAGGGGGCCTGGCTTCCCTCTCCCCCCTAATGGGGTTTGTCCTACCGAGCCGCTTCGATGGGGAGCGGCTGGCTAAGGGCTGCCTGCTGGCTTTCTTGGCAGTCCCCTTGGAAAGAAAAGAGGGGACTGCCGCTGGAAAACGGGAGGTGCCCGAAAGCACCTCCAGAGTAGGGGGTGAGGGGGAGTCCCCTGCCCCCGTAGGCGAACGAGAGGAGTAAGCCTCCTCTCCGGTTAGAGAAATATGGAGGGTCCCCTGCGGAAGCACAGGGGGAGGGGACCTCCACCTTTTTGCTGGAGCTGCCCGAGGGCGGCTCGGTCGCTGTTTCAGTGGGAGTTAAAGGGGTTTGGTGTTTTATAAATTCATCCATGGGCATGGTGACCCTATTTGTGCCACGGGACGCAATAGCTCATGACCTCTTGCAGTTGCCCGCACTGCAAGGTGCTTACAGGCCTGGCAGAGCCAGGCGCCGCCATTTGGGACCACCCCTCTCGCCTGGTGGCCTCGCAGTCCATCAGCATGGAGGCTCCACCTTAAACGCGGCGTAAAAGGATAGATTGTGAAGAGGAGAGGAAAAGGGATGTGAGGAAGGTATGGGTGGGAATGAAGCAGGTTGTTAAAAAAAAACCCATCCCAAACCGGAGCTCAGCGGTTAGGGAACGTTGTCTCCTTCTCCCTCAGCCCCAATCCGGGACGGTTGGCTTGAGAAGAAGCTTAGTATCTACCCTGTGAAATTAGAGAATGACCAGAGAAAGTGGTGGGAGAGGTTGTATGAAAAGCGAGGAAACAAGTGTTTTGAAGGAAGGAGAAGAGGCTAAGCTGGGGTCGGACGGGGTGCTGAGTCCCGTCAGCACGGCGGCCAGGATGGCAAATCGCCGCCCCCCTTACGGGAGGGGGGAGATTCGCCACATTCGCCAGAAGGCTCCCGTCCGAGAAACGGGTCACCTGCGGCTCTCTACCAATTGTACTAGCTAATCCTCTCCTATGATGGATCACGTTACTCTTGGCCAACGTGGTGCCATCAGTGGAATGAATAACGAGTAAGCGTTTGAAGCCAGCGGGCTCGAAAACGCCAGGTAACCTCTGAATGAGGGGGCCCGATGTTATCGAGGCTTCACCCTGTGCCCTTTTCGTCTTAGTCATAGTCAGGGGTTCCGCACCCGAGGGAGCAGATGGACGTATGTGCTGATCTTGGTTTGGTCGCTTACCGAAGTGGCAGCATACCCATCCGTCCCCGCAGCCCCCGCGGATGGAGAGGAGCCCCGAATCTTTTGAGACATTTTCTTCTTCTTTTTAGGAGAGGAGGGCGGGGAATTAACCAGCTTCTCACCTCCGCCGTCAGAAGCCCCTAGGCCAGATGGACCGTCCTTAGCCAGGTCCTTCTCCGAAATGGAGAATGTCCTGGCAGTTGTATGGGCACCGGTTTGTACTGGCTCGGAAACCCTAGACGTTTGAGGAGGACCTTGCATAGGGGTGAATTCGGGTTCGGTTCTTGGCACCGAGCCCGGATTCCCTCCCATGGAAGGCCCTACGGTCTGAGTTTGGGTTGCCTCAAGGATCATGTCTATCTCAGGGTGGGCTTCCAGTTGGCCATCCGCCCACCCTACCAGGACATCACAGGTCCCATTGACAAAGTTATCACTAGTCACGTTTGGGGAGGCACAGGCCTTGTCCCCGGCAAGATTAAATATTCTTGCCAGCGGGTTTTTTGAGGGTAGCGCCCGAAGGGGCCTGGCTTCCCTCTCCCCCCCAAAGGAGGTTTGCCCTACCGAGCCGCTTTAATGTGGAGCGGTCGGTTATGGGCTGCCTGCTGGCTTTCTTGGCAGACCCCTTGGAAAGAAAATGAGGGACTGCGGCTGGGAACAGGCAGGTGCCTGAATGCACCTCCAGAGAAGGGGGTAATGGGGAGTCCACTACACCCGTAGGCGAAGGAGAGGAGCAGGCCTCCTCTCCGGTTAGAGAAATTGGGAGGTTCGCAGTCGTAAGCACAGGGAGGAAGGACATCCATTTTTTGCTGTGTAGCTGCCCGAGGGCGGCTCCGTCGATGGAACAGGGGGAATTAAGGGGACTTTTTTGTTTGACTCATCATTGAGGATGGTGGCCCTCTTTTTATAACGGGATGCAATATATCATCACCACTCGCAGTAGCTCGGTGTGCAAGAGGTGCGTACAGGCCTGGCAGAGCCAGGTGCAGCTATTCAAGAACACCCCTCCCGCCTGGTGGCCTGGCAGTCCCTCGGCATAGCGGCTCCACCTTGTACACGGCGTAAAAAGAAATAAATGGTGAAGTGAGAAGGAAAGAGGATGCGAGGAAGGTATGGGTGGGGATGAGGCAGGTTGTTAAAAACCCACCACCCGAGACCGCAGCTCAGGGGTTATGGAACATTGTCCCCTCCCCCCTCAGCTCCGATCCGGGACGGTTGGCTGAGAAGAAGGTCAGCATCTACCCTGTGAAATTAGAGGCTGACCATAGAAAGTTAAAGTTATGGGAGAGGTTGTAGGGGAAGTGAGGAAGTAGGGGAGAAATACAGGCTGTCTGAAAGAAGAAGAGGCTAAGCTGGGGCCGGACGGGAGGCCAGGATAGCAAATCGCCGCGCCCTTTACGAGGCTCTCGCGCCAAACAAATCGGGGAGTTTGTTTCAAAGAGAAGCTTTTGTCGCCTGTACGAGAGGTGTATTCCTCTTTTCCAGAGCAGTTGGGACCCCTTTACCAGTCTCGAGTGCGTGCATAACCAAAAACAAGTGATTGTTTGCTCATCGCTCACAAAAGCCGCGTAATTAATTAAGGCAGCCTCAGATCCCTTCCCATATCTAATAATGGCGACAGTCTGGCCATTAAACGGTCGGTACTATCGATACTCTTCACCCCTAACATGGCTTTGAGCAAAGATTAAAAGAGACGACACATCCCCAACCCTCCATTATGTCCCCCTGCAAACTGATGACAAGATAAGCCACCCGCCATAAATAAAATCCCATTCTCACATTATAGTACACTAAATTAAATGATGTAGACAAGCCGGAAGGGATTTTAATAGATTCCAAATGTTCCCATCTTCAGTCACAAAGACGTTCAAATATATACAAGAAAATATAAATTTAAAGGCCGCCTCAATATTACAGGCGAGTGATGCATTGAAAAACCAAAACACGAATGAAGTAACCCCAATTCCTTTATCAGACGATTCCTGACACTATCGCACGATAAGATTGTATACCACTCGACTAGTTGTCAAAGGGCGATTTTCCAAAATCACGACCTTTTATCGTAGGCAGTGAGTGTCACGAAATCACCCAAACCTTGCTCGAATTCTTTCTTGCCTTCTCTCAAAACGCTTTCCCTGGTTTTCCATTAGACCTGCTACGACTCCGATAGCCGTCCCACATTGGCGGAATCTCCCACACCCTGTCGCAACATTGTAGGCTTTTACGCCACTTCAGAAGAGCGAACTATATGCTCTTCTAGAATCACACCACTCATCCTTTCTTCACTCGGGACGATTTACTTGTGCGTGGTCGAGCAAATTGGAACGAGCGGCCGTGTCAACGGATTTCGCTCCCGGGGGGACATCTCGCAGTGCCTATTTTAACTCAGAGAGACAAGATCGACCTGGGTGGGCGCGGATTGCAGGCCTATTTGTGTTTACTCGCGAAAAATCGATAACGCCAGACAATTGTGAGCGCTTCGTGGGAAAGGGGAACACTCTGTTGAGAAAAGAATGTGTGCCCGGGGGTGGAGGGGGGAGCAAATAGACTCCTGAGGCCGCTGGCCCCGTTGTGGGGAAACCTCCGAGGGAATCTTCGCCAATTTCTCTAGAGGGGATTGAAGAGAAAGAGGTGAGGTTAGGCTCCATCGGGTATGGTTTCGTCGCCTGATGGAGTCCTGATTCCGGTCGCCCTGACCGTGGTTCGGATCCCTCGTTAATCAGTAGGTGCTCACTTATAAATAAAGGCATCTTAAATGAGTACAGAACAGTGGTGAAACTTATAATTAAAATGTAGATCGGTAGTAAACCACATAGAATCCATACCGTTGGTTAATCTCCTACTAAGATTAGAGACCGCAGGAAACCCCCTAATAAGAGTATAAGCCAGTGGTAACCGCTTATTAAGTGTATAGTCCGGTTGTAAAACCCTTATGAATGTATACCAATGCTACAAGCTTCTACTAAGTGCAGATTGTTGCTAAAACTTATACCCGAGAGGCCAGGCCAATCCTCTTCTCTAATGGCGGCAGATCCGCCTCTGGGGCGAGGCGGAGGAGGCCACCGAGGAATTCTCGCTTCCTTCGACAAATTCCCCAAGACAGGACCGAAAGAGCGACAGGCAGGACGGTCGAATGGAGGAAATAATAGGCCAAAGGAAAATATAGGCGGAAGTGACCTGGGAGCGAGAAATAAACCAAATGAAAAGTGGTCAGGGGATTGGTCATATAAAAAGTTGCCAGGGAGGAAGGCCATATGAAAAGTGGCTAGGGGGGTAGGCCATATGAAAAGTGGCTAGGGGGGTAGGCCATATGAAAAGTGGCTAGGGGGTAAGCCATATGAAAAGTGGCCAGTGGGTAGGCCATATGAAAAGTAGTCAGGGAGATAGGCATATGTGAAATAGCCTGGTGGATAGTCATTATGAAGGGAGGGTGGGGGGCAAATGAGAAATGGCCAGGGGAAATAGGCCAAATCAAATGTGAATTTGACAGAAGAAACAGATCAAAGGCGAATAAGCCAGTGGAACTAGGCCAAAGGCCAACTCCTAAACCTTTACCTACGTGGCAAGTGATGGGAGACAATTGGAGGCTCTAAAGTCGCACACAAGTGTTGTGCAAATCGTGAAGATAAAGCGCGAAATGATCGATCTTCTATGTCGCTTTTGAGAACGACCTTGAGGCTCTTTGTCCATAAGAGGGGAAATGGTCGGCTTCAAAAATTGTTACTTAAAAAGCAAAAACCAACGAGAGAATATGAACCAGGAAAACTCGTGAGGTGGGTTACATTGGCAAAGTATGTGAGAGGTATCTAGCTGGAATAGTATAAAGAGGAGACTACCGACGTTTTCGTTATGGGAGGCAGGCAACTCTCATGCGAATGGCCAACTTTAACAGAGGAACGGGGTGGAAATGACGTTTCCATGGGCTAAAAGTAGCACAGTGTATTTTGGCGAGTTCTGGGGACGTAAGACCATGCCACGCTCCTCCGCGCATCGTATAATCAAAATCACGAGCACCCGCTGACACTCATGCGCATATGAGATGACGCATTAAGCGTTATTTAAATTTTAAACATCGTGACATTTTCGTCACGTCTTGTGACCGAAATCAGAGTTCGAACCTAGGTGTGGATTCTTTTTTAGAAATAACGACGAGGTTTTAATAACCTACCTGACTGAAGGGAGTTCGACGAACTAGAGAGGATCCTGTTCGGGACATCGGCATGCGAACTCGGGACATTTTTTTCTATAGCATAAAGTCGCCGTAATTCGGCTAGATTAAAAAAAAAAGAAAAAAAAGAGGCAAAAAACATCCACAACAGAGAGAAAGTCCAGCCAATAACCACTGAAGTAGGCCATGTCAAGAATAGTGAAACCAATGCAATCAAGAATAGTGAAACCAATGCAAAGGAAAGAGCACGCGACAACAAACCCTTCGATTTACATGCACACACTATCTAAGCTAAGTTTATTGAACTTCGCCGGTTTGAACATTGTTTTCTTATGAAAAAAGCTCAAAAAGTGCTCGTGAGTCAAAGTTAAGCAGATACACCCAAAAGGAAAAGTGAAAAACGATTCCGAGGGCTTTCGTCTGTATTCTTAGACCTTTTCAAGGAATGAACAGGAGGCTGGACATACGAGGGGCGGTCAATAAGTTTTGTAATTCGGGCATAAGGAAACGAGATATGAGGAAAAGTGTTTTATTATTTTTCAATATAACTACCCTCGACTTCAATGCACTTGCGCCACTTGTCCCAGAGGCTTCGAATTCCCGACAACCAGAAATCTCCGGACTGCTGTACAATCCACTCCTGGATGGCGAGCTGGACATCTTCATCTTCCCCAAACCGGCGTCCACGCAGTGCAGCCTTGAGCTGGCGGAATAAAAAGTAGTCGCTAGGGGCCAGATCTGGACTGTAGGGGGGGGGGAGGAGCTCCTCGAATCCGCACTCGCGCAGGGCAGCTTGTGCAACTCTGGCCTTGTGGACAGGGGCATTGTGGTGGAGGAGCAGGACACCGCGTGTCAACTTGCCGCGCCGCTTCTGACGGATGAACTTCTTCAACCCAGCCACTTCCTCGGCGTAATATTGGCCTGTGATGGTCCTTACACGAGGCGCATAATCCACCATCAACACTCTCTGCATAATCTTCCCGGCTGAGGTTTGGGTCCGGAACTTGATGGGGGTCGGAGAGCCCCTGTGCTTCCAGGCCATGCTTTCGAGCTTGGTCTCAGGATCCCAGTGATGGACACACGTTTCATCACCTGTCACTATGCGTGACTCGAATCCCGCCGGGTCTTGGTTGTACAGGAGCAGCAGCTCCTCCGAACTTTGACGACGTTGAAGTCGATCATGGGGCGTGAGGTTTCTAGGCACCCAACGGGCAGAGACCTTGGTCATGATCAAATTGTCGTGGATGATGTTCATAACACTTCGATGTGATATTCCAAGTTCTCGCTCGATTTCTTCGACCTTCACCGTCGATTTTCGAGGATCATCCTCTCCACACGGGACCCATTGTCCTCGTTGGTCACGTCTGACAGGGGTCCTGGACGGGCGTCATCTTCAAGGGACTCACCACCATGGCGGAACTCCCTATTCCAGCGAGCAATGGTGTCATAGGAAGGGGCGGTGTCGGTGTATACTGCAACCATGCGTTCATGGATCTCTTTTGCATTCTTGCCTTCCTTGGTCAAAAATTTGATCAGTGCGCGGTGCTCAACCTTCTCCATTGTGGAAAAAATTGTGACTGACGATCTGCGATCAGCTACTGCTTCTTAAATAGATGAGGCAGGAGCGTGCGGCTGCAGGTTCTGACTTGACATAACTTGTCCTAACACCCCCACAAACAACCATCCCCCTTCCTCTGTTTTGCCCTACCGATTCGCAAAACTTATTCACCGCCCCTCGTACATTAAACTCATTGCTCTTTAGATCAAAAATTGCAAATTTTATCGCGAAACCTTTGGAATGGCAATGGGAAATTGTTTGTTCCCTATACTCGCAAACCTATACATGGAATTCTTAGAATCTAGAATACTTCCCCAAATTAATGAAACTCTTAAAGCTTGGATGCGATATGTTGATGACATCCTTTGCCTTTAGCCTAATAATACGAAGGGCGGTCAATAAGTTTTGGCTTCCCTCTCCCTCCTAAGTGGGTTTGCCCTACCGAGCCGCTTCAATGGGGAGCGGTCAGCTATGGGTTGCCTGCTGGCTTCTTGACAGTCCCCTTGGAAAGAAAAGGGGGACTGCGGCTGTGAATATCGAGGTGCCCGAAAGCACCTACACCCGTAAGCGAAAGAGAGGAGTAAGCCTCCTCTCCGGTTAGAGAAATTTGGAGGGTCCCCTGCGCAAGGAGAGGGGGGGGGGGACCTCCTTTTTTTCCGTGGAGCAGGCCGAGGGAGGCTCCAATGATGGAACAGGGAAAATTAAGGGGAGATTTTTTATTTCTTCACTATTGGGCATGTTGACCCTAAATTTTTCACGGGGCGTATACGCTCATCACCCCTCGCAGTAGCCCGCCCTGCAAGGGGTGCGTACAAGCCTGGCAGAGCCAGGTGCCGCTATTCAGGACCACCCCTCCCACCTGGTGGCCTGGCAGTCCGTCGGCATGGCGGCTCTACCATGGACACGACGTAAAAACAAAGAGACGGTGAAGTGAGAAAGAAAGGGGATGTGAGGAAAGTATGGGTGGGGATGAAGCAAGTTGTTAAAAATCAACCACCCCAGAACGGAGCTCATGTGTTAAGGAACATTGTCCCCTTCCCCCTCAGCCCCGATCCGGGATGTTTGGCTGAGAAGGAGGTCAGCATCTACCCTGTGAAATTAGAGGCTGACCAAAGAAAGTTGCGGAAGAGGTTGTAGGGGAAGTGAGGAAGTAGGGGAAATACAGACTGTCTGAAAGAAGCTAAGCTGGGGTCGGATGGGGTGCTGAGTCCAGCCAGCACGGCGGCCAAGATGTTGTTTTTTTTGTATTTAGGAGCTTATCTCGCCACTGCCCACTTGGGCATAAGTCGCCGGAATCACGACAGCCTACACTAGGCTACTTTAAAATAATATGAAAACACAACAATTATAAATAAAAAAGGAAGACCGCCAAAAATGTTATTATGGACAAACCGGGAAAGAACTTAATGTCCCGGTTAAGCAACATCAAGCAAATGTACGTAATCACAGTGAACAATCTGCACTTTTTCTACATATGTACAATCTTAATCATAACATTAACTGGAACAGTGCCAAACCAGTCATAAAAAGCAGTAATTATTTTCGAGAAATATATTAGAATGTATCTCCATCAACGCGTTCCCAAATTTCAATCTTAGCCCTGGTTTGTTCATGCTAGACGACATTATCACAAAATACATAAAATCTCGAATAAAGTTGTTTCAAGATTTTGTACCCCCTAATGAAAGTTCAGAGGTGGGTAGTCTAATCCCGCCTTCCACTATTTAAGGCAATTTATGTCCAGCCCCCTGTTCATTCCTTGAAAAGGTCTTTAAAAATAAAGACGAAAGCGCTCGGAATCGTTTTTCACTTTTCCTTTGTGGGTTTATCTGCATTGTTCTCTTATATGATGGAGGGCGAAAAAAGAAAATATTACTAGCTCATAAATGTAGTCAGTCTTGACTTTGAGGCAAAGTGTTTGTCTAGTCTACGTTTAAACGAATCAACTGTAGCCAATAATGTTACGGGGGAGATAATTCCCTAATTTGATAATTAGAAAGACATTTTTCTAAGACTCGTGCGAGATAAACGGTTTATAAAATAGTTGTTACAGTTCATATTTGACTTAAAATATGTCACTTCATAGTCTAGGCTGGGTTAATTGGAAGAGATTAAATTACTTAAGACGATCCTCGTATTGCTGTTTTTTTTAGACTAGATATCATTTTGGTAGCTCTGCGTTTAATCAGTTCTAGCTTGTTTATATCTTTTTGGTAGTATTAATGGGTCACTATTCATGGCATGGGAACTTAGGGCAGAACCCAGGCATTTTATATCCATTTATTCCTTATCCCTCGAAATGGATAGATCTACATTTACAAACTACGACCATTACTTGTTGAAGAAACCTTACTATTACCTGGATGAAGAAAAATGGCCTTATTAGACGAGTATTTCAATGCGATTCGTGCTCTACGTCGATGACTCTGTGCTGCCTCGATTGATAATTGTAAGTGGAAACTTGTAGTAAGTACAAACGAATTGTGTCCATAAGGAAAGATTCATCTTTTACTCAAATCCAGTGAAACTTCAGCAGTAACAACATATAAGAACATGACTTTTTATTATTTTTTTCAGGGGCTATCTGGCGACTGCCCACTTGGGCATAGGTCGCCGCAAACAAACAGCCTAGTTCTAGGCTACTTTAAAATAAAAATTTGAAAAGAAAACAACGATAAAAAGAGATGACAATGAGGAATGTAAGAACATGAAAATATGAGTGTGCAAAAGGTTAATCAATGGCAGTAGCTTCTGTTCTCATACACAATTCAGTCTCAACCCAGTATCCTCATCCATAAGTCTATCCAATTTATTCTTCAAACTCAAGACGTTTCTATCACAAGACTACTGAGACAATTCCATTCATCTACCACTCGATTTATTCTTCAAACTCAAGACGTTTCTATCACAAGACTACTGAGACAATTCCATTCATCTACCACTCGATTTGTAAACCAATTTCGGATCTTGTAAATATGAGGCATCCCTCGGGGGTTTCGACCCTAATATGATCAACTAAACCTAACTTAATCTAGGTTAGGTTAACCACTTGTTAGGTGTTGTGTCCTTTTCCAACGGCGAGGCTGTCCTCTTTTTTCGAAGTCTTTCGGATCAATCAGGACCAGTAAGGAATGAGGAATATTTTTGTTAAATCTAGCATATATGCAGCTGTGCTAGGTGATTGCAAATGCGTGTTCC
This sequence comes from Ceratothoa steindachneri, assembly GCA_963969495.1. Lineage (NCBI taxonomy): Eukaryota > Metazoa > Arthropoda > Malacostraca > Isopoda > Cymothoidae > Ceratothoa > Ceratothoa steindachneri. The sequence goes on along the minus strand of OZ018331.1, from coordinate 70,868,606 downwards.
CAAAGGTGCCCCTAACCTCCGCCGCTTAATTCGACGACTAAAGTGGTTAAAATAGCCAATTGAAGCAGTTCATGACTGTCAATTGCAACGATGCTTAATTTTTTTTTTAATTTTATAGAGCCCATCTGGCAACTGCCCACTTGGGCATAAGTCGCCGAAAAACACGAGAGCCTAGAACTAGGCTACTTTAAAAAAAAATATGAAAAAATAACAATGATATAAATTGCAAAACTTAACAATGAGGAAGAAATCTCCGGCAGCGGGGGGAGGTCGCCCTCACCGCGGTGCAGGAGAGTGCAACCTACAAAACAACAATAACAAACGAAAAACAAAAAGAACCTTAAATAAAGGGGAGAAGCCCGGCCTCCCCTCAAAAGTCAACAAGTCAATGTGCACGAACTCGTCCCGAGCACAAGGGACAGGCGGTAGCGACCCCGCCCATCCCGGACCGGGACAGGTATCGTGCGCGAAGATCACCCAGAGTGGGACATTCGACAAGAATGTGCCGAACAGTCTAGGGGACTACGCAGTCGTCGTAATAGGGCGCAGGCGAGCGCTCCATCAAATAGCGATGCGTCACACGAGTGTGTCCGATTCGGAGACGACAGAAAGTGACCTGAAGCCGCCGCGGCATTGGGGGATAGGTCCATGGGAACAGTCGCAGCGCAATAGCACTCAACTTTAAGTTCCCTTCGACCGTCTCCCATCTTCTTTGCCAAGCAGTCCGAAGAGCTGCCCGTATTCCTGCCATGTAGTCGGTGTGAGTAAGAGCGAAACGCTGGTCCGGTCGCAGAGTCCTCGCGGACTCTTTGGCGCGCTCATTCCCCGCAATTCCTACATGTCCAGGAACCCAGCAGAAGATCAGCGATGCTCAAAACCGTGCTTGCTGGCCTATTTGAAATAACGAGCCAAATGAAGGCTTAGTTCACTTTCTATATTATTTTAAATTATAAAAACAAACTTGCATATTTTCATAGCTAAATATGCTTATTTTTTTATGTCAGGCTGTGCTTATGTATATTTTAACGCTCCCTATTCGATACCCGTGGATTTTTAAATTTCGGCGAAAGATAAATGTGAAGAAATGAGGATAAGCGTGGATAAGACCCCCCCACCCTCCACCCCCACACCAAGCGTGCTTGCCGAATGCTTGGTTCGGTCGCAGAGGCGGTACTGGCAGGTAGGGCGCCCTGGACGAACCACCCCTTTGATGCCGTATCTAAACTGTTTCACCAAACCCTAAAACAGTTTGGAGAAACTATTATTTTTATTATTACCATTATTCATCTAGGTGGAACAATTACACAAATCATCGGTGCTTATACGTGTAAAAAAATCAAATTTATTCATAAATAGTAAATAAATACACAAACTATATGCAATAATTACCATAAATAACAAAAATAAAGGAACATAGATTTTAAAAGTATATAAAAATAACCAGGCAATGGCTTCGCTACTAAGATTAAAATTTAAAATCTAAAAAAAAAGCTGCAATGGTTAAATTTTTATAAATTTTCTGAACTTCGCCAATTATAATAATTTTAAAAAACGAACTCTAAACTATTTCCCCACTTTCAAAAAATTACGTTGCTAAAATAGAAATTTTCTGAACTTGACCATTTGTAATTCTTTGAGTTTTTAAAAAATTCACAAAATTTGGATACTTAAATTTATTTCTGAACTTCACCATTTTGTTTTTTCATATTATAAAAAAAATTATTAGAAATAACTTTGATAAAAAAACATAAGTCATAACCAAACTAAGATGAAATTATTATTATTCAAATGCTCAAAAAAATCCCCTTCTTAAATTATAGTTAGTGAAGTAGTGATGATGAATAGTGATTCAATGTGCTAAATGGCACAACTTCATTTTAAAAATAGAATAATAATACACAAACTTACCATACATATACTAACTATGGGTAAGGAATACTCCAAACCCTACTCACTAATTACAACCTACTTAATATTCCGGGTGCCTGACAGAGGTTCTTTTCGTAATAAGTGAACCTCCTCCCACATTCCGATTAAAAGAATTCCTTCGCGGGGAGGGGGGTCGATGGACACATACCAAAGCTCAACTGTTTATAAAAGGGAGAAAGAATAGAAAACCGCGTTGCGGGCGTTCTTGTGGAGCAATCAGGCGAAAATAAGAAAAACACAAGTGTTTAATTATTGCACTTAATTACTAGCCAGGGACAACCTTGAAGTACACTCGTCGTTTTCCGTACAAAGAGAAAGAGCTTGGAATCCTTGGATTAATGCAGTAACGTAGCCAAAGTTAATTTGACGGTGGATTACAAGGACACATTTTATGAAATGTTCTTCTCTTTCGTAATCGGGACGTTTGTACATTTAAAGTCCCCAAAACAGCTCTTTTTTTAAATACATGCGCCTTGAAGTATGCACCCCATCCCATTCTTCCCTCTTCATTTGAATAATTTTATCCCCAACTCAACAACTCATTTATTTTTACATTTCAGAAACTATAATGGTTGGTCGGGCTCTTTTTCTCGCTCAAGATGGAAATACCTTGGGATATCATGGGTTGAATACCCCCCCCCCGGAGGGCGTGCATTCCAAACTTCCCTGACCTTGGATACAACTTTATTCGGTTGGCCACTTGAAGACCTCCGGCGACGAGAAGTGAGAGGGTGACCCGCGTAGACCCAGGTCAGTCAAAGTTCACTCCGGGTGTAACAAACCCAACCTTAAGAAATCAAGATTTTAGTGTGTCAACATAAGGTGAGAGGCAAATTGCCGAAGTTAAACAGCGTAAGATAAGTGGCAAAAGTGAGATATGTAACTCCAGCAATTAACCATTCCAGAAAGTTTTCGGTGGCACACAAGCAGGCTCCAAAGACCTTGAAACGAAGTGCGCCTCATCTCAGTTACCACAACTGCATCCATCAAAGGAGGGGTGGTCAGTGAAAGGGACAAGCTTTGACCTTTGAGGAACTTCCAAAGAAGCCAGGTGAGTGAAGCGCCGCCGACTACACCAAAACACGCTAACCATTCGCTAATAGCGAAAAGCAAAGAACAAAAACCCTAATAAACAAGTAAAAATGAAGGCTCCTCGATCACAAAGAAAACCAAAACACGTCCATGATAAATAAACCGTCAAACCACACGATATTACTCCTCGACATCGAACGCCCCATCTGCCCCCCCCCCCTCCAAGATAAGTGACAGGCGTAAACGAAATGCTACACTTCTCCACCCCATACCTTTGTTATCATATCAACAATGACTTCCTTGGGTTGGATCAATCCGTCGATCAAGACGAGTTATCTCCACTAGATGATTTTTTTTTGTTTATTTTAGAAGGCTATTTGGCGACGGCCCACTTGGGCATAAGACCCCGCAATCAAACAGCCTAGCTCCAGGCTACATTAAAATAAAAATATGAAAACAAAACAACGATAAAAAGGGAAAATAAGAATCAGGAACCAAGCTCCGGCGTCGGACCCTTCGTCCAGGCGCAGGAGCGTACGACCTACAAAGAAAACAACAATAGCAAAACAAAACATAGTTAAATAAAAGGGAGAAGGCCGGCCTCCACCGAAAGGTCTACCAGTCAATGAGCACGCACTCGTCCCGAGTACAGGAAGCAGGCGGTAGCGACCCCGCCCATCCCGGTACGGAAACAGGTAACGTGCGCGAAATTAGCCCAGACTGAGACATTCAACAAGAATGTGCCAAACAATAGGGCGCTGGCGAGCGCTCCATCAAATGGCGGTGCGTATAGCTAGTGTGCAAAATTCGGAGATAGAAAGCAACCTGAAGCCTTCGCGGCATTGGAGAGGTAGGTCCATGGGAACAGTCGCGGCGCAATGGCACGCAACTTTAAGTTCCCTTCGACTGTCTCCCATCTTCTTTGCCAAGCAGCGCGAAGAGCTGTCCGTATTCCTGCCATGTAGTCGGTGTGAGGAAGAGCGAAACGCTGGTACGGTAGCAGAGACCTCGCGGACTCTTTGGCGCCCTCATTCCACGCAATTCCTACAAGTCCAGGAACCCAGCAGAAGATAATGTCGACATCCGCCATTCTCGCCAAAACCGTGGCATCACAGATACCGCAAACCAGGGAATGCGGAGTTTGCAATACCCCGAAGGCACTCAGGGGGTTTTGTGAGTAGCTATAGATCACAATCCGGTCTCCGAACAGGGCACGTTGCGTAATCTCCCATACCAAGTGATGTATTGCCACCAGCTCGACCGTAAAGACAGTGCACCTGACAGAGCCCCGCTGACTTCAAACAGAGGAGAGACGGCATGGAAGCCGACCCCCTCTTCGGAATTGGAGCCATCCGTATACACTGGCACGGTTCCAGCGTGACACGAGGTGTGCTCCAAAAAGGTTGAACGCAATACTCCTGGCGCTGTGTACAGCACCGGGAGCAGAGGCATGGCGGCAAATAGCCAAATGTGGTACCTTCCAGGGTGGCATCCTGGGCAGAACCAGGGGCGCCACCGGCCCGAGAGCTATAAGTAGCTATCGAATGAGTTTCCAGGCCCAAAACCCAAAGGGCTTAGGGTATGACTGGCGTCTCTCGGCAGCATAGGAGCAACGAAATCAGCTGCGAATGCAGTGAGAGCTGTTGGCGACTGAGGGAGGATTTTTTTTTTTTAAGGGGCTATCTGCGACTGCCGACTTAGGCATAAGTCGCTGTAAACAAAAAGCCTAGTTCTAGGCTACTTTAAAAAATTGAACAGGAAACAACAATATAAAGAAATAACAATAAAAAAACAATAACAATAACAAAAACAACAATTAAACCTGGTTAAATGAAAGGGAGAAGGCCGGCCTCCCTCAAAAAGTCAACAAGTCCACCAGTCAAAGTGCACGCACTCGTCCCGAGCACAAGGGACAGGCGGTAGCAACCCCGCCCATTCCGGTACCGGGACAGGTATCGTGCGCAAATATCACCCAGAGTGGGACATTCGACAAGAATGTGCCGAACAGTCTAGGGGACTACGCAGTCGTCGCAATAGGGCGCAAGCGAGCGCTCCATCAAATAGCGATGCGTCACACGAGCGTGTCCGATTCGGAGACGACAGAAAGTCACCTGAAGCCGCTGCGGCATTGGGGGATAGGTCCATGGGAACAGTCGCAGCGCAATAGCACGCAACTTTAAGTTCCCTTCGACCGTCTCCCATCTTCTTTGCCAAGCAGTCCGAAGAGCTGCCCGTATTCCTGCCATGTAGTCGGTGTGAGGAAGAGCGAAACGCTGGTCCGGTCGCAGAGTCCTCGCGGACTCTTTGGCGCGCTCATTCCCCGCAATTCCTACATGTCCAGGAACCTAGCAGAAGATAGTCTCAACATCCACCCGGCTCGCCAAAACCGTGGCGTCACGGATATCGCGAACCAGGGGATGCGGAGATTCCAATGCTCCAAGAGCACTCAGGGCGCTTTGTGAGTCGCTATAGGTCACAATCCGGTCTCCGAACCGTGCACGTGGCGTAATCTACCGTACCGAGTGGTGTATTGCCAACAGCTCGGCCGTGAAGATAGACGCAGCGCCTGGTAGAGCCCCGCTGACTTCAAACAGAGGGGATACGGCGTGGAAGCCGAACCCCTCTTGGGACTTGGAGCCATCCGTATACACTGGCACGGTTCCAGCGTGACACGATGTGTGCTCCAAAATGGTCGAACGCAATACTTCCGGCGCCGTACAAGCTTTGGGAGCAGAGGCGTGGCGACAAATAGCCAAATGTGGTACCCTCCAGGGTGGCGTCCTGGGCAGAACCAGGGGCGCCACCGGCCCGAGAGCTATATCTAGCTCTCGAAGGAGTTTCCTGGCCCTAAACCCAAAGGGCCTAGGGTATGACTGGCGTCTCTCGGCGGCATAGGCACCATCGAGATCAGCTGCGGAAGCAGTGAGAGCTGTTGGTGACTGAGAGAGGCGCCGCGCTCGCGCGTACAGGCGGGTGATGCACTACACGCGGCGCAGAGCGAGTGACTTCTCCCCAGCATCGACCAACAGGCTCTCAATAGGGGAAGTGCGAAAGGCACCGGTCGCAAGGCGAAGGCCGGTGTGGTGGATTGAATCCACCTTCCACAATAAACGCTAGGCTGCGGATGCATAAAACTCGCATCCGTAGTCGAGCTTCGAACGAACAAAGGATCGATAAAAGAGTAGGGCAGTAGTCCTATCAGCGCCCCAAGCGCTGAACGTCACGGAACGGAGAATGTCCATAGCGCGGGTATAGGAGACCCTAAGGCTGCGAATATGAGCCTCCCCGGTGATGCGTCGGTCGAATACAAGACCAAGAAACGGTGCGACTCAACTACATCCAGGCGCAACCCATTAAGAAACAAATCTGGGTCGGGGTGAAGCCGTGGATGGCGGCAGAAGTGCACCACCATGCCTCGCTCACCCAGGTGTCGAAGCATGGCGTACGGGATATCGTCCGGACCATGGGCGGTTTCCGCGCACGAAGCGAGAGCCGAACGCAACTCATTCACAGTAAACTTGTCGTTGAAGGGTTCTCCGCCTCTGGAGATAAAGTCCAGCCGGCGGCCTTCCGCGACATCACGACGTGCATTGAATGCTGGCGGAGCAGCATCACGGCTAGAGAATGCGGAAAAAGCGGTCGCGAAGGATTCCGCCACGGACGGGGGGTCCGAGATTGCGGTCCCATTCTCCTGGAGAACGGGAGGGGGGTCCTGCGAGAACTTGCCCCGAATCCTTTTGACTCGCTTCCACACCTCAGCTAAAGGGGTCTTCCCGTTAAGTGAAGACACGTATGCCCGCCAAGAAGAGCGGCGGGCGTGCTTCGAAATATACCGGAACCTAGCCCTAGCCCGACGAAATTCAGCGACAGTGAAATCATTTGGGCGGCGCTTATAACGCATGTAGGCATAACGCTTCTGTTTGAGGGCCGTCTCACACTCGGCCGACCACCATGGGAGTGGTCGGCGTGCAAAACGGCCAGACGTCCTAGGAATAGTAGTCAGGCCCACGGCGATGAGGTTGCCGGAGAAGAACTCAACGGCCTCATCTACCGACCTAAACTCGTCGACTGAGATAGAGAATTCAGTCATTTCCTGAAATGCAGGCCACCGCGCCCGCGCCAAGCACCACCGAGGTGGGCTCTCAGGCGGCAGTTGCCCTGAAAATTATATTTGAATGGGAAAGTGATCACTACCATGGAGGTCATCGACCCCCCCCCCCCACCCACAATCAAAATCAGGCTGTGCATCCGAAGAGCACAAAGATAGGTCAAGGCAAGAAAATGAAGCGGTTCTCGGACAGTGATGCGTAAACTCATCCACGTTTAGGACACCAATCTCAAGCTCTTCGATCAGATCGGCAAGGACTTGTCCCCTGGGATTTATGGAGTAATCTCCCCAGAGAGGATGCCTGCCGTTCAGATCTCCAAGCAAGAGATAGGGCCTCGGCAACCGGTCCACGACGCGGTGGAAGTTCCCCGCGTCGAAGTCAGCTGACGGTGGTATGTACGCAGAAATGATAGTATACCTCCTATCCATGTGCAGCTGAACAGTCACTGCCTGAAAGGAGGTATCTAAAGAGAAAGGAAGAACGGAGGCATCATGCCGGGTGTAAACCGCGCATCCCCCAGCCCAGCCATCCCGCGGTGGTGGGGTCGCAAGACCCTTATACCCCGGAAGGACGGGCAGGGGGCACGCGCCTAGCATGGTCTCCTGCAAAACGATAGCTAACGGCGAACGGGATGAGACGAGCCTCCGCAGCTCCTCCCAGTTGGCCCGGAGTCCACGGCAATTCCATTGAAGGAATATGCCCTCTAGGCCTAGCTCGGAGAAGACGCGGGGGCCCTCCTCGAACTGAAGACCCTCACGGGAATGGCCGTACGCTTCCCGGGGGCAGAACCCCAAGAGCTGTTGGCCGGACAAAGCGCTGTCGCCTTCGAGGACTTATTGGGGGAGGTTGGGCTCGCAATGCGAGTCTTTTCCTCCCTCCGCCTCGAAACCTTAGGCGGGCGTTGCAGCTTCGGAGGCGGGTGGCCCTCTTTTCGAGGAACAACCGTCTCCGAGCTACTCGCTCCACCTCGGGGCGTTGGCGAAGGAGCCGAAGCTCCTTTGTTGCTGTCCTCCTTTCGGGGAACAGCTTTAGGAACCCCGGAAGATGGCCTAGCGACCATCTTCAGGGGTGTTGCCTCCTGTGAGTCTAACGAATCGGTGGAGGCGCGTGGCCGTTTCGCATTACGGGAAACGGTCACGCTGCGGGAAGAGGGGGGAGCCCTGGTTTTAGCCGGGGCTGGGTATGAACCCTTTTTGCCGCCAGCTTTACCAGAGTGTAAACCGCGCATCCCCCAGCCCGGCCATCCCGCGGTGGTGGGGTTGATAGACCCTTATACCCTGGGAGGGGGGGCAGGGGGCACGCGCCTAGCATGTTCTCCTGCAGAAAAATAGCTAACGGGGAACGGGACGAGACGAGCCTCCGCAGTTCCTCCCAGTTGGCCCGGAGTCCACGGCAATTTCATTGAAGGAATATGCCCTCCAGGCCTAGCTCGGAGGAGACGCGGAGGGCTTCTTCGAACAGAAGACCTTCACCGCAATGGCCGTAAGCTTCTCGGGGGCAAAACCCCGGGCGCTGTTGGCCGGACAAAGCGCTGAAGGCACTGTCACCTTTGATGACTTATTGGGGGTGGTTGGGCTCGCCATGAGAGTCTTTTCCTCCTTCCGCCTCGAAACCTTAGGCGGGCGTTGCGGCTTCAGGGGCGGGGACCCTTTTTTCGAGGATCCACCGTCTCCGAACCATTCAGCCCACCATTAGGCGTAGGCGAAGGAGCCGAAGCTCCTTTCTTGCTGGCCTCCTTTCGGGGGACAGCTTTAGGCACCGCGGAAGATTGTCTGACGACTAACTTCAGGGGTGTTGCCTCCTGTTTAACGACTCGGTGGAGGCGCGTCGCCTTACGGGAAACGGTCACCCTTGGACAAAGGGGTTAGCCCTGGTTTTAGACGGGGCTAGGTGTGAACCCTTTGTGCTGCCAGCTTTACCAGGGGCGCGCCCGGGTTGAGCAGAGCCCGCAGAAGGGCTCCGAATGGGCACTGAAACAACCGTGCTCGTGGCTTTCTTTGCACTCCCCTTGGAAAGAAAAGGGGGACTGCGGCTGGAAAGAGGGGGGTGCCCGAAAGCACCTATACCTACACCCGTAGGCGAAGGAGAGGAGTAAGCCTCCTCTCCGCTTAGAGAAATTTGGAGGGTCCCCTGTGTAAAACAAAATAGATTGTGATGAAGCAGGTTGTTAAAAACCTACCATCCCGAACCGGAACTCAAGGGTTAGAAAACATTGTCCCCTCCCCCCTCCGCGACGGTTGGCTGAGAAGGAGGTCAGCATCTACCCTGTGAAATTAGAGGCTGACCAGAGAAAGTTGTGGGAGAGGTTGTATGAAAAGCGACGAAGTAGGGGAGAAATACAGGCTGTTTGAAAGAAGAGGTTTTAGCTGGAGTCGGATGGGGTGCTGAGACCTGTCAGCACGGCGGCCACGATGGCAAATCGCCGCGCCCCTTACGGGGCTCCGCCAGATGAGCAAGGCAACTGACTTCTATTCGGAGACTCCGGTTTGTTCGGTAAGGAAAAGGGGTCGGGCCGACTTTTATTCGGGGAACTCCTAGGGCTAGGAATTTCGTCTTACAGCAGCTTCAAAGTTCCCCCCCCCCCATTACGGCCGGATTCCTCGTTAAAGCATCACCCGCATTTCTTTTAACTCTGAACCACCGAATGAACACGACTACGACTTTCAGCCTTCCCATGAACATTAATCAATTAAATAAGCAAATAGCAACGCTTAAAAATTAAACACTAGCCGCCTCATGCAAATGAAGAGGAAAAAACGCGTATTAAAAAGGGTGAGTCAGACAAAAGTGGACAAACTTCCACTGGGGGGAATGAGTAAAAAGAAAATCCCACTGGGGGAAATAACAAAAGAAACGCCCACTGGGGGAAATAACAAAAGAAAATCCCACTGAGGAAAATAACAAAAGAGAAAATCTAACTGGGGGGAATAACAAAAGAAAATCCCACTGAGGTAGAACAAAAAAGTAATTCCACCTGGGAGAAAACAATCCCACCGGGATAGAACAAAAAATATAATAATTTTGAAAATTAGCACAAAAACAAGAGCATTTTCACCAAGTTGTGAGGATAGGTTCGTGTCGTGAAAATGGGTGGAAGGTACATAACCCGAGTAGGGTGAAGAGGATACTACTTGGCGCGCCGTGACCTAGAGGAAAAGGGTTCACAGGGAGAAGCCTGAGCCCTGCTGGTAATAATAAAGGTGGAAATGACAACGGGGAACTAACGCCGAGGGAAAACTCCATTACTCCCTCAAACTTGGAAGACTAGAGCCCCCCTCCCCTTCCCTTCACGAGAGAGGCAAGGAGGCCGCCAAAAGGAGCCACGTCTTCAGAAAACAGGGGGTGAGGGGGGGGGGGGGTGAAGGTTCTAACGAAAGCGAAAGTTGCCTCCGAGGCCACCGGAACGCGCCCCCTACATCCCTTACCCACCTGGTGCGCTAGCTTGATCCTGGGTTTGTCAAGGGAGGCCCCCAAGGGAGCAGGAGTTGGCTCCAGGGCTCTTTCTCCTCAGGAACTCGATCCTCTGGTCAAGGTTTCCTATCATCGGTTTGCCGGTACCCACTAGGAAGGGCATAAGCGCTGCTCTTCCCGAGCTAAATTAGACCGAATCGCCTTTGCCACGGAGGATTGTTGTTTATGGCTCCCCGGGGCTCAGACGCCCCCCCCCCCCCCCCAACCACTTGGGAAATTAAGGGAGAAATTTTTTTATCCTACAGCCTGTGTTGTAGGTCCCGTAAACCTTACCACAATTAAATGGGGGCCGAGCCTTCTGCGAAGCTGTCCTCTGAGGGACCAGGTTAGAGCAGAGGGAGGCTGTTGCATGCTAGGGGACTTTTAGAGCCCCTTCCCCCCCGGGTGCTAGAGGTCCATGCAACAGTTAGTAGGAAGTGCAATGGACGAAAATTGACCCAATCAACAAGACAGGAATTTTTAAGGGTCTCTTCGCGACTACATACAGGGGCAAAAGTCGTTGTAATCCACAACCTAGTTATTAGGCGATATTAAAAAAAAACAAAAACAAACAAGGAAGGCGCGGATGAACTATAGAGGATGACAGCCACGATCGTATCAAAAGCGAAACCGTAACTAAAGTAGCAGTAATAAATCCGTCAGGTATTTATAACAATCCTGCTCCACAGATCTGTTAATTACAGTTACCTTAAATAGGGCAGAGGAACACTCCCATTTCAAGACGTTTTGAAACTAGGGATTTAATTTCATCCACTATCTTCTTTCTTCCGCGAGAAAAAAAAAATCCCAGGAAACACCACCTTGCCTCCATGCGACTAATGACCCCCCCCCCCCCAGCCTCTCGACAATGTGTGCGAGACATTCCCTAAAAATTGACACGAGACGCAAATAATAAAATAAAAGGAAACTTAATTTGTCCATCCAACTTCGTATCATACCATTGCCAAAGCCACTTTTAATTGTCCGAACCATGAATGCAAACAAATGCGGGGGGGATGGGAGAAAGTCGGAGAAAGTGTGAGAAAATAAAGCGAAAACCAGTGTGTGTGGGAGTGACGCTTGATTTGATTTACCAACGAGAAAAAGTATAAAGCTGGTTAAGAACTGGGTCACGACACTCGGTATGGAAAGAGCGAGGAAAGAAGCGTGGGTTTATACTTTATTCATTTCAAATCTTCAAGAAACGAGGAGGTCAGAGAGAGAAAAAGAACCAGCATGAGGGCTCGAAGGACCTTTCCCTTTCTAAGGGAGGAGAGGCACAATGGAGCCACATACCCCATTAAAAAGGCTAAACCATTACTACCTTGAGGGAGGTGATTTTTTTAAGGAGGAATTAGAGAATGGCGAAATAAGCCACCGAACTGGTAGTTAAAATCTTCCATTTTAACTACCGGAATGAGGAATAAGACGACACGACTTACTGAAGTGCAGTGCAAAGAAAATTCAAGAGCAAACACCATAAAAATAATGAATAAACCTAACCCCAAATTTTAGATTTGAGAACAATCTAAAAAATAAACAGCAAACAACACAAAGACTTGAACGAACGAATCTTAGGTGAAAGGGGTCGCCAAAAAACATAAGCCCACAAAATACAAGTCAAAAACAAGACTACATAAAGTGAAAGGTATGCCCGGGACGCAGAGCTGCCCACATGCGATTCCAGTCCATAATACGAACCTCAGATCCTGGAAAAACGAGTGTCCCCCCCCCCCCCTTTCAAATAAGGAAGTGTTTAGCGAAGGGAAGAGGTAAAAACCACCCAGACACCGAAGAAAGGCAAAATCCATTAACTAAGACTCGGAAGCCTCTATCCATCTATTATCATTGCGCAGGGGGGGAGAGGGGGTCGGCCGAAGGGGTTGAATAATTTAATTGCAGGAATTGATGGAAGCATTGAGGTTTGTCGCACATATCGACTTGGCCATGAGGATTAAATGATAAGAGGAGTCTTTTGGCGAGAAAACACTCGTGGGTAGAGTTATAGGCGCGTGCGTGCATTATAATAATAATAATGAAGCAACTAGTAGTAGGATAAACAAAAAAAATCTATGTAGAGGCAATTATATTGATAAAACAGGTAATAAAACGCAAAAATAGGAGGAATATGTTGAGTTAGTTCATCAACGCCTACAGAAACAAAACAAAACACGTACAAAGACACCAGCGCTCAAACCCCCGAAATTCGGTCCTTTAATGCAGACATAATAGATGAAAATGAAAAGGCTGGATAAACAATCGTGACATTCACTAAATCACAATTAACAGTAGCACCGATGTGTTAGAAACTTCGCTAAAAAAAAAATCCTGATACAAGAGAGACACGGATTCTTGATCTCTCACATACACACCGATGAATACCGTTGGCCATTTTTGGCCACGGAATTTCAAGGAAGAAGGAAATGACTCAAAATGGCTCCGGCCACTAAAACGTAACGGCGCTTTTAAACCACAACGCCGAGACAGGCCCAAGGCCATTCTCGCCACTAAATGGAGACTAGCGAAAAAAACAACAGCTGAATGGTCCATTAATTTCGAGACAGAAATGATCGGTTCCGTAATTTGCGCGAGACAGTGCCCTACCCAGTCACATATGGGACCAAGATGACTCCTTTGCAAAGGAACGAAAGCAATGCGCATGCCTCTCAGCCGAGTCGTCCACTTGGACAGCGCATTTTCATAGAGGGAGGAAAACCAAGCGTTTTTACAATACTGCGAAGCAAAATCGTGTAATACAACGTGAGACGGAATTAAGACTGGGATAAGCTGAGTTGAAGAGGGGGTTACCCTGGAGGGTCACACTGAAAGTGAGGCTATAAATGAATGCAACAGAAAATGTTAACTCTAAATGCTTAACTCGAAAGATGCAGGACCCGCATGCTCCCTTACACCCGAGGAAATAGGGAAAGTTCCGACAACCAAACCACTTAAGCAGGCCCCGTGCTACGCTCCCCATGGTACTAAGACTGGACCGATCGAATCCATGACTTCCCCCACAAAGAAAACACAAGAGACCGGGAACTAAAAGCAAAGCCCGGTCCCGCAAGTGGGGATGTCTGCCAAAGTCACCCCTGTCCAATTAACCGTATCACGGAGGTGTAGTTTCCTAACATCTTGGAAGAAAATTTGCCTCTCCGGATATAAGGTGAAATTTAAAGGAGGGGGGGATGCACATATGTGCGCCTCACACGCCAAAATACAACCCCCTGCCTAAGTGTGTTTTAGAGAGAGCGAAAGTTGTTAATATGGTTAGGTACCACGTCCTAACTAGAACCGTGGCCGATGTATTTTCGACACCTGTCAGCTGCACATTACCTCAGCTAAACTAGGCCACGCGAACATCACCGAACCCCCTCCGCAAAATGTTCATTCAACTCATCAGCCCAAAATAGCGTCCCACCTTCATTCCTTAGATTAAGCACGCATGTAGCGCCTCGGAAATAGAATGCGAACCAAAATCACAATGAACAAATACACACAAACGCCAAGTCACCATTGTTCCAACAAGCATGGAACCACACCGCTGCGCGTATATCATTTGACGAATCAACCTCTATCAACAGTGTTGATAAAGCTAACTCCCCTGCCCCCCGTAATGATATAAGTAAACAAATCGCACACTTCTACGTTGCACTGTGGTCCCGGTTTCTGGGGGGTTATAGGCCGGAAGGCGGGAGAGTAAACTCTTAGAGTAGCCGAGGGGCAATTTCCAGCAGAACGGTAGACCGCTTTTCCATTCGTGGGGATAAGAAACTGGTTTTCCAGCGCGATTTGAAGGGAAGCAAAGCCGGAAACGATGACACATTCCGTGTCTTTGATATTAAAACACGCACACATTATATATATATAAACACACACACACACATTTCAAGGGACTTGACGGTGCTTGCTAGCTTCATAGGTGCTTCGATCACAGAAAACACGGTATACAAGGCTACTTCGGAGGTTCTTGGGGAGTGCGTCCTTCATATGAAACATTGAGGCTATTGAAAAGTTATAACAAAAATGATTTTAAATTGTATGGGGTGGGTGGGGGTATATTGTTGAGGATTTGTTAATAGTTATTTCCGGAAAGAACGGCTGAAGGCAACTTGGATCCATAGATTGTTCAGATGACAAACAAATAAAAGGAAGACACTCCGACGTCGGGGGGCGAGCCACCTCCCCGGTGCAGGATCATGCGACTAACAGCAGTTAAAATAGTTCCGAGTGCAAGTGACAAGCGGTTGCGACCCCGCTCGTCCCGGGATCACGACAGGAAACGTGCGCAAGGATGAGCCAGACTGGGACATTCAACAAAAATGTGCCGAATAGTCGGGGGGGGGGGACGCAGTTGCCGCAGTTAGGTGGAGGGAAGTGTCCCATTGAATGGTGGCGCGTCCCGCGAGTGTGCCCAAGTCGAAAATGAGAGAGAGACTTTAAGCTGTCGCGGCGCAATGGCAAGCAACTATAAGTTCCTTACGGCAGTCCCACATCTTCGTTGCCAGGCCACCCGGGACGCACTTAATGCCTGGCGTATAGTCGGTTCGAGGATGAGCGAAATGCTGGCCTGATCGCCAAGTCGTGCCGGACTTTTTGGCGATTTCACTCCCCGTAACTTCTAAATATCCAGAAACTCAGAAGATAATCTCGACATCCACCACTCGGCTCGCAGTAACCATGGCATCACGGATACCGCAAACCAGGGAATGCAGAGATTCCAATGCCCCGAAAGCACTCAGATCAGAGTGCTTTGTAAGTCGCTATAGATCACAATCTGGTCTCCGAACCGGGCACGACGCGTTATCTCTTGCACCGAGCGGTGTATTGCAACCAGCTCAGCCGTGAAAACAGATGCAGCGTCTGGTAGAGACCCAGTGAAGTCAAACTGAGAGGAAGAAGAGTCCTACTGGGACATGAGGCCATCCGTGTACACTGGCACAGATCCAGCGTGACGAATGCAAGTTTGGGAGCAGAGGCGAGGCGACAAATAATCAAAGGTGGTAGCCTCCAGGGGCTAACCAGAGGCGCCACCGGCCAGAAAGCTACACCGAGCTCTCGAAGGAGTTTCCTAGCACTAAACCAAAAAGGCTTAGGATATGACTGGCGTCTTTCGCCGTGGATGCAGTGAGGGCCGTTGGCGACCGAGATAAGCGCCGGCGTCGTGCGTACAAGAGCATAATGCGCTGTGCATGGCGCATCGACAAGTAGGCGCTCAATGGCGAAAGTGAGAGATCGTCACGCAGAGACCAGTGTGGTGGAGAAAATCCCCCTTCTGCAATACACACTCGTCTGTGGTGCGTAAAACTACTCGCATCAGTAGTTAAGGTTCGAACGAACAAAGGATCAGTAGAAAAGTAAGGCAGTATATATATATAACACCATTTCAGGATCTTTTCTCTTATTATGGCGCAATTTCGTCTCCTAAGCCAGATGGCTGAACTGCCTTTCTCATGCCTGGGAATGTTATAAATATTTGGGGTATTTAGGGGCCGAATAAGAGGAAACTAAAAATCATTATTTAGCTAAAACTTTACAATGACTTTGTAAATTTGAGCAACTAAGTCTTTTCCTTTATTTCGTTACCACCATAAAATCTCACACATATTAAAGGAGTAGATCAGAGAGCAAGCAGCTCCATATTCTTTTTTATTCCCCATTTTCTCCTTGGTTCAAAGTGACTATTTGGTTTGTGTGGGTACATGTTTCTGGATGTTTAGAGTTCTGCGAGTTTATACCGCCTCTGGCAAGGATTAATTATATATAATAATAATGTTTCTGCCGATTATTCAGGAACTGCATACATAAAACACTCGCACGTTTCCCTGCAAATCCCTCTAAAAACCCACTGCACTGGTAAAGGCCTCCGGACATTGTGAACGAGGAGACCACCATTGTGATATTTCGTGTGTCCAGACTTTAGGGACACCCTGTATAACTGCGCTGGTTATGTCATGATTCTAAGGACCTAAAAATCAGGATAAGAATAACAGTTGGCCCTCATACACATGCTGATTACGAAAGGAGTCTGTAAGGGAAAGGGAATTCAAAGAAGAATATCCCCTTAATTTGTTCCATGAATTCCTTCCCTCTCTTTATCTTCTAAGTATAACTGAGTGTTCTGGTTGCCTAAGTAAATATTATGGAGAAACGGGTAAACAACTTTCTGTTCGCATAAATCAACATAAATATAATGTCCGAAGAGGGGAAGATAACAGTGCTTTCTTTGTCAGATAAGGACCATCTAATTAACTGGAACTCAGCAAAATATATTTATCGTCCCAATAACCCTATAAAAAGGAATATCATTGAATGTGCTTTTATAAGCCAATGTGATCATTTTAACCTTTCCCCTTGATAATATAAAATAGATGCTACAATTAAAAAACTAATACTTAAAGAAATTAGTTCTGACTTTGTCTTTAGTTTTGTATACAATCTTTAGTCATGTGGACCCATTTTGTTTTTTAATTATGTCACTGCTCTGTTATGTACATTGTATTTTTCCCCACTCTTTCGCTCCTAGTTTCTTATAATCTCCCTTGTTAGGCTATCTCCATTTCTTTTAATGTTACCTTTTCGTCTTCTCAGTTTGACCTTACTACCTGCTTCTTGTAATTCTTAATGTGAATCTTTACCTTCCCCTTCCATCTTCCTCATTGGTGATTTCTTGTTTTTGAGGCGGTCTTTTATACTTTTCTTTTGTATATATTTACCTCTAATATAATATTATTTCTTGTAGTTATCCTTGACCTATTCCTCAACAGAGTCACGTATGGTATTACGATGGTCTAAAATAATTACCTGTGTAGAAAATATTAATAAGAGCAGTACAAAATGGCAACAAAACTTTCTTCCATTAAAATTCTTAATCCCCCCAATCCCAGAGAGTATCAATTTAAGCTCAAATTGTGAGATTTGAATTAATGTACAAGGAAACCGACACCAGCAAATCAATAGATCGCGGTCAAGGGAGACGGCTCCCGATTACAAGGATACTCATAAGTCTGGAAGTTTAATGTTTGGATAGGGATGGGCACAAAAATACAGTCACATTACTTTCGGTGGAATATTCAAGACTGCTTCTAGAGAATAAGTCGCGTACTCAAGCTAGGCTAAATATAGGCTATATTAAAAGCCAAATAAAAAACAAAAACAAACAAAAAGTAAAAGAAAAACAAACAAATTGAAAAAAATATAGAGCGCTCCGTCGACGGGGAAGGGCCCGTGATCCATAGTCGAATATTAAATAACGAGGAGAAGGCCGGCCTCCTCCAAAAAGTCTAAGTTCACAGGTCGGTGTGCACAAACGCGTCCCGAGTACAAGGGACAGGAGGTAGCGACCCCACCCATCCCGGTACCGGGACAGGTAACGTGCGCGAAGATCGCCCAGACTGGGAGATTCAACAAGAATATGCCGAAGTCTTTACAGTAGGGCGC
Source organism: Ceratothoa steindachneri (assembly GCA_963969495.1). Lineage (NCBI taxonomy): Eukaryota > Metazoa > Arthropoda > Malacostraca > Isopoda > Cymothoidae > Ceratothoa > Ceratothoa steindachneri. The sequence continues at coordinate 70,850,646 of OZ018331.1, read as the reverse complement.
TGGCGAGCGCTCCATCAAATGGCGGTGCATCCCGCCAGTGTGCCCAATTCGGAGACGACAGAAAGCAAAAAGAAGCCTTCGCGGCATTGGGGGGTAGATCCATGGGAACAGTTACGGCGCACTGGCACGCAACTTTAAGTTCCCTTCGACTGTCTCCCATCTTCTTTGTCAGGCAGCCTGAAGAGATGCACGTATTCCTGCCATGTAGTCGGTGTGAGGAAGAGCGGAACGCTGGTCCGGTCGCAGAGTCCTCGTGGACTCTTTGGCCCCCTCATTCCCCGCAATTCCTACATGTCCAGGAACCCAGCAGAAGATAATCTCGACATCGGCCCGGCTCGCCAAAACCGTGGCGTCACGGATATCGCGAAACAGGGGATGCTGAGATTCCAATGCCCCGAGAGCACTTAGGGCGCTTTGTGAGTCGCTATAGATCACAATCCGGTCTCCGAACCGGGAACGTCGCGTAATCTCCCGTACCGAGTGGTGTATTGCCACCAGCTCGGAGTGAAAACAGACACAGCGCCTGGCAGAGCCCCGCTGACTTCGATCAGATCGGCAAGGACTTGTCCCGTGGGATTTATTGAGTAATCTCCCCAGAGAGGATGCCTGCCGTTCAGATCTCCAAGCAAGAGAAAGGGCCTCGGCAACCATGCCACGACGCGGCGGAAGTCCCCCGCGTCGAAGTCAGCTGACGGTGGAATGTACGAAGAAATAATAGTATACCTCCTATCCAGGTGAAGCTGCACAGCCATAGCCTGAAAGGAGGTATCTGAAGTGAAAAGAAGAACGGAGACATCATGCCAGGTGTAAACCGCGCATCTCCCAGCCCGGCCCCCATCTCCTGGTGTTTTAAGTCGCAAAACCCTTATACCCCGGGAGGGCGGGCAGGGGGCACGCGCCTAGCATGGTCTCCTGCAGAAAAATAGCTAACGGGGAACGGAGTTTACCCGGAGTCCACGCCAATTCCATTGAATGAATATGCCCTCCAGACCTAGCTCGGAGACGCGGGGGACCTCTTCGAAGAGAAGACCCTCACGGGAATGGCCGTACGCTTCCCGGGGGCAGAACCCCAAGAGCTGTTGGCCGGACAAAGCGCTGTCGCCTTCGAGGACTTATTGGGGGAGGTTGGGCTCGCAATGCGAGTCTTTTCCTCCCTCCGCCTCGAAACCTTAGGCGGGCGTTGAAGCTTCGGAGGCGGGGAGCCCTCTTTTCGAGGATCAACCGTCTCCGAGCCACTAAGCCCACCACTAGGCGTGGGCGAATGAGCAGAACCCCGGAAGATTGTCGGGCAACCAACTTCAGGGGTGTTGCCTCCTGTGAGTCTAACGACTCGGTGAAAGCGCGTGGCCGTTTCGCATTACGGGAAACGGTCACGCTGGGGGAAGGGTGGGAAAGCCCTGATTTTAGCAGAGGCTGGGTGTGAACCCTTTGTGCCCATCAGCTTTACCAGGGAAGCGCCCGGGTTGAGTAGAACCCGCAGAAGTGATCCGAATGGGCGCGGAAACAACCGTGTTCGTTGGCTGGATGGGTCAGGAGCAGAAGGTGTCTTTCTAACCATTGAGGCGTAAGACGTCCCAGGCAGAGCCGGGCGCGCCAGGACCAAGTCCTTAGCCTCGCGGAATGAGAGTCGATCCTGGGCCTGAACGGCCAGGATTTCTTTCTCAAGGAGATATGCACCACATTGCTTCGAAGAAGCGGGGTGCGGCTCTCCGCAATTGACACACTTGGCCACACACGATTTGGACTTATCGTGTGCAGCCTTGGAGCAATTTACACAGACTTCGGTTGACCCCGACTTTGCACATGTACATGAGCGATTCGTATGGCCGAAGCGGTGACAGTAATAGCACCTCCCTCCGCGGCAGTGGTACGAATGCCTTCACGCGGTAGCGGTACCAACCGGCACGCACCGACTCAGGGAGATTATCACAGTCGAATGTGACGAAGAGTCCCTGTTTTCTCATCACACATTCGACCTTGACCGCCCCATGGTCGGCCAGCTCTAAGGTGATGTCCTCTATGGAGTAGTCAACGAGTTCCGTCGCATAAACTACTCCTTTCACAAAATTCATGTTAGAGTGCGGAGTCACACTCACCAGGGTGCCATCAAGTGTCCGAAGAGCACTTATCTTGGTCGCCTCGGAGGAATCCGCCACATTCGCCAGAAGGCTCCCGTCCGAGAAACGGGTGTGCTGATCTTGGTTTGGTCGCTTACCGAAGCAGCAGCCCCCGCGGATAGAGGAGCCCCGAGTCTTTTTAGTATTTTTTTTTGTTCTTTTTCTTTTTAGGAGAGGAGGGCGGGGAATGAACCAACTTCTCTCCTCCGCCAGCAGGAGCCCCCAGGCCAGATGGACCGGCCTTAGCCAGGTCCATCTCCGAAATGGAGAAGGTCCTGGCAGTTGTAGGGGCACCGGTCGGAAGAGATCTCTCCCCTCCTCGTACTGCCTCGGAAAGCCTAGCGTTTGAGGAGGACCTTGCATAGGGGTGGATTCGGGTTCGGTGCTTGGCGCTGAGCCCGGATTCCCTCCCATGGAAGGCCCTATGGTTTGAGGTTGGGTTGCCTCAAGGACCATGTGTATCTCAGGGGAAGCCTCCAGTTGCCCCCCCCCTCGGACATCCAAGGTCCCGTTGGCAGCACTGTCACAAGTCAAGTCTGGGGAGGCACAGGCCTTGACCCAGTCAAGTTCAATATTCTTGCCAGCAGGTATTTTGAGGGAAGCAACCGAAGCGACCTGACTTCCCTCTCCTCTCTAAGGGGGTTTGCTCTACCAAGCCCCTTCAATGGGGAGCGGTCGGATATGGGCTGCCTGCTGGCGTTCTTGGCAGTCCCCTTGGAAAGAAAAGGGGGGACTGCGGCTAGGAAGAGGGAGGTGCCTGAAAGCACCTCCAGAAAAGGGGGTGAGGGGGAGTCCCCAACACTCGTAGGCAAAGGAGAGGAGTAAGCCTCCTCACCAGTTAGAGAAATTTGGAGGGTCCCCTGTGCAAGCACAGGGGTGGGACCTCCTTTTTTTGTGGAGCTGCCCGAGGGCGGCCCTGATGATGGAACAGGGGAAATTGAGGGGAGATTTTTTAATTCAACATCAGTGGGCATGGTGACCCTTTTTTTATTACGGGAAGCAATAGCTCATCACCCCTCGCAGTAGCCCACTCTGCAAGGGGTGCTTAAGGGCCTGGCAGAGCCAGGTGCTGCCATTTAAGGCCACCCCTCCCACCTGGTGACCTGACAGCCCTTCAGCATTGTGGCTCCACCTTGGGCACAACGTAAAATTGATAGTGTGTGAAGAGAAAAGGAAAAGGGATGTAAGGAAGATATGGGTGGGGATGAAGCAGGTTGTTAAAAACCCACCATCCAAACCGGAGCTCAGGGGTTAAGGAACATTGTCCCCTCCCCCCTCATCCTCAATCCGGGACAGTTAGCTGTGAAGGTCAGCATCTACCCTGTGAAATTAGAGAGGTTGTATGAAAAGCAAGGAAACCGGGGGAAACACAAGTGTTTTAAAGGAAGGGTAAGAGGCTAAGTTGGGGTTGGATGGGGTGCTGAATCCCATCAGCATAGCGGCCAGGATGGCACATTATCACGCCTCCGGGCCTGATAATATTCATTCTAGGATAGTTAAAGAAGGGGTAGAAAGTATCTCAATAGCTAGGTCACTGGAATTCAAATATAAGGGTGAATTCAAATATAAAAGTTTAGAGCCTGTTCTCAGAATTGGTCAAAAATTGCCTGCAAATAAACCCAACAAGCCTCCCAAACATCCCTCATCTGATTAATCAAAAATTTACTTGTAATTCTCACTGCTTAAATGCAGCCTCAAGATTAGTTAAAAATTATCTACAGAATTCAAATAATCCCAGTAAAGCATCCAAAATATCCCTTACCTACGGTGCTGACATAACAGACCAAAAAAAAAAGGGAAAATTCTACAACTTTCTCAAGTAGACATTTGCACAAACTTTGATTTATGTTTGGCATGAGGAAAAAATAAACCTAAATAAAGAATGGAATCCATAAGTACACATGCAGATCGGCCATGGATCTCTATAACATAAAAAAAAGGATGAGAAAACTCTCAAATGTTATCCCAATCAGAGTATACAATATCCCAGAAAGCCACTACCCTGATTTAATATGCATCCATAAGATTTTTATACAAGACCTTTAAACATAGAAGTACAAATAACAACTTGGCTATAAAAATACATATACACAGGGAAAATCAGTATATTTATATATGCTCTTCCCTCATATAATAGTCTAGCTTTCCTTTGAATGATGTCAAAATAGAGAATCAATGACTCTATTAATAAAATTTCCGCAAATCTAGCCTGCATCTATATATTTTTTCCAGGCAGTGGCTCTTTGTCCTATCACCAGTCTAAAAAAAAATAATCTCATTCTAACCTCTGCAGTTTTCAACATACCTGGATATTTTAAGCCAGCAATTGAAATACACAGTTACAATAAATCTTGCTCTATTATCCCCATTTCTTTGCATGACTGATTGCCATGTCTAACTCCTTGATCAAATCACTTTCTCTCTCCTTCATCCCTTGTTGGATGGAGCTGAGATCAATGGTGGTCCTACCGGGTAATGCTAGCATTATGCTGATAGTAGCTGTAAGCAATGCTGGCACCATATTGGGTGGGTCAGTTAGAGACTAGCTGTTATTACATACTGGCCTGACATGGAACACACTATTGATCTAGTGCTTTTTGATTAGTCAAACTGGCTCACATTGGGATCTGTCAACTTAATCAATTGGATTAAATTTACAAAGAAATAATTTTTTTTTGTATTCCTAACTGGTCTCAACAAGGCCGATCAAATATGAAGGGGTTGTGAGAGAAACTGCTGAGGAAATAGTTGAGATACTAAATGGTCATTTTGCAACAGTATTTACAAAGGAAAAACTAAATAGTCTTATGTATAGTACTCATGGGTTAGGGAAAGAGGTATTTACTACCATAAGTGTGGATTGGAGGACGATAAAAGGACTAATAGGATAGTTAAAGAAGAGGTAGAAAGTATCTCAATAGCTAGGTCACTGGAATATGGAGAAATACCCGATGATTGGAAGAGAGCGAATGTAGTCCCCATTTTCAAGAAGGGTAATAAAGAGGATCCAAATAACTTTAGACCGGTTAGCCTAACTCCTGTAGTCTGTAAAATTCTTGAGAAAATAGTTAAAAAAGGGATTTGCAAACAACTAGAGAGGGAGGGGTTAATCAGCGATGCTCAGCATGGGTTTAGATTAGGTAGATCATGTTTGACTAATTTACTAGACTTTCTGGAGTTCGTAACAAATCAAGTAGATAAGGGAGAGAATGTAGATGTAATTTACTCAGATTTTAGTAAAGCATTTGATAAGGTACCACATAGGAGACTAGTTCATAAATTAAAAATGATTGGGATATGTGGGGGTGTTTCAAATTGGATAGTTGAGTGGCTGAAAGACAGGAAGCAAAGGGTAGTGCTAAATGGTTAAAAGTCAGAGTGGAGGGATGTTATCAGTGGGGTTCCTCAGGGATCAGTTCTCGGTCCATTATTATTTTTCATCTATATAAACGATCTTGGGGAGGCAGTTAATAATAAAGTGTCAATTTTTGCAGATGATACCAAATTAGCAGCTGTAGTTAAAGATATTGATGATAATTTTAAAGTGCAGGGGGATTTAAATAAATTGTTATCCTGGGCACATAAGTGGCAAATGACTTTCAACCTTGATAAGTGCAATGTTATTAACATGGGAAAAGATAATAGAGAATTTAACTATGAAATGGATGGGTATTGGTTGAGCTCGGGAGAGGATGAGAAAGATCTAGGAGTAGTAATAAATAAGTCATTAAAGTTTTCTAAGCAGTGTATTAGAGCAAGAAATAGGGCAAATAGAGTGCTGGGTTTCATTAAGAGAAATGTCAGTTACAAAAGTAAGGAGGTTATTCTTAAACTCTATAACTCTTATGTTAGGCCACATCTAGAGTACTGTATACAGGCATGGTCCCCACATTTTAGACACGATATTAACCTTCTTGAGTCAGTGCAATGGAGGGAAACAAAGATTATTCCTTCCATGAGGCACCTTGAATATATAGATAGACTGAGGGTATTAAATATGTTCTCATTCGAAAGGAGGTGTGTGAGAGGGGATATGATTGAGCTCTTTAAAAATTTTTCTGGTCTAGATAAATTGGATGTTAGCAAGTTTTTTGAGTTAGATGATGGAAATCAGACTAGAGGTCACCACTTGAAAATTAAAAAGCAAGGGTGTAGGTTGGATTTAAGAAAATATTTCTTCACCAATAGAGTGGTAGACTTCTGGAACAAATTGCCATGGAGGGTAGTAGGTAGTCCAAATTTAAATGTATTTAAGAGTAGGTTGGATGAGTTTATGGGGAGGGAAAGTTGTGATGGTTCCTAAGTTTTGTATATATTAATATTGTTTGTATATATCTATAGCTGCATGATTTAGTTCTTGACAAGCTTTGATTGGTGATACCCTTGTTTCTGGACACAATCCTCTGGATCTAGTTTTCTTGGGAGTTTGGGTGCCTTAAAAAAGAGGCTGTTTGACTCGGATGACCTATGATTGGCCCTTGTGGCTTTTGTCATCCGTTATATTATATTGTGGGGGACTTTGATTTTGTCTTCCCCTGGCGATGGTGCTTTTTGTGGGTGGATTTTGACGGATGCGGATGACCTTTGATAGGCCCTTGAGGCTTTTGTCATCGGTGAAATTATGTTATATTATGTTATGTTATGTGTGGAGGCCTTCTAATTTTATGAGTTTTTATCAGGCTGGAATGAAAATAAATGTCAGATTTTCTAGAATAAAGTTTTATAGATCATTTATTAAAGTAGTGCTACAATGAGAAATTTATACCTTTTTCTTGCAGATTATAAAAATATTGTTCATAATCTTCTTCAATATTCCCCCCTATGTACTCCCATCTAAAGATCACATTAGACATATTTAATTCTACAAGAATTAATGGATTTTGCACAGCGGCAAAATCCATTCAGAGCACTTATGGGGAGATGCAGTATATGAAAGAAGTTTCGTGAGGTGGTTTTCCAGCTTCTGAAGTGGGGATTTCAGTTTAAAAGATGGACCAAAAGAACTTGATTAAGAAGAGTTGGAAGCTGTTGTCACAAGAAATCCTGCTACACCTTCAATGGAACTTGTAGAACAATTTATTGCAACCCATACTGTTCTACACCAACTGAAAAGGATTCACAAGGTTCATTATTGCAAAATGAGTCTCGCACAAATTTTCCATGGGAAATCTCCAAAAGCATGTTGCTTGTTATGCCAATGCTTTCACAACACTTTAAGGCACCGTTTTGAGGCAGGAAGTAGAATTTTTCAACAACTAATAGGAGGACTTCATCCCTCAAAAGATCATGTTAAGTGTATGGTGGGATATTAAACTAATTGTCGATTACAAACTGTTAGACAACAATCCAATAATAAATGTTAATCTTTACTGCAATCAACTTGTTCAAGAGAAGGAGTTGTCATCCAATGCCCATCCTCGCACTGCTTGAATGACCAAAGATCTCATGGAGGAGCTCGGTTGGGAAATATCGCTTCATCCTCCATATTCTCCTAACCTTGTTCCTTACTTGTTTAGGGGAGTACTACAGAACCATTTGGATGGCCTTAAGTTGATATCAAGAGAAAAGGTTGAAAACAAGTTGGGATACATATTTTGCATCAAAACCTAAAGAATTTTACAAGTGTGGCATTAATATGCTTGTTGACAAAATCAGGTTCTAGGAAGCAATATAGCTTATGTTTATATTTTCATAGCCATAAGTTTTTTTCATTTTTAATAAACAGTGCTCGATAAAAGTTTAGGCAAGGTGAGCAGGGGTGGACTAAACTTATCTCTAAAAAGGGATGGTATAGATGAGGGTGATTTAATTTAGTCAGAAGTTTGGGCCAGCTGCATGATGTCACTACATCCCTCAGTTTGTGACTGGGTTTTTTGTAGTTTGGGAGTGTTTGTGGCTTTATTATGGGAAAAGCAAGGCAGTTATCATCTGAAACTATTGCCCAGATTATCGCTCTCAAGGAGGCCGGTAAGCAAACTAAAGAAATAGCCAGCCGACCAATTTAAAATAAGTAATCATGTTGTGAGGCATTACGTTGCTAGGTGGAGGGAGGGAGGGTGTGATGTCAAAAAACCCCAGAAAGAGCGGTTTGGTAGGCCTCATAAGACCTCTAGGCGTGTTGATAATGTTAAGAGAGACCTAGAGAAGTGTCCTTGTATTTCAGCCCGTAAAATTCAGGAAAATAATAGTGGTCTGTTCAGTGAGGTGTCTGTGCGCACTCTTAGTTGATGTGTTCATGAGCTTGGTTACACAAGACACCGGCCTGTCAAGAAACTGATTCTCACCTGTGTGCAGAAGGCTTGTAGGGTCGCTTATGCTCTGAAATATCTTCAGTGGGATGATGCTGACTGGCTTGACGTGCTTTGGTCTGATGAAGCAACGTTCACAGTGACTGAAGGGAGGGGTGGTAACGTGTATCGGAATCATGGCAGTAAGCCCCTTGATCCACACTACTTTTGTGGAACCATGAAACACCCCAGTTCCTTAATGGCATGAGGTTGTTTCTCAGGGAGGGGCTTGTTGTGTTGCCTACCAACATTAAAGTCAACCAGTACATTGATTATGAGCTGCTAAATGAACATCTGGAGGAATGCTTTGAGTTAACAATCGCAAGTGTATTCCAACAGGATGGTGCCCCCTGCCACACTGCCAAATCTGTTATAACCTCGCTTAAAGACTGTGAGATTAAGTTCATTGAGGATTGGCCTGGTAACAGTCCAGATTTAAACCTGATTGAGTACCTTTGGCAGGTGGTTAAACACGAGTTACAAGGGAAGGATGTGAGCACTCTCCCCAAGCTAGAGAAAGAAATTAGGGCTTGTTGGGATGCTATACCTACCCAGAAGTTACATGATCTTGCTATGTCCATACCATGACGCCGGCACCCGGCCTAAACTTTTGTCAAGCACTGTGTACCCTAAAATCGGACATCAGCTTCGTTTCAACCTGATATCATACATGTTCAACCCATTCTTGACTTTGCTTCTGTAGTATGGAATACAGTGGATTCTGTATACTATGACCAGCTGCCAATTAGGACCAAATGCAAAGCTCCCAACTCATACATATTTTATTGCAGAAAATTTACTGTTTAATATGACCGGCTGCCAACTAAGACCATACAAAAATCATAGTTCATGCTGATTTACCCTAAGCCAATTATGCCAATTATAACCAGTCACATTCAGGGCTGCCACTGAGAATGTAACTTTATCCTAAGATTTACTTACCTTCAAAAAAAATTCCAAAATTAAACAAAAAAATCTCAAGACTTCAAAAAGTAACAAAAGGCAAAGAAAATAAAGTACATATTAGCAAGGGAGCATTTCCCATATCTACAAAGTTTTACAATTTACATTAGTTAAATGAGCTTAAATTTTCTGAATGCATATCAAAATTAAGGGTTCTCTATACATTACAAAAACTAGTTAAGATGTCAAAACTGGGTCATGCATGCAGTGAATAGTAGTATATGCAGGTAGTGATTAGATATTGTACCTTTTAAAGTAGCCTCCCTTCTCTGTTTTCTGTATTGTGGCTTCACAGAAAATGGGTTAGATTTTGCTAAGAAAGACCAGCCACTAAAAAAGACCAAATTAGGTTGTCGAAACATGGTCACACTTCCCGGAATCCACTGTACTGGCTTTCTCTGTAGAAGGTGGACTAAGAGGTTCCATGGTTTTAATCAGTTTTCTTATAGTGAGGGACTTTCCGAGTTGGATTTGTTTTCTGCCAAAGGTAGGTTGATGAGGAGTGATTTGATCACAGTCTGAAAGATACATTGTCTGTCCTCCTCTTGATGGCATTTTAACCCATGATCTATGCAGAGTAACCTGTGGACATTCTCAAGCTTTTTCTCAACAGATCTTCCACTATGACTAGATTTAGAATATTTCAGCTGTAGAATGGTTTGCCTGAGATTGTTGTCTCTGATCTCAGTTTGGATTTGTTTAAGAGCCAACTTGCACTTAATTATGGTGTGTTTGGGAGTTGCATTAACCAGTCATTTTTTTAACTTATTTTTCTCATCTTCATCTTTCTGACTGGGGACACCCCTGCACACTGATGAGGGTTGTCCCCTAAAAGAAAACCATATAACACCAGATTGCCAACAGAATTCAAGCTTTTTGATGATGCAATGAGAAACATTGGTTGTAGAAATGTATGAAACAAAAAATTCTTTCCTATTTGTCCAAATGTAGCAAAAGATTGGCTGCTTTTGGGAGCAAGTTTCCTTTTTTGTTAGCTTAAGTTTGAGGGGATTCATTTTGAAGAAGTTATGTCAGGTCTACCCTATTTTTTTTTTTACTAGTTCTCAATAATAGAAAAAAAGGAGCCTTTTTTTTTAATACAACTGAAAAGCACAAAAAAGACCCATGAGATAATGGAAATAAGTGGTAGGTAGAGAGGAGTGGAAGTACCAGGTAGCTTATATGGGATAGAAATGATAAACTACAGGGTTAGGGAATTAGAGAAGTTGCAAAACATGGATAGGAGGATGAGTCTGAGGATCACTGATTTTGCTAGAAGCTATCCAGGGGCAGATGGGGTGGAGTACTTTTAGAGTGCTGGCTTTTTCAAGGATTTAGTGTAGTACTCTCTATCATTTCCTTGGTGTTAGACAAAACCTGTGAGTACTTTAGGTCCTCCGTCCCCGCTTAATCGAGTTAAGTGGAATTATATTTTGAGAGTATGTAATTATAAATAGATTATTAGATTTTTGCGCCCCAACTATCACTACCATTTCAAAATGACAATATGCATTGCTGCCAAATATTAGTAAAAAATTCCTCAGCCTCCTGATCACTTACAAGAGCTTACCTGTCTATATTTCTATAATTAAAATCACCCATTATGCACATATTCTCACTTCTACATGCACATTCTATCTCCTGCCAAAGAGGACACAAAGTTTCTTTACTAAGACTTAGTGGTCTATATAATAAACCTATGACATGTTTATTCTTTTCCTCCTTAACATCTAGCCATAATGAGTCTGTATTAACATTGAGGTAAACTTTCAGCAAAGTTTAAGACGAGCTTCTTTCTGCTGATTATTGTTTTGTTTTTTTCTAGGCAAAATGTATTGGAACTTGTGTTTTTATGTTTCATTCAACATGCATGAATATATAGTTTATATCCAAGTTCAAATTTGATGGCATTGTTTTTGTTTGTAGCTAAAGAGCACAAGAATTAGCTAAAGACTCAAATAAATAATAAAAATAAGCATGCTATCAGTCCCGGAGACCAGCTTTTAGGCAAAGGGTAAATCTTTTGCAAAACCAGTCTGTTCATGATGCATGCATTTTAAGCATGTAAAATTACAATCAGGTTGTATCTCAAAGGGCTTATGAGCACAGGGCATTGTCAAAGGGATGAGTTTATAGTTGCCTAAAAATTTGAATAATTGATCATGGTCACTAACACAGATAGCTTGGCATAATTTGGGGGACAAAGTTCACAGATCTAAACCATTATGAAAACTGAGTCAAGATTTGGCTTATGGGTCATTCTACGTGAAGTGTACACACTTTTTGGCAAAATCTCGAAGCTAGGTCATGGATTTTAAGGATTTTTGCATGCAAGTTGGGTCTGGTGAGATAACATCACATATCAATTTTTATGGCTCTAGGTCACCCATGGCCATTTTTATGGCCAGGTCAATTTTTGGTCAAACTGGTTGACCAAAAAAATTTGGCTAAAGTTAACCAATCAGAATGACTTTGGTACCAAAATGCTCAGGAGAAAAAGATCTTTCAAATGAGTTGAATAATGACATTCCTAGGAGAATTTTTGCCACGATGGGCCTTTTTTTAACTCTTTGACCTTTGACCCTGTCCAAAGAGCAACTTCGATCCTCCCCCCAAAATTTCTAAAGTTAGATCTATTTATCCTCCATAGCTCCAGGAAAAATAAAAATGGTATCTCTATGGGCATTTAATACCATCAGGTGGGTGGTATTTTGGTGGTTTATGACATCAGACAGTGTTAGTAAATAGTGATTTTGAGAAAGTTTGATGTATTTTGACACGGTCATCATATTTCAGTCTTTCCAAACACAACATCTCCCCCTTCCTAGGCTGCCCTGCCCTTTTTCAGTCTTAGATTCATTAAAACAAGAGATTATTTTTTATCATTTCAGAAATGTGAGACAAACAATATAATACCTTTTAAATATTACAAATTTACAATTTTTTTACCTATACAAAATGTTATTTAATACAAAACAGGAAGCTCCTGATTCTCATTGTAAGATTGGGATATAATACTTATTTGGGTGTGTAGTTTTTCTTGTATTTATTTAATACACCAATCACTGTAATAAATACATTAGTGATTAATACTTTTGGGGAAGATATCTGGCAGCAATCCTGAGCAAGAATTTTTTTTGGGGTGAGTTTTAACTTTTTCCTTAGTAAATTTCTGAGAGTATGGCTTTTTGTATAGATGGTGAGAGCATGCCGTTTGAAAGTAGTGTGTATGTGGTGTGTGATGCATGTGGAGTTGAAAGGAGAGTGAATGTAACTGAATGCTGTGTGTGTTTTCTGGAAGGGGAGGTTAGGAGGTTAAGTGGGGAATGTAAGAAGTTGAATGATCTGGTGTTTGAGGTGAGAAGAGATGCAAGTGTGCGATTGAAGGGTGAGATTAGTGCTAAGAGGGTGGAAGATAGGGCTAGGACTGGGAACAGTGTGGAAGTTGTGAGTGATGATGAATGGTGGGTGAAAATGGATAGGATAGATAAGTTAGGACAGGTTAGGTGTGTGAATGAGAGGGACATAGAACCTGTTAGGTTGACTAACAGATTCAATCTCCTGAGAGAGGAAGAGTGTGAAAGTGATTTGCTTGGTGTGATTGTGGATGAAAGCAGGATGGGTGGTAGTGTGACTGAGAGCAAGAGGGAGGGTAATGTTAGGCCAAGACAGAATAGGAGAATGACTGAGGTGCTAGTGATGGGTGACTCTCAGATTAGGTATTTAGATAGGAAGTTGAGTGATAGCAAGTGGAAGGGAATGAGAGTTTGTCTGCCGGGTGCTGGTGTAGGTGACGTTTGTGAGAGGTATGATAGGCTGGTTTCTGGGTGTGAGAGGGATGCAGTTGTGATTACGCATGTGGGGGTGAATGATGTAAAGAAGATGGGTACATGTGAGTTACGTGAGCAGTATAAAAGGTTAGTTGAAAGGATGAGTAAAAGCAGGGTAAAAGGTGTTGTTTCTGGTGTGCTTCCGAGATTGGATGTGGGGGTAGAATGGTTGTCGCGTGCAATTGGTTTGAATGAATTTGTGAAAGGACTGTGTGAGGAGTTAGGATTGGTGTTTGTAGATGTCTGGGGAGGGTTTTACGGGAATAGGAGGTTGTATGCGATGGATGGGCTCCATCTTAGTCGGGCAGGTGTTGAGGTTCTATGGGGGGAGCTGGATAGTGTGATTAGGTCCTTACAGGTGGGAAACTAGAAGCTGTTAGAGGTAAGGGAATAACAGGAATAGAGGGCAGGTGTAGGAAATGGAAGGGATGCAGAGATAGAGGAGTAGCTAGGGGAGAGGGCATACTGATGCGTTATAGGGGGACTAATGCACAAGTGAATGAGCAGATAACTAGGAATAAAAAAGCACAATGCAATGAAGATGGGAATAATAAAAAAAAACTTAAAAATATACTACACAAATGGTCGGAGTATAAGGAATAAGATAGATCTCTTAAGAGCGTTAGCGAGTGAAGAGAATTTTGATATAATTGCAATAACAGAGTCATGGCTTGATTTAGCAGGTAATCACTTTAAACCTGAGGTTGAGATTGAGGGCTTTAACATGTTCCATACAGATAGGAATAGGAAGAGAGGAGGAGGGGTTATTATTTATATTAAAGATAATCTCCAGTGTTGTGTAAACAGTACAATTAAATTAGATGATAACACAGAGTCATTATGGCTAAATGTAAAGGAAGGTAAAAACAAGCTTGTCATAGGATTATTATACAGACCACCAAATCTTAGTAAGGAAGCTTCAAATCTTCTGTGGCAGGAGATTGAACGGGCATGTAGAAGTAAGCATGTGTGTATAATGGGTGATTTTAATTACAGAAATATAGACTGGGAAGCTCTTGTGGGTGATCAGGAGGCTGAGGAATTTTTGAATGTTGTCCAAGATAATTTTCTGAGGCAGATTATTAACAAACCCACTAGAGGTAATAATATACTGGATTTAGTTCTGACAAATAGGGAAGAAGTTATTAAGGATACTGAGATTGGAGGAAATTTGGGTAATAGTGACCATTGTGAAATTAGATTCAAGATGAAATGGAATGGTATTGATACTAGCATGAACAATGTTAAAATTCCTGACTTTACAAGAGCAAATTATAATGGGCTAAGGACTTACCTGGAGGCAGTTGTACAGAAACCAGGCAATGAAATCAATTCAGGAATAGATTCAATGATATCAGTTAGTGGAGACAATAATCACCAGGAGGTAGAGATTACAATTGAAGAGGAGTATGAAAGAATAATTGAGCAATTAATTACAGGTCAGATGATTAACATTCCATATAAGGAGATTAGGACTAAAAATAATGACCCAAAATGGATGACAGATAAAATTAAGCATTATATTGGCATTAAAAAGGGCATTTATAAAAAAATAAAAAATGGAGAGGATCACTTAAGGCAGATATAATGAACTAGCAAGAGATGTTAAAAAGTTAGTTAGAGTAGCAAGGAGAAATTATGAAATTAAAGTGGCAAATAGGGCAAAGGAAGATCCTAAAAGTTTTTATCAATTATACAAAACTAAGGTTAGAGATAAAATAGGCCCACTTATGGAGAATTAGTGAGTGATAGGGACTCAATGGCTCGAATGCTAAATGACTTTTTTCTCTCAGTATTTACACCTGAGGATACTCTAAATATAGCTGAGGTGTCAATGATCTTTCAGGGTAATGATGAAGAGAAATTAAAGGATATCTTGATCACAAAGGAGATAGTGACAAAGGAAATTGATAAAATCAAAAGTAGTAAAGCACCCGGTCCTGATGAGCTCTTTCCTAGAATTTTGAAAGAATGTAAAGATGTGTTAAGTGAGCCCCTAGCATGCATCTTTAGAAAATCATTGGAGAGTGGCATTGTGCCAGTGGCATGGAAGAAAGCCAATGTGATACCTATATTTAAGAAAGGGGATAAAACAAATATGTCTAATTACAGACCAGTAAGTTTGACATCAGTGGTAGGGAAAATGATGGAATCTATTACAGCAAGGAATATTAGAGATCCCTTGGATAAGCATAAGTTGATAAAAGAATCACAGCATGGCTTTAGTAAGGGTAAATCCTGTCTCACTAATTTGCTGTCTTTTTATAGTAAGGTGTATGAAGCAGCAGATAATGATGAAAACTATGATATTTTATACTTGGACTTTAGTAAGGCTTTTGATCGAGTGCCACACTTACGGCTTCTGAGCAAAGTTAAAGCACACGGGATCGACGGCAGTATATTTAGGTGGATTCAGTCATGGCTTGGTGACAGACAGCAAAGAGTTAGTATAGATGGAGTTAAATCTGAGTGGGGGTGTGTTAGCAGTGGAGTTCCGCAAGGATCTGTTTTGGGTCCTTTGCTATTCTTAATTTATATTAATGATCTTGACATAGGTATAAGTAGTGACCTGAGTAAATTTGCTGATGATACTAAGCTAGGTAGGGCCATTAGGGCTGATTCTGATGCTGTTGTAATGCAAGAGGTATTGACTATTCTGTCCAATTGGGCCGAGAAATGGCAAATGAAGTTTAACATAGACAAATGTAGTGTACTTAGTATAGGTAGAAATAATCCATTGAATAGTTATAAATTAAATGGGAGAATTTTAGGGAGGACCGATTGTGAGAGGGACTTGGGTATTTTGGTAAGTTCAGACCTTCGTCCTAGAAAGCAATGCCTAAATGCTAAGAATAAAGCTAATAGGATATTGGGATTCATTAGGAGGAGTGTAAGCAATAAGAGTGCTGAAGTCATTCTAAAACTGTATCTGGCGCTAGTTAGGCCTCATCTAGACTATGCAGTACAATTTTGGTCACCATATTATAGGAAGGATATTGATTTGCTTGAGTCTGTGCAGAGAAGGATGACAAAGATGATTGGTGGGCTAAGGAACTTACCTTATGGTGAAAGGCTCAGAAAACTAAATCTACATACATTGGAAAGGAGAAGAGTCAGAGGGGAATTGATTGAAGTCTTCAAATGGGTAAAAGGATATAATAAAGGGGATCTGGGTAAGGTTCTTATAATTAGTGAACATGACAGGACACGTAGCAATGGGTTTAAGATTGGGAGGAATTGATTTACAAATCGTGTGGTAGATGAATGGAATAGGCTCACTAGACATGTGATAGAAGCCTCCTCTCTGGGTAGTTTTAAGAATAGATTAGATAAATATATGGATGAAGCTGCTAGATGGGACTGACTTTTTTTTCTTTTTTTTTTATGTACATATGTATATATTTTTCTAAGGAGTGGGGAGATTATATTTTGCGGTTGCATGAATGGACATAATCCTCTGGATGCATTTTATGTATATTGTAGATTAGATCTGACCAACTTCTGTAAAGGGTGACAATGTTGATGACTTTTCTCTGGTAAGAAATCTTTTGTGTGTTGACTGGAACAGGAGCTGCCAAGTGTAGGCCATGAATGGTCTTTTGCAGTCTCCTTCTTTTCTTATGTTCTTATTCATTTGAGCAGAGCCATCAATTACTTTGTTTGTTGCATCAGACTCCTTCTTGCTAATTGTGTAGCTTCTTCCTGTTGCAGTTTTTGGTTCTACTGACACCAAAATGTCAGAGATGTCCATAGTACAGTCACTTCTTGTGACTCTGGAAAAGCTTCGGTTATGCAAGCAAGCCACCAATGTCCATCGTAAGTCACAGTAACATTGCCTGCAAGTTTTCCATTGAACACTGGACATGAAATATTTTTTGTGACTAATTCTAATCTAAAAGTCTCACAGAGACTAAATGGGCGAATTTGGAGGCTCCTTTGATATTGGAATGAAAGAATGAAGTCTTTATGTGCCTGGAATAGTTTTGGTCGCAGGTGTGGTTTTCAAAAGTTCTTCCTCCTGTTCATATTCCTTTTGGGTTCCATATCCAAACTTCATATTCCCAAGAGTTTCAGCGAATACAAACAAATCTCTTGTGATACAATCTGTTTGTCATAGGGTCTTCTCAAGCTCGCTTTAGTAGCTTCCCTTTTGATGCTGCCACCTACGCCATCTGATGGGCCCTTCCCATGGCTAGTGGCAAAAAAATGCCACTCCACTTCTATGCCATATTTCCTCGATGAGTTGTCCTCAACAACGAGCTAACCCTCAAAATAAGCTAGAATCGTATCCGCAACATTTACTGTATAGTGAGTATTAACTAAATTTGATTCACTTTCTAAGTAATAAAACTTCTTAAAAAAATTTGGTAAACCTGAAGATCGGCGGCGTGACCAATAGGACGCAAAATATTTCGGCCCTGTTCCAATATGTTTCACCTTTTTTGAGGAAATTCAAGGGGACTGCTCATAGGCAAGATATCACTGTGGGGAGACCCCCCTATGCTGATCCTGAGTTTTATCCATTGGTGGGGGTCTGGGGGGCATAACCCACCAGTATATAATCATAATTGGGTAATACTTCAGTTTAGGGGTGCACAATAGGGGCACTGTCTCTGGGCTACAATCAACATCAAATGGTAGCTTCAAAGGGGCCCAATCACGGCGTTGTATTTGTTTTGTTATTTTGTTTTTCCTTTCTTCTTTATTAAATGCCTGTACTTCTACTTAATTATATTATTTAGTAATGCATTAATTTTTTTTATAATTACTAATGTATTAAACTTTGTATGTTTCTTTAACTATTTTTGTGAAACTAAACCATTAATTTCACACACTGGCAACCCTGAAATGGAGCAGTTAAAAGAGTGCGATACCTGTGAATACGGTTTGTTCAACTTCAAAGCGACTTGTGTTAATTTCTCTGTCAATTTAAGAGACTTTTCTATAGATCGTGGTCTCATTAAAAAAAAGTGCAGCTCAATTATAATAGTGAAAGGTGGAGATAGGGTAAACCTGAAGATCTGGGTAATACTTCAGATTTGGGGCACATGGTAGGTGGCGCTGTTAGTAGGCTACAATATATCTCTTATGACGTCAGACGGTAGCTTCAGATGTGACCAATCACGGCGTTATATTTTTTTGTTGTTTTGGAGATTTGTAATTTTTAGTCTGTATTATTTACTAAATATCTGCGCCTCTGCTCGTTTATAGTTTTTTCTAAGTTAGGTAATGTCTCTTGATGTCTTTTATTGTTTTGTTTTTTTGTTTCACAGTGAACGATAACAGCTTCTTACTGGCAACGTCGTAGCTATAAATAGAATCCACTTAGCATTTGTTTCTGTTTCGTGCTCTAGTTGTGCTTCTTCATTATTCAAATTCTGGTTTATTTTGCATGACCGCGAAAAACTTTTAGATTATTTAGAGGCGCATAAACTAATCAAAAAACCTATAAATGTATTGTTTGTCATTAGGTTGGGTTTTTCTGCCAGTAAAAAGCTGTTGGGGGGGGGAAATAAACAGTAAATTTGAGGGGACTGCTTAGGGGGGAGATATCACTGAAGGGGGGACCCCCGTGCGATGATTCTAAGTTTCAATCAATTGTAGAGGGGAGGGGGTCTGGAGTACTTGTATACAAAAAAATATAATGCCGTAATTGTTCACATCTGACGTTATAAGACATATATTGTAGCCTATAAACAGCGCCACCTACCATGCACCCCGAAAATGAAGTTTTTCCAAGATCTGCATCACACGCACAACTCCGCAGCTCTGGAAGGGGATCGCCCTGAGACTTAACATAATTACACGGATGACAAAAGCCACAAGGGCCTATCAAAGGTCATCCGCCTCCATCAAAACCCACCCACAAAAAGCACCATCACCAGGGGAAGACAAAATCAAAGTCCCCCACAATATAATATAACGGATGACAAAAGCCACAAGGGTTTATCATAGGTCATCCGAGTCAAGCGGCCTCTTTTTCAAGGCACCCAAACTCCCAGGAAAACTACATCCAGAGGATTGCATCCAGAAACAAGGGTATCACCAATCAAGGCTTGTCAAGAACTAAATCATGCAGCTATAGATATATACAAACAATATTAATATATACAAAACTTAGGAACCATCACAACCTTCCCTTCCCATAAACTCATCCAACCTACTCTTAAATACATTTAGATTTGGACTACCTACTACCCTCTGCGGCAATTTGTTCCAGAAGTCTACCACTCTATTGGTGAAAAAATATTTTCTTAAATCCAACCTACACCCTTGCTTTTTAATTTTCAAGTGGTGACCTCTAGTCCGATTTCCATCATCTAACTCAAAAAACTTGCTAACATCCAATTTATCTATCCCGGAAAAATTTTTAAAGAGCTCAATCATATCCCCTCAAATCAATCAATTGGGGAGTCTGGGGGGCACAGACCCCCAGTATATAATTGTAATTGTTTATAGAATAATGTTCTCACATTTTTGTTTTTTTTTAACAAATCGTTTCTGCGCGTCTGAACGAAACATAAAAGCAACTATCCTGATAGATTTTGGCTGAAATCTATTTCCAAAGTAACTAAAAAAATTTTAATTTTTGGCAGCGATATCATCTTTGTTATTTCAATCAACATGCCATCGGCTCTGCACGTTTAGCAAAATAATAAAGACGATAGTGTCACCTAATTTAGGTTATTTTTGCCACCAAATTAACATTTTTAATCACTTTCAAAATGAGGGGCTTCGCCTTTTGACATCTGACATCATAAGGCCCAAATTATAGCCCATAAAAAGTGACCCCTGTTGTGCACCCCTAAATTGAAGTATTACCCATAATTGTTTATAGAATAATGTTCGGTAAACATGAAGATCGGCGGCACGAATGATGGGACGCAAAATATTTTGTCCCTGTTCCAATATGTTTCACCATTTTAGAGTAAATTCAAAGGAACTGCTCATGGGGGGGTTTATCATTGCAGGAGGAGCCCTCTAGAATGATCCTGAGCACAGCCACCCAGTATATAATCATAATTGTTTATAGAATAATGTTCTAACGTATTTATTTAACCAAATGCACATGAATATGCATGCGCAGGTGAACAAAACATACATGCAAAAAAAAACACTTTTTCAGGCGCACCGCCGATCTTCATGTTTACTTAATATTCTAACATTTTTATTTAACCAAATGCACATGAATATTCATGTGTGGGTGAATGAAACATAAACGCAACTTACGAGTTGTTTCGGCTGAAAAAAAGGTAAGTATGGGCAGATGTGATTCTAGCTTATTTTGAGGGTCGGGTCATTGTTGAAGACAGCTCGTCGGGGGGATGGGCCTACGATGATCCTGAGATTTTAATCATTGGGGGGAAACTGGGGCACAGCCTCCCAGTATATAATCGGGGTAATTCTGAAGATCCATACCATGTGAGCTTTCCCGCTTGCATTCCCATAATATTTATTGCACCTCTCAAATGTTTTCACCCAACTGTGTGATTAACTTGTTTTATTACTTGTTCCTGAGGGCGAGCGTAGCGAGCAAGAGTTGGTGGGGTATGGATCTTCAGGTTTACCATAATCGGAAATTGCCATAAACTTCGTCCACATAGATTTCAGCTCAGAAAAGTAGTTAGGAAAAATAGCCCCAAATAAGCTAGGACTCGGATCCAGCCATACTCTACACAATTACCGGAAAAATTACAGTAAATATGTAGACGAGTGCCCGGCCGGGAAAAATTATTGGTAACACTTCAGATTCGGGGTGCACAGTAGATGGCGCTGTTAGTCGGCTACAGCATAAGAACATAAGAAAAGAAGGAGACTGCAAAAGACCATTCATGGCCTACACTTGGCAGCTCCTGTTCCATTCAACACACAAAAGATTTCTTACCAGAGAAAAGTCATCAACATTGTCACCCTTTACAGGAGTTCGTCAGATCTTTTATGACGTCAAATGGTAGCGTCAGATGTGAACAATATCGGCGTAAATTTTTTTGTATATGAGTATATACTAGGGGTCTGCGCCCCCCAAGACCCCCCCCCCAATTGATTAAAACTCAGTTTGATCGCAGGGTGGTCTCCTTGCAGTGATATCTCCTCCACGAGCAGTCCCCTTGAATTTACTGGGGGGGTTTTTCTCCCCAACAGCTTTTTATTGGCAGAAAAACCTAACCTAATAACAAACAATTCTTACTTTTATAGGTTTCTTGATTAGTTTATGCGCCTCTAAATAATCTAAAAGTTTTTTACGACCATACAAAGTAAAGCCGAATTCGAATAACAAAGAAGCACATGGAGAGCACAAAAACACAATAACGAAAGAAAAACGTTTGCAAAACGGGTCCTATTTATAAACTACGATGTTGCCAGTAAGAAGCTGTTATCGTTCGCAGTAAACAAAAAATATGAAAACAAAACAAAAAACAATAAAAGACATCAAGAAACCTTACCTAACTTAGAGAAAAAACTATAAACGAGCAGAGCGCAGATATTTAGTAAATAATAGACTAAAAGTTACAAATCCCCAAAACAATAAAAAAATATAACGCAGTGATTGTCACATCTGACGCTACCGTCTGACATCATAAGAGATATGCTGTAGCCCCAAATTGTAGCCGACTAACAGCATCATCTACCGTGCGCCTCAAATCTGAAGTATTACCAAATTATTTTGTGTAAATATTATCATTCACCCAAATCAATTATTTCTGACATCATACCCCACCCCAACCCCTATTATAATTCGCAAAATGATTAAAGGCGCTGACATGATGTAGTTAAAGCATTGGTAATACTTCAGATTCGGGCGCACGGTAGATGGCGCTGTTAGTCAGGTACAATTTTCGGCTACAGCATATCTCTTATGATGTCAGACGGTAGTGTCAGATGTGAACAATATCGGCGTTATATTTTTTTTTATTATTTGGGGGATTTGTAACTTTTAGTCTATTATTTACTAAATATCTGCGCTCTGCTCATTTATAGTTTTTTTCTAAGTTAGGTAAGGTTTCTTGATGTCTTATTGTTTTTTGTTTTGTTTTCGTATTTTTTTGTTTACAGCGAACGATAACAAGTTCTTACTGGCAACATCGTAGGTTATAAATAGGACCCATTTTGCAAATGTTTTTCTTTCATTATTGTTTTTGTGCTCTCCATGTGGTTCTTTGTTATTCAAATTCGGCTTTACTTTGTATGATCGCGAAAAACTTTTTGATTATCTAGAGGCGCATAAACTAATGAAGCAACCTATAAAAGTAAGAATTGTTTGTTATTAGGTTAGGTTTTTCTGCCAATAAAAAGCTGTTGGGGAGAAAAAAACCTCCAGTAAATTCAAGGGGACTGCTCATGGGAAAGATATCACTGCAGGGGGACCACCCTGCAATGATCCTGAGTTTCAATCAATTGGGGGGGTCTGGGGCTGCGCCCCCCAGTATATACTCATATACAAAAAAATATTACGCCGATATTGTTCACATCTGACGTCATAAGAGATATGCTGTAGCCCAAAATTGTAGCCGACTAACAGCGCCATCTACCATGCGCCCTTTATCTTAAGTGTTACCAAAGCATTCACCTCTGTAAATGTCACATTATAAAAATTAGGATTATATACTGGGGGGCTGTGCCCCCCAGACCCCCCCAATTTAATGAAACTAAGGATCATCATAGTGCGGTCCACGCATCGTGTTAACCCCCCCCCCCTCCCCACATGAGCCGTCCCCTATAAATGTACTCCAACAACGTGAAACATTTTGGAACACGGACGAAATAGTACATCTTATCGGCCGGGCCGCTCGTCTACATATTTACCCAAATTACACCTTTTCGAGCGCGCCGCAGAGCTTCAGGTTTACCAAAAATATAAATATAAATGAGTATACTGTATAATTGAGCCTACAAAGGATTTTTATTTTAGTTGACTAATCGAATTCTAACGTTAAATCAAAGTTTTTTTCGTTGAAGAGATTATGGGACACAAAAGAATCTAAAGGAATAATAATTGTAAGGTCTACTTACTACGTGCAGCTTCCACTAAGTTTTTTATTTCTTTGGTCAGGGATTTGATAGCTTGACTTGTCCTGTCTAATTCTTTCTCGTGACTCTGCAGCCTTTTTCTGAATTCTGGGCTGTCATTTAGGCAATCTTTAAATTCTATTGGCAGTAAAATCCCTGTAGAACTCATTTTGACCTACTATTTAGGAAATATTCCACTATAATAAACAAATCACGCAAACAGCACTTACACATCCCAACACTCACAAGTCTCTTGACACACTAACGAATATTTGTAATGTTTTGGTTTTCAATCCGAGTATAGGTGTTGAAGTCATTGGCTTCTTAATGAATATAGAGAATCTAGTGCTTTTATTAAAGATACTGGATACCTTTAAAGATATTTCTTTTAAGAAATTAGGTATTTATAGAGAGATAAAACACTTGTTGCGTATTTGAATTGTTGATATAAAAAGGAGTTAATTACATCGATAAAGCTAGCTTTACAGGCAACCAAATATAAAACAAGGAGAGATATAGTAGTAACTATGAATAAAAGAGAAAAATTATCTATATTTTGTATAAATTAAGTTAATGATCAGACGTAGAGAGTTTCAAACTGTCAGTATTTTAAGTGGAAACTAAAGAGTTGGCTTTTACATCTATGCGATAGAAAATACAGATTAATAAATTATTAACTTAGTTTGATCAAATAATTTTGATTATTTTCACTTTTTGTAGTATATTATAAATATTTTTTCCACCTTAATTGTATAGGGACACAAGAGAGATCAGGAAATATACAGTGAGATGGGAGTACGAAAAAATTGTTCATTTGAGGGTTATGATATTATGGTATTTGGTTATTAGTGGGATTGATTTTAGTTAATAAATCAGCCTAGATAGCTAATTGGAAACCATTACCATAAATTTGTTTAATTTGGATTGTATAGTCGTCTGCTAATATTTATTACCTGGTTCTATTACCTGGTAGGGCCCTACCACTCTAGTCCAGCCAGACCGGATAGGAGAGGGACAGGCCCAAAAGTCCAAGACAGATACTCCAGTCAGGCTACACGGGAGGTTTACTCAAATATATCATTAATGACTGGCTAAGTGTATCCTCCATATAAAATACCTTGAAAATATAACAAATTGAGATTGAAATGAACTGGCAGTAGGTCAAAGGTGGAACAATTCTTCACCGAGAAAGTACTGCAGTCTAGACTTAAACGCAGTGAGGCTCGGAGCATCAACAATATCTTGGGGTAGAGAATTCCATTTTTGGATAATTCGACAAGAGAAAAATCGTCTACGAGCTTCCAAATGACAATGCTGCATCTGAATCTTAAATTTATGACCTCTTGTGCCAACAGTAGGTGCCATTGTGAAGATGTCGGAAGGGGAGATGATGGTTAAATCGTGGAATATACGATAGCAATAAATAAGGTCCTGCCTTAACAGCCTACCCTTCACGGAGAATAATCCCAAAGTTGTCAGCCTGTCAAGGTATGGAAGATCAGTCAGACCAGCAACCTGTTTTGTCCATCTGCGTTGAACAGATTCCAGAAGCTGATTTTGGCCCTGGAACCCAAGATTCCAAATTGGGGATGCAAAATCTAGAATCGGTCGGACATCAGAGATGAAAAGGGTTGACATGAAGATAGCCGAGCGAGTAACAGTTGATTTTAAAAGATTAGTGGCAATACCTCCGGCTTTAGCAGTTGCACAGCTTATGTGCTGGTGGAATTTCAGTTTCCTATCCACAGTTATTCCCAAATCCTTGTGAGAGAAGCATTGATTTATAGGAATGTCATTTAGGATGTATATGGGAGTAAGGAGATCATCTGACTGGACACAGCGCTGTCTAGCAAAGCGGAGATGGACACATTTACTGGTAGAAAACCTTAGCCCCCAAGAAGCAGCAGTGGAAGATAGTAAATCAATATTATCCTGCATACCTGGAAGAGATAAGGAGCAGCCAAGGGATGGGGCTGAGGAGTGAAAATATAATTTGAGGTCATCAGCAAACATCTTAAAGTTGCACTGAATTTGGAAGCAGGTGTGATTTATGAATATGAGAAACAATGGGCCCAGAACCGAACCCTGGGGAACTCCACTTAAGACTGGTTTTGCCAGGCTTGTGTATCCATTTATTGAGACCTTCATTAAGCGGCCGAGTAGAAAACTGCTGATCCACTGTAACAGATTGCCGGAGATACCAATCGCCACTAGTTTGCCAATGAGTGTCTGGTGATGCACTCGGTCAAACGCCTTAACAAAGTCAAATAGAATTAAATCAACCACTTGTCCTTGATCATACCAGTAAGTTATGTAGTCGTAAGTGAGTAAAAGTTCGTCAGTGACTGAACGGTTGGGCCTAAAATCAAATTGGGACTCATCAAAAATTAGATGATCTTCTATGAATCCAAATAGTGACTTGCAAATAATGCTTTCCATTGTCTTGCAGGGAGTGGGGTTTAAACTAATCGGGCGATAGTTCAATGGATCACTACGGGATCCTTTCTTATAGATTGGGCAAACATGAGATGTTTTCCAAGTCTGAGGTACGGCACCAGATGACATAGACTTATTGAAAATGATGGACAGAGGGTAAGCCAGTTCTGATGCGCATTCTTTTAGAAGGCGTGGATGGAGGTTATCAGGACCCATGGCACTATCAACATAAAGTGATTTGAGTTGGGATACAACATCTTCGGGGTGAAATTGGACAGATGAAATAATGCCCTGGCACGCTTGATGTGGAAAAGGGTTCAAAGATGTCTCAACAACAAACACTGTAGATAACGCTTCGACAAAAGTATTGGCCATGGTGATAGGATCATCAGATAGTTCACCGTCTACCCTAAGGGGGCCAACTCTAGGTCTATTGAGTTTTTTGTTCCGAATATAGGAATGAAATAGTTTAGGTTTAGTAGACCTGTTCTGCACAAGATTTTCTTCATATTTGATTTGGGCGGTTAATACTTCAAATCTTAGCGCAGAATTAGCTTCATTAAACTTAAATAGTTTTTGTAGTGCCAAGTAAGAATGTCTGCCATAAGTCTGTCTCGTTAATTTGAATTCATTCCACATTTTGGTACGCTGCTTGTAGAGGTTACGGGGGATGGACTTCAACCATGGGGATGTTTTTTTCCTGTAGGACCTCTTAGGGATATGCTGCTGAACAAGTTTAGTTAAAATGTTGACAAAAACTTGTGATGCGTCGTCAATATTAAGGTATAGTAGTTCGAAGTCCCAGTCGTACTGTCTTAGGGACACTCGTATTTTGTCATATTTTCCCTTAGGCCAGTCATAAGTTGGGGCAGAAGTCACATCAGGTGGAGGCTCACCTTGGAATAAGTAAGATGCTTTGATAGTTACGTGTCCGCACTTGGGGAAAGGCGGATACACACTCACATCCTGAATCCGGTCAGGGTCAGATGTAAAGACAAGGTCTAAAATATTGTCGGATGAAACAAAGGTGGGCTCACAAACCCACTGATGGAGACCGAGCGACTGGAATAGTTCGAGGAACATGGAGTCAAAAGGTGAAATATTTATATGAAGATTGTCATTTTACCATGAGATTGAGGGGAGGTTAAAATCACCCAAAAGTACGAATTCCTTGCCAGTGCTAAATTCACAGATGAAGTCAATAAGAGCAACATTCTCCTCATATGTATAGGAGGGAGGACGATAAACTGTTAGAACATAGAGGTTGAAAGTAGGAAGGTAGAGTACCAAAGTATTTGGAAAACTCCCAGAGTTGACATCCACACAAACCTTAATGTTATTCTTTACATAAACACAAACGCCAAATTTAGGAACGAGGGAATCAAAGTCATGCCTAAATATAGAGTACCCATCGATATTTACAACAGTCATTTACCACAGGTTGAAGCCAAGACTCAGTAATCGAGAAAAGAGCGATTTCCTCATTACAACAAAACTCTTCGACATAAGAAACCTTATTAGACAAACAATTTAAATTAGTAAGTGCAATATTTAACAAAAAATGGTGAGGTTGGGTTGTGAGGCTGCGCGTTAGTTTTTTGTGACATGGCCAGCAGTGGTGCCGCGTGTAGAGCCGGAAGCAGCAGCAGTGGCATTGGCATTGGGAGCAGTAGTTAGGGGGGTGCTGGTATCATTGTTGCTGGAAGCAAAGCGTGCTTTTAGTTCCTCCCTCTGTTTGTATGTTAAATCTCTGGTTATATAGACTGAGTTGTAGTTAGAGTTTTTCAGGTTTTTAGCGACAGATAGAAGCTCTTTCCTTAGTGCAGGGTTTTTAATCTTAGCCCGAACTAAATCACGCTTTATGGGAACTATTTCCTCAATCTGAATAACTTTATTACTGTTGAAAAGATGAGACACAATTTCATTAAACTTGGTAGTTACTGTATCTGCATCGGAACCAAGGCCTCTAATTATCACAGATTCAGCTCTCTTTTCCCTCTCTCTTATCTCCACTGCCTCTTCATGAAGAATAGTTCTAATCTCAGATGTACTGGGGACAGCAGACTGAGCAGAGGGGGAGGGATCAGTAGAGCTATGGCCGCCAGCAAGTCCATTTGATTTTAGATCTCTTAATTCATTTGCCATAATTGATACCTCATGGGATAGTGCTTTGACAGTATCAAAAAGCTGTACGAACTCCCTACCGCCAGTACCAGAAGCAGATCTATTTACACCCTGGCTACGAGCAAGACGACAGGCAGTACACACATAGGTGGCGCCCTTGTTAGAATACTCAACAATAATCTTAAAGGCATTATATGGAAGACCAGAACACTTTTGAGCGCCGTGGGTCCAAACAGAACATATCTCACACTCCAAGGAGTCTTCGTTACCAATTATTATGCCACAAGTACCACATGGACTATCATCATCATCAGTGACTGGTACAACGTCAACACCACCCACGGCAACCAAACTGGATCCAGGGGTCACGACCTTTTTTGTCCAGTTGACCCCGTCCCCTACCTCTCTCACCAGTCATGGCAGTAGGACAGATGGCTTATACCAGACAATACCAGGGCCGGGTGTGATTGTGGAGGAGAAATCGTGGCAGGTGACGGTGGTGAAGCGACGATAAACAAGTTCACAAAGCGGAGCTCAGAGAGGCACGTCCGACTCCCACCGTGGTGAGGCCTAAAGACTGACGTGAAATGAATTTAGAAAACTTCTAAACTAGGTTTGTAAGAAAAACAGAAAATAAACGAAATAAATATATTTACAAAATCAACGAATGCACAATGAGAGAATTGAATTAGGAAATAACTAGTGAGCGGTTATTACAATTAAAGGATGAATGATATAATTAAATTGAGAATTACTAAGGAATACAACGTAATGCATGTATGGAAGTAATGAAAAGTAGAATGAATGTAAGGTATGTAAAGTAACTAAGATGGGGTAACTATGTGGTAATTATGACTAAAATCTGGTAACTATGATATGGTAAAGTATGATGTGGTAATTATGTGCCCAGAGCTGGTCACCGTACTACAAAAAGGACATACTTGAACTTGAAAAAATCCAAAGGCGTATGACTAAGCTTGTTCCAGAATTGAGGGATCTTAAATACGAGGAAAGATGTGAGCGAATGGGTCTCACTACACTTGAGAAGAGGAGACGAAGAGGTGATTTAATAGAAACTTATAAAATCCTAAATGGATTGGAGGATATTGACTATAAGCTCTTCTTAGAGTACTCTGAGACCAACACACGTTCAAATACTTATAAACTAAGGAAAAGAGGTCATTGGAGAACTTTAGCTAGAGCTAACTCCTTTAGTGTCAGAGTAGATAATAGTTGGAAAGCACTGCCGGAAGAAGTAGTAAATGCAGCAACTATTGGCTTGTTCAAGTCAAGGTTGGACAATTGTGATTATTGATTGTTATTATTGATGTTATATATGAATAGCAAAATAAATTTTGATATATTTTTACATATTGATATGGAACTATATTTTAGTATTTAAAGGAGATTATATTCTAGTGAATTTATTTTTGAGTGAACAATTTAAATTTTGTATTAAGTGTTTTGTGCGTCTACTCATCGTTCGAGTCGAGATTGGAGAAATACAAGACAGTCTCTTAACCTCCCATGTTATTGAAATAGGTAAGCATGAAAGTAACTATGATGGACTGTGAATTGGGATCTTGATTCGAAGTAAAGTAGAGCACGAATGGATGGGTGACTGATTCAAAGCGGGCAGCTAAAGGCGTGTGTTCGTTTGTGTATTGGTAAAAGTAAGTGTTGCCGAAAAGAATGTATTATATATAGCCAATGATTTTTGGATGGCAATTATATTTTACAAAATATTTGAGATTTTGTATCAATTATTTATAATGGATAATTTTCCAATTAATTTATAAAAGTATGCTAATGGAATATTGATAAATTTAATATTTTATAGGAATGACAGAGGGCATTACTATAACACTTCTCCCTTAAGAAAATTACCCCCCCCCATTTTTTTTAATTAAGACACGCTGTCCGAGTAACGCCGAGGCCTTCTGACGACGCGACAGGAGCGTGTAACCGTGCCATTGGTTAGGCTGTGGGGGCACGTATTCGCTGTGGCAGTGCCAGTAGCGTGGGGCGAGGCGTTGACACGAAAGAATGTTGATGGAGCGAAAGTGATCCGCTTGTTGGTTCCTTCCGAGATGGCGTCAAGCGGGATTTGGGAGTCTTGAGTCCCGTTATCCGCTGACGGAGTGACCAGTGGAGGAGAGACTTGCTCCTGACTGACCACTTCTGCCGACGAGGGTTCCTGCAGCAAAAGAGGAGGAGGCAGCAAAACGGAAGGCAAAGTTGGAGTAGCAAGGGTGGTTAAAAGGGTGGGGTTGAGGTTGTTTTGGGGGGATTACTGTACCATAAAGGGGTATAGTAGGAGAAGAATGAGGTGATAGTGTTTCTAGATGTACATTTTCGGTATAAGCGGTTTGATGGCGTGTTGCTAGAGCATTATGTGAGTGCGAAAAAAATGATGACGTGTTGTCATAGCTGTGTATGAGTGACGTAATGGCATGTTGCAAGCGGTTTGATTGCGTGTTCTACCCTGGTGTGGTCTATCCCCACCCTCTGGGCTATTTGACCCTGTCGCTAGAATAAGAGCGCCCCTTGGCTTAGGGCACCCTATAGGAATCAACAAATCACTCTGGTGGGAAATATGGAAGAGCAACGCAAACAAACTGGAACATATGTACCAACCGTAGTCCTTGCCAAAAGATTACACGATAACTCGCTAATCCATCACCATTACTGGCGACCAGCGTTCCCCTTCCAAGGCTCTTGGGTTGTCCTCACGATTACCTTCAAGGTTCCCCCATAATTAGTGACGACCTTCAAGAGCCTCCATAGCTTCGCTAATAAGATTAAAATTTAAAATCTAAAAAAAGAAGCCATGGTTAAATTTTTATATATTTTCTGAACTTCGCCAATTATAAAAATTTTAAAAAGGAACTCTAAACTAAATTTTTCCCCCTTTCAAAATATCACGTTGCTAAAATATAATTTTCGTCCAAGATTGTAGGGAAGGTAAAGGTGTCCTTGGAGAAAGCTGACTTAATGCGGGGGAAAGAAAGATTAAACTTCCCATCCTCCATGATGACCAAGACCTGGGAAACATAGCACACCAATGTGCCCAAGTTCCTTCCTTCTCCCAGCTTCACCTCAACAAGAACAAAGTCGCCCACCTGAAAAAGAATTAAAACTGAGATAAAAAAGAATAAATAAATATATATGCCATATTAGGCTAGTCCTTATAATGAATTATGATAATTGATAAATTATGACTGCAAAAATATAAAGTCCCTCACCTCTAATGCCTTCTCAGCAAAAGGGTATGATAATTCTATCCAATTGTCCTCGTCCTCCACCTCATCTGAGTACTCTGAGGAGTCATCGAGCTGCATAGGAATATCATCAACGTCTTCCTCCTCACTATCTTGCTCTACATGGAGAGACTTCCTGCGCCTTGCACACTTTTTCTTCTCTCCTAATGCCTTCTTTTCAGCCGCTGCATTCTTTTTCTCCTCTATCTTCGTCCTCTTATTTGCCTTCATCCTCAGATCTGTGATGGCCTCCTCATTGTCAGTCAGAATGCAGGCCCATATCCTCTTATATCCCTTTTCATAAGGACGAGGAGCAACCTTGGGGAACGGACTGGCACTCTCTGGAGTGATCTCTGGGGAAGCAAGGTTTGAGCTGCTAGCGACTAAGGTGGCAGGGTCAGCAGTGCTAGGGCCCGGGATGGCAGGATCAGCAGTGGTAGGGCCCGTGGTGGCAGGGTCAGCAGTGGTAGGGCCCAGGATGGCAGGGTCAGCAGTGATAGGGCCTGGGGTAGCAGGGTCAGTAGTGCTAGTGCCTGGGGTGGCAGGGTCACTGGAGGTGCCAGGGTCCCCAAAGGAGCAGGGTTCCACCATCACATCAGCAGGGGACAGGTCATCATCTGGATACATGGGAGACGGATCAGGAAGGTCTACTTCTGAGTTATGGCCTTCAGCTAGTCCTTCCTCTCCATCATAAAAGTTGGAGAAACTTCTACTGCAAAATTCACATCTGATGCCGGTCGCTCTGTTACCTGTTCTCCAACAAACTCACCATCTGGGAAGATGTTGCGATTGATAGGCCAGATACCAGTCGACCTGAAACCACCGAGAATGTTGGAGGAGGGGGTACTGGCTTTAGTCCAAGCCTCAAAGGCAAACTCTGGAAACTCGTGCACTATTATGTGCTCGTTGGGGTGCATGAGAGAGTGGTCGTTCAGTAGGCCACGCAGAAACCTCTAAGGAACCAAACACACTCACATCCAATGGCTGAAGTTTGTCTGTCGTATGCTGAGGCAAGTTAACAATCACGATACCATGCTTGATCGCAAACTCTACAACATGAATGTTCATGTGACATTCAGCGTTGTCCATGATAAGAAGAATCTTGTTCTCTACAAAAGAACCAGACTTCTCATGAAGATGCTGAATGTCTGCACGAAGCATTTACCGTTCATCCAGCCATTAGGATGCAATACGCCTTTGGAACCGAAGATCGTGTTCCTCATGAAAGCTGGGTTCCATCTGCATCTGGGAACTATAAACACTGGAGGGATGGCCTGCCCCACAACATTTATAATACCCACAAACGTCGTAGTGTCCCCTCTTTACCAAGTTACCTGCGTGGCTATTGGCTGACCCCTCGCACACACAACCTTAACAGGTTTCATAACTGTGGACAAAGAACTCTCATGCAACTTCTAACCCGGTCCGGAGTGAATTCTTATTTCTCCATAGCTAATGTGTAAGCCTTAAAGAAGGTTTCCACATTAACTTTGTTGACGGCCACAATCCTGGCTATTGACATGCCTTCCGGAGCCTTCAACACAAGGTTTGGATAACGGTCTATGAACGAGTAGTACTAGTCTCGCGTTCCCATTCTGTCCTTCTCCCGGGCATCATGGATGGTCAGGCTCCCACAAGCTTTGGCATACTTGTATACCATCTTTCGCACCTCGTTCATGGGCAGGCCATAAAACATCTTGGCAGTTTGGATGGTATATTCCACTATGTGCAGCTCCTGTTGTGAAGTGAAAGCCCTATTAGTATGGGGCTGCACAGGCACATAAGTGACCACGTCGCACAACTTCTTGGACCGATCGAAGGCATCCTGTAACAAAAAAAATGAATTAGGACTTAGAAGGCCCTTGCTAAAAAAATATAAAAAATAAAATATATAAATCTAGGCTAAAAAAGAAAGTAAAAAAAAATGAAATGTGGTTCCAAAAATGATGGCAGACTTGCCTCTTAAAAGAGGAAATGTTAAACGAGCATAGAAACACAGACTGAGGAAATGAATTCCAGACCTTTGATGTAGCCTAAATGGGATGAATGAATTTTTAAACTTACCACAAGAGTTGTTTTCTTGACCTCGAATTCCGCAGCAATTGGTTGTAACCCAGTGCTTGAATGCAGCCTCCAGGTTGGTGCGGTCGAGCTGCTTGTCACTTTTCCTGACATACTTGGGAGGCATGATGATCAGGCTTTCAAGAAGGCAGTAGGCTAGATCTGAAAGAGTTAATGACATTAGACACATGGATAGGTAAAGTTGAACCCCTCAATAAACAAATTTCCTGTTTTTAGTTTAATAATTATTAGTCTTATGTATTTCATATTAGCAATTAGCTATACATTACAGTATTTAAACCCTTATTAGTTTTTAAATGTTTTTTTTCAAAAATCGTAGTGATGTGGATATACATCGACCGCCATGCCTCGAAAACAAATTGAATAATAATCATAGAGTCATTCTAATAATCTAAGTCACTTATATAATAGTTATTTCATGTGCTTATAGCATAATGATACTGATATCCATCATAATTTACTAAAAATCACCTTCAACTTTACACACACAAAAAAAAAAACACTTTTCAACTTTGTTTAGTGCACTAGTTCACCACCACCATTTATTTTCATGCTAATATCCATAATCAGTAACTTTTTATTATGTTTTTCCAAGTATTTCAAGTATATCGAATCTTTACAAGTTCACACATCGGTGTTCCTCCTCATGTTGGCGGTCAATGTTCTCCCGCACCACCATTTTTTTCACAACAATGCCATGATGGCCACTTCGAAAGGACGCACTTTATTTCACTCGATAACATGTCAATATGGCTAAATATCGTAATAAAACTTAACTCAAAACAATCACTCCATATTTACCGACGTGAGACACTATATGAGAACCGTGAAAAATAAAAACAGACATCCGAAAAAGCAATTTTCTTACCTGGTAAATACAGACGTCGTGATTAGGAAACCTGTTGCTCGCGTGTTGTTCACTGAAGATGGGTGCTGTGGTGGTGGTGAATAGCGGGGGGCAATTTGAAATAGTTATCGTACCAGAACATTCGTTCGGTGTTCCCCCTCGGTCGGTATTTCCCCTCCTCACCCTACTCATAACTATCATATTAATTTAATCAACTATTATAGGTAAAGTCATAATACTTTAGAAGTTTGATGTACCTGTAGCGACTTGCATGTACGTCCAAAATAGGACACACGCGAGAGCCGCCACACACATAAAGTACAGAGAGAGAAAAGCAAAGTTAGCGCCTTTTACGAGAATATCGTACGACAGTAAACGAAGCACAGTTATCTCTGTTAGAGTTGGTCGAGGCAATCTTAGGCAAACATTGTAACCAAAGCAGAATCCGTAATAAACGGGATATTTATCACAATTAAACAAATACAAGAGAGATTAAAAAGCTGTCTCCATGGCAACATGACACCGCCCACAGAGAATTTCATCGAATAGTCGGAGTGCCTCCCTTATCAATATGTTTGGCAGTAGCCAATCAATAGGCGAGATATGTCAATGCCAACCAATCAACAGGCCGGCACATAAGAGGAAAGTGTGGCTTAGCTGGACGTGAAACCTGTAGGGCGTGGCTTAAATTGAGTCTAAAACTGTGTGAAGCCAGAACAGTAAAAATGACTACTATTATTATTATATCGCAGTATATCGCGTTATACATTGTTCAATCCTGTCTCTTGGATTTTGGTAATTCATCCTTGTTTATAGTCGTGTACGTAACACAGACATTAAGTTGTAACGCTTAAAGACTATTCGTCCGGCCTCTTTTAGACTTTGCCCGCCCTTGACCTCGAACTTAATTCAGTTATAACTTAGAACTTAAAACTTAAATAAAGAACTTTCTGTAGAGTGCAATAAGTTATAATTCAATAATAATTCTATTTTTGTTTTCGGTGACTTCAATATCCTGCCGTTTCTCAATCTCCCTGCTTCAAGGCCAAGGCCTCATTATCGGGAAACCAACCATTGTGCATATTCCTCACGATTATTAACATAACATAACATAACATAACATAATTACACGGATGACAAAAGCCACAAGGGCCTATCAAAGGTCATCCGCCTCCGTCAAAACCCACCCACAAAAAGCACCATCACCAGGGGAAGACAAAATCAAAGTCCCCCACAATATAATATAACGGATGACAAAAGCCACAAGGGCTCATCATAGGTCATCCGAGTCAAGCGGCCTCTTTTTCAAGGCACCCAAACTCCCAGGAAGACTACATCCAGAGGATTGCATCCAGAAACAAGGGTATCACCAATCAAGGCTTGTCAAGAACTAAATCATGCAGCTATAGATATATACAAACAATATTAATATATACAAAACTTAGGAACCATCACAACCTTCCCTTCCCATAAACTCATCCAACCTACTCTTAAATACATTTAGATTTGGACTACCTACTACCCTCTGCGGCAATTTGTTCCAGAAGTCTACCACTCTATTGGTGAAAAAATATTTTCTTAAATCCAACCTACACCCTTGCTTTTTAATTTTCAAGTGGTGACCTCTAGTCCGATTTCCATCATCTAACTCAAAAAACTTGCTAACATCCAATTTATCTATCCCGGAAAAAATTTTAAACAGCTCAATCATATCCCCTCTCACACACCTCCTTTCGAACGAGAACATATTTAATACCCTCAGTCTATCTTCATATTCAAGGTGCCTCAGGGAAGGAATAATCTTTGTTGCCCTCCGTTGCACTGACTCAAGAAGGTTAATATCGTGTCTAAAATGTGGGGACCATGCCTGTATACAGTACTCTAGATGTGGCCTAACATAAGAGTTATAGAGTTTAAGAATAACCTCCTTACTTTTGTAACTGACATTTCTCTTAATAAAACCCAGCACTCTATTTGCCCTATTTCTTGCTTCAATACACTGCTTAGAAAACCTTAATGACTTATCTATTACTACTCCTAGATCTTTCTCATCCTCTACTGAGCTCAGCCAATGCCCATCCATTTCATAGTTAAATTCTCTATTATCTTTTCCCATGTTAATAACTTTGCACTTATCAAGGTTGAAAGTCATTTGCCACTTATGTGCCCAGGATAACAATTTATTTAAGTCCCCCTGCACTTTAAAATTATCATCAATATCTTTAACTACAGCTGCTAATTTGGTATCATCCGCAAAAATTGACACTTTATTATTAACTGCCTCCCCAAGATCGTTTATATAGATGACAAATAATAATGGACCGAGAACTGATCCCTGAGGAACCCCACTGATAACATCCCTCCACTCTGACTTTACACCATTTAGCACTACCCTTTGCTTCCTGTCTTTCAGCCACTCAGCTATCCAATTTGAAACACCCCCACATATCCCAATCATTTTTAATTTATGAACTAGTCTCCTGTGTGGTACCTTATCAAATGCTTTACTAAAATCTAAGTAAATTATATCTACATTCTCTCCCTTATCTACTTGATCTGTTACAAACTCCAGAAAGTCTAGTAAGTTAGTCAAACATGATCTACCTGATCTAAACCCATGCTGAGCATCGCTGATTAACCCCTCCCTCTCTAGATGTTGGCAAATCCCTTTTTTAACTATTTTCTCAAGAATTTTACAGACTACAGGAGTTAGGCTAACCGGTCTAAAGTTATTTGGATCCTCTTTACTACCCTTCTTGAAAATGGGGACTACATTCGCTCTCTTCCAATCATCGGGTATTTCTCCATATTCCAATGACCTAGTATATAACTTGTCCAGAGCTATTGAGATACTTTCTACCCCTTCTTTAAGTATCCTAGAATGAATATTATCAGGGCCGGAGGCCTTGGTAGTATCTAAATCACCTATTAGTCCTTTTATCATCCTCCGATCCACACAAATGTTAGTAAACACCTCTTTTCCTGACCTATGAGTACTATACATAGGACTATTTAGTTTCTCTTTTGTAAATACTGATGCAAAATGACCATTTAGTACCTCAACTATTTCCTCATCAGTTTCTCTCACAAACCCTTCATATTTGATAGGTCCTATTTTAACTCTGCCACACTTGTTATTAATTTTATAGTAACTAAAGAACTTTCTAGGATCTTTGTTGCTATCCTGAGCTAATTTAATTTCTGACACCCTTTTGTTCTTCTTTAGAATCTTATTTAACTCATTCCTAGCCATTCTATAATCACTTAAATTTTGAATATTATTTTCTACCTGTAATTTTTTATATGCCCTTTTCTTCTCTGAAATTTTTCTAGCTATCTCCTGATTCCACCATAATGGTTTCCTACTTTTGTTCGTAATGGCCTTCATTGGGATACATTTTTCTTGGACTACATTTATTATATGCTTGAAAGTATCCCACATCCCATAAGCATTTTTACCTCTGAATTCTATATCCCAGTCTACCAAATTTAGCAAGCTTCGAAGTTTTACATAATCTCCCTTATGAAAATTTGGAACTTTTTCAGCATTCTCAGTTATTTTACCCTTCTCAATTCCCAAGTTAAAACGAACTATCTGATGGTCACTATTTCCCAATGCTTCCCCAACAGTCAATTCTTGAACTAAATGATCACTGTTAGAAAGTACTAAATCTAATATATTGTCCCCCCTCGTTGAATCGTTAACAAATTGATTCAAAAAATTATCCTCAAAGCATTCTATGAACCTGCCACTTGTTCTATCCCTACCTATCATATTTTCCCAGTCCACAGAGTTTAAGTTGAAGTCCCCAATAATAACTGCATCTGTTTCACATCCCTTACTTATTTCCCTTATCATTAGTTCATCTATATCATCAGTCTGCCCAGGTGGCCTGTAAAAAGCTCCCAAATGCACCATTCTATTTTTACTGAACCTAATATCTATCCAAAGTGACTCAACTCCATCCTGCTTTATTGAAGTATTTAAACTTGAAACAATGTTGTTTTTTATATAGATAATTATTCCTCCACCAATCCTACCTGTCCTTTGACTAATGTACATATTATAGCCCTGAAAATCAAATTCACTTATAGTGTCACTAAATTCTATTTCATTAACCCATGATTCAGTAACGCATAATATATCTATATCCTCATTGCTAATATAACTAAATAGCTCATCCTTCTTGTTTCTAAGACTACGAGCATTTGTATAGAAACAACTTAACCCCCCTATCCCTGAAGCACCTCTTGAAACTTGAATGACCTCACCTCTATCGCCTTGGAACCTATTTCTGTTATCTGCCAAGTCCATTCTACTTTCAGTACTATAATGTCCTCTCATAATTCCCTGACCACTATTAGTATCTAGTTTCCCGCCCGCAAAGACCTAATAACACGATCATACTCCTCCCACAACACATCTACCCCCCTCCTACTCAAATGCAGTCCATCCATCGCATACATTTCTTTCATTCCAACAAACCTATCCCACACATCCACAAACATGACACCTTCCATCTCACACATCCTCCTCACATAATCATTCAGCCCAATTGCACGAGACATCCATTCTACCCCAACATCCATTCTTGGAAGCACACCTGTCACAACACCTTTCATTCTACTTTCTTTCACCTTTTCAATCAACCTCTTGTACCTCTCACGTAACTCACATGCACCCACTTTCTTCACATCATTCACTCCTACATGTGTAATCACAACCGCATCCCTTGCACAGCCAGACACCAGTTCCTCATACCTATCAGACAGATCTCTCACTCCAGCACCCGGCAAACACACCCTCAAACCATTCAATCTACTTGCATTCAACTTCCTATCTAAATATCTAACTCGCGAATCACCCATCACAAGCACTTCAGTCAGACTCCTATTCCTAACCCCCACAGACCTAACTCCCGAAATACCGGTGTTCTACCCTAGTGTGGTCTATCTCCATCCTCCAGGCTATTTGACCCCGTCGCTAGTGTAAGACCGCCCCTCGGCTTAATTCACCCGATAACATCAACAAATTACTATCGTGGGAAGTAAGAAAGGGCAAAGCAAACCAACTAGGGCATCTGTATCAAAACCGGAGTCCTTGCCAAAAGATTACACGATAACTCGGTAATTTACCACCCTTACTGGCAACCAGTGTTCCAATTCCATGGCTCTTGGTTTGTCCTCACGATTACCTTCAAGGTTCCCCCATAATTAGCGACCACCTTCAATAGCCACCATATACCTAATTCGGATCCTCATGCTAGTAAATTATGAAAGATTTAGTATATAAATTTCTGCTACTTCCTTTCTATAATATCTAATCATTTTCCAGACAAGTTAGAAGTACTCTACTCGTACATTGGTCCTCATGTCGCGGATGTAATAGAAGGCTGTGCTGATTATTCGAAGGCTATCGAATTGTTGCAAGCTGCCACTCGAATTCAACTTCCAGAAAAATCGATTAACCAGTACCTTCAAGATCTCAATTGTCTAGCTGGGGATTGCAACTTTCAGGATGTTACTGCTGCAGTCTACCGTAATGAGAGTATCAGGGATTCCTTCATACGAGAGTTAAAATCTTCGAACATTCGTGCATCAATCCTTGATAATCAAAAGCTAATATTAACTGATGCTACTCAACAAGCTCGAGCATCAGAGCAAGCATTGCTGAGATCTTGAATCATACTTAGTTTTACTCCCGGTCATGTACCTGCTAGTGTGGCAGCTGTTCCTGGTACATCTATGACCTCTAGTAATGAATAAGAATGTGAAGAAGTTAGCCGTCCACTTACAGCAGCTCTTTCAAAAATATTAAAAAATGAAGCAAACATGCTCAAATTGTGTTTGTCGTCGCCATCCTGAGGTTAACCGAACACTTTGTCCTGCTCGCAATATCTTCTGCCACGCTTGCTTTCACCTATACTACCAGTGGCTTGCTGGTTCCTATTCAATTGAACGGAGATCTTTAATTACTTCAAGGTCTGATTGACAGTGGAAGTTCAGAGAATTTTATAAATGAGGCTGTAGTACAAGCTATGCATCTCCCACTTAATGAACGCCGTCTGTTGTTTCATTTGCGTCTTCTTTCTCAGTAAAGCTTAAAGGTTACTTACTGTATTGTTAACGTTTTGATAAATGGTCGCACTTATGAGAATGTCGAAGCTACTGTACTTCCAAACGCTTGTACTGATATTATTCTTGGCTTACCATTTTCAATAGTGCATAAAAGCGTTAGCTTAAATTATGGGGGCACATAACCATCCTTAACTGTGTATAGGATGACTAAACTAATGATTCCCCCAGTTAAACTATTTAGAAACTTAACCTCAGATTGCACTCCAATTGCTACCAAGTCTCGCCATTACAACTCCGAAGATGCTGATTTCATTGAAAATGAGGTTAAACGTCTAATTCGTGAGGGAATTATTGACATAGTAATTCTCCTTGGCGTGCACAAGTGGTAGTGACATCAAACGCAAATAAGAAAAAAACGAATGTTGATAGACTTTTCTAGAACAATAAATTAGTACACCCATTTGGACGATTACCCACTACCCAGGTTGAAGATATAGTTACAAATATCGCTAAGAATAACTATTTCAGTGTTATTGATCTATCCAATGCACATCATGAAATAGAAATATGCTCATAGGACTGACCTTACACTGTTTTTCAGGCCGCTAACAGTCTTTATCAATTCAGGCGCATGCCTTTGGTTGTTACGAATGGGGTTTTCGCTTTTCAACGCTTTATGAATTAGTTTATAACCGATAACAAACTATGTAACACTTATGCCTTTTAAATACAATCTCTCCCTGAATTCCGAGAATTCAGGGAGAATATTAACTTGCATTAATATTCTCGGTTACCAAATTTCTGGCGGCAATTTGAAACCCAATGCTGATTGATTGATTTAATCTGTTTTATAGGTGCTGAAACCCTATAAGGATTATTGGCACCGTGAAATTACAGTCAAGATAGTCACCATCACCTCTTCAGTCTAGGGACTCCACTCCTAGACACTCAAGAATAAAGAGAAAGGTGGAGTCTGTTAGTATGAGAAGATAAACTAAACTAGACGGTGCCAACAGTTACACAATTATGTATACAAATACTCATATCTATATATGTACATAAATGGATATACAACCTGAAAAAAATAAAAATAAAATAAAAATAATAATAACAAAAAAAAATAAATAAAATCAAATAAATTAAATGTGTCTATATAATGATGTATCTCTTAGAAACTTTAGTACTAGTTCAAATGGGACTGAGGAATTTAGGACAGTAGCATATGAAAATCTTAAGTTGTTTTCCAAGCAGAAATTTAATAAGGGTTTACGACTTAAAGCATATTCAGGGCATTGAGTTATAGCATGTTCTGGGGTAAGTTGTGTATTGCATTTTCCACAAAAGTGGAAAAGTGATGGATCAAAGAAGTAGCCATGGGATAGTCTACTGCAACCTAATCTTAGTCTAGTTAGTAAGATACTGTCACGACGTGACATTCTATAAGGTTTGTTATTGTTTAAATTAGGAATTATTTGCGGGAGAATGCCAATATTTTGGGACCATTCATTTTGCCAGAGGTTGAAGACTGAGGGCTGCAGCATGCCTATCATTTCTGATACTGAGAACCCCAGGTGTGTCGTATTAGCATTGTGTATTGCTGCTTTAGCTGCTGTGTCAACCACTTCATTATCTTTTATACCTGCATGACTAGGAACCCATAAAAAAACAGCTTCCAGGTTGATTTTATGTATATAGTTAATTATACGGTGGGTTAAGTAGTGACTTTTTTGTTCTTTCACAGCTAGCAAACCTGATAGGGAGTCTGAAACTATGAGTAGTTTACAGTTGTCTAGTTTTTGATTTATGTACTTGAGTGAACTCAATATTGCATATAACTCAGCAGTAAATATAGAGCAGTGATGGGGCAGTTTGAAGGTCTTTATGGTTTCCCTCCAGCTAAAAGCACATGCTACTCCTTCATTACTTTTGGAACCATCTGTGAAAGTTACATTAAAACCTGAGGATTTATATAACTCAATTAATTCTAAGGACAATGTTTGGTAAATACATGAAGGAGTGTTGTTCTTAGGGTATGCAGTTAATGAGAGGTTAAAGTGAACTTTAGTTAGTGTTATATAGCAGTTAGATATTTTTATGGTGTTTAAATCAATGGGGTCATATCCTAAGTTCATTATATATTTTTTAATCCAACCACAAAAAGGTTTTGGATGAGGCCGAAGGTCATAGAAATTATACCAAAAGAATTGTAAAATACATATACGTGTGGGGTGATTTGCAATACTGAGTACTTTAATACCATATCTTAGCCCTAGCAATATCCTACGAAATTTAAGAGGCATTATATTAGCTTCTGCCTCTAAAAAATCAACTCTGGTACAATTTAATGCACCTATAGCTAGTCTAATACACTTAAATTGTATTCTATCAAGTTTTAATAGGTTGCTTTCTGATGATGTATGGTATAGGAAAGAGCCATAGTCTATTTTACTTCTAACAAGGGATTTATATATATGTAATAGATGCATTCTATTTGACCCCCAGTTTGTATTTGCAAGATATTTTAGGAGCAAAATGCTAGATATACATTTCTCTATTAATGACGTAATATGAGCTGTCCAAGTTAGTCCCTGATCTAATACCATGCCCAAGTATTTATGAGTTTGCATGTAATTAATAGGGTAATTTAATATTATCAGTTCTGGCAAGTTATGTTTCCTAGGGCGTTTTGTAAAAATTATACACTTAGTTTTAGTAGGAGAAAAGGTGGTGCCCCATTTTTGTGACCAGTCAGATATAGAATCCATGATTTTTTGCATCTGGTTATGCATTTGATCCAAGTTTTCACCAGATAGCCACACTGCAATATCATCAGCATACAAGGCATGGTTTATGTCTAAATTTTTGAATAAATCATTTAACATGATTGAAAATAGGAGTGGACTTATAACGCTGCCCTGTGGTAAGCCGATTTGTACAGCAAATTTTTCTGAAGGGAGATTAGCTATAGAAACTCTTATAATTCTAGAGGAAATGAAATTTTTAATAAAGTTGGGGAGGTGGCCACGTAAACCCATCTTGTATAGTTTTTTATAAAGACCATGGTGCCAAATGGTATCATATGCTTTTTCAATGTCCAGAAAGATTGCCATTACATATTTATTGCAGAGGAACGCTTCCCTTATGTCACATTCTAAGCGTACCAAACTATCCATAGTTGAGAAGTGCTTTCTGAATCCACTTTGGTAGTATGATAAGTACTTTTTTTCATTAAGGTATTTCTGTAATCTAATGGTCAATATTCTCTCTAATGTCTTGCATAAGCAGCTTGTCAAGGCTATAGGGCGGTAAGAAGATGGTTCCTGACTTGGTTTCCCTGGCTTTAAAATAGGGATGAGTAAACTCTCTTTCCATGTATCTGGATAGGTATTATTTAGAAATAGGTGATTGTAGAAATTTAAGAGATTATGTTTATTTAGGTTACTAAGATTTGCTAGGAAGGGATATATTATGTCATCCATGCCAGGAGAGCTTGGTTTGTTTTGGGGAATAGCTTTTTCTAATTCATATAATGTAATTGGGCAGTTATATTCCTCATTGTTAGATACCCCAAATGAAATTTCATTAAATTCAGCCTCCACCATAGTGTATACAAAGGGTTCTATGTAGAAGTGAATACTGCTAATAGTAGCAAAGTGGCCGGCTAATATTTGGGCAGTCACAAATGGGTCAGAAGTAAAGTTACTGCCAGATTTTAATGTGACGAGTGGATGGGGTATATGTCCTTTTGTAAGTCTTCCTATCTTATCCCAAACTTCTGCTGTATGAGTGTTATGATTAATAGTTTGTACGAACCTTCTCCAAGAGAGACGTTTCGATAATCTAATTACCCTTCTGGCTAAGGATTTAGCTTTATGATATAACAGTAAAGACTCTGGATTCATGTACTTCTTAAATAGTTTATAGGCTTTTTTTTTAACTTTTATTGCATAGGCACAACTATCATTCCACCAGGGATTGTTATATTTAGGGAATATTCTTCTGTATGACTTTGGTATGGTTTTGGCTGCACATTTGGTGATAGCAGAGGTTACTAGAAGGCAAGCATCATTTGCATTAAGTGAAATATTGACTTTTGGAATTTGTAGCTCTTGATGAAATTTTTTTAAATTACCTTTATATAGCCATTTGGGCCTGGTATTATACTTCATTTCATACATCGTTTCCATAATTATGGGGAAGTGGTCACTATCATAAAGATCAGGTAGTACTTTCCACTCTAAGTTTAGTTT
Source organism: Ceratothoa steindachneri (assembly GCA_963969495.1). Lineage (NCBI taxonomy): Eukaryota > Metazoa > Arthropoda > Malacostraca > Isopoda > Cymothoidae > Ceratothoa > Ceratothoa steindachneri. The sequence continues at coordinate 70,806,364 of OZ018331.1, read as the reverse complement.
TAAAGAATGGGAGCATAGAGATATATCTATATGAGAAAAGTGTCCTCTAAATTCATTGCAATAGGTTGGGGCCTTTGAGTTTAGGATGTATAAATTTGCTTCTTCAATAAAATCTGTTATTTTATTTCCTCTAGGACAGCATTCTGATGAGCCCCACAGGTAGTGATGTCCATTCAAATCTCCAGATATTAATACTGGTGGAGGAAGTTGGTTATAAAGATTCATTAAGTCTTGTGTAGTTAAAGGAAATCTTGGAGGTATATAGATTGAACAAATTGTGAATTTTAAAGATGGTAAATTAATTCTAGCTGCTATAGCTTCCAGATCAGAGGTGATATTTAAAGTTACAAATGGTACCCAGGAGGCTATGGCAAGTAGAACTCCTCCTCCATTACGGCTTCTATCTTTTCTTAAGATGGAATATCCTTTTAAAGAAATGTTTTGCTCTATTCCTAACCTTGTTTCTTGTAGCATTACAATTGATTTAAGATCATCTGCAAGAATGGTAACCTAGTTGTATAACTGCGTATATTCCACTGACATATTGTAAAGTTCATTATCTATATATAATTTAAACTATTAATCACCAAATAATATTCTGTAACCATCCCTTGAATCAATTTTTTTTGTAAAGCCCATTTTATTAAACACTATAGCCATTTTGTTAACTGCCTGTTTAGGGGCAATGTTTGCTTCCATGATTTTCTTATATTCTTTAAGGATAGACCATAGGTATTCATTTGAGACATCTACATTATCAACATTATGAGAGTTTTGTTTATCTTCATTATTAATACTTTTTGCAGGTAGAGATTGTGGTCTAGTAATGGGTAGGTCGCATTGTGTTTCTTTTGTAGCTTTTTCAGTTATAGTTTTTTTCTTGTTATTTGTATATATGTCACTTGCATTTATAGGATGATTTTTGAAATATACCTGTCGAGCTTCCAAGAAGGATAATTTTTTATCAATTTTTAAATGAATAATTTCTTTCTCCCTGATCCACACAGGACATTCCTTAGAATTTCCTAAATGGTTGGGAGAAGAACAGTGAATACATTTAGGAGCCTCCCTTGGAGCGATACAATCCTGAGAATTATGTTGCTCATTACAATAAAGACATCTAGATTTATTTGTACAGGTCCTACTTCCATGTCCAAAATGCCAGCAATTAAAGCACATCAAGGGATTAGGGTAGTGGTTATCAATACTGAACGTAAGGTATCCATAATATAGTTTAGAAGGCAAGACATTTCCAGCAAAAGTTAATACTAACAAGGGGGTAGGGATTCGGGAAGGGCCTTTATTGAGGCGTCTAATTTTCATAACGGACTCATTTTGAATTTTTAATTCATTAAGTAATAATTCTTCCTCAAAGTATAGTAGATCAGGTGCATATATGATACCTTGAATAGTGTTTAAATTTTGTGCAACTGAGCCTTCTACATCATATTGTCCATTGATAATGGTTTTTGTATTTAAAAGGGCTGTTGTCTGATCTGAGGATTTTATATGTATTAAGAGGGATCCTGTTCTGGATGATTATATGGGGATGGAGGGTTAATTTCTTCCCTGTTGGTATGTGGATATGTTTCTTGACTCATTCCTGTGGATGCAGTTTCTTTTTATTGTATATTTTGGGGGATTTTGATTTTGTTTTTGACAGACTCCTATGGAGGCTTTAAATTATATATTGTAGATGCATGGTTGGACATTCCTATGGATTGTTAAATTGTATATTGTAGCTGCATGATCTGACAAAATCCTATGGATGCATTATATGGGTGGGATTTGATGGATACGGATGACCTTTGATAGGCCCTTGTGGCTTTTGTCATCCGTTAAATTATGTTATGTTATGTTATGTTAACCTCGATGACAGGGCCATGACAAATGGATTCAACAACTGTTTTAATTGTTAATGGACTTAATTTTGTCAAATTAACTGTTGGAGAACTTAAATATACCCAAGAAACAAATTTGGGATCAATATTCAATTTGGGGTCATTTTTGTTTATGGAAGTCACATTTATACTACCTGTATCATTGATCTTACTTTGTGATGTTACAGGAGCTTTATTACTGTGCGTTGAACTATGATATATAGCAGGGTAATTCGGGTACTTGTTCGATTTCTCTGAACCAGAAGTTGATGGCTGTGAAGAGAAACGAGAGACAGCTTGGTCAGTCTCTTTGATCACTTTGTGTAGTTGTTTTAGAGTAGGATCAACGTTAGGGGATTCGAGATCAGTATTAGAATTAGGTCGTTTTAGTTTAACTCGAGATTTGTCCTTTTGAGACATCTCGAGAGAAGAACGCCCCCGTGCCCTAGGGCACGGGCGACTTTTGTTAAAGAAAAGGTCTTAGGTTATTAAGGCAGTAGATATAAGGAGATAACCTAGGTTAAGCAAAATTCTCACTAAAGTACCTAACGATTAATCACTTATATCAAGCAAGATTTGGAAAGTGTGGAGCAATACAACCTTTCGGGAGAAAGTCTACAGAGGGAATGCTGACCCAATGCTGAACTAATGAGACCCTTGTTAGAATTACCATTTAGGGGTACCATCTAGTAAAAAAATCCTTGCAGTGTTGTTTGGGGTTATTTGCATACTACGTTAAGTGGGTTCGCAACTATTCAGAGAAAGTACGGCCTATTGTAGATTGCTGCAGATTTCCTTTATCTCCCCAGGCTATTCAACCATTTGAAACTTTAAAGGATGACATTGCCAAATCTAATCTTTAGTGAAAGTTATTGATGAAGACTCCCCCCCCTCCTTTTCCATAGAAACGGATGCATCAGATAATGCAATCGGGGCCACATTATCGCAGTGTGGACTGTAGATTGAAGATAGTAGGAAAAGGGGCAAAGAAGAAAATAATAGCGTAGGCCAGTTACGAACAGCTTCATGTGTTGCTAGACCACTGTTAGCCAGCGGCGAATCCACTCGGCCATCCTGAGTCTCTAAAAAGACTCATTCAAACGAATTTTTTAAGCCGCTCGCCTGCACTTCTCGTACGCTATACAACTCCCCTCATAGAAGCGGAGCGTACTTTGAAGAAATGAAGATAGCCCGTTTGGAAATGTTATCCAAGGGCTAACACTCCCCCTCCCGGGTCTGGGCACCATTGTAGATAGAGGGAAGTAGGGAAAGGGGCAAATAAAAAAATAATAGCCAATGTGATTGCTATAATGACATTATTTGGAATACTGTGAAGTTGGCTATTGAATCTCGAGGTTTGCCATTAAGTTTATGGCAAGATGTGTTACCCGATGTCTTACATGCCATACGTTAATTAATTTGTACCTCTACAAATACCACGCCGTATGAACAACTTTTTGCTTTTGAGAGACTTCCAGTCTCTCATGGCTAATTGAACCTTGAGAAATCCTCATCAAACGATTTGGGAATCGCAGTAAATACGAACTAGCGGTGGACGTCGTTGATTTCATTGATGCTAACTCTACACATGCTCGTGTGAAATTAATTGATGAGAGAGAGAGAGATTGCATTGTTGCTATGCGTAATTTAGCTCCATGTCCTAGGAATATTCCACCCAATGATTCCGAATCACGAAATCCAGGTGTCCTTTCCGAACCAGCTTTCCATTCCAGTTTTCCATCTACAACTACTAACTTTCCTCAAGCAAACGAGAAGATATTGGGAAATGAGCAAGAAAAAAATATCCAGATACAAGAAGATCATGTTCATGATGCCGATAACAGTGTGAATAGTCACGACAATCTGACAATACAGTTGCCTGGCCTTAGAAGATCTTTACGTGCTCATAAACTTGTACATTGTTTAGATTTGTAATTTTTCGACCTCTACTTTAACTTTCTTTATCTAGTGTATTGTATATTTTGTAATTTTGAAAAGGAATGAATTCTTTTTGGTGGTAGTGACTGTCTTTTGTTCCCCTTATTCATTTATATTTGTTCATATGCATTCATGTTACTGATATTTTGTTTTGTTTCTTTTCTAGATGTATTATGAATATAGTGATTAAACCATATAAAAAGGGGCAGTTTTGAATATACCTTACTACTCATTTCTATCATTACAATAAAAGCTTGTAAGGCAGCCGGGCCCGTAGCCAGGACTATATTTTGAGGGGGGCTATTTCCATTATAGGGGGGGTTAATAATTACGGTACAAAAAATCTTGAGGTGGGAAGGGTGGGGTGTTGAGGGTAACGACTGGTGAGTGAAGCAAGCTATAAAAGCTCAGCGATTGAGAATTTAAGGGATATCAACAAATTCAGAAGAATGAGAAGCAATTTTGAGGCTTATACATATATTGAAAAGATGATGATTATACATTAAAATAAATTCTTTAGGCAACAATCTAAAAGAAATCTTGTTAGTTTCTATATAACACCTCACTGTCCTCATATTTATATTTTTCCCCAACTATCACACAACTAAACGTCGACTCGATTGCCGAAACACTTCCATGATTTCAGCAGTTTGTTCTTTTTCAAATCCCATGAGGGCAAGTTGGCACTTCCGTTGATAAGTCATGTATCTTCTGTATGGAGTTAGTAGTCTTGTTACAGTTAAAAAGTTTGCTTCACATGTAGCAGAAGATACCCCAATAGTCAAGGCAATTCAGAGCAGAGTATGCAAGTTTGGGAAAGGTGTTTGGAGCTTCATTCCGTGAAACCTTTCCAGAAACTTTTCAATGGTACTTCTGCTCTCTTGACATGAAGATGTAAACTGCTTCTGAGCAATGCTTCGAACAATCTCTAACTCATGATGTAGCAAAGACAGGTCAATTGCAGCTCCTGTTTTGCTGAGCAAATCAGTGCGTGGTTGCAATTGGTCATGGTAAAGAAACTTCCCAGAGAATGGTCGCAAAGGGAAAATAGATGCTACCAATTTGTTGTTGCACTCAGAAAAACGCTTCTCCAACTCGCTGGTGAATGATTCTAGTATTTCAAAGTATATAGAGATGAGTGGTTGATTTTTGTCTTGTCCTGTAAGTGCATTCACCAAAAGGAGTCCAGATTACGGGGAGGTTTTCGAACTCATTTTGCTGGTTCTGAAGCAGCCTCAGGTTCTTCATTTCAACATTTAAGCTTGCATACTTTCAGAAGATATGAAAACTTGTCATTAGTTCGGATTTTGTGTATGGCACTAACTGTTTCAGTGACGATTTGGTAACCGTTAAGGACTGAACACTCTCTAGATTGCAGCATTTCATCAGCTGGCTTTAATGCGCCAAGTACTTCACGCATGACAATTCTTGAGAATACAAATTTCTTTTGGGATAAGGGCCTCTTCAACCCAATTGCAGTCACTGACAGATCAACAGGACCATTCTCAGTGAAAAAATCCAGTGTTGAGATGATTGTGTCATAGTTTTCCACAATGATGTTAGTCGTCTTGAAATGTCCACTCCAGCGATGTTCCATCAAATGGGCCAAAGCGCATTGCAACTGACTTGGTATACACAGCACGAACTTTGGACTTTGCAAAGAAGTCATTCAATGGCTGACACACATCAAAAAACTCTTTCACAATGTACACTTTCTGACATACATGAACAACAACAAAGTGAAGTTGATGATTCAAAAAATGTATGTATGGGATATCTCTCTGAACATGATCAGCAATTCGACGTTGTACCCCTGAGTGTTTGCCTGACATGACAGATGCACCATAATAACACTGTGCCAATAACAGTTTTAGGTCAAGATCTTTCAATGCCTCCAAAAGAATTTCAGTGATGTAGTCTGCATCAAATTTCTTCAACTCATAAAGTCCGAGAAGAGTTTCGCTTACATTTGGGGGCCCATGCCTCTGACATACCTGATCACAACAGAAAGAAGCTCAACTCCAGCTGAGTCTCTGGTCTCATCACATTTAATGGCGAACAACCCAGTATCTGTTGTTTGTATCTCTTTCAAACACTTTTCTTTCACTAACTGCGCCATCAATCCAATTGCATCGTTTATAAAATGTGAAGATGTGTACTTTGCATTTTCTGGAATTGATTTAATGATTTCAGCAAATTTTTCATCTATAGTCATGGTGCACTCTACCATTTTTATAAATAATCCTGAATGCTGCTCACCAATTTATTCCCTCCCTCTGAATAGCAATTCATTTGTTGTGAGGAATTTTATTATTTAAAACACTCTGGATAGATAATATCGATTGTTTTCTAATTGGCTATCGCAAAGAGTTTCTAGCACACCACCTTCTTTCAAAAACTTTTTACAATCTACCCATGCAGTCATAGCAAGCACATGGGACTTTGATGCAGTGTGCTTGGAAAACCCCTTTCCTTTCTCTGTTGCAGTTTTCCAATTCTTGAACCTTTCTGCGGTGTATACCTTATCTCTATCATGGGTAAGATACGGTCTCCCAAGGAAAGCAAAAGCATGAGTCTATCTCCACAGAATATTTAAGCCAAGACCAGTCAGAGTACCATTTGTTTTGGAATGAACGACTTTGTTTTCCAAACACAGTCTTTGGTGAGTTCATTACATAAGGTTGAGCTGGACTATTGTCAGCAAGATCAGATGGAAGTTGAGATTGAAAAAATCCACTTGAATCAGAGGTATCTGAAAGCTAGTTTGATGAGCCATCCTGCTGTTGTGAAGCATGAGATTCAGTTGCAGACACTGTTGTGGACTCATGGACAGTCTCAGATGTTACTGTGGTTCTCTTTGACATCCTTATCATAAATGCATCCATTTTACATAAAAGAAAAGAAACATAAGATATCAGACGAATAATTTTGTTTTAAGTCTGACATGGATATTTACCTACTACCTTCAAAAGTCATATTTGTATCATGGATTTTTTTTAATTATTAAAGGGCCACCAACAAGAGACATAAGCTGCTGAATATCCTAGAAATTATTTAGTTCCATTACTGATACCTATAACTAGTGGGAACATAAGCCAACAATTTTACTACTATCACCTGTGAGTGGTTAGATAGAACGAGTTAAATTAATATAAAAGAAACAGGAAGATTAGTCATCTTAGCTCCTGTTTGGTTAAGTTGGTTAGGTTAGCTTATTTAATATAATTTTTCACTATTTTCTAATCATTTTGGTGTATTTCAAACGATTCTGTTATTCATTTCCATTGTAAATGGAAATGAATACTAATATTAAGGTGGGCCTATTTCAAAAGCGAGGCATTAACATTAAAACATTTATTCAAACCATTTGATACAACACCATTTTATACTGACATAACATACAAGATTACTGAGCATTTATAGATAATTTTATGGATAATCTGGACAAGATCTTCGCAGCCTACTTTGCTTTAAAACTTTACCAATGACCTTTTAAAGCAGTTTAATAATATTTTTTTAATTTACTTTAGCGCGAAATGCATTTATTATAAAGATATTGTTATTAATTTTAATATCAATTATTTCGTACTTTTTACGATCTCTTAATGGCACAGCAAGTTTAAAACTAACACAAATGCACAAGAATATTTGACAATTTTTGAGAACCCACCAACTTAATGTTACAGCAAGTTTAACCCTTCAGAGGGCACACCTAGAAATACTTGAGATATCAAAAATTCCTCTTAGGGTCATAAATTAGATGTATTTCTAAGACACTTTTACTCATGAACATTTTTTAATTTAAGGCATTGATTGCCTGCAATGTTCTGTCAATGAAGTATCCCGTGCGGGCTACCCGCCCGGCTCACGGGGAACCATGTTAGTCCCGTCCAGGCTACTTCGCCCGGTATGGGGTATAAATAATTTAATATATAACTTTTTTTGTATTATGTTATAACTGGCTTCAATTATGTTAATATTATATGTTATTTACTATCAATAAATCTCATAAATATTTCTTAAAAATTAATGCTTGTTTGAAATAAAGCGCAAAGAAAAATTCAATGTTTAACTTATAAAAAAGTATAAAAATAGAGGATTTTACATACCAACACCGAAGCTGCTGCTCAGCTTCGGTGGGAGGGGTGTGGAACGGCCTGAAGCAGTTGCTGGTGTCAGAGAGGCAGAGCGCCATCTGACAGACATCGCACATCCACCTGGAGCGGTGGATTGTAGCCTTGGTGGAGCAGTGCTTGCAGGTCTGCCGGGTATTGACGAGGATGGGCCGATGTGGCTTTGAGTTGTCATAGCGCTGCTGGACATTGGGGAGTTGGGCCCTGTACCTCCAACGTGGAATGGACATTGGCTGGTCAGGTGATGCTCTCGTGATTCTGGACCTCATGGTCTTCTGGCAGCCGGCGAAGCGGCTGATATCAAGCCGGAAGAGCTTTAGATGCATTGGATTCTCTTCCATGGCCTGACAGTCCCGCTTGTAGAGGATCCAGGCGTTGCAGACACAGAGGTCTAGGACATACCCGAAGAGCCTCATGTACCACCTGCTGGCTCGCATTGGGTTCTTGTAGAGGTGGGTCAGCATGTCGGACTTGTCAATGCCCCCCATCTTCCCGTTGTACTGCTTGATGATGTTGGGGCAGGGCACCCCCACCTTCTTCTTGGTGTTACGGTCGTATCTCTTCACATTGCCAATGAGCTCGACACCGACGTCAGAAGACAGGACCGTGACGTTCTTGTTGTCCTTCCAGCGCAGGGCAAGGATCCCGTTGCTGGAGCAGTAGTCATATTGGCCTAGAGGAGTCGTCTTCTTGCCCAGCTCCTTGGTAGAGATCAGAGAAGCACGCTCAACACGGTTGACCCTCGCCGTCCCCACGTACCGGCAACCCACCTTGTCCTTCAGATACTCCACGAGTTCGATGCTGGTGAAGTAGTTGTCGGCATATATAGCTGACTGAGAAGGTCTCTTCAGGGTCTTGGCCAACACAAGGACGGTCTTGGTGGAGATAAGCAGTTGTGACTCCTCCTGGGAGAGCTTGGTGTGGTGGCTGGTGAAGGTAGTCTCTCCCTGGTACATGAGTATATCATAGACGAAGCCATCAATGCTTGCCCGGCAGAACAGCTTATACCCCCACTTGTCGGGCATTGTCTGGATGTATTGTCTCAGGGTGCCCGCTCTGGTGCCCTTGTAGAATACCATGATTTCATCGATGGACTGCCTGGGGGTTGCTTTCAGCTGCAGGAACTACCTGTCAGAAAAGCAAAGATGGGACGAATTTTGAAGAAGCGGTCAGTGGTGCCAGGGAGGTTCTCATTGTTGTTAAAGTGAAGAAGGGATCTGATCAGCCGAAACCGCTTAGAGGACAATACTTCAGCCACCTGCACAAATCTCGTGTATGTTCCCCAGTAGTCCTCAATTGAAGGCAAGGTGGAGACCTCCATGTAAAGTACGATGCCGATGAACACCATAACTTCATGCTTGTCTATCTGGAAGGTGGTGTTGACGTTTTTCTGCCTGGCATAGAGGTTTGTTTGGTATACGATATCCTCCAGGAGGGCCGTGGTGAACATGTACTGGAAATACTCGAAGGGTGACCTAAGAGCATGAGGGGCAGGGTGGGTAAAGTCAGGCAGTGGAGGGTAGCTGATCTTCTCTTTCTTCCATGCCCTTTGTGGCACATCTTTCTGGGCTCTCCTAGCCTTCTTGGGAGCCCGTCCAGTTGCTTCCTCTTCATCCTCACTGCCAATGGTGTCCTCCTCTGGCATTAGCTGTGGCCTGACCCTGGTGACAGCGCCTGTGGACAACAAAGATATGGCCCTTTACATCACATACTAGACTGTCCCTTTAAAAAATGACTCCAAAACAATCACTGCAGCCATTTAAAGGCCACTCATTCAAATGACACAGCAAAACATGAGTCTGTTTGGGCTTTCTCTTCAAGTCTATGGCTCACAAATTAAATGTCAATGACATCACAGCACTTGGCCTTCTAAACATGGCACCAAAACAAACACTCGGGCCTTTTAAAACATTAGCTTCATTGCTTACCTGAGATTGTGGTAGTGAGATCATCGGGGAGGTTGAGGAGGAAGTCAGGGTCCAGGGTGTCGTAATCAAAGACCTCATCCAGGGCGTCATCCTCCACCTCTATGTCGCTGTCGGAAAAGGTGGGGAGAATCAGGAAGTGGGTGTGGGTTTCCTCATCCCTCTCAGCCTGCTGCCTAGTCCTCCTGGCCCCAGAGTAGAATGCCGAAGGCTGAAATGAGGAAGCATGGCATTAGTTAGGGCCATATTTATCTAAAAACACAATAATAATGCACCATAACCTTCTTAATATTAAAAGTAAATATAATGCAGGTAATCACAGAAAACACCAGTATTTTCAGGCCATATGCCACATGGGTCTCACACACAACCTAGATAAATGTTCCACATCATCATAAGTTCGTTTCACCATAAACAAATCACCATACATTTCGTTAAATAAGATGCCTATAGCGGGCATAAAGTCCCGTGCGGGACTAATAAGGTTTCCTGTAGACCGGGCACATTATCCCCCGTACGGGACTGATATGGTTCCCCGTGAGCCGGGCAAAATCCCGCGCGGGACACCCTATTATTTCACCATCATTTTTCACCAATTTCTTTTCACATTTTACACTTCACACCCATATCACATTGGAACACATTTATCTGGATATGTGCTATTAGATTTCTATGCACCTACCTCCATTATTGCGGGCGTGGGCGGCGTGTGTGTCGGAGTAACTGGAAAGAGATCTGACTAGTACGGCGTCTCAACAGAGAATGCTTGCTTCTACCTGCGCTGGCCAAGCTCCCGCATGGGCTAGCGAGCTCTGATTGGTGCAGAACAATAGCCAAGGAGTTCCCTCATTGGCTGAAACCTACCCAAGCCGTCTATGCCATCAAAGTCTTGCACACGTTTCGTCAAAAACGTGGTATTAAGTATCCCACGCGGGCTACCTGCCCGCTAAAGGGTTAAAACTAAAGACATGCAAAAACATCGCCTTGATAGTTGTTGTCAACATACGCTTATATAAAATAGTAGAAGCTGCTACTAGACTTCATTATTGTTGGAGTTTTTCAAGCATATTAATTTGCAGGGCAATCAAAGTGTAATTTTACAAAAAATATGGAGAAAAAAATTTAATATATAAAGAACAATTAACATATGGGTAAATATAAGAATCACAAAAACAGCGCTTGTAAAACAAAAAGTACGCTTAATAGCACTTTAAAAGTAAAAAAAAAAATAATAATTAAAAACTAAAATATTAAATTAGTACAATCGTGGGAACATGTGGTTGGAATTGGTATTTATATCCCCGCAAAAATTATTTTAAGAAAGCTGATCTTATCTCACAAGGATTTTTTTTAGAAATCAATCCTACCTTGATAGATGAAGTCTATTTGTTAAACACTATATTACAATAGAATAAAAAGCGAGCAAAAACAGACGATAAGAATACAATCGAGTAAAAACCGTCCATTGACAACGCAACAATGTCAATTTTAACAATACACTTTCGCGACATTGTAATAAATAAATAACATAAAAAAAATGATCATCAGCACAAATTTACATTAAACTTAGGTTAGGTTAGGTCACATTAGGTTTAAATATATAAAAAAATAACAACAAAATTAAATATTAAATATTAAGGCAGCTATGCTAATCACTACTCTAATTATTATATCATATACCTATTACAAAAGCTAAAAAAATCAATTGCATGTTATAGTAAAATTGTTTCTACCTTAATCAGAGATCTCCGTTGTACGGTTGCCAGATGTACCAATTTGTCCTATTTCCCAAAACTCAGGAATACATATTGTATTTTATCGTCAATTCAACTCGAGATATATTAAATATATTGAGGAAATAAGATTGAAAGTATTATCTATAGTCTTTTACACGAATTATATATATATATATATATATATATATATATTAACTCAATATTACTAAATTTCAGTGTTTCATTCATTTTTAGAGTTCATTTTAAAGGTTCCTTTGTGTTAATTGAAAAGAAATTCTTTAGTTACTCGTTAAAAACGTACCTTTGTTAAGTAAAATGAGAATCACTTGAAATTTTATACCTGGCGTTCCTACACCACAAGCCCACTTGTATTAACTAGATGTAAGGCAAAAGGGGAAGATAGTCAGTGGAAAGTAGTTATGAGAGGTAGGCCTAGTGTGCAGTCTGAAGCAAATGAGAAAAATGAAAGTGAATTGTGAATCAATGTAGATAGTATAGATTGCGCAGGACAGGTTAGTTGTGTAAAAAAAAAAGACACGGAACCTTGTAAAGCAAAGAAACATTATTTTATAAAGAAACAGAAGACCATTATTATTAAGCTTACTAAGATCAACATGAAGCAGAGCCAAATACAATATCATGGCTCAGTTTCCTGAGAGAGAGAGAGAGAGAGAGAGAGAGAGAGAGAGAGAGACAAAGGGAGAGAGAGAGAGAGAGAGAGAGAGAGAGAGAGAGAGAGAGAGAGAGAGAGAGAGTTACAAGGAGTTACAAGGAAAGAAGGTACCCTAGGAGACCTTACGGTCCATTCAAAGAGGGTACCTTGGGACTAGCAATCGAGCGGGCACATGGCTGCTCAATTGTTTTGCGTCCCTAAACGGCCACTTTTCAAGACTTTGTCTAGTCTTGACTTGAACTGGTCAACAGATTCACTGTTGACAACTTCCACTGGAAGTGCGTTCCACTTACCGCAGATACTGTAGGTGAAAAAGTTTCCACACAGATTGCGGTTGTAACGCTTCAGTTCAAGTTTGAAGCCGTGATTGCGCGTTCTGTTCTCACTCAGTGTGAAAATATCCCGGTAGTCAACATTGTCGAACCCTCGAAGTATTTTGAAAACTTCGATGAGCTGACCACGCTGTCTACGGGTTTCCAACGAGAACAGATCTAATTCCCTTAGTCTATCCTCATAACTTTTATGTCGGATAGAGGGAATCAGTTTGGTTACCCTGGCTTGTACGCGTTCCAACCTTGCGATGTCCTTTCGAAACGAAGGACTCCAAAATTGTACGGCATACTCCAGGTGCGGCCGAACTAGGGAGTTGTACAGACAAAGTACTATCTCCCTGTTACGGTATCCAAACTGGCGCTTTATGTAGCCTAACATCCTTTGGGCTTTCTTCTCTGCCTCAATGCACTGTTTCGAGAACTTGAGGTCGCTAGTGACAGTAACACCCAAGTCCTTCTCAGTGTCACTCGATTCGAGAGCAGTGCCCTTAAGGATATAATGAGATTGGGGATTTCTGTGGCCGATATGCATTACTTTGCACTTGTTCACGTTGAACGGCATTTGCCACGTGTCCGACCACTCCCCAATCTTCCCAAGGTCTTCCTGCAGGCGGGCAGTATTTCCATCCTTTGCAACGTTCATACCAAGCTTGGTATCGTCGGCAAATTTGGAAATCTTGGCAACCATGTCACCGTCCATGTCGTTGACGTAGATGATGAATAGTAGTGGTCCCAGGACAGAACCTTGAGGCACTCCGCTAGTAACGGGCACCCACTCAGAAGCCTGTCCATTCACCACCACCCGTTGCCGTCTGCCACTTAGCCAGTTCTCGATCCAGCCGGCTACTTCTCCGTCTATGCCCAGCGCTCGCACTTTCCGGAGAAGGCGGCGGTGTGGTACCTTATCAAAGGCTTTCTGAAAGTCTAAGTAAACCACATCCACCGCCTTGTCCCGATCGTGCTCACTGAACACGAAGTGGAAGAATTCCACAAGGTTCGTCAGGCATGACCGTTGCCTTCGGAAGCCGTGCTGGGAACTCCTCAGTAGCAGGTTTGACTCTAAATACGACGTCACTTTGTCCACCATCATGCTTTCCATGAGTTTACCGACTATCGAAGTCAGACTGATAGGTCGGTAGTTTGACGGATGGCTGGAGGATCCTTTCTTGAAGATCGGAGTCACCTCCGCCTCACGCCAGTCTCTAGGAACGCATCCGGTCCGGATTGACATGTTAAAGATAGCGCACAGATGTCGTGATACTTCATCGCACACTTCCTTCAACACCTTGGGTAGAAACCCGTCCGGTCCAGGGGACTTATTCGTCTTTAGGTCAGCGATCTTTTTCTTTATTTCTCCTTCGGTGAAGTCCATTGCCTCCAGCTTTTCCCCCGAGTAGGAATCCGTGGGCTGGGGGATGGGACCACACTCTTTAGTAAACACTGAGGAGAAGTAGTCATTGAGAAGGTTAGCATTTTCTGCATCTGACTGAGTTAATGCACCCTCCTCGTCCACTAGGGGCCCAATCCTACGATGGATTGGTTTACGGCTATTTACATAGCCGAAGAACTCCTTGGGATTCTCCTTGCAGAGTCTCGCCACTCGGAGTTCCTCAGTACGCTTAGCCGCCCTTATGCTGGACTTCACTCTCCTGGCTAGCCTCCGGTACTCGTCAAAGGCACCCGAGATCTTCGATCGCCGGTACGCATTTCTCTTCTCCCTAAGCAGTTGGCCGATTTCTCGATTAAACCACTTTGGTTGAACAGAAGACCGACGGAGGCATTTTAGAGGGATGCAACTTGATTGAAGACTCATGAATTTATTTTTGAAATTGTTCCACGAATCCTCAACCTCTTCGCATACCGCTAGCCTTACATCAGTCAGCCCAGCACGAAGGCGTGCAAAGTCTGCTCTTCTCAAGTCAAGTTTCCTTGATTGACTGGCAACAGACCTTACCTTCGGGATCTTGACGGTAAATCTAACTAGCTGGTGATCACTGCCACCGAGCTCTTCGCCTACAGAGACATCCTCAACGATATCATCCTCAGAGGTGAAGACCAAGTCGAGGATATTGTCTCCTCTCGTCGGTTCTCTGACCCATTGAGTGAGGAACTCGTTGTTGGCGAACTCCAGGAGTAGCGCGCTATCGCCACAGGCTGCTCTGGTTTCCCAGTCAACTTGTCTGTTGAAGTCGCCCATAACGATGCACACTCTGCCTTGAACAAGCTCACCCAGCAGCTGGTACAGTTCCCTGTCCTTCTCAACGGGTTGGGAAGGGGGTCTGTAAAGCACCAGGGTCCTGTATCTGAAAGGACCTATCTCTAGGTCAACGCCTAGGAGCTCGTGATCGGATATAATGTTGGAGTTCGTAGATTTGATTGTATCCTTGACATACAACATTACACCGCCACCCTCTCTGTCTGGCCTATCTTTGTGGAAGAGTTGGTAGCCAGGAACCGTGAATTCGCCTTCAAAGTCTCGGTTTGACGTTTTTATCCACGATTCTGTTATGGCTACCATTTCGGGTTCTTCCGTCGCTACGAGGCCACGGAGCTCAGGAAACTTGTTCCTGATTGACCTCGCATTGAACAGAAGAACTTTCAGGGAGTCCCCGACTGTAGGACTCCCTATGCTCTTCCGTTTCCCGGCTTCTTTGTTGGCGAGGCACCCCTTTTTGCGACCTCTGAGAAGGTCGTTCCTGGAGTGACACGGGCGTACTGGCGTACGTCCGCCCTCACTCTGGGCCGGATACTCCTTTCGGTCCTCTCTACGACATTCTGGATCATGTTCGACAGAAAGGCCTTTCCTTTAAAGGAAAGATGTACCCCATCCCTTTGGTAGAGATCATTTCTACCATAAAAGGTGCGGTACGGGTCCACAAAAAAGACCCCCTCTGCCGTACACAAATCTGCCAGGCGCCGGTTTAGAGACACATTCATCGAGTGAGCGGTCCGTGTTGGACCTCTCCTCGGGAGCATCCCGACTACCACACGCTTGCGGGTTTTCAGCCCACAGTCGTCCACGGCACCCATGACCGTGTGGAGGATTTTATCTGTAGGGCCTACCCTACCTCCTCTCAGGTACAGGTCGTTTCCACTGACCATCAGAGCAACGACTGAGCTCTCAGAAATCTGTGATTTCTCAGCCTCTACTCTGATGTGGTGGTTACCACATCCTGGCAGGCAGCTTACCTTCACACTAGTGCGAAGGCGGGCCGCTAGCAGGGACTGCAAGCCCCGTGCTTGAGAATCACCAATAAGGGTGACTCTTGCACATTTGTCAGCAGGCGACTTATTCTTTCCTCTCGGAAGCGACTTGCCGCTTTCCTCTTGTATCTCTGCATTTTTCTTTTTTTTCTTCCTCATCTTATTTTTCTTCTCTTCATTTGTTTTCTCTTCTTCCGTTTCTCTTTTCTCTTCTTCCGTTTCTCTTTTCTCTTCTTCTCTTTCCACTTTCCCATGCGCACCAGTAGCGCTCGAATCCTCTACACTGGGGTGAGCTGCATTATGGTCCTTTTTCTTCTTTTTCTTTTTCTTCTTCTCATTGGCTCCGCATGGCAGAAGTGGGACTGCCAATGCAGTTTCACCTCCTTGGGCTGGAGTCCCATCGGCGGAACCACCCAAGTCAGTGGGACTTTCGTCTCGAGCTTGAGCCGACTGGGCCTCTAGTTTAGAGGCTAGCTCTAGGATCTTTTCCTCGAGACGCCGAATCTGAAGCGCGTGCTGCGTTTCTAGGGTCTGCAGTTTATTTTCCAGCGCCCTAGATTTTTCTTCAGAGGCTGTGAAGAGATCCTTGAGTTCATTGCAGCATGCCACTGCCTCTCGGATCTCTCCTTTAAGGATGCAATCGGTGCATATACTTCCCGGGTGGCATTTCGAAAAACATCCTTCCGGGAAGTCCACGCACCACTTATCCTTCTGGCATATCGCACATGTATATTTAAGTGCAGCTGGACCTTTTTTCCCTGTCATTTTAAACACTTTCTCTCTTTCAAAACTTTGTGACCAATCAATAGAAAAAAGGGGGTTGGTGAGTTCTCCCCGCGTGAGTCGCTCCCGCCTATCGATCGGAGACGTTTCGGATCTTTCAGAAGGCACGCTCCATGTGCTGCTGTTCGTCCGACCGAGTCGTCAAGCCTCGGCGTGCCGTGGCTCCCAACCAAGCAGCACAGACGGTCCCCGAAGGGGCCATCGATTTGTCACCAGGTGAACAACAACGAAGCACGCCCCTTACTAAACTCCTACTAGTTCCCTTCACAACGGCCAGGATCTCGGAGCAGCGTTCAATGGATATCCCGCCCCACCAAGAGACTCGACCCAAGGCTTTTTATTGGCCTGGCAACCAACCTGGGAACAAAGGGCCGTCACCTCGGACCGATGCTACCAGAGGCACCCGTCAACGGGCACTGGGAACGGTCAATAATTACGCGCCAGGGAAGGGGTTAACGGGGCACTACCCTCATCCCATTCATCGTGCCCCAACGCCTAGGACACCTCTAGTCCTAGTCTCTCGCAACCAGTGAGCGTCGATTGGCGTTGTTTATAGAGGTTCCAAAGCCTCTCTTCTGACGCATGAGGTAGCTGCCAGGTCCTTATATGTAGATAGAGGAAGAAAAGAGAAACAGGGACATGATAGGAGTAGGCATTTTTTTGTTTTTTTTCTTTTTGTATAAGTGGGAGGGATAGAATAAAAGTAAAAAAAGAGAAGGATAGAGTTAAAAAAAGGAAGGAATGACGCACTTAGTCTGGAATCTCGTTTTCGACCAAATCGACAAGGGAAGCCCTACCAGGGGTACCCAGAAGAGGTACCCCCGCCGACATAGCTCGAAAAGTCAAAGGTACACACAAGCTCTCTTCCCGCGACAAGGGGGCGTCACCTCTCCCTCTACATTCTTTCAAGAGAGAGAGAGAGAGAGAGAGAGAGAGAGAGAGAGAGAGAGAGAGAGAGAGTGTGTGTGTGTGTGTGTGTAACAAGGAGTAACAAGGAAAGTAAGTACCCTAGGAGACCTTACGGTCCATTCAAAGAGGGTACCTTTGGACTAGCAATCGAGCGGGCACATGGCTGCTCAATTGTTTTGCGTCCCTAAACGGCCACTTTTCAAGACTTTGTCTAGTCTTGACTTGAACTGGTCAACAGATTCACTGTTGACAACTTCCACTGGAAGTGCGTTCCACTTACCGCAGATACTGTAGGTGAAAAAGTTTCCACACAGATTGCGGTTGTAACGCTTCAGTTCAAGTTTGAAGCCGTGATTGCGCGTTCTGTTCTCACTCAGTGTGAAAATATCCCGGTAGTCAACATTGTCGAACCCTCGAAGTATTTTGAAAACTTCGATGAGCTGACCACGTAGTCTACGGGTTTCCAGCGAGAACAGATCTAATTCCCTTAGTCTATCCTCATAACTTTTATGTCGGATAGAGGGAATCAGCTTGGTTGCCCTGGCTTGTACGCGTTCCAATCTCGCGATGTCCTTTCGCAATGAAGGACTCCAAAATTGTACGGCATACTCCAGGTGCGGTCGGACAAGTGAGTTGTACAGGCACAGTACAATCTCCTGGTTCCGATAACCAAACTGGCGCTTAATATAGCCTAGCATCCTTTGGGCCTTTTTCTCCGCCTCAATGCACTGTTTCGAGAACTTGAGGTCACTAGTGACAGTAACACCCAAGTCCTTCTCAGTGTCGGTGGATTCAATAGCAGTGCCCTTAAGGATATACTGAGATTGGGGGTTTCTGTGGCCGATATGCATCACTTTGCATTTGCCCACGTTAAAAGGCATTTGCCACGTGTCCGACCACTCCCCAATCTTCCCAAGATCTTCCTGCAGGCGGGCAGTATTTCCATCCTTTGCAACGTTCAGAACACCAAGCTTGGTATCGTCGGCAAATTTGGAAATCTTGGCAACCATGTCACCGTCCATGTCGTTGACGTAGATGATGAATAGTAGTGGTCCCAGGACAGAACCTTGAGGCACCCCGCTAGTAACGGGCACCCACTCAGAAGACTGTCCATTTACCACCACCCGTTGCCGTCTGCCACTTAGCCAGTTCTCGATCCAGCCGGCTACCTTTCCGTCTATGCCAAGCGCTCGCACTTTCCGGAGAAGGCGGCGGTGTGGTACCTTATCAAAGGCTTTCTGAAAGTCTAGGTAGACCACATCCACCGCCTTGTCCCGATCGTGCTCACTGAAAACGAAGTGGAAGAATTCCACAAGGTTCGTCAGGCATGACCGTTGCCTTCGGAAGCCGTGCTGGGAACTCCTCAGTAGCAGGTTTGACTCTAAATACGACGTCACTTTGTCCACCATGATGCTTTCCATGAGTTTACCGACTATCGAAGTCAGACTGATAGGTCGGTAGTTCGACGGTTGGTTACGGTCTCCTTTCTTGAAGATAGGAGTCACCTCCGCCTCACGCCAGTCTCTAGGAACGCATCCGGTCCGGATTGACATGTTAAAGATAGCGCACAGATGTCGTGATACTTCATCGCACACTTCCTTCAACACTTTAGGTAGAAACCCGTCCGGTCCAGGGGACTTATTCGTCTTTAGGTCAGCGATCTTTTTCTTTATTTCTCCTTCGGTGAAGTCCATTGCCTCCAGCTTTTCCCCCGAGTAGGAATCCGTGGGCTGGGGAATGGGACCACACTCTTCAGTAAACACTGAAGAGAAGTAGTCGTTGTGGAGGTTAGCATTTTCTGCATCTGAATGCTTTAATGTCCCCTCCTCATTCCTCAAAGGGCCAATCGTTCGACGGATTGGTTTACGGCTGTTCACATATCCAAAAAACTCCTTGAGATTCTCTTTACAGAGTCTCGCCACTCGGAGTTCCTCAGACCGCTTAGCCGCCCTTATGCTGGACTTCACTCTCCTGGCTAGCCTCCGGTATTCGTCAAAGTCACCCGAGATCTTCGATTGCCGGTACACATTTCTCTTCTCCCTAAGCAGTTGGCCGATTTCTCGATTAAACCACTTTGGTTGAACAGAAGACAGACGGGGGCATTTCAGAGGGATGAAACGCGATTGAAGACTCATGAATGTGGTTTTGAAACTATTCCACCAGTCTTCAACGGCATCGCACACTTCTAGCCTCACGTCAGTCAGTCCAGCTCGAAGGCTTGCAAAGTCTGCTCTTCTCAAGTCAAGTTTCTTTAATTGACTGGTAACAGACCTTACCTTCGGGATCTTGACGCTAAATCTAACTAGCTGGTGATCACTGCCACCGAGCTCTTCGCCTACAGAGACATCCTCAACGATATCATCCTCAGAGGTGAAGACCAAGTCGAGGATATTGTCTCCTCTCGTCGGTTCTCTGACCCATTGAGTGAGGAACTCGGGGTTGGCCAACTCCAGGAGTAGCGCGCTCTCGCCACAGGCTGCTCTGGTTTCCCAGTCAACTTGGCTGTTGAAATCGCCCATAACGATGCACACTCTGCCTTGAACCAGCTCACCCAGCAGCTGGTACAGTTCCCTGTCCTTCTCAACAGGTTGGGGAGGGGCTCTGTAAAGCAGCAGGGTCCTGTATTTGGCAGGACCAATCTCTAGGTCAACGCCTAGGAGCTCGTGGTCGGATATAACGTTGGAGTTCGTAGATTTGATTGTATCCTTGACATACAACATTACACCGCCACCCTCTCTGTCTGGCCTATCTTTGTGGAAGAGTTGGTAGCCAGGAACCGTGAATTCGCCTTCAAAGTCTCGGTTTGACGTTTTTATCCACGATTCTGTTATGGCTACCATTTCGGGTTCTTCCGTCGCTACGAGGCCACGGAGCTCAGGAAACTTGTTCCTGATTGACCTCGCATTGAACAGAAGAACTTTCAGGGAGTCCCCTAATGTAGGACCCCCTATACTCTTCCGTTTCCTGGCTTCTTGTTTGTCGTGGTGGCACCATTTTTGACAACCTCCGAGAAGGTTGTTTGGGGAGTGACTCGGGCGTACTGGCGTACGTCCGCCCTCACTCTGGGCCGGATACTCCTTTCGGTCCTCTCTACGACATTCTGGATCATGTTCGACAGAAAGGCCTTTCCCTTAAAGGAGAGGTGCACCCCGTCCCTTTGGTAGAGGTCTTTTCTACCATAGAACACGGCGTACGGGTCCACAAAAAAGACACCCTCAGCCGTGCAGAGGTCTGCAAGGCGCCTGTTTAGCGACATGTTCCTCAAGTGGGCAGTCCGGCTTGGACCCCACCTCGGGAGCATCCCCACCACGACGCGTCTGCGGGTTTTCAGTCCACAGTCGTCGACAGCGCCCATAACTGTCCTCATAATTTCACCTGTAGGGCCTACCCTACCTCCTCTGAGGTAGAGGTCGTTGCCACTTACCATAAGGGCAACGACTGAAGTCTCTGAAATCTGAGACTTCTCGGCCTCAGCTCTTACCTGCATATTCCCACAACCTGGGATGCAGCTCACCTTAACGCTTGTGCGAAGGCGGGCCGCTAGCAGGGGCTTCAGACCCCGTGCTTGAGAATCACCAATAAGGGTGACTCTTGCACATTTGACTGCGGACGACTTAGTCTTTCCTTTCGGAGGCGACTTGCCGCTTTCCTCTTGTATCTCTAATTTTTTTTTCTTCTTCTTCTTATTCTTCCTCTTATTCTTCTTCTTGACTTCCTTTGCTATCCCTTCGTTTGTTTCCCGTTTCTCTTCTTCTGCTTCTACCTTCTCTTCTTCTGTTTCCAGTTTCTTTTCTTCTCTTTCTACTTTCTCTTCTTCTCCTTTTACTTTCTCTTCTTCTCTTTCTACTTTCTCTTCTTCTATTTCTACTTTCTCTTCTTTCTTCTTTCTTTTCTTCTTTTTGGCTCGTTGAGGAAGCCCTTCAGCAGAAGAAATCGGCTGTTGGACGTCCGGAGCCTTCTCGCCTGAGCATCTGCATCTCTCTGTTTTTAAGAGTTGAACTTCCCTTTTAAGGAGGGAGTTCTCCTCTCTCAGTTGAGCGATGCTCTCGCCCAGGCGCTTCTCGAGTTCGCAGAAGTCACAGACACTGACGCCATCTGTGAGTTCCTTGCAACTCCTTCCCCCGAAGTCTTCACTCCATCTATAGACTTTGTATATTTTGCAGGTTAGCTTTCGAAACGGAGGACCATTCTTCTTCGCCATCTTACAAAAATCTCTTACCATACGCATTAAAAAAGGGGTTTTTGGTTGTGATTTTCTCTCGCACTAATCTCATCCGCCTATTTCCAGGAGGTTTTCGGTCATTCGGCGAACAGAAACCCTTTGATCAAGCACACCAACCCTAAGGTCTCCCCTGGGCCGGACGTCCCCAATCGTGCCGCAGCTCCCAACTGAGCAGCACGAGAGCCCCAGTGAACTGGTTCTCTGATTTTTCGACAGGGGTGCTTGAGGTGTAACTGTCTTCCTACTAAGCCCTACTAATCAACTAAAAACGGCCAGACTTGAGGCAAATAGTAAAGCTAAGTGCCCACGACTTCACCCGAGATCTTTAGCTGATCTGGCAACCAGCAAGGCACAAAAGCTCTCTCTCCAAAGATCAGTTGAGCCTTTATTCACCAAGTAGCGGTCACAGGGAGCTGGTCAGGCAATTACACGTTAGGAGAAAGCTTTTAAGGGGTACCTAGCATTTCTCCATTAATCGTACCCCAAACGCCTAAGATCCCTTCAATCTCAGTCTCTTGTAACCTATGAGTGCTCCAAGGCGTTATTTAAAGAGGTTCCAAAGCCTCTCTTCTCACGCGGCATAAGGGAGCTGGTGAGGCCCTTATTAATAAACAACTTATGTGTAATAGAGATGAAGGGTTTTTTTGTTATTGGGTTTTTGTTTTGATTTTTTGACAGTTGAAGAGAGTTGGTGAAACTTAGTACTAACAGAATCGAATGGGTTGGTAGGGGGATGCAAGGAGACGCATCAAAGAAGTGGTAGAGAAGTTTGACAACCCTTAGTCTGGGTACCTTGGGACTAGCAATCGAGCGGGCACATGGCTGCTCAATTGTTTTGCGTCCCTAAACGGCCACTTTTCAAGACTTTGTCTAGTCTTGACTTGAACTGGTCAACAGATTCACTGTTGACAACTTCCACTGGAAGTGCGTTCCACTTACCGCAGATACTGTAGGTGAAAAAGTTTCCACACAGATTGCGGTTGTAACGCTTCAGTTCAAGTTTGAAGCCGTGATTGCGCGTTCTGTTCTCACTCAGTGTGAAAATATCCCGGTAGTCAACATTGTCGAACCCTCGAAGTATTTTGAAAACTTCGATGAGCTGACCACGCAGTCTACGGGTTTCCAACGAGAACAGATCTAATTCCCTTAGTCTATCCTCATAACTTTTATGTCGGATAGAGGGAATCAGTTTGGTTGCCCTGGCTTGTACGCGTTCCAACCTTGCGATGTCCTTTCGAAACGAAGGACTCCAAAATTGTACGGCATACTCCAGGTGCGGCCGAACTAGGGAGTTGTACAGACAAAGTACTATCTCCCTGTTACGGTATCCAAACTGGCGCTTTATGTAGCCTAACATCCTTTGGGCTTTCTTCTCTGCCTCGATGCACTGTTTCGAGAACTTGAGGTCGCTAGTGACAGTAACACCCAAGTCCTTCTCAGTGTCACTCGATTCGAGAGCAGTGCCCTTAAGGATATAATGAGATTGGGGATTTCTGTGGCCGATATGCATTACTTTGCACTTGTTCACGTTGAACGGCATTTGCCACGTGTCCGACCACTCCCCAATCTTCCCAAGGTCTTCCTGCAGGCGGGCAGTATTTCCATCCTTTGCAACGTTCATACCAAGCTTGGTATCGTCGGCAAATTTGGAAATCTTGGCAACCATGTCACCGTCCATGTCGTTGACGTAGATGATGAATAGTAGTGGTCCCAGGACAGAACCTTGAGGCACTCCGCTAGTAACGGGCACCCACTCAGAAGCCTGTCCATTCACCACCACCCGTTGCCGTCTGCCACTTAGCCAGTTCTCGATCCAGCCGGCTACTTTTCCGTCTATGCCCAGCGCTCGCACTTTCCGGAGAAGGCGGCGGTGTGGTACCTTATCAAAGGCTTTCTGAAAGTCTAAGTAAACCACATCCACCACCTTGTCCCGATCGTGCTCACTGAACACGAAGTGGAAGAATTCCACAAGGTTCGTCAGGCATGACCGTTGCCTTCGGAAGCCGTGCTGGGAACTCCTCAGTAGCAGGTTTGACTCTAAATACGTCGTTATTTTCTCCACCATCATGCTTTCCATGAGTTTACCGACTATCGAAGTCAGACTGATAGGTCGGTAGTTTGACGGATGGCTGGAGGATCCTTTCTTGAAGATCGGAGTCACCTCCGCCTCACGCCAGTCTCTAGGAACGCATCCGGTCCGGATTGACATGTTAAAGATAGCGCACAGATGTCGTGATACTTCATCGCACACTTCCTTCAACACCTTGGGTAGAAACCCGTCCGGTCCAGGGGACTTATTCGTCTTTAGGTCAGCGATCTTTTTCTTTATTTCTCCTTCGGTGAAGTCCATTGCCTCCAGCTTTTCCCCCGAGTAGGAATCCGTGGGCTGGGGGATGGGACCACACTCTTTAGTAAACACTGAGGAGAAGTAGTCATTGAGAAGGTTAGCATTTTCTGCATCTGATTGAGTTAATGCACCCTCCTCGTCCACTAGGGGCCCAATCCTACGATGGATTGGTTTACGGCTATTTACATAGCCGAAGAACTCCTTGGGATTCTCCTTGCAGAGTCTCGCCACTCGGAGTTCCTCAGTACGCTTAGCCGCCCTTATGCTGGACTTCACTCTCCTGGCTAGCCTCCGGTACTCGTCAAAGGCACCCGAGATCTTCGATCGCCGGTACGCATTTCTCTTCTCCCTAAGCAGTTGGCCGATTTCTCGATTAAACCACTTTGGTTGAACAGAAGACCGACGGAGGCATTTTAGAGGGATGCAACTTGATTGAAGACTCATGAATTTATTTTTGAAATTGTTCCACGAATCCTCAACCTCTTCGCATACCGCTAGCCTTACATCAGTCAACCCAGCACGAAGGCGTGCAAAGTCTGCTCTTCTCAAGTCAAGTTTCCTTGATTGACTGGCAACAGACCTTACCTTCGGGATCTTGACGGTAAATCTAACTAGCTGGTGATCACTGCCACCGAGCTCTTCGCCTACAGAGACATCCTCAACGATATCATCCTCAGAGGTGAAGACCAAGTCGAGGATATTGTCTCCTCTCGTCGGTTCTCTGACCCATTGAGTGAGGAACTCGTTGTTGGCGAACTCCAGGAGTAGCGCGCTATCGCCACAGGCTGCTCTGGTTTCCCAGTCAACTTGTCTGTTGAAGTCGCCCATAACGATGCACACTCTGCCTTGAACAAGCTCACCCAGCAGCTGGTACAGTTCCCTGTCCTTCTCAACGGGTTGGGAAGGGGGTCTGTAAAGCACCAGGGTCCTGTATCTGACAGGACCTATCTCTAGGTCAACGCCTAGGAGCTCGTGATCGGATATAATGTTGGAGTTCGTAGATTTGATTGTATCCTTGACATACAACATTACACCGCCACCCTCTCTGTCTGGCCTATCTTTGTGGAAGAGTTGGTAGCCAGGAACCGTGAATTCGCCTTCAAAGTCTCGGTTTGACGTTTTTATCCACGATTCTGTTATGGCTACCATTTCGGGTTCTTCCGTCGCTACGAGGCCACGGAGCTCAGGAAACTTGTTCCTGATTGACCTCGCATTGAACAGAAGAACTTTCAGGGAGTCCCCGACTGTAGGACTCCCTATGCTCTTCCGTTTCCCGGCTTCTTTGTTGGCGAGGCACCCCTTTTTGCGACCTCTGAGAAGGTCGTTCCTGGAGTGACACGGGCGTACTGGCGTACGTCCGCCCTCACTCTGGGCCGGATACTCCTTTCGGTCCTCTCTACGACATTCTGGATCATGTTCGACAGAAAGGCCTTTCCTTTAAAGGAAAGATGTACCCCATCCCTTTGGTAGAGATCATTTCTACCATAAAAGGTGCGGTACGGGTCCACAAAAAAGACCCCCTCTGCCGTACACAAATCTGCCAGGCGCCGGTTTAGAGACACATTCATCGAGTGAGCGGTCCGTGTTGGACCTCTCCTCGGGAGCATCCCGACTACCACACGCTTGCGGGTTTTCAGCCCACAGTCGTCCACGGCACCCATGACCGTGTGGAGGATTTTATCTGTAGGGCCTACCCTACCTCCTCTCAGGTACAGGTCGTTTCCACTGACCATCAGAGCAACGACTGAGCTCTCAGAAATCTGTGATTTCTCAGCCTCTACTCTGATGTGGTGGTTACCACATCCTGGCAGGCAGCTTACCTTCACACTAGTGCGAAGGCGGGCCGCTAGCAGGGACTGCAAGCCCCGTGCTTGAGAATCACCAATAAGGGTGACTCTTGCACATTTGTCAGCAGGCGACTTATTCTTTCCTCTCGGAAGCGACTTGCCGCTTTCCTATTGTATCTCTGCATTTTTCTTTTTTTTCTTCCTCATCTTATTTTTCTTCTCTTCATTTGTTTTCTCTTCTTCCGTTTCTCTTTTCTCTTCTTCCGTTTCTCTTTTCTCTTCTTCTCTTTCCACTTTCCCATGCGCACCAGTAGCGCTCGAATCCTCTACACTGGGGTGAGCTGCATTATGGTCCTTTTTCTTCTTTTTCTTTTTCTTCTTCTCATTGGCTCCGCATGGCAGAAGTGGGACTGCCAATGCAGTTTCACCTCCTTGGGCTGGAGTCCCATCGGCGGAACCACCCAAGTCAGTGGGACTTTCGTCTCGAGCTTGAGCCGACTGGGCCTCTAGTTTAGAGGCTAGCTCTAGGATCTTTTCCTCGAGACGCCGAATTTGAAGCGCGTGCTGCGTTTCTAGGGTCTGCAGTTTATTTTCCAGCGCCCTAGATTTTTCTTCAGAGGCTGTGAAGAGATCCTTGAGTTCATTGCAGCATGCCACTGCCTCTCGGATCTCTCCTTTAAGGATGCAATCGGTGCATATACTTCCCGGGTGGCATTTCGAAAAACATCCTTCCGGGAAGTCCACGCACCACTTATCCTTCTGGCATATCGCACATGTATATTTAAGTGCAGCTGGACCTTTTTTCCCTGTCATTTTAAACACTTTCTCTCTTTCAAAACTTTGTGACCAATCAATAGAAAAAAGGGGGTTGGTGAGTTCTCCCCGCGTGAGTCGCTCCCGCCTATCGATCGGAGACGTTTCGGATCTTTCAGAAGGCACGCTCCATGTGCTGCTGTTCGTCCGACCGAGTCGTCAAGCCTCGGCGTGCCGTGGCTCCCAACCAAGCAGCACAGACGGTCCCCGAAGGGGCCATCGATTTGTCACCAGGTGAACAACAACGAAGCACGCCCCTTACTAAACTCCTACTAGTTCCCTTCACAACGGCCAGGATCTCGGAGCAGCGTTCAATGGATATCCCGCCCCACCAAGAGACTCGACCCAAGGCTTTTTATTGGCCTGGCAACCAACCTGGGAACAAAGGGCCGTCACCTCGGACCGATGCTACCAGAGGCACCCGTCAACGGGCACTGGGAACGGTCAATAATTACGCGCCAGGGAAGGGGTTAACGGGGCACTACCCTCATCCCATTCATCGTGCCCCAACGCCTAGGACACCTCTAGTCCTAGTCTCTCGCAACCAGTGAGCGTCGATTGGCGTTGTTTATAGAGGTTCCAAAGCCTCTCTTCTGACGCATGAGGTAGCTGCCAGGTCCTTATATGTAGATAGAGGAAGAAAAGAGAAACAGGGACATGATAGGAGTAGGCTTTTTTTTGTTTTTTTTTTCTTTTTGTATAAGTGGGAGAGATAGAATAAAAGTAAAAAAAGAGAAGGATAGAGTAAAAAAAAAGGAAGGAATGACGCACTTAGTCTGGAATCTCGTTTTCGACCAAATCGACAAGGGAAGCCCTACCAGGGGTACCCAGAAGAGGTACCCCCGCCGACATAGCTCGAAAAGTCAAAGGTACACACAAGCTCTCTTCCCGCGACAAGGGGGCGTCACCTCTCCCTCTACATTCTTTGAAGAGAGAGAGAGAGAGAGAGAGAGAGAGAGTAAAAAAAGAAGCAAATTATATGAAAATAGAATAAAAGCCAACAGCACCTAGTGTTCCCAGGCGGTCTCCCATCCAAGTACTAACAAGGCCCAATGCTGCTTAACTTCGCTGAGCGGACGAGAGAGAGAGAGAGAGTTACATAGAGTTACATAGATACACAGATCACACGGGCCTTACGGCCCAGACTAAGGTGATCTGGCCTTAAATCTACTGCCACTTACACATAGAATAGTAGAAGTAAAGGATAGAAAAGTTTTAGGCTCTCCCTACCCTCCACTCCCTCCGGCAAAAGCCGTACATGAAATAATTTGGGAAAAGTACCTTGCAGGTGTAAGAAGACAGTACCTGAAGGAAATTTGCATTGAATAGTAATTAAATGAAATGAATATGAAAACCACTTACATAAACCTGAAAGAGTTATATTTTTGTAATATTATTTTATTTTGTAGCTTATGCTAAACAATTCCAATATTTGTTAAGTGTTTGTCTAATCTCATTTTAAATGAATCTATAGTTCTGCTGTCCACTACTGCGTTTGGCAAATTATTCCAATCATTAATAATCGAGTAAGTGAAGAAGTTTTTTATTACATCCATAGTGGCTCTTTTACCCTGAAGTTTTGAATCATGTCCACGGGTGGGACACTCCCCTGTCAGTGTGAACAAGTTATTGGCATTAACGTTGTTAAATCCTTTAAGTATTTTGAAGCACTCTATAAGCTGCCCCCTTAGTCTTCGTTTTCTGACGGAAAATAGATTGAGTTTTTTTAGCCTCTCGTGGTAAGGTTTGTTACGTACTGACGGGATAAGTTTTGTCGCTCTGTGTTGTACAGCTTCTAATTTATCTATGTCTTTTATTAAGTAAGGGGCCCAGAACTGTACAGCGTATTCGAGATGGGGCCTGACAATACTTTTATATAGTGGCATAATTATCTCCTCGCTTTTATAAGTAAAGTTTCTTTTTATAAATCCTAGTGCTGTGTTAGCTTTGTTTGCAGCAGCTGCGCATTGGTTTGATGTTTTTAAGTTTTCTGTAATTATTACTCCTAAATCTTTAACCTGCGGGGTTGTGTTTATTAAGCCGCCTTGCATTGTATAGGTGTATTTTTTGTTTTTTGTTCCGCACTGAAGGATTTGGCATTTGTCGATGTTAAATGGCATTTGCCATTTCTCAGACCATTCGGTAATTTTATTTATATCAGCCTGCAGGCTAGCCCTGTCATCTTCGCATAGTACTGAGTTACCTATTTTCGTGTCATCTGCAAATTTAGATATGATATTATTTATTCCAACGTCTATGTCATTGATGTATATAGTAAATAAAATAGGCCCCAGGACTGATCCCTGGGGAACACCGCTGGTAACAGATACCCAGTCCGATTCCACGCCATTTATTATCACTCTCTGCTTCCTGTTTTTTAACCAGCTACTAATCCATCCGTATATATTACCGTTAATTCCTAGCGTACGCACTTTGTTCATGAGTTTCTGATGTGGAATTTTGTCAAATGCCTTTTTGAAATCTAGGTAAATTATATCTAATGATTTAGTATCGTTATATAGGTTGAAAAGCTTATGGTAAAAGTCGATTAGGTTTGTTAAGCACGATCTCTTAGACCTAAAACCATGCTGGCTATCACGTATAAGGTTATTGTTTTCGAGGAACTCTACTAGCTTGTCTCTAATGATCGTTTCGAGCAACTTTCCAACTATTGAGGTTAAGCTAATGGGTCTGTAATTACTGGCCTGGTTTTTACATCCCTTCTTAAAGATAGGTGTGACGTTAGCTTTCCTCCAATCATCAGGGACGACCCCATGCTCGAGAGATTTGTTAAAAATGAGAGCAAGTGACTCTGCTAACTCATTATGGACATGTTTTAAGATTCTAGGGTAAAATTTATCAGGACCAGGAGTCTTGTACGAGTTCATTTTCTTTAATTTATCAATTACTAGTTGCGGATTTACTTCCAGGCTCCTTAGTGATGGGTGTCTGACCTGTATAGACTCGTTGTTATCGTTATTAGTATATCCTAAGGTGAAGACTGAACTAAAAAACTCGTTTAAGATATTAGCCATACCCATATCATCTGAAATAATTTCACCCAACTGGTTTTTCAAGGGGCCAATCCCGCTTCTCATTTGCCTATTTCTATTGATATAAGTATAGAAGTGTTTGGGATTAGTGGTGCTTGCTTTTGCTATCTCGATTTCGTATTGACGTTTCTTTGATCTTATGAGTGTTTTAACCTTTCTTCTGCTAGTGTTATATTGTTGGTTAACTTGATAGCTTCTATTGTGTTTTAATAATGTGTGGAGACGGTTCCTATCTCTAATTGCTCGTTTGATGTCATTATTAAACCACGGCGGATTGCCTCTATTCGCGTTACTATTCCTTGTCTTAAGAGGAACATGGTTTTCTTGGGCTATAAAAAATAGTTCTTTAAATTTATTCCAAAGTTGATTTACATCTTCTATTTCTATCAGCTGCTCGTGAATATTTCCCAGGGCTTCTCTGAGGCCCTCTAAGTTAGCTTTACTGTAGTCTGGTACTTTTGAATAGTTATTGGTAGTTGAATACCTGGCATTTAGATCAAAACGGATTAGTTTATGGTCACATGTACCTATATGTTCCGCTACGGCCAGAGTTGATATTAAATTTTCCTGGGATGCAATAACTAGGTCTAGTATATTATTTCCTCTGGTTGGCTCCCTAACGCATTGGTGTAAATAATTAGTATCGATAAAATTTGTCATTAATTTTTCTTGTTGGCTAGTCCCTATATTCAAGTCCCAGCAGATATTAGGTAAATTAAAATCTCCCAGTAATAGCGTTTGTTCCTCCTGTAATGTTTCTTGCAAGATTCTATATATTTCCAGGTCCTCATTAACGGTAGTATTTGGGCGACGGTAAACAGTGCTTATGTTTATTTTAAAATCTCGTAAATGTAGTTTAACACAGATCAGCTCCACTTCATTATTTGTAAGTTCTACCTCCGTTACTTTTAATTCTGATCTTATATATAGTCCCACTCCTCCTCCAAGCCTTCCATTGGCCCTGTTTTTGTAAAATAATCTATAGCCTTCTAGCATGTATTCACATAATAAGTCTTTTATGCCAATTTGTAGATGGGTCTCAGTTAAGGCTATGATGTCAACCTCTTCCGTTGCTATTAGACATTTAAGTTCTGTAATATGTTTTCTAAGGCTACGTGCATTAAAAGTTATTATTTTGATTGTACTGATTTCTTTTGAAGGTGAGCGGGTGAGACTATTCATTAGTTTCCCTGTCTGTGGGTGGGGGTGGGGGTCAGGGCCGGGGGGGATCGGGGAGGGGAGGCAGCTGCTTGAGCGTAGCCACGGGGATTAAAGGGATTTGCAACAGGGCGAGGAGTGACATGGAAATTAAATGGGTTGTCGGTAGGGCGAGGAGTTACATGGAAATTAAATGGGTTTGGAGGTGTGGCTTGGGAGGGCGTATTGGTCATCTGGGTTGGGTTAGCTAGGTTTGAGGGGGTCCCTACCCTGTGCCTTCGGTCAGGTGAGGCAGGGGAAACCCGTTCTGTGGCAGGTGTGGGAGGGTTATTTGTTTGACTCTGGCATCTCTTATGTATATTATATACAGCGTTGTTTAGCAATTTACTCATTAACTGTACACCTGCTTGTGACAAATGGATACCATCTCTGTTTGTTAGCCAAGGCTTATTATGGAAGCTACTCCATGTGTCGTTATATTTCTTTTAGAGATTCATTGATTCCTAGAGCTCTGATGTTACTGAGAGAGAGAGAGAGAGAGAGAGAGAGAGAGAGAGAGAGAGAGAGAGAGAGAGAGAGAGTCACAAGGAGTCACAAGGAAAAGAAGTACCCTAGAAGACCTTACGGTCCATACGAGAGGGTACTTGTTACGAGTCAGGGACTCGTGAGCCTGTCAGCGAACCAGGACTTTATCCAGGCGCCTTTTGAACTGCTCCACAGAGTCGCTGTTCACGACTTCTGGCGGAAGCGCGTTCCACTCGTTGCAGATACTGTAACTGAAGAAGTTCCCGCATCTGTCCCGGTGATAACGCGGCAGCTCAATTTTGTAGCCGTGGTTTCTCGTTACGCCCTCGCTTAGTTGGAACATGTCCCCGTTGCCTACGTGGTCAATACCTCGGAGGATTTTGAAGACCTCGATTAATTGACCGCGCCGTCTTCGGGTTTCCAGTGAGAAGAGGTTTAGTTCTTCTAGGCGGGCTTCGTAACTTTTGTGCCTGATCGAGGGGATCAGTTTGGTCGCCCTGGCTTGTACTCGCTCCAGTCGGGCGATGTCCTTCCGAAGGGATGGACTCCAAAACTGGACTGCGTACTCCAGGTGAGGTCGGACCAGGGAATTAAAGAGAGTGAGAACGATTTCCCTGTTCCGATACCCAAACTGTCGCTTGATATACCCCAAGATTCTCTGGGCTTTCTTCTCCGCCTCGATGCACTGCTTGGAAAACTTGAGGTCGCTGGTGATCACGACTCCCAAGTCTTTTTCCATGTCTGTGCTCTCGAGCGCCGAGTTTTTGAGGCTGTAGACGGCTTGGGGATTTCTGTGGCCGATGTGCATCACCTTGCACTTTTCGACATTGAACGGCATTTGCCATTTGTCTGACCACTCCCCGAGTTTCCTCAAGTCGGCTTGGAGTCTCTCGACGTTTTCCGCGTCTGCCACGTTCATACCTAGTTTGGTATCGTCGGCAAATTTGGAAATCCTCGCAGTTATGCCATCATCTATGTCGTTTACATAGATGATGAAGAGTAGGGGGCCCAGCACGGAGCCTTGGGGAACAACGCTTGTTACCGGTAGCCAACCGGACTTTTGCCCGTTCACCACTACTCGCTGCCTTCGACTATGCAGCCAGTTTTCGATCCAGTCACCTACAGCTCCGGCGATGCCTAGCGCTCGAACCTTTTTCAGCAATCGGCGGTGGGGCACCAGAGAGAGAGAGAGAGAGAGAGAGAGAGAGAGAGAGAGAGAGAGAGAGAGAGAGAGAGAGAGAGAGAGAGAGAGAGAGAGAGAGAGAGAGAGAGTAACAAGGAGTAACAAGGAAAGTAAGTACCCTAGGAGACCTTACGGT
Source organism: Ceratothoa steindachneri (assembly GCA_963969495.1). Classification (NCBI taxonomy): domain Eukaryota; kingdom Metazoa; phylum Arthropoda; class Malacostraca; order Isopoda; family Cymothoidae; genus Ceratothoa; species Ceratothoa steindachneri. The sequence goes on along the minus strand of OZ018331.1, from coordinate 70,773,627 downwards.
CCATTCAAAGAGGGTACCTTTGGACTAGCAATTGAGCGGGCACATGGCTGCTCAATTGTTTTGCGTCCATAAACGGCCACTTTTCAAGACTTTGTCTAGTCTTGACTTGAACTGGTCAACAGATTCACTGTTGACAACTTCCACTGGAAGTGCGTTCCACTTACCGCAGATACTGTAGGTAAAAAAGTTTCCACACAGATTGCGGTTGTAACGCTTCAGTTCAAGTTTGAAGCCGTGATTGCGCGTTCTGTTCTCACTCAGTGTGAAAATATCCCGGTAGTCAACATTGTCGAACCCTCGAAGTATTTTGAAGACTTCGATGAGCTGACCACGCAGTCTACGGGTTTCCAGTGAGAACAGATCTAACTCCCTTAGTCTATCCTCATAACTTTTATGTCGGATAGAGGGAATCAGCTTGGTTGCCCTGGCTTGTACGCGTTCCAATCTCGCGATGTCCTTTCGCAATGAAGGACTCCAAAATTGTACGGCATACTCCAGGTGCGGTCGGACAAGTGAGTTGTACAGGCACAGTACAATCTCCTGGTTCCGATAACCAAACTGGCGCTTAATATAGCCTAGCATCCTTTGGGCCTTTTTCTCCGCCTCAATGCACTGTTTCGAGAACTTGAGGTCACTAGTGATTGTTACACCCAAGTCCTTCTCAGTGTCGGTGGATTCAATAGCAGTGCCCTTAAGGATATACTGAGATTGGGGGTTTCTGTGGCCGATATGCATCACTTTGCATTTTCCCACGTTAAAAGGCATTTGCCACGTGTCCGACCACTCCCCAATCTTCCCAAGATCTTCCTGCAGGCGGGCAGTATTTCCATCCTTTGCAACGTTCATACCAAGCTTGGTATCGTCGGCAAATTTGGAAATCTTCGCAACCATGTCACCGTCCATGTCGTTGACGTAGATGATGAATAGTAGTGGTCCCAGGACAGAACCTTGGGGCACCCCGCTAGTAACGGGCACCCACTCAGAAGACTGTCCATTTACCACCACCCGTTGCCGTCTGCCACTTAGCCAGTTCTCGATCCAGCCGGCTACCTTTCCGTCTATGCCAAGCGCTCGCACTTTCCGGAGAAGGCGGCGGTGTGGTACCTTATCAAAGGCTTTCTGAAAGTCTAGGTAGACCACATCCACCGCCTTGTCCCGATCGTGCTCACTGAAAACGAAGTGGAAGAATTCCACAAGGTTCGTCAGGCATGACCGTTGCCTTCGGAAGCCGTGCTGGGAACTCCTCAGTAGCAGGTTTGACTCTAAATACGACGTCACTTTGTCCACCATGAAGAGAGAGAGAGAGAGAGAGAGAGTAACAAGGAGTAACAAGGAGTAACAAGGAAAGTAAGTACCCTAGGAGACCTTACGGTCCATTCAAAGAGGGTACCTTTGGACTAGCAATTGAGCGGGCACATGGCTGCTCAATAGTTTTGCGTCCATAAACGGCCACTTTTCAAGACTTTGTCTAGTCTTGACTTGAACTGGTCAACAGATTCACTGTTGACAACTTCCACTGGAAGTGCGTTCCACTTACCGCAGATACTGTAGGTGAAAAAGTTTCCACACAGATTGCGGTTGTAACGCTTCAGTTCAAGTTTGAAGCCGTGATTGCGCGTTCTGTTCTCACTCAGTGTGAAAATATCCCGGTAGTCAACATTGTCGAACCCTCGAAGTATTTTGAAGACTTCGATGAGCTGACCACGCAGTCTACGGGTTTCCAGTGAAAACAGATCTAACTCCCTTAGTCTATCCTCATAACTTTTATGTCGGATAGAGGGAATCAGCTTGGTTGCCCTGGCTTGTACGCGTTCCAATCTCGCGATGTCCTTTCGCAATGAAGGACTCCAAAATTGTACGGCATACTCCAGGTGCGGTCGGACAAGTGAGTTGTACAGGCACAGTACAATCTCCTGGTTCCGATAACCAAACTGGCGCTTAATGTAGCCTAGCATCCTTTGGGCCTTTTTCTCCGCCTCAATGCACTGTTTCGAGAACTTGAGGTCACTAGTGATTGTTACACCCAAGTCCTTCTCAGTGTCGGTGGATTCCATAGCAGTGCCCTTAAGGATATACTGAGATTGGGGGTTTCTGTGGCCGATATGCATCACTTTGCATTTTCCCACGTTAAAAGGCATTTGCCACGTGTCCGACCACTCCCCAATCTTCCCAAGATCTTCCTGCAGGCGGGCAGTATTTCCATCCTTTGCAACGTTCATACCAAGCTTGGTATCGTCGGCAAATTTGGAAATCTTGGCAACCATGTCACCGTCCATGTCGTTGACGTAGATGATGAATAGTAGTGGTCCCAGGACAGAACCTTGAGGCACCCCGCTAGTAACGGGCACCCACTCAGAAGACTGTCCATTTACCACCACCCGTTGCCGTCTGCCACTTAGCCAGTTCTCGATCCAGCCGGCTACCTTTCCGTCTATGCCAAGCGCTCGCACTTTCCGGAGAAGGCGGCGGTGTGGTACCTTATCAAAGGCTTTCTGAAAGTCTAGGTAGACCACATCCACCGCCTTGTCCCGATCGTGCTCACTGAAAACGAAGTGGAAGAATTCCACAAGGTTCGTCAGGCATGACCGTTGCCTTCGGAAGCCGTGCTGGGAACTCCTCAGTAGCAGGTTTGACTCTAAATACGACGTCACTTTGTCCACCATGAAGAGAGAGAGAGAGAGAGAGAGAGTAACAAGGAGTAACAAGGAGTAACAAGGAAAGTAAGTACCCTAGGAGACCTTACGGTCCATTCAAAGAGGGTACCTTTGGACTAGCAATTGAGCGGGCACATGGCTGCTCAATAGTTTTGCGTCCATAAACGGCCACTTTTCAAGACTTTGTCTAGTCTTGACTTGAACTGGTCAACAGATTCACTGTTGACAACTTCCACTGGAAGTGCGTTCCACTTACCGCAGATACTGTAGGTGAAAAAGTTTCCACACAGATTGCGGTTGTAACGCTTCAGTTCAAGTTTGAAGCCGTGATTGCGCGTTCTGTTCTCACTCAGTGTGAAAATATCCCGGTAGTCAACATTGTCGAACCCTCGAAGTATTTTGAAGACTTCGATGAGCTGACCACGCAGTCTACGGGTTTCCAGTGAGAACAGATCTAACTCCCTTAGTCTATCCTCATAACTTTTATGTCGGATAGAGGGAATCAGCTTGGTTGCCCTGGCTTGTACGCGTTCCAATCTCGCGATGTCCTTTCGCAATGAAGGACTCCAAAATTGTACGGCATACTCCAGGTGCGGTCGGACAAGTGAGTTGTACAGGCACAGTACAATCTCCTGGTTCCGATAACCAAACTGGCGCTTAATATAGCCTAGCATCCTTTGGGCCTTTTTCTCCGCCTCAATGCACTGTTTCGAGAACTTGAGGTCACTAGTGATTGTTACACCCAAGTCCTTCTCAGTGTCGGTGGATTCCATAGCAGTGCCCTTAAGGATATACTGAGATTGGGGGTTTCTGTGGCCGATATGCATCACTTTGCATTTGTTCACGTTAAAAGGCATTTGCCACGTGTCCGACCACTCCCCAATCTTCCCAAGATCTTCCTGCAGGCGGGCAGTATTTCCATCCTTTGCAACGTTCATACCAAGCTTGGTATCGTCGGCAAATTTGGAAATCTTCGCAACCATGTCACCGTCCATGTCGTTGACGTAGATGATGAATAGTAGTGGTCCCAGGACAGAACCTTGAGGCACCCCGCTAGTAACGGGCACCCACTCAGAAGACTGTCCATTTACCACCACCCGTTGCCGTCTGCCACTTAGCCAGTTCTCGATCCAGCCGGCTACTTTTCCGTCTATGCCCAGGCTCGCACTTTCCGGAGAAGGCGGCGGTGTGGTACCTTATCAAAGGCTTTCTGAAAGTCTAGGTAGACCACATCCACCGCCTTGTCCCGATCGTGCTCACTGAAAACGAAGTGGAAGAATTCCACAAGGTTCGTCAGGCATGACCGTTGCCTTCGGAAGCCGTGCTGGGAACTCCTCAGTAGCAGGTTTGACTCTAAATACGACGTCACTTTGTCCACCATGATGCTTTCCATGAGTTTACCGACTATCGAAGTCAGACTGATAGGTCGGTAGTTCGACGGTTGGTTACGGTCTCCTTTCTTGAAGATAGGAGTCACCTCCGCCTCACGCCAGTCTCTAGGAACGCATCCGGTCCGGATTGACATGTTAAAGATAGCGCACAGATGTCGTGATACTTCATCGCACACTTCCTTCAACACTTTAGGTAGAAACCCGTCCGGTCCAGGGGACTTATTCGTCTTTAGGTCAGCGATCTTTTTCTTTATTTCTCCTTCGGTGAAGTCCATTGCCTCCAGTTTTTCCCCCGAGTAGGAATCCGTCGGCTGGGGAATAGGACCACACTCTTCAGTAAACACTGAAGAGAAGTAGTCGTTGAGGAGGTTAGCATTTTCTGCATCTGAATGCTTTAATGTCCCCTCCTCATTCCTCAAAGGGCCAATCGTTCGACGGATTGGTTTACGGCTGTTCACATATCCAAAAAACTCCTTTGGATTCCCTTTACAGAGTCTCGCCACTCGGAGTTCCTCAGACCGCTTAGCCGCCCTTATGCTGGACTTCACTCTCCTGGCTAGCCTCCGGTATTCGTCAAAGTCACCCGAGATCTTCGATTGCCGGTACACATTTCTCTTCTCCCTAAGCAGTTGGCCGATTTCTCGATTAAACCACTTAGGTTGAACAGAAGACAGACGGGGGCATTTCAGAGGGATGAAACGCGATTGAAGACTCATGAATGTGGTTTTGAAACTATTCCACGAGTCTTCAACGGCATCGCACACTTCTAGCCTCACGTCAGTCAGTCCAGCTCGAAGGCTGGCAAAGTCTGCTCTTCTCAAGTCAAGTTTCTTTAATTGACTGGCAACAGACCTTACCTTCGGGATCTTGACGCTAAATCTAACTAGCTGGTGATCACTGCCACCGAGCTCTTCGCCTACAGAGATATCCTCAACGATATCATCCTCAGAGGTGAAGACCAAGTCGAGGATATTGTCTCCTCTCGTCGGTTCTCTGACCCATTGAGTGAGGAACTCGTTGTTGGCGAACTCCAGGAGTAGCGCGCTCTCGCCACAGGCTGCTCTGGTTTCCCAGTCAACTTGTCTGTTGAAATCGCCCATAACGATGCACACTCTGCCTTGAACCAGCTCACCCAGCAGCTGGTACAGTTCCCTGTCCTTCTCAACAGGTTGGGAAGGGGGTCTGTAAAGCAGCAGGGTCCTGTATTTGGCAGGACCGATCTCTAGGTCAACGCCTAGGAGCTCGTGGTCGGATATAACGTTGGAGTTCGTAGATTTGATTGTATCCTTGACATACAACATTACACCGCCACCCTCTCTGTCTGGCCTATCTTTGTGGAAGAGTTGGTAGCCAGGAACCGTGAATTCGCCTTCAAAGTCTCGGTTTGACGTTTTTATCCACGATTCTGTTATGGCTACCATTTCGGGTTCTTCCGTCGCTACGAGGCCACGGAGCTCAGGAAATTTGTTCCTGATTGACCTCGCATTGAACAGAAGAACCTTCAGGGAGTCCCCTAATGTAGGACCCCCTATACTCTTCCGTTTCCCGGCTTCTTGTTTGTCGTGGTGGCACCATTTTTAACAACCTCCGAGAAGGTTGTTTGGGGAGTGACTCGGGCGTACTGGCGTACGTCCGCCTTCCCAATGGGCCGGACACTCCTTTGGGTGCGCTCCACGACATCCTGGATGAGGTTGGCTAGGAACGCCTTGCCCTTAAAGGAGAGGTGCACCCCGTCCCTTTGGTAGAGGTCTTTTCTACCATAGAACACGGCGTACGGGTCCACAAAAAAGACACCCTCAGCCGTACAGAGGTCTGCAAGGCGCCTGTTTAGCGACATGTTCCTCAAGCGGGCAGTCCGGCTTGGACCCCACCTCGGGAGCATCCCCACCACGACGCGTCTGCGGGTTTTCAGTCCACAGTCGTCGACAGCGCCCATAACTGTCCTCATAATTTCACCTGTAGGGCCTACCCTACCTCCTCTGAGGTAGAGGTCGTTGCCACTTACCATAAGGGCAACGACTGAAGTCTCTGAAATCTGAGACTTCTCGGCCTCAGCTCTTACCTGCATATTCCCACAACCTGGGATGCAGCTCACCTTAACGCTTGTGCGAAGGCGGGCCGCTAGCAGGGGCTTCAGACCCCGTGCTTGAGAATCACCAATAAGGGTGACTCTTGCACATTTGACTGCGGACGACTTAGTCTTTCCTTTCGGAGGCGACTTGCCGCTTTCCTCTTGTATCTCTAATTTTTTTTTCTTCTTCTTCTTATTCTTCCTCTTATTCTTCTTCTTGACTTCCTTTGCTATCTCTTCGTTTGTTTCCCGTTTCTCTTCTTCTGCTTCTACTTTCTCTTCTTCTGTTTCCAGTTTCTTTTCTTCTCTTTCTACTTTCTCTTCTTCTCCTTTTACTTTCTCTTCTTCTCTTTCTACTTTCTCTTCTTCTATTTCTACTTTCTCTTCTTCTATTTCTACTTTCTCTTCTTTCTTCTTTCTTTTCTTCTTTTTGGCTCGTTGAGGAAGCCCTTCAGCAGAAGAAATCGGCTGTTGGACGTCCGGAGCCTTCTCGCCTGAGCATCTGCATCTCTCTGTTTTTAAGAGTTGAACTTCCCTTTTAAGGAGGGAGTTCTCCTCTCTCAGTTGAGCGATGCTCTCGCCCAGGCGCTTCTCGAGTTCGCAGAAGTCACAGACACTGACGCCATCTGTGAGTTCCTTGCAACTCCTTCCCCCGAAGTCTTCACTCCATCTATAGACTTTGCATATTTTGCAGGTTAGCTTTCGAAACGGAGGACCATTCTTCTTCGCCATCTTACAAAAATCTCGGACCATACGCATTAAAAAAGGGGTTTTTGGTTGTGATTTTCTCTCGCACTAATCTCATCCGCCTATTTCCAGGAGGTTTTCGGTCGTTCGGCGAACAGAAACCCTTTGATCAAGCACACCAACCCTAAGGTCTCCCCTGGGCCGGACGTCCCCAATCGTGCCGCAGCTCCCAACTGAGCAGCACGAGAGCCCCAGTGAACTGGTTCTCTGATTTTTCGACAGGGGTGCTTGAGGTGTAACTGTCTTCCTACTAAGCCCTACTAATCAACTAAAAACGGCCAGACTTGAGGCAAATAGTAAAGCTAAGTGCCCACGACTTCATCCGAGATCTTTAGCTGATCCGGCAACCAGCAAGGCACAAAAGCTCTCTCTCCAAAGATCAGTTGAGCCTTTATTCACCAAGTAGCGGTCACAGGGAGCTGGTCAGGCAATTACACGTTAGGAGAAAGCTTTTAAGGGGTACCTAGCATTTCTCCATTAATCGTACCCCAAACGCCTAAGATCCCTTCAATCTCAGTCTCTTGTAACCTATGAGTGCTCCAAGGCGTTATTTAAAGAGGTTCCAAAGCCTCTCTTCTCACGCGGCATAAGGGAGCTGGTGAGGCCCTTATTAATAAACAACTTATGTGTAATAGAGATGAAGGGTTTTTTTTTGTTATTGGGTTTTTGTTTTGATTTTTTGACAGTTGAAGAGAGTTGGTGAAACTTAGTACTAACAGAATCGAATGGGTTGGTAGGGGGATGCAAGGAGACGCATCAAAGAAGTGGTAGAGAAGTTTGACAACCCTTAGTCTGGATCCTACTACAGCTACCTTACTGGCATGGGTGACCCTACCGGACTAAAAGTCCCCCAGCTTAGCTAGCTTAACTCAGGCAGATCACGCAAGCTCTCTCACCGACGACAAGGTGGTTGTGTTAAGAGAGAGAGAGAGAGAGAGAGAGAGAGAGAGAGAGAGAGAGAAGAGAGAGAGAGAGAGAGAGAAAGAGAGAGAGAGAGAGAGAGAGAGAGAGAGAGAGAGAGAGAGAGAGAGAGAGAGAGAGAGAGAGAGAGAGAGAGAGAGAGAGAGAGAGAGAGAGAGAGAGAGAGAGAGAGTAACAACAAGGAGTAACAACAAGGAAAGAAGGTACCCTAGGAGACCTTGCGGTCCATTCAAAGAGGGTACCTTTGGACTTGCAATCGAGCGGGCACAAGGCTACTCAATTGTTTTGCGTCCCTAAACGGCCACTTTTCAAGACCTTGTCTAGTCTTGACTTGAACTGGTCAACAGATTCACTGTTGACGACTTCCACTGGAAGTGCGTTCCACTTACCGCAGATACTGTAGGTGAAAAAATTTCCACACAGATTGCGGTTGTAACGCTTCAGTTCAAGTTTGAAGCCGTGATTGCGCGTTCTGTTCTCACTCAGTGTGAAAATATCCCGGTAGTCAACATTGTCGAACCCTCGAAGTATTTTGAAAACTTCGATGAGCTGACCACGCAGTCTACGGGTTTCCAACGAGAACAGATCTAATTCCCTTAGTCTATCCTCATAACTTTTATGTCGGATAGAGGGAATCAGTTTGGTTGCCCTGGCTTGTACGCGTTCCAACCTTGCGATGTCCTTTCGAAACGAAGGACTCCAAAATTGTACGGCATACTCCAGGTGCGGCCGAACTAGGGAGTTGTACAGACAAAGTACTATCTCCCTGTTACGGTATCCAAACTGGCGCTTTATGTAGCCTAACATCCTTTGGGCTTTCTTCTCTGCCTCAATGCACTGTTTCGAGAACTTGAGGTCGCTAGTGACAGTAACACCCAAGTCCTTCTCAGTGTCACTCGATTCGAGAGCAGTGCCCTTAAGGATATAATGAGATTGGGGATTTCTGTGGCCGATATGCATTACTTTGCACTTGTTCACGTTGAACGGCATTTGCCACGTGTCCGACCACTCCCCAATCTTCCCAAGGTCTTCCTGCAGGCGGGCAGTATTTCCATCCTTTGCAACGTTCATACCAAGCTTGGTATCGTCGGCAAATTTGGAAATCTTCGCAACCATGTCACCGTCCATGTCGTTGACGTAGATGATGAATAGTAGTGGTCCCAGGACAGAACCTTGAGGCACTCCGCTAGTAACGGGCACCCACTCAGAAGCCTGTCCATTCACCACCACCCGTTGCCGTCTGCCACTTAGCCAGTTCTCGATCCAGCCGGCTACTTTTCCGTCTATGCCCAGCGCTCGCACTTTCCGGGGAAGGCGGCGGTGTGGTACCTTATCAAAGGCTTTCTGAAAGTCTAAGTAAACCACATCCACCGCCTTGTCCCGATCGTGCTCACTGAACACGAAGTGGAAGAATTCCACAAGGTTCGTCAGGCATGACCGTTGCCTTCGGAAGCCGTGCTGGGAACTCCTCAGTAGCAGGTTTGACTCTAAATACGACGTTATTTTCTCCACCATCATGCTTTCCATGAGTTTACCGACTATCGAAGTCAGACTGATAGGTCGGTAGTTTGACGGATGGCTGGAGGATCCTTTCTTGAAGATCGGAGTCACCTCCGCCTCACGCCAGTCTCTAGGAACGCATCCGGTCCGGATTGACAGGTTAAAGATAGCGCACAGATGTCGTGATACTTCATCGCACACTTCCTTCAACACCTTGGGTAGAAACCCGTCCGGTCCAGGGGACTTATTCGTCTTTAGGTCAGCGATCTTTTTCTTTATTTCTCCTTCGGTGAAGTCCATTGCCTCCAGCTTTTCCCCCGAGTAGGAATCCGTGGGCTGGGGGATGGGACCACACTCTTTAGTAAACACTGAGGAGAAGTAGTCATTGAGAAGGTTAGCATTTTCTGCATCTGACTGAGTTAATGCACCCTCCTCGTCCACTAGGGGCCCAATCCTACGATGGATTGGTTTACGGCTATTTACATAGCCGAAGAACTCCTTGGGATTCTCCTTGCAGAGTCTCGCCACTCGGAGTTCCTCAGTACGCTTAGCCGCCCTTATGCTGGACTTCACTCTCCTGGCTAGCCTCCGGTACTCGTCAAAGGCACCCGAGATCTTCGATCGCCGGTACGCATTTCTCTTCTCCCTAAGCAGTTGGCCGATTTCTCGATTAAACCACTTTGGTTGAACAGAAGACCGACGGAGGCATTTTAGAGGGATGCAACTTGATTGAAGACTCATGAATTTATTTTTGAAATTGTTCCACGAATCCTCAACCTCTTCGCATACCGCTAGCCTTACATCAGTCAGCCCAGCACGAAGGCGTGCAAAGTCTGCTCTTCTCAAGTCAAGTTTCCTTGATTGACTGGCAACAGA